>JAWWEU010000001.1:68168887-68228045 GCA_035583155.1 Acropternis orthonyx
CCTTCCTTCCTTCCTTCCTTCCTTCCTTCCTTCCTATGAGAATTATGGATATGGCAGTGGGAATGTAGTCAAACACCAGAGAATCTTAGGGAGTTCATGATACTTCAAGGCATCTTGGTTATCAAAGGAATGCAGTTCTGAGCAATCACATTATGTGGTATGGTCGCCTCCTGAAAAGAACTAGTTTAATTTTTAAATCAATTAAACTCCCAACATTCCTTTAGAAATTCAGTTTCAGAAGCTCTTTTCTCTGATGTTTTAAATTCCTATTTAATTTCAATCTGAATTTCTTCAAGGCTATTTTATATCCTTTTGCTCTTGTGCAAGCATTGTAGTTCATCTGAAACAGTTCTTGAACCTTCCTGATATAAGAGCAATCGCATCCCTTCTGAAATCAGTCGTGCTTTGCTAGGCTAAACACCTGTTTTTAAGTCTCCTCTGATAAGACTGCTTTCCATTTCCACAGTCATGACAGTAATAATAAAATCACAGAATGGTTTGGGTTGAATGGACCTTAAAAATCACCTAGTTCCAATCTCCCTGCCATGGGCAAGCAAGGATGCCACCCCTAGATCAGGTTGTTCTGTGCCCCATCCAGCCTGGGCTTGAACAATTCCAGGGATGGGGCATCCAAAACTTCTCTGGGCAACCTGTTCCAGTGCCTCACCACCCTCACAGTAAAGAATTTATTCCTTATATCTAATCTAAATCTAACTTCTTTCACTTTAAAGCTATTACTTTTTGTCCTGTCACTACATGTCCCTGTAAACACTCCTTCTTCAACTCCTTTGTAGACCCCTTTAGGTACTGGCAGTGCACTGTACTAGAAGTACAGTACATTCAGGTACTGAAATTCTTTTACTGGTTTCATTTGTCTTCAAGTTGGACAATCAGAACTACAGACAATATTCAAGATGAGTTCTAATTAGCATCTTTTAAACAGCAGAAATATTTCTGTGCCTTTTACTGGGAAGATCTCAACAGAACTCTATACCTTTTCCACAAGTGTATCTCAGCCCCACTGTGGCAACACTCACACATTATATAACCAATTCTCTCCCTACTCCAGTTTCTTGGTGACAAACTCTTCCTGGTTTCTCTTCCTATTCACTCAGCAGAAGAGATTTCCTTACCTGTAGCCTTGCACCTAGAACGTACAAAAACTTATCCTATTTCAGATACTCCATTCTAACTCTTCTTTTACAACAGCCTGCCTCTCTTTCATGTTAGTGTTGCCTCCTACGCTTGTTGCCTCCTACCCTTGTAACATCCGCATACTTTCGCGTGCCAAGAATGCTAAATGGCAATAGCAAATAAGAGGAACCTCAGAGAACATCAATAATTTCCTGTCAGTACAGGTTTATCCCGGAAGCACACTTTATTCCCCTTTCAGTTGTTTCATCAATCTCATTACCACCCACTTTGCTGAAGTCATGCAGATTCTCTGTGTTTCTTCTGTCTATGAAAATCTCTTCTTTTTTCCCAAGTCAGCTCAATTTGCCACACCTGCCTTTGGTGAACACATAGCATTATTCTCTTTGCTTCGGTGTTGCTTATTCATTCTTATTTAAGTCAGACTCATAAGACAGATGCCCAGATCACTTCACTTTCTTTGAATACAGAGCTTTTACTTGCTACTCGCTAGTGATATGGTACCCTATGTAGTTTGCTAGTTACTTAAAATTTTTACCCTGTCTGTTCTTTTCCTTTTTAAGCCACAGAAGAACATGGGCAGTACCCAAATGGTCTGATATCCCTAAGTCTACTCCAGAAGTAAGGATGGGTATTCAGCCTGCAAAGACCCTAGTTGCCTGGCCTCCTGCCCTCATCAGATATCCTTCAGTCACTCACAACAGAAGCCTTAAAAGAAATTATACTCTTCAGCCTTTTACCAGCCAGCATACCTAAGGCTGTTCTCAAAATATTCCCAAAGTACTTTACTGAATTGTAACTAAAGAGTGTTCTTGAAGTAAGTCCTAACCTCTCTGGCAGTCACCCCCACTTTTCCTGGTCTGGAACCTTTTATCCCAGCTTGTGTGAGTCAGTGACTGAGCCACAGTGACTGGGCAGCTTGCTGCTCTCTGTTAGTCCCATCATGCTTGTTCATGGCAGAGTTTATCTGATTGTAATTGCATATACTTTAAACATACAGACAGCTGAGGTCCCACTTCACTTGTGGGTTTGGTTTTTGACATATTTACTTGTGCTAAATTATTGCTGTAAATGGAAAAAAACGTGAAGCTAATGAAATAATTCAGAGAAATAATTTGGGTTGGTACAATCAGACATAAATATTGAAAAATACATGAAGTAAAATGATATATTAATAACATGCTGATCTGAAATACTCCAAGAAAGATTTCTGGGGAGAAGTAGTAGAAATGGGATTATCTTAGTGACTTTAAAAAAAATTTTCAAAAAAGGAACACACAGCAGAGAATAACTCTTTATGTTGTAGAAAATGGTTACCTCAATTCCATAACCCTGAAAATGACCGTCTGATTTAAAGAGATAGGAGGGTTACACAATTGTTTGTTATTACTAGTGCTTGCACTGAGAGTAAAAGAAAACATTGAAAAGGAGTCCTTTAATATGAAGATTAAAATCCCCATGATTTCATGTCTCATAAGGATTCCTCTACCTTTTCTTCCCCCCAATACCCCACTTATTTGTGGAGTATTGTCTAACAGAAACTTATTTCTTCTCTCTGTGGAGCACTACAAGAGTGCCTCAAGGAATTTAGCCAGAAAAAGTGATGCAGATGTGTTAAACAGATGGATGCCAAGGCAGTGGCCTGATTTCTCAAACAATGGATGTGAAGGACTGGGTAGTAACTGGAACAGTCTTGGCTGGATTGCATTAGGTGAGGTCTTTTATCTTATTGTAAAGGACAGCTAGAAAACAATCTATTCTATGTTGATAGGTTGATGCCTTATTGACAACTCTTCTGACTATTCTAAGTGCATATTCCTAACACCAGCCCACTGCTCAAAGCTGTTTTACGCAGTAAACAAGCACAAGGTGCTGCAATCTTATTTCAACCCTTAAATTTATTGATCTAAACACAAATGCACATCCTAAACAACTGAATGAAGTAGTAAGCACGCATTCTTCTAGTGGCATCAGACTCTGCCCTACATTTCCCTTGTCTGCTGCATGACTGGAACAAATGTGCACATACGGGTAACTGACTGTGCGGTGTCACATCCATAATATGCCTGTCTTTGCATGTCTGGGAACTTTAGGTTTACCACCTGTTTTGGTGAGCCACATACAGGTCTTTTCCAAGTCATAACATCATTGGATTAAATTGCTGCTTTAGAGAGGTCCAGTTATTGTCTAAAAGAAATAAAAAAGTATTTCTTGTCCATCTCACTTCAAATTCCCTACCAAGACTTGTTTATAAAAAGATGGATGTTCAATGTTTTATTGAAAATCAAATCTTTTAACAGTAGGCCCAGACTACCACTTAATAATTTATCTTTCTCCAAGGCACTTTTCAAAATCCTGGATGTAATCACGTATTCTTAGAAGTAGGATGAGTACTCCTTTTCCCAGGCTTTACAAAACAAGTTCTGTACCTTTTCAAATGCATGTGTTACAAGGTTGTTTCTGAAATCTACTTCTTATTCTTCATGTAAAACTGAGGCAGTCTGATTTTTTCCTGACAGCAAAATCTTTTAAGATAAGTCAGAAAAAGGGGAAGGCAAGGAGTATATCCTATTTATGTCAAGGTTTTTAGTCATAAGATTTTGTAATAAACTACAAAAATTAATACCTTACCATTATGTCTCAGAGGTTACATCACGAGCTTTGAAACAGTGGAGTTGTACTGAATGGTTATTACAGCTTAACAAAACAAAACAGACATTTTCATTCTCAGACCATATCTACACACACAAATCAAAAGATATTACTTCCAATGTGATAATACCCAGGAATCATTTAGCCACATGATCCTAATATTTCTGTATCTTGAGCCTTTAAAGAAAATACCAACTGGACTGCTTTCTATTGTCTTAACCAGAAGTCTTTACTTCCTCCATAGGGTAGTAGACCCATACTTTGATCTAGAGCAACACAGATGATAGGTTTCAGTATCTTGGAAAGCACACATTTCTGATCATTGTCCACAGCAAGAATCATGGGGAAATAAAGGCTGTTGATAATTTTTCTCTGTGTCTTTCCTCCTCCTCAGATGTATCAGTCGCTTAATCAGCACTAGCAGTTCCCTTGCACCTGCACTTCACATTACATTTAGGTTCTGAAAAGAGAGGCAGGTTTAAAGAAAGGTGGTTAAAATGAAAATATCACATGTGAAGAGAAAATAAAGGAAGCAAATCCCACATGCTGCAAACTTTGTACTGAGTTCCCCGATACTTCTTTGGAGTTATGCACAAGAACTACGCCATCATTAGCAACTTTCCTTTTAATATCCAGGGTGTACAGGAATGTATATAGAGATATATATGTGTACCTATAGGGGACTCAGGGGAGAGAAGCTTTGAATCAGACAAGGCTTATTCTAGTAATTATGTAGGACAGATATTGGTGACTGATTAAGAAGGGATGGAAAAAAGATAAGAAGTGAAGCAATGGTATTGTCCAATATTGAAGTAGATAGGCTGGGACATGAGGTTTAAATTAAATTTGTAAAAGGTGGGAGTCCATGCAAATTATTGAAGAATTCTTACAAGATTTGGTGAGACAGAACTTCATTGTACTGGCAGGAATTGTCCTTCTCCATTTTCTGACATGTAAACAGGAAATTCATGTGCATTACAGCTGTAAGACTGTTTTTATTCTGAAGCTTCCTATACATGAATGTGTGAGATATTGCAAGCAAGCATGACCAACAGCATCAATACTAATATCTTGGTGTGTTTCACCTTCTGTGTGAACAAAATAGGAAGCAGGGGTTTTGTTAGATTATATGGGTATATAGGAGTTGTCAGAGCCTCAAGTGGATTTTGAGTGGGGAACCAGGCTAATGGCAAAGTCATAATCATCTCTGGATATAATTTGTGACTTACATTTGTTGCAGCAGCGCCCTTTTCACTTTCTTTTCCAGTAGTCCACTTTCATTTTCTTCCCTTCCCTGGGATCATTTCCCTGCCTCTCTCTCAAACTTCTTTCTTGAAACCTCCCTGAAGTCATCACACTCCCCTACTTCCCTTCCTGCCCCCTCTTCCTAGTCTGTGCATTTCTAATCTTGTTCCAGGCTAATGGGTGAGAAAAGCCAGAAAAAAACGCAGTCAGAACAGTTCATTGCTAGTGCCTCAAAAGGAATATTCCCTCTTTCATTCCTAGGTCTTTATATATTGTTATGTGTCTGTAATAGAAACAACGGGAGGCAAGGGCTGGGCAGGCAGGAGGTGGGGATGAGCTCTTCAGGCTAGAACAGAGGCCAACTGCAAAGTTTGCCATCACTTCCAGTCTGTGGGCCTAAGCAGTGGCCTACACTCAGTATGACTCTGTTTGAGACTAAGGTCTAGAGTTCTATAGGGTTTGTGTAAATGGCCTTTCTAGACCTGCCAGCCCTTGTGGAGCTCTGTCCCTATTTCATGCCTGAAGCCATTCAGGTTTGAATTTTTCCCCTGACACACGTGGTCTGGCTGAATTTCCTATGAACTAAGATTTCTTTAAATTTTAATAAACCATTTATTTTATAGCATTTTCTCTGGGATTTGCAGCAGATTCTAAAGTGTCAATTAACTTGACAGTAAAGCCCTTTCAAAAATAAAATAAAGCTTTATTTAAACAGTCAAATAATCATTTAAATTATAAATGAAGTGGAACCAAGATTATTCCCTGTATTTTCACTAGTAGAAGAACAGCTGAGAATTAATTGGATTGGTTTCTCTTCAAACTGATCAAGGGAGTTCTAAAATATCCTGCCTTAAATCTTCATTAAACAGTTTCAGGTGTATTCAGTGGAGCCAGGCACTTAATTTCTAGCCTGCAGAACTTCACAAGGAACCTACAGAACACTGGAAAGATGTAGGTTTTCTTCTTGGAATTACTTTTGATAATGAGGCTGGCTTTCTTCCCTGGATATGGTTGATCAAACTAGAAGGAAAAATGTTTATGTCTCACTCCTCGGAGATCTCCCCAAATTGTAAGAAAGTGAGCAGGTTGTTTCCTCTGCTAGTCAGCTGGAAACTGCTACAATGAAATAGGATCATCCAAAGAGCAGAAAAATGTCACAGTGAGAGGATGTTGTCAGAGATTTCAAACTTTTCTGGTCACTGAGGATTGCAAAAGCCTTTTATCCCAATCCAGAAACTAAAGAGCTTTCCCTGAGAGTTATATATATTTTTGTCTTTTCCATGTTGAATTATATGGGATTATTCCAGTTGCACACCAGTAGTCCTTTGTACAGGCAATGCTGCCCTAAGGGACTTAGGTTCAACAAAGGACATTGGGCTGCAACAGATAAGTTAGTTTGTGTGAGTATATTTAGAACTTCTCTTCAGCTACATACTGGAGAGATCAGAACTGGGAGGGTTTTTATTTGCTTATATAATTGCTCATCTGTTTGGTTGGAGGGTTTTTTTAGAATTTATTTGTGTTTCAGGTGCTTTACAACTAGTCCAAACCATCTACACTAAATTACTGTTCTGACATTTTCTGCAAAGTCTGTAACTATCGGGGAACCTGGGAAATTTGTGAAATTAGAACCACTTTGGTTCGTAGATCACAAACAGTCATTGATAGACTCATTAAAAGGTACAGATTTTGAAATATCTAAGTGTTCCTACTAATTTCAAAATGGCACTGCTTTATGACATCTAACATTTTAACTTACCATTTCTTTAATCCCCTAACGGCAGTATTCTAGAAGGTTGAACAAAAGCACAAAAATTATGAATTAGAGCTACAACTATATCCTTTTTCCACCTTTTCCAGCTTTATACCTTTGCTACATTAAGATATTGCCTCATTTACAGCAAGTTATATAAAATATTGTAGTACTTTGAGGTTCTTGCAATAGCCAGGCAGTATTGAGAGCTGTTTTACCTTTGGCTTATAACTTTTCAGCATATTTCTGTTTGGAGATAGACCCTCTGGAGGAATGTTTTCAGTATGTAATACTGGGAAATACTTGTAAGTGTGCACACAATTATAGCTCATTACAACAGTGGGAGTCATTTGCCTGTCTGCTTTCTCAATCCTCATGCTGAAATGAGATTTCACTGTTATTTTTGGATTGATAAAAACGAGGGAGGTTTATGCCCACATTATCTATACTTAGAGGTATATATGCATCTATGGCATTCTCATATGTAAATGCTAACTATCTAGTGAGAAGAAGCCATCAGCATCACATTAGAGAGTTTCAACAACCACCTTATGGCTTCAATTGCTGTATGTCTACAAGGTAATATTTTGTTGCATATACATTAAACTGCATTTTATTTTGTTCATGAGACTCTGATTAAACTGGTGTTCTTTAAGTTTCTCTGTGATTAAGTACCAAAAGAACAGTAGGGATTCATTTCTTTTGCCTAAATGCCATTTAGTGCCATTTTAAATGGTCTGGGATAACTGGGCCATTCAGATGGGGCTGACAGCCACAACACTGGAGACAGAAATACAGAAGTGCTGTTCTGGAATGAGACCTGGATGCCAGATGGCATACCCTAGAGCATCTCAATTGCTTCTAAATGTCTATGTGTGCATAACTAGGAGGAGAATCCAGTGAACTTTGAGGTAGTAATTTAATTTAAGACCCTACCTAAAACTGATTCCTACATTCACAGTCACTGAAGGGAACTACAGAATCAGAATCACAGGATATTCAGAGCTGGAAGGGACCCACAAGGATCACTGCATCCAACTCTTAGCCCTGCACAAGACCATTCCCAGGAATGACATCATATGCCTGAGAGTATCTTTCAAATTCTTCTTGAACTCTGTCAGGCTTGGTGCTGTGACCACTTCCCTGGGGAGCCTGTTCCAGTGCCCAACCACTCCCTGGGTGAAGAACCGTTTTCTAATATCCAAGCTAAACCTCCCCTGACACAACTTCATGCCATTCCCTCAGGTCCTGTCACTGGTCACCACAGAGAAGAGCTCAGTGCCTGCCACTCCTCTTCCCTCACAAGGAAGTTGTAACTGCAATGAGGTCTCCCCTCAGTCTCCTCTTTTCCTGAATTCCAGTGTTGACTGAACAGACCATGTGCTCTCAGCTGCTCCTCACATGGCTTCCTCTCAAGACCCTTCACCATCTTTGTTGCCCTCCTTTGGACACCCTCTAAGAGCTTTATATCTTTCTTATCTTGCAATGCCCAAAACTGCACACAATATCCAAGGTGAGGCCACTCCAGTGCAGAGCAGGGCGGGACAATCCCCTCCCTCGACCAGCTGGCGATGCTTTGCCTGATGCCCCCCAGGACAGGGTTGGCCTTCCTGGCTGCCAGGGCACTGCTGACTCAGATACAACTTGCCATCAACCAGGACTCCCAGGTCCCTTTCAGTGGCACTGCTTTCCAGCATCTCGTTCCTCAGTCTGTACATAGATACAGGGTTGCCCCATTCCAGGTGCAAAATCCAGCACTTCCCTTGGTTGAAATTCATGTAGTTGGTGATTGCCCAGTTCTCTAATTGTCAAGGTCTCTCTGCAGGGCCTCCCTGCCCTTGAGGGAGTCACGAGCTCCTCCCAGTTTTGTGTCATCTGCAAACTTGCTCAGTATCCCTGCCAGTCCTTTGCCCAAGTCATTTATGAAGATGTTGAAGAGCACAGGGCCTAAGATGGAGCTCTGTGGAAACCCACTAGTGACATGTCACCAGTCTGATGTTCCTCCAATTCACTGTATCCCTGTATGCCCAACCCGTAAGCCAGTTGCTCATCTAACCACATGATGTGTTTATCCAGCTGTGTGGTGGACATTTTGTCCAGAAGGATTCTGTGAGACACTGTATGTGAATTTGACTGAAATAGATGCCTTGAAACCAGCATTTAGACAGAAAACACTTCAGGTCCATAGAAGCCTCTAGTCACTTGTCTATCTTTATGAAATAAGCAGTGATAGATATACTTATATCTGTATTTATCTGTCCTAGATTTAACTATCTAAAGACTGTAACCATCGATGGAACTTTAAAAGTTGGATTCACTTCCAGAGTTCAGTAGCTACTGCTATTTGAGATTATTTAGGCCAATTAGTACAACTACACGGACATGGCAGAAGAAACACAGGACTTGTGGGAAACCTGCACCCTCTTGGAACAGCAGCTAGAGACCATGCCACTGACAGATCTCAAATGGTGCTAAGTGGTTGTGTTTAGGTGACTGTATCACTCCCTTCATATGATGTAGGTGTCTAAGCTCTATAGTAATTAGTGGAGATCTAAGGCTTGATTCAGGCAACTAGACAAGCATCTACTGTTGCTGCTCTGTGGTGTCCCAGGTTACTTCAGCCACTCTCATCCTTATGGGGCTGGCCTAGAAGAGACCCTATACCTTGGAGAATCAAATGTTTCTGTTATGTCAGACAAACTGAGCCCTAGTCTTTACTCATAATACTGGGGAGCCCACAAGAGGATGCATCACTCCAGATGTGGTCTTTCCAGTACTGAATAAAGGGGAAGGATCATCTGCCTTGAACTGCTCTTTCTCATGTCATCCAAGGCACTGTTGGCTGTCTTACTGCAAAGCTGCTTTCCAGATGGTCAGTCCCCTGGTGTGTACTGGTTCATAGGGTTGTACTTCTCCAGGTGTAGGACTTCCCTTCCTGCAGCCTATCAAAGCCATTCTGAATGACAGCACAATCACCTGGCATACGAGCTACTTCTTTTGCTTTCATATTGTCTGTAAAGCTCCTGAGGGTCCAATCTGTCCTATAACCTGGGTCATTAAGGAAGATGTTGAATAGCACTGGACCCAGTATTGACTGAGAGTAGAGAGTAAATAGGTTTAGACTTTTCTTATCATATCCCTTGTTCCTTGAAGAACAGAAGGAATCTGGATGATTAGCCTGGGCTGGGCAATATTTAGGTGTAATACCACCCTTCTTTTAGCAGGATTCTTTCCCTTGAGGCCTGATATATGGATTCAAGTTAATTACCTAACTTACATGGTTTGGAATTCTAGATTTGATTTCAAGCTGCAAGAGTGGCACTTTTATTAGAACTGTTTTCTGCTATGTACATCCTGTCCTATTCAAATTTACCATGCTGTACACCGATATTACAAAGAAAAAGTAGAAACAGGAAGAGGGAAGGCCATCCTGTTTGTCATTCTGTTGCTGCCTAATCAATGTACCCAGGGCCTTTTAGCTCCGCCTCAGGCTCCTATCAATCTGAAGGACCTGGAACACTGTAGACAGTCAGGTGTAACTGTAATAGATGCAAAACACTGCTGAGAGGGGTAGATTTTTGTACAGTAGCAAAGGCAAACAACATGCAGGGCACTCAAATATTGTTGTGCAGTATTTAAAAAGAATAGGAAAATACAGGTTTTAACATGCACATGGAAGACTAGAAACCACTGCAAATGAATACAAGATCAAATTTTTTGCCAATCCCAAATAAAAAATTATGGGGATTACAGCTGACTATGCTCTAGGGTTCATGTTAAATTCTACCATAAGGAAGCTGAACTAATTTACTGGTAATTAGCTTTAATAAATCAAAGCAAACTTTCTGTTCCCATCAATTTATATCAGCTTAGATATTGAGCTAAATTATATAACTCTTGTATTCAATAACATTATTATTTGAATAAAAATGGCTGCATGTTTTTTAAAGACAGTGTCTATCTGTTTATGACTTGCCATGCATAGATCTATATCCAGCATGCCTAGTTTTGAAGATCTCATGACACAGAGAGTATAGCTAGCTTTCACTGACTTTGTTCACAAATTGGTAAGATTGTTGAGTTCATGTCATTAAATTCCCATTCGTGAACAACTTCTTTATGAAAAGGGGAAGAAAATTATGTGGGACTCTTGTTTCACCATAATTTTGCAGCTTCCAGCTGCTTCCCCAGGATCCCTGTACTGATGGGGAACAAATAGTGCCTAGACAGGTGGTAATAAATTGCACATATGCAATAGGAACACTGCAGAAGATGTCACAGATGTCATGTTCGTGGTGCATGTGCAATGCCACTGATCTGCTGTGGCCACTAATTCCAACATGCCCAGCCTTCTGTGCCTACATAGACTGATTGGGTGACCCACATACAAAGCAAGACTCAACAAACATTGATGTAAGATCATTTTTTGTACATGCACAGAACTGTGTAGGTGAGATTCTTCTGTCTGGGACTGTCATGCCTCCCAACCAGCACTGGGCCTATGGACTCTCTTGTTCTGTATGATGAACATTCCTTCCAAGTCAACATGCTGATTGCTAAAAACTGACCATTTTGTTTTCTGTCATTAATGTCAAATACAGGACAGAAAACAAAAATTCAGCCCATTATTTCTCACTTAATACAATGTGAAGGCTTGTCATTACTATCTCTCATGAACCAAAGCATGGTAACATAGAACCACTTTCCTTTATGCAATATCCAGATTCTCTGACATTTTCACTATTTTTCTCACAAACCAAAATGGCTTCAATCAGTTACTGATGCAATTATGAATGGCCTGTTCCATAGTATTGACTCTGTACATCAGTGTTTTAACTCATCTCCTAAAAACATACTTTTAGCCCAATATAAGAAAAGTCTTGATATGACTAAATGGGACAAACAGACAGCTATAATGAAAACACATATCCACAACATCTGATACACTTCAGACATAAACAAATCTGTGCCTGAGGGCTCTCTCTTTTCTAACACTCCAGCAGACTTCTTTGGGGAAAACCAGGACTTCTGTTTACTCTGCCTTTTTAGCTTTTTGAAATGATTCAGGCACATTGACAGTTGCAATGCTGTTGCCAGATCAGCTACAAGGAGCAAGATGCCACTCATGGAGAGTGCATTCAGAGCTGAATTCAACGAAGCACAGTAGTTGATGCCGCAGTGTCCTTCTGGTTCCCAGTTGCCTCTGCAGAAGAAGATGGCTCTTCTATGGGTCCTGTGTCCTACCTACTAATTTTGTGCAGAGTCTCAGCTAACTTAGGACTTCTTAAATAAATCTAGACTTCCATGCATGGGCAACACACTGAACCTACAGAGGAGGAGTCAGCAGCACATTGCAGACAGTTCCATTTAGACATCTCAGTGTAGGTGTTTGCACTTGAGTTAAAGTTCCCATTAGAGCCAGCAAATAACTAGTTTGTTTCAGTTGCTCAAACATAGCCATCTGGTGCAACATTAGTGTTCAAGACATACAGGGTTGGCAGATATGACAGGGAAGACTTTCTGAAGACTCTGGTTTTCTGGAGGAGCATCTGGAAGCCAGATTTGATAGTTGAGATACAGGTGACTAAAAACAGTGTTAAAAGGCCCTTTAATAACCTCAGAATACCCTGCCAGATTTTCAGATGCCACTTCAGAAAGTCACAGGTCAGTTGATAGTGATGTGTCAAACCTACAAGGTTCTTTTGGCAATCCTAGGATACCTGCAGGCTAGGCATGGGAGTCCCAGAGGGCATGGAATCCCAAATGGAACCTGAGTTCTACACTTAGGCAAGAGAATAGAGACTCACAGAATATTCTGAGTTTGAAGGGACCCCCAACAATCATCAAGTCCAACTCTTAAGTGAATGGCCTATATGTGAATCAAACCCACAACCTTGGTGTTACTAGCACCATGCTCTAACCAGCTGAGCTAATTTCAATACCTCTTCATTGACGCTGAGGTCATAATTTATATGTGTTTCATGCATCATGACCTTTATTTAGGAAGCTAAGGAGGTTAATCTCATCTACAAGGGAGAATTATGTGAAACTGCAGTCTGTGATGTACATACCTCCAGGAAGGGCTTCTTTTAGGGGTGGATACTGCTGATCATGGTGTTAAGATCTATCCTGGGCTGATGATAATAGATACTTCTGCAGTTATTGGAGAGAAAGAGCTGGGAAACATCTTCCAACTCTCTAAATGACACCGCTGGATTATACTAATACACTGTCTCTGCTTTCTCTTTTTCTCCCATACAAGCCACCAAGCAAACACCAGATGCATCAGTCTGCATCACAGTGCCAGATCACAAAACAGAGCAAAAACAACAAGTGGAAAATAACATCCTTAGTTTTTATTCTACGTGTATTTTAAAGTAAATAAAATGCATGTCATCTACTCTTCAACCTTGAAATGCAATGTAACTATCAGAGTATGCTGCTTATGACCTGGCCACATCCCAGCCTTTTCCTCAAGTCAGTTAGATGAACAATCTAATCCTCTTCAGAATTTTCAAAAATATTCCCATCTCTTTCTTTAATACTCACAAAATAATTGTGATTCACAAATAATTGTGATATACCCTTGTCACTCAGACATCATCGTGCACCACAATGTTCTCACTGACAACCCCAGTATCAGCTGGCTAGTACTCTCAGCAAAGTGAGTGCCACAGGGTTTGGGGTTTTTCCAGACATGACTTTTTGCACAATACCATGGAGTGGGAAACTTAGGAGAGCTGTAAATTGGTCATTGATTTTAAAATCTGCTCTGTGACACCTGAGAAGAACAAAGAAGAATAAACCAGGAAAAAGTCTGCCTTGATGCCTTCTATATATTAAATCACAGCTAGATTAATACATACCTATCCCATTCCATGGCTTTTCTTAGGCCAAACTCACATTAAATTTCAGTGGTGATTTGTCTTGATTAAGCATTAGAGCCAGATCCTCCAAGGTATTTACATCTCTCATAAGTAGCACCACCCTCTGTTCTCACTGGATGCTATGTGAAGGGATGGCACTCAGTCACATGGAGAGACACCCAGAACACTGAGGATTAAACCCTCAGAGCCCATAATTCTTCCCAAAATACTCCTAACAGAGTAGCTACATACAGTTGTTAAAGCTGCTGCAACAGAGTTTTGCTTTTCGACATGTGTCCAAAGCACGCTTCTTGTACAAGACTGTTACCAAAGACAACATAAAGGTCGTTGTTCCCAGACATTCTTTCAAATTCAAGCAAATTTAGATGGAGCTTAGACACTGGTGCAACAAAGGCTGCTTAGCATCCTTGATATTTTATGTTTGTGCTGCAGAGATGAAAAGCGAGTTTAATATTTTACGAGAAAATGATAGAGAAAAGGTAGACTCTTCCCTGTGTAAAGCACTTACCTCACAAAATGTTGTGCATTGGGAGACTTGTAATGATACAAAGAACACTGAGGATTAGGGTGTGAATCACAAGACATTCAGGTTCTGCAATCCATTTCAAAAGAGAAGAGTCCAATATAAATCCTGTGGATTTCATCATCTGCTCCCAGCCAACATTTTTATTCATGAAATATTGTTAGCACTGTAACAGGTAGATGTGTTGAGCCAGATCCACAATCAGTGTAAATCAATACCTCTCTACTAAACCACTGAGAAATTATTCCCATTTACAGTAGCCAGGAAACTAATGCTCTGTCTTTAGACATTAATGGAGTTGGCAATAGAAAACTTTGTAAACACTACTGATAAGTCTTATACTGCTCTTAATAAAGAGCTCTTTAAGTTGTGATCACTGTTTAACACTGTTCATATTTGAAAACACAATCAAAGAACACAGGCTTGTGTGCATTTTAGTGAGTTTGTGTTTTATTCTGCCTGGTGTGAATTAGCCAGAGGAAAGAGTTACAAAACTGATGCATGCCAGCATGGAAGGAACCTGGAGGACTGATCCCTAGCACTAGCAAATTCAGTGCATCCTTTGCAGGTCAAATCACGTAAAGCAGGTGCGGCCACACAGCTGCAGAGACTTCTTCCCATAGTCATGCCAAAGCTATTTCTGCCTTGGAGGTCTTTGGGTGATTTAAGAGGTGCAGTGGTTTCATGTAGTTGCTACGCAAAGACAGGATGTTGACTGTTAAAACAGAGAACCAGGATATTCCAGCATGCATTAGGGGTGTTTAGTCTGCTAAGGCATCTTCCTCGTAGATAGCACTACCTGAGATGGCAAATGCAATATTATTTTAGTAATTTTAAATACAGGCAAAAAGAAGAACAAACAGATGGAGCTCCATCATAGATGTGTAACTTTGTAAGTGATATATTTGAAATACTACCACCAGCAACTAGCAGCTCAAGTTTCTGCTGTTGCTTGTTCCATAGAGTTTGTCAGACTCATAATTATTTCAGACCTTGGTTGTCTCCTTCAGAAAAATCTGCCCTCCAACCAAATAAAGCCAACACTAACCAAAATAAGTCAACAAAACCTACCTTCTAAGTTCAGTGCTTGCCAAATTGGCATTTTGTCAAAAGAAATATCTCCACTTATACTAGAACCATATGCATCTCCAATTACATTTTCTATGTAAATAATACACATTGGTTTATTTGCTGAACTCACTAAATCATAGAATCATAGAATGGCCTGGTTTGGAAGGGACTTTAAGGATCATCTAGTTCCAATCCCCCTGCCATGGTGATGGGCACCTTTCACTCGACCAGGTTGCTTGAAGCCCCATATAAGCTGGCCTTGAACACCTTCAGGGATGGGGCATCCACAGGTTCCCTGGGCAACTTGTGCCAGTGCCTCATCAGACTCATAGTGAAGAATTTCTTCCAAGTGCCTAATATAAACTTACCCTCTCTGATTTTGTAGCCATTACTCCTTGTTTTAACACTACATGCTCTTGTAAAAAGTCCCTCTCTAACCCTCTTGTAGGCTCCCTTTAGCTACTTGAAAGGTTGCTGTAAGTTCTTCCCAGAATTCTTCTCTTCTTTGTACTGAACAACCCCAGCTGCCTCAGCCTGTCATCACAGTAGTAATGCTTCATTCCTCTGTTCATCCCAGTGGCCTTTCTCTGGACCCGCTGCAACAGATTCACATCCTTCCCATGCTGGGGACCCCAGAGCTGGATGCAGTACTACAGGTGGGGTCTCACCAGAGCAGAATAGAGCTGCAGAATCACCTCCCTCCACCTGCTGGCCACGCTGCTTTGGATGCAGCTCAGAACATGGTTGGCTTTCTGGGCTGCAATTGCACATTGCTGGGTCATGTTGGTCTTCTTGTCAACGAACAACCCCAAGTCCTTCTCCTTGGGACTGCTCTCAAGGTATTATCCACTCATCCTCTGCTTGTGGTTGGGACCACCCTAACTCACATGCATGACCTTGCACTTGGCCTTGTTAAGTTGTCATGAGGTTTTCACGGGACCATGTCTCAAGGCTACACAACAGCCATTCATTTATCTTTTTGCCTCTTTCAGAGTTTCACAAAACAGTTATTTTCAGGTGAGGGTGTGGCACAGAATCTTAGACATGATTCTTAAATAAAGTTTTTAAACACAGCCCAAAACAAGTACACGTTTCTTCCCCCTATTATAAATTGCTTTACTGTTAACTGGCTCAAAATTTAAAAAAAAAAATTTATGTTAATTTGATCAAACTTTCCTTGCAGGATTAATTTAGAGTCCTAGCAAATCAATAGAAATCATATCACAGCTGACTCTTGTGCACAGTGACAATGGAATACAAAGCCTGAGCCAACTCTCAAAAAGCTGTCAATGCAGCCTCCAGGTTGAACACTTCAGATTTCTATGCTGTTAAAAATAGCTACGTGTTACTGAGTTGAGCCTTGCAGTATTCTGCAGAAATTGTCATGGTTCTCAGTCTAATCAAAGAAGAGATTTAGGATTTAAGTACAAAACCAAGGAGGCATACGAGGGTGTTGGGTTAGAGAAGAGAGGAAAGCATTCCCCAGGTTTATGTCAGAGACAATCATGTGGCCAGGAAACCCTCTTAAATAAACAGCATAAGTCTTTGCTATGTTTCACCAGTCTAGAAATAAAGAAATGACACTGTGAAATTTCCCTTAGCTTTTACTAATCCTCATGCAATTAGCTAAACATTTTTAGCCAAAAATAGCTTTCCCATTCTGACTGTGGAAAAGACTGTAAGGACAAAGCACATCATCTTGAAAACTAATGCAATACATATTCAGAGTTACTTCAGTTCAAATTGATTCAATTCACAGTTTGCTTTATTCAGTCCCTCACATCTCACCTGTTTTCTATAAAGCTTTTGTTGTAATATTCAACAGAATGGTGTCATTACAGTTGAATATTGATCCAAATCTAAACTTCACACTCTCAGGGAGTACTATGGGAACCACTTGTAAGAACACCCTGATATTGGACTTAATTTCTCTGTAAATCCCTGTCCTAGTCTTGTCTGAGAGAGAGTTGAGTGAGTGGCTGCTTGGTGCTTAGTTGCCATCTGGGCTTAAACCACAACAGTCCTTCTGATTTTCTATGTGGATTGTGATTCTACAAATTTCTGTTATCAAAGTCCTGTAGAATAGGACAGAAATTAAGTTTACAAAGTGTTCATTTGATATCATGACAACAGTGCCCAAGAAGGACTCATCAAGACTTCAGAAAGGTGGGCCCTAAATGTCATGCCTTCCAAAATAGAAGAAGTGTTAAAATTATTTTCAATCTTCCCTTTGCTCTGTCAAAGAAGAGCAAAGAAGCAGACAGAAGCAAAGATTATACCATTTTCTTTGCTTTGCTTTTTACTTGACCTAAAAGGCCAGGTCATTCCAAACACTTCCTTTGTTGTCTGCAAAAGACAACCACAATGTATCTGCTCCTCCAGTAAAGCATGACAAAAATCCTCCCCCTAGTGCGAATAGCTTGCTATCAGTTTTCATGCATCACAGTGACATATCCTTAGCTTTTCTATAATATTTCTCCCAAATAATCCTATCAGTATCATTTTGTCTAAATTAAGTTGCCACTTATCCTTAGTTGCCTAGCACAAACATGTAAAGATTTACAGAAGTTTATGTTTAGAAGGATTCGAGATAAAACCACTTGTTCATTGTTTGTATGTGATCTGACACAGAGTTAATTTTTTTCACAGAATTTATAAAGGCAGGTCTATAAACACTGATGATACTAAAGTTCTCCAATACAATTCTTCTAAATGACTGCTTCAGCCATGCAGTTTTACAGCACTGTATGTGTGACCCTATCTTATCATTCAAGAAATGAATATATTATTTCCTTTTACCACAAGCCCCTTGCCTTTTTTTACTCTCCTTTCATTTTAAAGTGTGCATCTTGATCAAAAGAGCTGTTAAGCTATTCTTCCTCTCACCTCAGCTATTTTGGTTTTTCTAAAACTGAAAAGGGAAAAGTCTATGAGCTAGTGGTCTTAAATACATCACCTGGGAACCATACTTCCTTTAACCCTTTCCTCATTGTTATTTTTTCTTATCCCCCTTTATGTCTTTTCCATCTCACCTGATTTTGGATTACTGCAACCTACGGGATTTGTATCTGAGATCATTCTTTTGGTTTCCTTTAGTCTGTAGTGACTGCAGTCAGTGGAAGCTCAACACAGTCCATCTTATCCTAATGTGGAGCTCTAACACAGAGGAGAAAGGCTGTGCCCTAGAAGCACTTGCTTCTCTCTGTTGACTCTGAAAGAAGGTTACATAACTATCTCAGGTAAATATTTTTACACAGTAGATGCCTAGAATGAAGACTCCTAATGGGGCAGATTTGCTGGGGTTGCAGGGCCCAATGTTTCCACAGAAGTTTGTCACTGAGGTATCTGAATCTACAACCCCTTTCTGCCCATGATGATGTAGGTTTCTAGAGATATCTATATAATTAGGTAATAGTTAAAACTGTGTGACTTCCACACTGGACTGTCTTCGGTTTCTTTGATGACTATTCTCATGGCAAACCTGATCTTCCTTCAGTACCTTCAAAACCTGACTTTCTTGCTTCATTGTATTTCCTCAATGATAGATAATTAGCTCAGTTACAGTCTCTAAGTTGCCAGCATTTCACAGTCTGTAAGGGGTAACTCAACTTTTACACCCTATAAAAAAAGTCTGATTCATTCAGTGATTGGCTACTTACTGCTGACTTTTTAAAAGAAAGCTCTTCAGGCCAATGTCATGTGAACAACTGCAATTACTTAAAAAAGGATGAATATGAACATGTAATATTGATCCATGCAATTATCTATTTACAAAAAGACAGTTATTGTGAAAGGAACTGAGAAAGTTGAGAGAAGAGCAGACTGACATGGGAGCTGTTCTCATTCAGACAGCTCCTGTGTTACCCTGTTATATTCTTACCTGTCCCTCTTATTCATCTATTCATATAGGATACCCTTTATTTTGGTTTTCCCTCGCCATATCTGGAGTGACATCAAGCTGATTTCTTTGCAAATGTCTGTCTGTTTTATGTCCTATGTAAGCTGCTGCAGAGCAAGGTCTATTAGCAAAAGAATTTAAAGGTGATTCTCTGCTGGTAGTCAGAAGGTAGGTAGAGATGGGAAGAGGACTTAATCACATGTATAATGCTTTAATCATCTGTAATTAGAACAACTCTTGGCATGCTTTTAGCCAATTGTGAGGCCATCTCATCAGCAAAATCAAGATGACAGAGCATCTCAATCTTCAGCACAGACCTCACTAATATCATTGGTTTTGAATTGGTGCCACTCAATCGCACATAAACACATAGGGGAGGAATAAGTACTTTTCAGTGATCTTCATGACATTATAAAGATCTTGAAAGACAATGTTATTCTGTTTCTGTTATCACTGTAAATCTGACTACATTTGTGAATATGTCTCAGGGAAATAAATGCAAATATTTATTTACCTAATAAGACTATATAACAATGCCTTTTTTTAACTATACATATGATTAAAAATAGAGTTTTAAAGTAATTTTAAGATGGAGTGTTCTTCTTAGCAGAAATGTTCACAAACTAAATCTGAAAGCTGACATAATAGTTTAGAATGTTATTGAATCAGCAGAGACATTCTGCACACTCACTAACATCAAGTTTCCATCTCACTGCCACCAGCTAATAAAAATCTCACAATGTCTTGTACTTCTGAATTTTAATAGCCCCCAGGTGTTGGGAGAAAGCACGTAGGAGGGAGCAAAATGCTGCTCCTTCCACTATCCCGAACCTAATTCTTCATAAATCTTAACAAGCATCCTCTTGATTTTAGGGCATTCGATTTGGATAGACATTCAAATCTAATTCAGTATAATAAAATGAAGAAATAAGAAATAAAGAACCAAACAGGCTACAAGGTAAAGACAGAAAAGTGACATCCTGACAAATGCTCTACCAGGTAGATGAGACAAAATGCCTCTATTAGCCCTGAAAGCAGCCAGCTGGAGCCTTCATTGTGCTCACATATCATACAATGACAAGCACTGGCTTTGGGCTATATAATGTCAGTCTCCTGCAGCTGGAATTTTTTGTAAATCCAACACGAGACCTTTTTCTCACAATTTTGGAAATAATTATCCCCCCTCTATCCTTTACAACAAAAGTTACATTATTTTCATTGGCAATTAGAAGTGACAATTAATGATTTTTATTCAAGCAGCAACTAAGTGTAAAAACAAAGGAAGATGATATATATATTGCTGAAGATAATATTAATACCAGTACTTTGTTTTGCTTTTGTAAAATACCATGTTTTTATACAACACCATAGCACTTTTTTTTTTTAAAGAAGAAAATTTCTTTATATTGCCAACATGGAAGTAGATCTTCAGAATGTTTTTAATATTAATTTAGATTTTGGGACCTTTTAGAGGTTCTGCGAAAATGAAAATCACAGAGCATCCCTGCTGCATCAGCGCAACACTCTCTGCCTCTCTGCCCAGTTCCAGAGGAGAGACACTGACACCAACAGGTAGGGTCTTCCTGTCCTTCACAACTAGAACAACCAAAGTGGTGTAGAATTTCCCTGTTCTTACAATGACTAGCCGTGTTGGGAATAGCCACATGTCCCACAGCCAGCATATGATGGTCAGCACCTTCAATCCAGTGCCTGGGATGTCAGTTGTTGCCCTCTGAAATGCAGTGAGCTTCTAATGCTCTATTAGGAAACCGGTGTTAAGATAGGAAATTTTTATTTCCCGGGCAAAACATGGAGAAGTCACCTCCTCACGAGGGTTTGCTTTGTTGTTTTGCATCCCTCAGATTATCTCCCTCCTTCAGAGTCTGTCTTTAGCCATCTTTTCCAGCCATCAGTAAGAAGAGATGTCAGAACCAGTGAGAGTGAGTACTCTAAAGCCTGCAGGCCGAACTGCTACATCAAAGAAGGCTACCAAGCACAAGCAAAAGGTAGTGGAAGGGAATCAGTCTCTCCCTCCTCAGGGAGAGGCAGGCCATTAATAACAGCCCCTGCTTTGTCTACTATGCCTTTGAATGGAGAGTGAACAGAAAACATCTTGGTTTAAGTGTTCACTTGAACATTGGGTAGGCAAATGAGACCAACAGGAGGATCTGTTTTGCTGTTCTGTTATGCTGCTCTCCAAGGAGATCCAGTAGTAGGACAGTGTAGTTAACTACTGAGACTGCTTTAAACATGAATTACAAGAAGTTCCCCAAATCTTGCCACTCTGGATGCAGATTCTTCTGTGTAAAAGATTTCATTATTTTGCTGATGTTCAGTGACTTTGCTGCTGTCATGTAGTGAGTAACAGCTGCTCTAAACGCAAAGGTTCTGGCAAAATTCAGTTGTAGTTTTGTGCTGGTATCTGTGGCTAACATTGCTTGGTGAAACTACTGACTCCTGACTACTTGTCTCACTGTATCTTGTAGGGAGAGGGTTTAAAGTAGTTCAATATATCTTCATAATATCCACAAAGGAGCTGCTGAAAAAAAAAGGAGGAACAAAGGAAACCAAAATGAGCATTCTGGTATATATGGTAATGAATATTCCTGCATCTCCCCCTCTCCTCAGAAAATACAGGGAAGGAAAGCCACTCCACTGCTACATTAATCAAGAGCAGAGGTTATGGCAATGCGGAATTGACATAATAGGCATGTTTAAGTGTCTTGATTTGTCTTAGTCCAGCCATGAGATCAATAAATAAAGTGAAAAATGAGTACACAAAGCAAACCTGAGTCTGTCAGTAGAAATACACTAGCCCTGTGGCACATTCCCACTCTCGACACAAAATGATTTAATATTTCTCCCCAGTACCCTGTCTTTGTTTATCTTACAGCAAATATTGGAGTGAGGAAAGGAGAGTTTTTTATGAGAATGATTCACAGAGAAACCCCAGCCTGGTATTCCCAGCCCCTTTTGCTGTGCTCACCTGCTAGCCACCTTCAGGAATTCCAGCCACTCTGGGAACTTATTATCATTTCCTTTTAAACTTTCATGAGGGAATTACTGCTTGTAAAAAGAGGGGAAATGATAACATTTCAGATTAAAATGTCTCATTTTGAACCAAGATAAGGCAATACTGAACCTATTTATTTTACTCTGTCATTTCCATCTCTCTGGACTTCCAAATAACTGCTGCAGTGTTACATATTTTGTCTGCTTGGGTTTTCCTTTTCTTTACAGTGCATACTGTTGATCTAGCATAACTAATAATGAAGTGATACTGCTTGCATTATTGTGGAGAATTTTATATAACTCCAATAAGTTGTAAACAATACAAAGTTAAAAAAGGTTTTCTAATGAAAACTTTAAATGTTATTAAAGAAGACACAAAAAAATCCCACAAAACTTTAGTGCATTGAACAGACTTCCAGAGTATTTTATGTACCATTCACCACCACTCCCAATCTCCCCCCTCCGCCACACCCCCGGCCCCAACCCGGCAAAAAAAAAAAAAAAATCTGCTACTGCTAAAATATTGACATACAGTACACAAATATTTTACTTCACATTATTCATAAGCTGTTTGCTCAATGAGAGCATTCAGCTACACATCTATGAATAAGGAACTTAGTCAAGAGTTATCTTATTCAGTACTGATTTCAAAAAGAAAACAACCATTAAATTAAATTAAATGTAATTTCCTTGACTAATTTGTGCCATTAGATGGAAAATGTTAGAATAAACTCAATAAGAGCAATTTCATCAATATTATTTCCTTGTGTTGTAATGCATGGGTTTACAGTTTTGCTGTTTGGAACTAGTTTATAATTTGCATTTCATGCATGACATCCTCATCAAGAATGACTACGATGATTTATATCCAGGGACGCGCTACATTAGTGTAAATAGAAATAACATGAGTTTATTTGCTGTGACTTTGTGTACCCACTGATCTATGCATGCTACATTTTTGTACTAAATTTCTTGTGCTTGCACTGCAACTGGATTGGTTCATTAAAGGACAGAAAATACAGGGGACTTTACCTGAACACCACAAACAAGGTTTTTATTGTGTTCAGAAATTTTGCTTGCACTCCAGTTGTTGCCCCCCGCATTTCAGCCTTACTAGTGGCAATAATAATGAAAGCATTAATTTAAATAAGGCAGCATCTGAAGCTATGTTAAAGGCCTTGTTTCACAGACCAGCACCAACAGATCATCTAAAGCCCCTGTCTTCACTAGTGAGCTTGGACTTGATATGTGAATACCACTAGTGAATGGAAATACAGTGATAGTAGTGGCAGCAAGGTATTCAAGGGTTATTTATCAAACTAGTTCCAGAGTGTCTTTGAACTCTCACCTTTGTTGTCTTACAGTCACTTGGTCATAACAGTATTCCCAGTTTCCTTTTGGAAACATAACAATATTACTATATATAATCTTAAATTAATTTTGCCCAGTACAAAAATGCAGCATACCAGGACAAATGTCTGAATACCCTACAGTCAATGTTTATCAATGTCTTAAGCTCTGAAAAGGGAAGGAAATAAAGTTATTAAGAGCAGATATGAAATTAGTGTGATATTTTCCTTTTTCTTATCTTTGCTACCTAATAATTCCAGCAAAGACAAATTGTCTTTGGGGATTATTTTATTTGAACTCTAAGCCTTCCACTGAAAGCTGAGTTTTGGTTACAAAGGAATTCCATTTTATCTCATGCTGACGGATTTCCCAGGCAATATGTGAAAGGATTTCACTATTTCTTCCTGATCCAAATAATGCTTTACCTATCACCTCTCTAGATCTTTTACTAATCTTTCACTTCAGTATACATTTGAAATATCTTAATCTATATATTTGAAATACAACGTGCAAGCATGATTAAGACTTCAATATTCTCTCTTTTGCACTAGTAATGAAGAAGTTAGTAGGTAGGGATCAGATGAAACACTAATTCCCAGAGATCCTGCTGAACAACTCCTTCTATGTAATGAATTTCTGTTTGTCATTGTCCTTTGTCCATTATCACTCATTTTGGTATTTTTCACTTTAAAAGGTTTATAGCTAAGCCAGTTTAAATTAGTTTTCGTAGGAAGACTCTGGGATATGCTTCATTGAGTGTTCTCCTAAATCTCAAAACCATACACTATCTAGTCCTAATGCTGCAACACTGTTAGGAAAAAAAGTAAGAAAAAGAAAAGCAAAAAGAAGTTAAGCATGTCAAGCATTTGCAATGATTACAGACACAGAATCTTTGCATTTATTTTTAAAAGTCTGTTGCAGTTTGACTGAGAACATCTTCTTAGGCTACCTTTGCTTTTGTTATGGGAATGTTGAGCTGAACAAAACCCAAACTGCACACAGAGTTGCAGGCAAAGCTTGCTCCTTCATAGTCATTCTGTCACAAACAGAGTGAAGGAGAAGCACCAGAACAAAGGAAGTGGCAGAGTGCAGGTTTATCCTGCCATATTCTTAGCAACTTGTTTGCTTTCTCAGTTCTCATTTGGATCTTTCTGAACCATTTTCTGGAACATTTTCTGACCTAGACAATTTTTCTACTACTTCTTCATTCGCATCTACTTGTTCTGCTATGTCTGTCTAGGGGTTAACCCAGCAATGAGGTACCTTTACTCTACTCACTCTTCACAGAAGTGGAGTTCCTTACAATGTTGCCATAAGCCTTAATATAGTTGTAGATTTTAATATAGTTTTATAGTCTTTTTGCATTTGAAAATAGCTTGTAACCCCTGTACCAAATACTTAGGCTGGATTTGACCTCTGTGTCACATTTTGAAGCTTCCTTCTGTGCTAAGAGAGAGATATTATGCTGTATTCAGATAGCTACTAGAACATGTTATAGTCAAAATACAATATTGTTTAGTCGTAGTATAAAGAGGGGTAAGAGGTGTTGGAAAACCTCCAAACAGAAGAAGTAATGAGATGAAGATGAGGGTGAATGAGGAAAAGGAGGTCTTAGGACCTCCAACTCAATTTTAGAAGGGGTGTGACATGGGGGGTGGTTTGGGATAGTTTGTAGAATGGGCAAATTAAGACACTGGGTATGTTTCCTAGATAGGATAATTAAGTAGAGGTACAAATTTGTAGATTTCAGTATGCCAGGCGTGCACATTGTTGTATCCTGATTGCTAAAAGCTTTTAGCCGAACCTTAGTAAAGGAGACTTTTGCCTTCACCCTGTCTAGGAAGTTTTCTTCCTCAGATTACAGGCAACAACACCATCTGGAAAGTCTCTTCTCAGTTTTATTAGGTTTGTGTGGGCAGGTTTTGGTAGTGGCTTCTGTGAGAAGCTGCCAGAAGCTTTTCCCTTGTCCAGCAGAGCAATGCCAGTACAGACCCACCCCTGGCCAAGGCCAAGCCAATGGGGAGTTATAGTAATGCCTCTGTGGTAACATATTTAGGAAGGAAACAAATGTTGTTGCACAGACGAAATTGCAGCTAGAGAAGAGCAGAGTGGAAACGTGAACAACTCTGCAGACACCAAGGTCAGAGGAGGAGGGGCAGGAGGTGCTCCAGGTGCCAGAGTTGAGGTTCCCCTGCAGCCCATGATGCAGCCCACAGTGAAGCAGCTGTGCCCCCGCAGCCCGTGGAGGACCACAGGGGTGCAGAGATCCACCTGCAGCCGGAGCAGATGGATGCCCACAGGAGGCTCTGACCCTGTGGGAGGCCCTTGGAGAGGGGACCTGCTGACTTGTGGTGAGAGAAGCCCAGAGTGGAGCAGATTTTCCTGGTAGGATTTGTGCCTCTGTGGCAGACCCACACTGGAGAAGACTGTGCCTGAAGGAGTGCACCTCATGGAAAAGTGACCCATGTTGTAGCAGTTCATGGAGAATTGTTGGTTGTAGGATGGATTCATGTTGGAGAAATTCATGGAGAACTGTCTCTCGTGGGAGGCACCCCATGCTGGAGTGGGGGAAGGCTTCCTGTCTCTGAGCAGCAGCAAAAACAACCTGTGATGAACTGACCAGAATCCCCATTCCCTGTTTCCCTGCGTTGCTGGGAGGGAGGAGGGGAGGTGGGGAAAGGTGTTTTAAAGATTTGTTTTATTCCTTATTATCCTGCTCTGAATCTGTTAGTAATAAATTTAATTAACATCCCCACTTTCCATCTGTTTTGCCCGTGATGATGTTTGGTGAGGGATCTCTCCCAATCCCTATCTTAACTCATGAACCCTTTGTTGTATTTTCTCTCCTCTGTCCACTTGTGGAGGGCAGTGACAGAGTGGCTTTGGTGGGAACCTGACGTCCAGCCAGGGTCAACTTGCTACACCAGTCCAACACAAGGCCTGTCACATTTGAAGAAAGAAAAATATACTGGCTTGTGGATTCCCGCTTCTGGGTGAAGGATCCCCAGGGCGTGACTGAATGGGTGCATTCCTCTTTGACTAACATAATGGGGATGGTTGCCAAACATCTCGGTCCTAAACTTGGGCCCAGGCCAATTCCATATCCAAGACTTCTCCTGCCACTCAAACACAGAAAGCAGTTCAAGCTTGAGTAAAAGACTGTGTATAAGGGACAACTGCCTGAAAAACAGGGTTGAGGACTTCCAGGATTTCAGTTAATGTTTAGCATTGAAAGTCTCCAATCCAGTGCTCAGCTCAGCAAGGAGGCAAGAACCAATGATGGAAGTAGACCCCTGACATTAAACATGTCCATTAGTGACTTTCACTTTGGCTTACGGGTTTGCAGTTGACTTTTTCGTAGACAAAACTAGACATTATTATGCATATTGCTACAGGTTAAAAACCCAAGCCCTTTTTGTTTATCATAATCAGTTTGGTTTCTGTTTTAAAATGGCCTTTAAGCTATAGCCCTCATAGTAATCCAGAGGTCTTTCTTACTTTTGCAGTCTCTTCGTTACTCTCCAGTGATATGTTATGAAAGCCACATAGTTTTGTACCACAAAAATCCCCAAAACAAACAGTCAAACTGACTAATAAACATACCTGAAACAGATAAGATACAAGGTGGGCAATGTTGTAGTCTACAGTCTTTTTACTCATAATCATTTTTGATACAGCACAGTTTATTGGCAATACCTGTAGGTACTGTTAGACTCAAATCCATGGAGAGCCACTTGAGTGTCAGAACTGTTTAGAAGCAGTTTAAAGGAAAACATTTTACTGTTAGTGGTCATGTGTTCGTGGCTCCACAAGGTCTCCTCGAATTTGGGTAACATACCAAAACACCTGATTCTTCATTTGTAGAAACTCCTCTCATCTATCAGAGGATGGACTGTGAGTAGTTCTCATATTTCGCACTGTGCAGCTGAGTTTTTATTTTCTGGGAATGTTGTAAAGAGTCACAGGGCTTGTGCAGCAGAGGCCGTATGCTTGGTCTACACCACACACAAGAAAAATAGTAGCTAAACAGCTTCCATCTTATTTTGTACTACAAGCAGTAAATGTAATGTTCCTATGGATCCAGCACAGGTTTCTCTGTTCTAGTGCACTAGATAACTTGGGTGTCAAGGGAAACATGGAGCTGACAAGTGTTTGTAGTGGCTACAGGTCTAAACACTCTTATTTATGTGTTTTGTTTTTTAAAAAGGTTACCTCAGATTCCAAATCTTTAACATAGCAAATATTTACTAAAAATAGGACATTCATATTTTACAGTTTGGTGTATCTTTCACAATTTATGTACTTTCATCATCAAGATGTTTCTAACATATTGCACACCATATGCTTCCTTAACACCAGTCATCCTTAGTGAAGATCATCTTCCCACATGCTCCAATATTATTAGAATCTAATGTAAAATTATTTTTTTCATGTGAAATACGTATTCTTTTTAGCAAAAAATCTGAACCAAGTCATCAATAGAATTAAAGTCTGCATTTAATTTTTTTGTACTTTTTCCTTTTTTGGTTTACAAGTAACTGAATGTAGTAATTGTTTTATCAATAAAATGGAGATGTTAAATTCTTTTCATGGATTAGAAAAGAGATAAGTAAGAAGAAAAAAAGAAAGTGTATAAAAGAATAACATATTCAGGCTTTATCCAAAACCAAAAGCTAAGACCAGCCAAGAGCATTAAGGAGAGAAACAAAGTTGATAAAATATTTTTTCTTACAAAATTGGGCTTTGAAATGGAGAAACTGTGGCCACTCTAAGATTCTGAAATGAAAAGGATGCAAAGTAGGATTTGTCATTTTTCTGCTATCAATGACATGGAAAGTAAACGTATTTGATTATGAAAAAAATTGTTTGAAGGATATTGCATCTGTTGCTGCAGAGCCTACATTCATCTCTAACTATTAGACAAATAGATTATCCCACATGTGCCTACAGATGAGCGTCTTGCACTCTTATCTGAGGTATTGGCACCACTGCCAGACATTAGATGTAATGTACCTGTGGTTAGAGCTGACATGAAAATTCATATATAATGGTCATGAAAAAGGTAGGGAAATTCCCACAGACTTCAGTGATTTAGCTTTCACTGTATTGTTCTTTCTTACACAGCCTTATTTTCTATCCTTTTAACATGGTGCAATTCGCTTTTGATTAGAGGTTAGCTGACAGAATCATTAAAGGTAGAATGAATGTTATATTTTAATTCTTCAGCTGCTTCACAATGCCTCCTGTTAAAATAATTAGAAAAGATTTAAGGGACAAGAAATCCTGTGGGGAAAAAAGGTGTTATCCACATTGGGACATCACATCTCATTTCAAAAGGAAGAGGATTGTTAAAAACCAGATGTAACTTGCCCACATAAATTCAACTCTGTTATGTGAACATAAAGTTGGCTGTCATGATTACACTGTTATTATTACATTTTCTATTTACAGGAGACTGAAAACAAAATGGTAAAGAGGGGCAGCTTACCCAGACACAACTTACTTGATGTGTGCTTTGGATCACCCCCCTTTTCTCTACTTCCCCATCTGAACGAAAGAGGTAACACTACCACTAAGCATGTACAGGTTAGTACATCTACACAGTCTAATGCTGTGCATCATAGAAACATCTGCACTGGCATTAACCGGATGAGACACAGGCCTAGCCTAAGTATACTAGAAGTGTATCAGCTAAGTGCAAAGTTGTCAGAAGACAACCATAAATTTTGTTCCTTCAGGCCCCTTTGAAGTTACCTGTCTTTATTAAATTGCCTGCAAATTTTGCATTCTAGAAATGCCCTTAGTTGTTTGGGTTCACTCTGTTTGTGGTATAAATTTTGTGACTTTACTGTAGAAAATTAAAATATTTCATGAGATGTGAAGGAAGAGGAGGGAGTGATTGTCTTCTGACTCATGGTTGCCCATACCCATCTGCAGGAATTCTCCCCTTGCCAGCACAAGGTGTCTCTGCGTACACTTGTGTCCAAGCTGTACACTTGTGTCCAAGCTATACACTTGTGTCCAAGCTAGCTGTGATTTATGCCATCAGGAAAAAACAGATAACACACTAGATTACCAGTAACCCATTGGAATAAAAGGAAATGTTGACTGTCCAGAGATATGTGTTGTATTTGCAGCCATGTATATGCAAATAAAACCCAATGAAGGCTTTGGAAAAACAGTAGATGTTTCTTAGTGCCTTTAGTAGACATAATTGTGTTTGGATGTTAGACATAAAAGTAAAATAAAAATAAAATAGCCATATTAATATGAAAAGGTTATATGGTTTCATAAAAGAGGTAATAAGAGCAATTATCCATTTAGTGAATTTATATATTATGCTTAAATGTTTGCAGTCCAAGCAATTAAGGACAGTTTTACAGCAACCAACTTTAGATGTTAATAAGTCTAACTATATTTTACACATTTGTGGAGTTAATGTAGGAAAATGTTGCATATCTGGCAGTGCTGGAATACAGCTGTGAGTGATGTAAGTGAGCCAAGTGCCCAGTATACCTAGGATGATTAATATATAATTAATGAACAGAGTTTATGGATACAGATAGAATTAAAAAGCTTACTAATAAAAGTAACACGAATTTAAATTGATTTTCTGAAAAGGAATCACTGATATATGTTGTTAGTTTGTCTCTTCTGGACTGAAAGGATTATGAGCATGACAGTGAACTGCTGGGTTTATCTGACAGAAAGCTTATTTGCTTGTTTTAATTGAGCGAAACTACAACAAAAGAGATACTTAATTAGATTTTGCTGCTGTTATTGAATGAGCACACATTGCTCATTAACATTTTTCATGTGAGTGTTCACATGAACAGACCATTTTTAAACAATTCTTAAGACATGCCCTTAAGAGTTGAAATCTGCTGCTTCTGTGAAGGTGTCTAGCACTCCGTGAGATGCTCCACAGTTTCTGAGATATCCACACAGAGACAGAAAACTCAGTACAGCATCTTTCTGGAGCTCTAGGTGGAGGCTAGGAACCCCAGGGAGGTAACCAAAGACAGGAGCAAGAGTTTCCCTTCGTCATCAGTGGGGCAACTACTGCAGACACCTGCAAAGTCCAAAGGGCAGTGCCACCAAGAGAAAAGCTGCCTCTTTACTAATAAACTGAGTCCCATCTCTGGCACAGGTCACAGAGAGATGTGCATCTGTATAACTCAGCTCTCTCATTCTCCAGAAGAAGGTGGTGGCCTGAAAGCTTTCCATGGGGATGTGCTGCTGACCTGGCCCACCTCCTGCAGTGCTGAAAAATTTGCAGGTACTGCTAAGGCAAAAGCATCTGGGACAAGTGTCCCTGGCATTGCTGGCCTCAGGTGGGCAGCAGGTGCTGCTGTCTGGGGACTGCCCAACTGGCCCACACGGGTGCACTGAAAGCCTCAAGCCAGCTCTGGGTATGGGTGGTGAGGGAAGAGAGCTGGAGGGGAAACAGGCAGGGAGGCTGACTGGCATCATGGAGCAGGAGGGAATGAGCGCTCAAGTCCCACAAACACATTGCTAGAAGCAAAAATGGGAATTCAGCTTCTGGTAAGCCCTGCCTTCATAAAAGAGCCTTTCTGAGGCTGCAATAAACTCATACCTGATCTTACAGGAGTGCATGTCCAGAACAGACCTGCTTTCAAAACGATGGCAAGTTCTTGTCACCAGGCCTTCTGTCAGGCTTTGGGCTGGAGCTTCTTGGCCTTGATGTAGCCTGGAGGCTTCAATCAAGAGTCATAGAAATGAGCTATAGGATAGAATAGAAATGAGCGAGGAATCAGTTGCGGAAACTGGTAAGTAATGTTAGGGCAGCCTTCATCAGCCAAGGGATTGCTGTGGCTCTTTACCACTCTCCGTTAGCCCCATCTGCACCTTTTTGGGGGGGGGTGGGGGGGGGGGAGAAACAGGACTATTTTTAAAAATTTTGGTTTGCTAAATTTAATTTTGTAATATGAAGCAAACAGTTGTGGGGGTGATTTTTGTTTCCAGCTGCAATAGTCTTCTTGTTACCAAACAAGATTTTTATATAGACCAGTTTGGCAATATACTCCTTACCTATGATGTGTGAGGCCCAGCTTAAACAAAAGCTCGCTCTGAGTGTACAGAAGCTCAGGTTTCAGCTCTTTCACCTTTAGTATTCCCACAGCTGCAAAGTAAGTTTTCTTGTTCAAAGTGTTCTGTAAGCAAATTGTGACGTTATTCATCTTTCCATCCCTGAGTTTTTCTTCCTGGGCGAACAGTACTTTTATTTGATTGCAAGTTCTGTCCTCCTTAATATATTTTTGTGTTTGAAATTTAAAAAGTCTGACTGTGGCTTACTTTTCTTATAATTCCACCATGATTCTTGAGTACAATATTAGTAATGAAAAAGTTGGAATCAATGACACAGTATCTGCTATGTAAAACTTGATTCATTAGTATTTTTTGTGTATATCTAATAATACCAGGTAGCATTGCTACATATGCATGTCCCCTTTTGGAATAAAAGCATTCTGGGTATGCAGATGGTGCTATGAACTTCATGTAAGTTATAAGCTGTGTGTTTTAAGTGACCTGCTTGGTCACTCTAAAAGGCTGAACAGCCAACAAAGGACTTTGAACTTTTTGTAGCTACTAAGCTATTGTAAAAACAGAGATGCAAGAGAAAGGGTAATTTGCTCTCTCATTTGCCAAAACCCTTGCTATGTAAAATAAAGAAGAATCAGGCATGCATGTTTTTCCCCCAAAAGAGAAATGTTTATGGAAGGATGGGGGAACATGAAAGGTCTCAAGCAATTTAACATTACTACCCTTCTGGATTAGTTGAGATTTAGTGGTAATGGTTTAAAAAAATCACCTAAGTTGCACTAAACACCATCAGTTTCCTAAATAATAGTGCTGTTCTCAAATTTTGAAGATTTAGGAGACCAAGAGTAGCAAATACCAAGTAGCAAATAAATCTCCACTGTAAAAAAGTTAAAGTATTACTTTTAGTTATTAATATCTAAGCTATGGAAACATTTAGTGGAACTGTGATAAGATATACAACCTGAAAGATGTATTCCTATAATCTTAAATGGGCTGTGAGCATGCTTAGATTATTCTCATGCATCCCTGTTTGTTTTCCAGGCATGCATAGAGGAGATTTATTTAATCAAAGAAGGCGCGCAACAAAGTTACTGAGTTCAGGAGACCGTAGATAGTGAGAACGATAATTAAAACAGTTAACAGTCCCATGGATTCCTTTTACACATTGATGTTCAACCTGTACAGCAGAGACCTTCCCTTGACATATTTCTGATACTTTGAAAAATTCTGCTTTTCAGAGCAAAGTAGTAAGATTTGGGATTTTCTTGACATTCAGGGGTTTCTCAATTAATTTTGTTAATTCTTTGTTGTTTTCCATGGCTGAAACAAAGGTAGGAGAAATGAGCATCTTAAGCTGAACATACCAAATATAATTTTAAAGAAGCAGGAATAATTACTAGTGTATGATCTATACAAACATTACTACATAGTTGCATGTAGCTGAAAAACAATAAAATACTGTACTTAATATTATGTTTTTCTGGGTCTTCATGTTTGTTACTATGCAAAAACTGATGACAGTCTCTGAGGAAAGATCCTGCATGGCAGCATAAAACTATCCATTCAGCTTTTGCATGCCCCCTTCAGAACACTGAACCTGAAAGAGCCATTATTCCATGGGTAGCTCAGGAATGGCCAAAGGGAAGATGTGGTTTGGCTAATAAAGCATGGCAACTCAGAATAGTCACTTTCTCCTGTTTTGGCCTGCACATTGCAAAATCAGACACTCTCTCACAGACACAACCTGAAATGCTTTTTCAGTGTGAAAGGTCCTGCGCTGCCAGGGTAGTGGATATGTAAAAGCAACAAAGGAAGAATAAACATGGATTTTGTGAAAATAAATCATGCCTCAAAATCATTAGAGGGTAGAAAACAGAGGACTAGAGCAGGAATAAAATCAACAAAGGAGATTCTCAGAGATCTGCTCTGGGACCTTTTCATTTGACATATTCATTTAGTTGGTGAAGTGTCTTGATCCATAGCTCAAAGAGTCTTTGATGTTTTTGAAAGCATTTGAATTCCTAACAAAGAAAGAGACAAATAAGTTTATGTAGCCAGAAGTCTTCATCATAGAAAAAAGATAACTAAGGGAGAAAATAGTACAGGTCTTCATTATCATATGTAACATAGAAAAGGGGACTAAGTCTTGATTGCTCAGTGTTTTCTTCCAACAGTAGGAGTACTAACTGAAGATAGATAGCAAATTCAATGCCAACAAAAGAAGGTGGTTCTTCACATGATTTTCAGTTATCTGTGGAACTCTTGAAATGTTCACATGAAATTAATGTGTATGCTAATGTTGAAAAGAATCAGTTTTGAAATTACACCAACTAGTAACTGATCTTCAAACCCTATATTGTTTTGATCAGCTTCAGATACTAGGATACTTTTAGTCAGTCCAACATGTCAGTGTGAGTAAAAGCAGAATCTTAGTTTCTACAGTAAAGATAAGTACAGTAAATGAAGAAAGAAAAACTTAATTATCCTTAATCTTCAAAACTGGACAGTAACTTATTCTGAAGTTTTTGTGTATATGGAGACTGAGCAAGTTGATTATTCATTCATTACTTTTCTTTCTTCTTAGAGATGTGTGCATTACATGTGAGCACGTCATAAATATCATGTGAAAACTAGTCTGTGCTTTGGATTAACAATATCTGGCAAATTTAATTCTCTTGCATCCTTGGCAATGATGCTAAATGAGTCCCCAATATTTGCCACAATTTGGAGCTCCATGATATGTCATGCATATATAAGCACAATCTTTCCCCTACAGATATAAACATTATCAAACTCTAAAGTGAACTTCAGTTAGAGTAGTTATCCTTCAGTTATCCTCAGCTTACTCATTTATTAAATGTTATAGATTAAAAAGATTGGTGGTTTTTCCTCATTATAACTAAAAAATGCAGAAAGTACAAAAAAAAATGAAGTTTATTTATGTTTCCACTTTTAAATTAGGAAAAATTTTAAATTTAAGAAATAATGTGAAAAAAAATTAAAAGTCTGATATCTTGAAAGCAGAGCAAGTGAAATAAGTGTGATGCTGTTCCACAGCATCTTTTTTTAAACTTTAGAAGCATCATGGCTTGTATTTTAGGAAGCTTGAGTCAGTTTTAATGATAACAGAACCAGTTTAATAGTTTAAGCAACATAGTGCATTTCTTTAACTGTATTTGGATGTGTGGTTTCCTTTTAACTGAATATAAAGAATTAAAAAAGCAGTACTTTAGCCTGCATTCTTTCTAGAAAGTATTAGGCTTACTTTCCAAAGACTGTCTTTTTTGGTTTTGTTTTTTTCTAAAAGAGAAAGAAGTCTACTCCCACCTCCTAAATGTGTGTGCTTATTCTAGTCTGCATTTTAATGAATTAGAAAATGTACGTTGTTCAGCTTGGCAATATTTTAATGTATCAGCCAGTATTGTTACTCTTTTCCTGTTCTATTTTGAGTTCAATGAACAATTGTGGTGAAAGTCAACATACATTCTTCTGTTGTAAAGAACACGGTGCTTCCCTCAGCATTAAGCAAAAAATGAGTCCTTTTTTGTACATAGCAGAACACCTTAGTCCAAGTCAAAGACAGGAGGAATACAACACAGCTAAGGAATCTCTGTATACAACTAGTAGAAAAATTCCCATTAGATTCCGGGTAGATATGTATTTGTATTTTAAATAAAGTGTCTTCTAGATTTTGAAATTAAATGAATCAGATATCCCTCCTGTTCCCTAAAGGATTGCATCTTGTTATCAGTGTGGTTTCAGCTTTATGTAATACACTTATCCTCTGCATTTCACCCAGTTGTCACAGCTGCACTGTAAAATTGTGCCATAGTCAACTTTTCTGAAGTTACAGGCTCTCAAAAATTTTTTGGTGGTTTAGAGAAACCTGATCCTCATAGGATAAGAATTTTTGCAGTATGGGGGACAGATTATCTGTACTTGGTATGTGTATGGTAAACATCCATTGTCTAGACCTGCATGTACAAAAGTAGACAATTGCCCCAGAAAATTCTCTTTTTTATAAAAGACATCAAGTGGCTACTATGTTTAGAAACCATGGCTTGTGCTTGGAAATATATGCAAGCAGTCTGTGAGATGCTGAATTTTGGTGTTTCTGCAGCATGTTTCTTCAGGTTTCCAGGGATGTGCAGTCTCTCCGGTCTGTTTTAGCAACCCGCACTGCTCACTTCTCCCTCTATATATCTTTTCATGGAGCATATGGTAGGTGGCATTACTTAGCTAACAGATGTGCCTTTATGATGCCTGCAATTTGTACTGTGCATGCAGGGACTTGTGGTATACAGAGATTGGTAACACTTGATTAGGTCATTATAGTGGCTATTTTTGTTATATGTGTCAGCAGACTCCAGGACTAAGAGAACCCAGACCCATATATCTGACAAAGACCACAATTTTATATGTTGCTTATTGTAGATGGACTGTGAAGATTATTTGATTTATTAGCATTTTATGGGCCCCTGCTATGCTAGTATGATGGGTACCTTGGCAGTCCCTTTCATTAATATCCCATAATAAAGTATTTCTGATACCACCATTGACTCATGAAGATATATTTTACATCTCTGTATAGTATGTTAGAAAGCTGGATAGACATGAGTTTTATGTCAAGGAGTAGTATAAGGGGCTGGATACAGTTAAAATGGTGTGACTATTGATTGTGATAGTAAGAATGAGGGTCCACTTTAAAACTCAAGAAAAATGCAAGTTTATTGGTCTTCCTTCACCACCAAATGCAGTAAATATTGTGTCAGTGAAGAACACTGAAAATGGACAAGTAGACACTGTCATCATAAATAACATTCATAAATTAAGCCCTCTTAAGGTATTGCTTTATGTTCTTCTGAGCTGTGGGTTTGAGGGGACTCCTGTTGAGACAGGATTAGTCCCATCAGACTCAGTGCTCTTTCCTGCAAATGGCAGTGAAAACAAATGAGAACAGTCAGTTGTGAGGCCTGAAAAATCCTATTTATATGCTTTTAAATACAAAGGTACATAACTTGCACTAGGTGAAACCTGTGCTCTTTCTGGATGTGCTGAGTTATTTTAATCTATTACTCATAGAATAAAAAGAAAGTTCAACAAGGATAAAAATGCTACTGGGCAAGTGTAAAGTCAGGGTTTGCTCTGCTTTACATCAGAAATAACTGGAGTGGGTGCAGAATAAGCTATGGTATAATGGGGGTTTGTTCTTCATATATCCTAATAATTGCTTAATAATTGCTGTCAGTTGTGATTTAGTATAGCAACCTGTATCCATGTTTGGTGTTTTCATATTTTTCCAGGGATAAGGGTCCACAACTTCTGTGTGCAACCTGTTTCAGTGCCCAACCACCCTCTTAGTGAAGAGGGTTCTCATCTAGGTATCAGGACATCCAGCCATGTCCTTTCTCTGTGGATTGTTATCTCCCTTAAAAAACCCATTAGTTTGTGTCCTCCAATCAGACTTTGCACTCTCGGACCAGAGGTTCTGCCAGTTTTCGTCTCAGCCAATACATACTTTGTCAGCCTGAGGTTCTTACGGGAAAGAGTGCAAAAAGCCTTAATGACATCTAACTCGACAATAGACAATACCCACTGATCTTTCCTCATCTACAAAGCAAATAATTTTGACATAGAAGGTTATGAGATTGATCAAGCATGGTTGTGGTTGAAGTTTGCTCTTTTTTCAGATAAAGTCTAGAGATTCAGTTCCTTTTTGTGACCAGGAATTATTTAAGATAAATTTTGGAATAAGGAATCAAAACTGAAGAAATAAACAAGCTGACACCTGTAAGAACAAAACCCACTAATGCTAACTATAGAAGGAATTTTGCATCTTTCTGGTAGACTAACTTCTAGGGAAAGAATGGAATAGCAGACAAGTGTTGATTAAAGAATTGTAAACAAAGTAAAGAATGCTATAACATATAATAAATTATTCAAATTTGGCACTCCAGGGCAGAACTGACTGGTTTCTTTGTCTTTGTTCTTACATAGCATCCAACAGCAATGACTAATTGAATCTACAAAGCCAGCTTAAAAAAATAAAATCTAAATTGATTATATGTGCAACTTACATTGTTGATTTTAGCTTGGTTTCTGAGAAACAAGAGGTATATTGCCTTTTTCTTTGACAGTAAACTACACTAATGTTAAACCAACTATCCAGACTCAAAAAAAAATTGACAAGCATCAGATACATACTCTGGCGTAGTGTTTTGTCATAGTCAGCTCCAGTGTGAGTCCTCATCACCAGGTTATAGCACCTCTCTCTTCCCTTCAAGCTCTCCTTGTGACATCAGGCAACTTCTAGTCCAGTGAACAGTGACCCAGATTAAGGAATAGGAGAGATATCTTTCAAGGTGATTTGTCACTGGAACAGGCTCCCCAGGGGAGTGGTCAGGAAACCAAGCCTATCAGAGTTCAAGGCACACCTGGGCCATGCTCTTAGTCATACAGTTTAGTGTTAGGCAGTCCTCGAGGAGCAGGATGTTGGACTCAATGATTATCACAGGTCCCTTACAACCTGAGCTATTCTATGGTTCTGTGATTCTGTGATTCTCACCTCAGCCTTGTAGTTATGTTGCTTTCTAGAGATAAGTTTGGTGTGTTTGAATAGAGAAGTCTCACACATTCAGGGTGAAAGTTCTACATAAAGATATGATATAAAAGACAAGTGGCTGTGCATTCTTCTAATTCCTTTTTACAGGGAAAAAAAGCACCTAAAACTGCACTGTGTCAAGGCACAAAGCCTCTCTGGTAGGAACGTTTGAACTGAGATCTGAGAAGGTCACTTTGGAAACATTACTACCTCTTTCTCTGGTTCCTTTTGAAGGTAAGGTGTTAGACAGATTTCAGCTTTCAGGGCCTGTTGGCATGATAAGCTTTTGGGCCAGGGAAGAAAGGATCCAGGACTCAATGACTGCTAAACTGTTTGCTTTTGAGGTTATATGTTTGGATTTATGTATCTTTGTGCTTCTGCAGTGTGCTCTTTTACAGACATGCAACGTGTGGAACCAAAGTAATTTCCTTTTTAATAGTATCTAAAAAGATTTCCTAAGTAACAGCATTCATCAATTGCAGCCACCTACCAGGTTCTCAAAATGTTATTCACTCCAATCACTATTACAATGTATAAACACAGATTCTGAGTAAGTTGAAGGGGCCTGAAATCCATGGGGTTGAAAGTGTGTTGGCTCTGGAGAAGGATCTGCCACTTTTATATTCTCCTTCATATAAAAGATATGGAATCATTATCCCTGGAACTGTTCATAAAATATGTAGAGGTGTTGCTTAGGGTCATGGTTTAATGGTTGACTTGACACTGTTAGGTTAATAATTGGACTTGACCATCTTGGAGGCCTTTTCCAACCTTAGAGATTCGCTTTCCAGAGAAATTGTTTTCATGAGTGAGTAATTGGATTTACATAACTTGTCAGTGCTATAAAGTGATCAAACTGGATCACACTTTAAACAACATTTCTAAAGGGTATTTTTCAGAAGAGTCTGATCATCTAGCTCATTTTCAGCTTGCGACTTAAATACTGCGATTTTTCCATTTGCTGTGCCAAATTTACAGTATTCTCCCATGTGCCTAGTTATACAATGCTTAAGTGGTGAGAGTAATAGAACTCTGAATCAGCTAAGCACTTGGGTTTAAAAGTAAAAGTAAAAGTAACTCTGTAGGTTGTGCTTTTGTCAGGTATCTCATCATCACGTGTCCCAGGTGAGGGTTTCTGGTCTCCAGAGAAGAGCTAAAACAGAGAGTTTCATTTACCATACGAGGGAAACACAATGATCAGGTTCAGACAACATTACCACCACACCACAGTAGAATATGAACAAAGCTGTAAATGGAGAAACTTGGCATTGGACTGAATCAAAGATAAGAGTTTTTTAAACAGTTCTGTTTCTCAATCCAGGGCTTAGTTGCTAAGCAAATTAATAAAATACCTACTCATTACTTATATAATTTTATAGCACTTAATATCTAAGGGTCATGCAGAAATTAACTAAAATTAAGTAACTTAGGAAATATTTCAACCTTAGCAACTATAGGATGTAGGATTTTATTTAAAAGGAATAGAAAGCAGCTGAAGCTTGAAAATAATGCTAAAACAATAACGCACTAAAATATTAGGCTGTATATTTTAAATCTTTTGCACTAATACAGTGCATTATAAAGATTAAGTTTAAGCCAATGTGAGTCACTGCATTTCTCCTTTATTCCTTGTGTCATACTAAATATTGAGTTTTCAATAGGTGTAATGATAACACAGTATTCTAAGGCTTTCTATGTTTATGTAGAGGACAAGAAATAAAAACTATCTATCTAATACACTTACTACATGCACCTATAGTTATTGTAGTGAGAAGTCAGAGTGAATAAAGGACAAGTCTTTACTAATGCTATGCTTATCAGAGCTGGATTTATACTGATCTCTACACAGAACTTGGAGCACTCTTCAAATTTATGTACCAGCATCTTCCCCATTTAACAGATGAGGGTATTGCAGTCCCTCATAAGAAAATGTTCTGAACATTGTAAAAACCTGTGGTTTAATCTCAAATGTTGCTTAACTACGTAATGATGGGCTATGGCATTCAATTGGAATCAGACAGCTTGAATGAACATGATTCAATATATAAACATTGATAGTAAAATAGAGTGAAAACACATTTATATGCAACTTCTGCATAGTGATCATTTCCTTTGTAAAAATTTGTATTCAAAGATCAAGCAGTGATGAGACACCAGCTCCGGGAATGCAATACAAGTTTTCTGAACACCGGTGCTATACATAAAGATTGTGCTACACTGGCTCTAAAATGCAAACAGACCTTTCCCTGTGGAAGTTCTCTTTTACCTATACTGCTTCAGATTGAGAATTTGTGGAATTATGTAAAATATTTTCCCCAAGAAAGATTAAAATTATGTTACACTGGGAAAGTTCCAGAATATCTCGATAATTGTTTTTATGCATACAGTATTTTTTTCAGCCTACAGATTTATGCAATTAATACAGGTGGGTTTTTTTATGTACAGCAATTTTATAATAAAACTCCCTTTCTCAATACTTGGTTGAAGTGGAGAGATTTTATTGTCAATTTCTGAGAAAGATGAAAAAACAGCTATAGCACAGGGGACAAAAGCAATAAATGGAACTTTCTTACAGGCATTCTGACCATTAATAATTGAAAACCCTTACAATGATCTGAGCAAGATTATGAGTATAGGTTTTGAAAAATAACCTGTTGTGTTACTTTCCCACTAACCATGTCTTCACCCTTTGTGAACTGCTGACAGTATCTGGCCCCTGTGCTGTTCAGACATCGCAACAAAGTGCATGTTTCCTACAGCCCTGAGTCCAGGGAAATGTAGAAGCCTTGTGCTATCCTGTTTCTGCGAAGAAAATATTTGTATCTTGGGAAAGAAAGATGGCTTGATTCGAAGCAGCAGTCAAGAGATCCTAGAACTTGATGGAAATTGTACAGCTTTGTGTTCAAGTGAGTTTTAAAAATAGTAAAAGCATGGCTACAGCGTAATTACAGCTAAATCTGCCTGTATTCTGATGCTGGAAACAGGGTAAAGCAATTTTCCCCTAAGAATACTCTGAATGTAGCTTTTGTGATACTTTTTATACTTCCAGAGTGATTTTCTGTGTTTTGCGGGACAGGCTTTTTACAGTATTCTCAAACACTTCTGCACTGCGACTTTCACTCTCTTTTCTAGAATAATGCTAGTAGCCTCTTCATTTGCTCTCCTTTTTGGGTCATGGAGACTTTTTCACCAGTTCTCACTGAATTATGAAAGTATTCACCCTTTTCCCTTGTATTCCACAAGGACAGAAAATTAATACAATTGTGATTCCCCCTCCTCAGTCTCTTTTTTTCCCCTCAGGCTTACAGATAGACTGTCTCACATTTCAGATGTGTACAGCTGTCTCCTCATTCTTCTGGCATCCAGACCCTGTATGATAACTTAGATTACATGTTCAACTACATGTTCAACGCTTTAGAAACTTGGTACTTTTATGCCTTCTCTCTCTGGTCCATGGAGCAACAGAGAGCTTTAGAAGATGGTCGGGATTGTGGCTGAGCTTTCTATCCTGGCAATACAAAACTTTACTATTCAAAAGGTCTCTCTTCCCTGGGTTTTAATCTGGGTGTCACCAGCTCTGATTTTTGTTAAAAAGATTTAATGGTACACTTTGTATAATATATGTGGCTTTGTTTTTCCCTCAAACAATACATATGTGGTTTGGTGTCTGAAATTGGAACACCACATGTTCCTGCAATCTGTCCATATCTGACAGCTTCGTTTCTTTATTCAGTGGCTGCACTGGTGCTTATAGAGGTGTCAGAAGAAATTGTCTATCATACGTGTGGGTTTGTCACTTGTATGAATCAGTTTTATCACAGCTCTAGAGCATCCCCAGAGACAGTATTAGCTGCTTAGGTTTTAATTACAAAGTCATTCTTTGTGTTTCTCAGTACAGTCAGCTGTGTAGCCAATCATAGAATCACCTTGTTCAAAATTTAGAATACAAATATTAAAATTTATCCATCTTTCCTTTGAATTGATCTGTGAAGTTCCCAAAAGGGTCTCTAGCATTCATCCCATTAACATTCATCTATTTCTAAGGTATCATGTCTGCCCCAGAAACAGTCCATGTTTTAGCACATCTTGTCACAAAGCACATTCTCATCACAAAGTGCCTGAAATAAAGTTAAGGCTAAGAGATTTAATGCAGAATTGTGGCTTAGTTGAAAGCCAGGGTTAAAGAGATATATATTTTTTGGACTGAATCTTAATTGCATGTCAAAAAGAAAGAAATTCTAGGTATTTACTTGGGAATACAAAGCAGTCCAAGAAACTGAACTCAAGCTCTGAAGGAAATGTAAAGCTTTGTCAAGGTATCTTACTGTTTATTAATGTATCTGAAGGGCTTTTTCGTTGTTGTTGGTTTTGTTTGTTTGTTTTTAAATGAGCTATTTAACAAGTGGAATGGAACAGTCATGACATTTTAGCGTCTTTTGATATCTATAGTTAGCGAGTATAGGGGTCTTTCAAAATTTTTCAACACCATCGAGTAATTTGGTCATGTAGTCAGATATTTCTTTGAAATATACCTGTTTACTTACAAAGAATGCACACAAAATTCAATTTTCTTAGACCCCCTTACAGTTAAACAATAAAAGGCTGTTTCTGTGCCCAAAGTTTCAAGTTTTATTCTGTATAGAATTCTGTCACTTTTAAATGTGTGATTCCTACTCCTACTTGTTGTCTTTTGACTGCTTTTTTTTCTCTGCTTTTGAGAGTTCTTTGAATGTTCCTGAAACACACTTCTATCAAGTGATATCCAGTAAATTTCTAGCACCCATTTCCCCTTTAATCTTCCACTTGATCTATGGTTTGGGTAGAGGATGCTAGCATTTCAAGTAAAAGGAAATAAATCTTTTATGCTTCATCTTAAACCTATTATGAATGATGGACTTGCCCCAGCATCCACAAATTTTCATCTATTTTAGAAATTCACTCTTTTCAAAAATTAAGTAGTTCAAATCTGCTTGACATTTTAACCTGTGGCAACAATCAGAATATAATCTTCAGGCTTTAAATGTTCGCTTTACTTTGCTTTTATAATATTGGAAAAGTATGTGTAGTAGATATGATACCTAGGACGGTATGGAGTGGCATCTAAATTTGATAGCTAATTTTCATCCAACTTCAGAGTGACTTAGTGAGTAAGCTGTCCTAAAATGAGTGCCTGCAGACCCTGAAGAGAAACAGCAAAGACAGACTGGTGCTTTTGAAGCGCTTGAGTCTAATGCCTAAAACCAGGCATAATGTGAAAACAGGCAATTTAAGGTTTATCCAATGGCTATGTGTGCCCTCCCCATGGCCTGGAAAGGTTCAAAAAGCAAACTGCCCGGATCAGTATGTTTAAGGGTCATCCTGACAGGAGTTGGTTAATTTGCTACAGAAGCAAACTTTTTAGCAAAGTCAATGTACAAAACTTATGCTGTAATAACTGCAACCCCAAAAATATTTTAGTGTCTTCCAGCATGCTCCCTCTTAAACCCTCTAAAAATAATCCTTAATTGCTCCATCTGCAAATGGCGTCAGTGTGATTATTCTGATTACATCATTTGCATGTAGTTCATATGGTTATACAAAACTTTCTTGGCTTTTATGAGATGACTTTTGTAACTCCATTGTTTTAATAGAAAAATAGCAAAAAAACTGTATGAAATTTACAAAGGACAAAAATTACATATACACAAATCCTCACAGCAATCTTTCATCCATGCTCCTACTATGACAAACTTTTCTGCTTAGGTTCTGTAATGGTTCTTATTGGCAAGGACAGCTATTCATACTTTGTAACACTTGGCATTTATGTGGTAAATCAAGACCCATGACTGAGAGATATCCACTGTAAAGTCATTTATAGGAGTGACAGCAATATAATAACTAATATCAACCAGTGTTCATGAACTGTTATTCCTGGCTAGCACCACTACAACCATCTGGCTGATATTCATTGTTCTCCACCTCATTCTTGCCATTATTTTGTCCTTCTCCACCTTTTCAACCCTAGCCAACAACTCCACTAATACAGCAACAAATTTACTGGCAAGGTCTGCAACAGCTGAGCCCATCCCAGTTGATTTCTGCCAGCCGGCCAGCTGGTGAGCTGGAAATGATCTGAGAACTGGCTGTAACGCCATTTTACAGGCCAAAAAGAGAGTCTGCAGTATTTGCCTTAAAGAGGTGTTTTTCCTTTGCTATGACATTGCTTGCTGTTCATAGTTATTGGCATAGAAAAGTTAATATGGAGCACTGGAAAGAGAAACATAAGGGAACCTGCTAACCCACTTAGGGAACTGTGCTTGAAGAGGAGGAAAGTCTTTTCTAAAGCTGAATGAAGAATTCTTCAAAATACAAAAGTGAGAATAAATGTTAAAACATTTCACTCATTTCCATAGTTTATACAATACTGACGACAGTATTCAATTTAAATTAAATTTAAATTTAAATTTAAATTCTGCATGGGCAGAAAAATTGATAACTCAAGTCTTGGTGCTATTGAGTACTTCTAGTTTTACTATGCATACATTCTTTTCTTTGCCATCTCCCACTGCTTGTCTTAAAACCTCTGTGTTCTTACTGTTCTGCTACATTTCTTTTCTGCTACATTTTTTCTAGTACCTGTTTAGGAAAAGGTGAAGTTATGAGACAACGTTGTTTAATTCAGGTGTCCTTTTCCAGTCCTGGGAATGTTTTTCTCTCCTCAGATCTGTTGGCATATAACTCTAGTGACATAAAAAATATGTTCTTAGAGTTTTAGTTACCTCAGTGCTTCAATTTATGTTGTTCCAATACACTGAGTGATGCCCATATTAATAATTTACGAAGTCATTTGAACCTGACCTCCCCCAGCAAAGTGATTGTCCAGACATTCAGTTATGGTCATCAGACTCTCTTCTGCTTTAATAAATATTTAATTTCAATCTATATAGTGTGGAATGGCTCAAACACTGTTGTATTCCTTGATCATTTTTTAGGAAAAATTTGAAATCCAGCTTTTAAGTCCAAGGAGTGTTTAAGGGTAAAGCAGGTAGGTTAGTATAATATTGAAGGAAAGCCATTTGAAGGATGAGGAAGGAGAAAGTTATGCTTGACTCGAATTGTTAACAATAATTATTAACTGCATAGCTCCATATCACATACTCCAGCAAGTTCTTGATCATCACCAACCTCTTTAAGGAATTTTTATCTTTACAAACAGAACATACTGAGAAAACAAGGTTGAAGTTGAGAATGAGGTAGGGTATGCCCCCTTGGTAAGAGAGGGAATGGAACACATGTCTAAATCAAAAATAATAATAATAAATTAGAAAAAAAACCACATAACCAAGAAAACTTCTGTGATTTAAAATCACCAAAGTCACTGCTGTGCATATGCATTTCCCAAAGACACTGACAGTTCTAGAAAACACGTGTGTCCCCAGTTCTCAAAGTCTTGCTATATCATGATGGGGAATCTGAAAGTGTTTTAAATCTTGATGAACTTCACAGGGAATAAGTACTTCCAACCCAGATGATGTTTCTACAGACACTTCACAAAGTATGTTTAATTTCTCAAGGAAAGTGTGTCCTGTACAAATTGTGATGTAAGTCGTGGAGCAGTGAAATTGCCAGTGAAACCATGGTGGCAGTCTTTCCCGCTTGCAAAGCTCTGTGGAATTGTGGAATCAAGTCTCTGTGGAAACTCTGAGTGTGTTACTCAGGCATAGTCTCATCTCTGTGTCTCAGGAGTACTGGTGTGTAACTTGCTTGTTCCGGCTATAATTCCCTTTAGAAACTACTTACAAATCCTGTACAGTAATGAATTTTCTCCAGTAAATTACTGAAGTCATTTGTATCTACCACAGTCCCAGTATGATAATCAATCGACTTTCACCTTGGTATTACACTTGGTGTTTAAACAACAGCGGATTTTTCTAAGCTCCAGAGAAGAGAAAACTCACACTTTTGACCACTAACCTGCTACTCTAATCCCTATAAAAACATGAGATTCTATCTAAAAGAAAAAAAAAATTTGTTTTCACTTCATCTGTGATCAATATAAGAAAATTAAGAAATTATAGCATTTTTTAACAGCAGGGATTGTATAAAATATCACATCTGCAGCCCATTGCCAGCACTTCGTCCTGGGATTTCTGCCAAAACAGGAGGCTGTTCGGTGGTAATTAACATTTCTCATCCCAATATCATTGTTGATGAGTCCCCACACAGTTTCAAGTACAGCTGCCTGCTACAGTAGTTTGTTATGAACACAGGACTTCTGCTGACTTTCTTTCCTTCTGCTCTACTAACCATGGGCACCTTTCCCTTCCTCAAAAGAGTCACGCAGTTTCCTTCTTGCCAGACTTTGTGAGGTAGCCCCATCATCTCTTACTTGAAGATCTGTGTGTTGGTTTTGACTTGATCCAATTGAGCATTTTTTGCCTTTAGTGTGTCTTTCATCTTTTGCTTGGATCTGTTTGACTTCATTTATTACTGGACCCATCCCACCTTGAGCAAGACATCCTTCACCCATTTTGTTAAACTATTTGTCCATTCAGTTTGGTGCTCACATTAGCCAGATCAGCTCCTGATGCATTTCAGCCTGGCTCTTCTGAAATTCCTTGGCATCGCTTCTCTGCAGGCTCTTGGAAGCTTTGCTAAAACTAAATGGAAGACTAAGCAATTACAAGTGATGTAGTGATGTGAGCAACTGTTCTTGAGGATACATTATATAAATGGTCAGCATGAAACACAGAAGTAACTAGCTAGGATGAGAAAATTGCTTAGAAAAATAGAGGCTTGTTATTTTCCTCTAAAATTGCTAATAGATAAATAAAAAGGGCATATTTTTAAACAAAATTAGTAGCTTGTACTACATTTTATCTATGTTTTACTATTCAACTTCTTGTTTCTGCTGGAGTTATTATTACTAATGATTGATCTAGCCAGGGACCAAAGCCTGTGCTTCAGCAATACACCAGTTTCAAACATTCTATGAACTAAGCATAGATAAGAAAAAAACCAACAAAATACAAAGGGAGTTGAAGGAATCATAGACAAAAATCTGGGCAGTTTTACCAGGCACCTTCCTAATAGGATAGCAGTCTAATCATGGAATGCTTCCTTAGGGTATTTTAGAAAAAGAGAACAATCAAATTATGAAGTTGAACAAACTTGACAGATTAGCGGGGCAGATGACCTTTCAGGAGTGGAGACAGAAGCAGCAAGGTAGGTGGAGCTAGGTCAGGTGGGCTTTTTAAAGCAAAGACAAATTATTTGATTTTTACTGCAATACAAAACAGAAAGCCATGAAGGCAAGAAAATGAAGGGGTGACCTAAAAAAAAAAATCTTTGCATCACTTGTCTCAATGGAATGACAAAAGATCTGTTATGGTCTAAGAAGGGTTCTTATATTTCTGTCTGGCAGCAATATTCTCCTTTATTAGAAAATGGTACACCCAACTATGAAAAAAGAAATTACAGAATTGGCAACAGATGAATAGTAGTACAAGCTGCAAAGTGACTCTTTGACAAACATTGTTCCAATGAACAATCCTGAGAAACAGGTAAATGATCCTTTCTTAAATGTATTGAGGGAAATTGGGAAGGAACTCTGACATTAAGGAAAAGGACAAAAATTAATGAGGAAAATTCCTGAATCTAGATGACAGAAATCCAGAATCTAATCATATATGGCTTGAACAGATGTGCTGTAATTTAGCTTGGAAATAATTAACTGTAAAATGCAGTCCATTTAGGCCACATGGGTTTTAAGCAGGCTCAGAACTTTAAGTGGATATGTGAATTGTTGCCTTAAGCTGTAATGGATTCTACTGTAGGACTAAAAATGTTTGAGAAAAGCAACCTTAAGATGCAGTAATATGTATTCAATACTCACTTCCTCTCAAGCAATATGTACCTCTCTAAAAAGTCTCCAAGCATGAAGGAAGAGAAAAAGGTATGTCAGGGATTTGACACCAAAGAGGACTTGATAACTGATTTTATTATAATAGCTGTTAACTTCTCATGCTTTGGAATTGTTAGTGAAGGGAAGCTCATCAATCATAAAGTGTTCACTTGGACCCTTTAAATGTCCAAAGACCAGCACTTAATAAGAATGTCACTCAAAGCAATTAAATACAGTGATTAAAAAACAACTCAGTATCCCTGAATTCTGCATATTTTTGGAAAACAGTATTTCCATGACTTTCTGGTTCAATGATAAAAGGAAAAAACAAAAAAGAAAAAAGAAGCATTTATGTGCATCCAATGTACTTCCAAAGAATAACAATTAGAATAACTGTAAAAATACATATTGTAGGTAATTTTATGGTGCTGGAGGAGATAGACAGAGGCAGGAAGTCTCCTGTAAGTCTCAGAATGGTGTCTGGTACACAGGGTTTATATGGGACTCAACAAATCCTTCCCCAGGAAATTACATGCTTTCAATGTCATCAGTGAAAAATTAGTAAAACTCCTTAGATCTCAATTCTTCAATATAGTCCATATGCAGAGCCCTAATGTCATCAGTGGATGATTTGTAGAATAATGCTCGCGACTCCACAAGTCCCTTGAAAAATTTTTATACTCACACAAAACTTATTTCAAGAATGAGTGACGCCACTCAGCAGTCAAGTGGAAAAAGCAGATTTTTTTTTTCCTGCTATCATTTTGATTGAAATGACTCAGCACTGCTGAAAGCAATGAAAATGAATCAGACATATTTATGAGGTAAGGACTCTACAGTGTCTGGAGTCAGTCATTAAGATCCTTCATTTCTCTTGTTCAAATCAAAGTACCTGTCATTCTCCCTTGAAGCTCCAGATGCTTCATGGAGCACCCTCTAGTCTCAAAGAAAAGGTTCTTTTCATAAAAAGCAATAAAATTTTGTCATTTTATATCTGGGGTGACAGTTTTGACAGGATAAAATCTTGTTTAGAGATCTAAATTATTTCAGACATTTTCAGGATTTTGTTGACAAAAAAACCAACAAAACAAAACAAGAGAAGCATCAAGCCTTACTTTTGAGACCATGTTTGCATTAAACACATATTTTGAAATTGGTTAAAGCCTGAACTAACTACAAACACCTGACTGAGAAGAGGCTCTGTAATAGTCTGAGGGAGTTTCCTCTGTGGTCAGAAAATATTTTTCAAATAAGCATATTCTTTCACAGATTCTCACACATCTAAACAAATCTATTTACATTTACAGTTCTTTAAAACAGTGTAACATGTGAATGTTGACCATTAAAACTTTTTTTAAGGCAAGGGAGAGCCATGTGAAAAATAGGCTTGCTCTGGTATGTGCTTCACCCTTCACTATGGACATAAATGAAAGTGCCTTTAATGTATTGTGAATAGATGCTCTCTCCTAAGGTGAAAGTATGCAGAAGCCCTGAGATTAGTATTTTGTGCCACTATCCCCTCAAGTGAAAAGAAGATCTTCTCCAAGCAATACTGGTGAGGAGCGCAACATGCCAGGAACATTCTCTATGCCAGGAAAGGACTGAATCAGGATTATTTGCTTCCTTTGATAGTTTTCCCGAGCTCTTTCAGAAGATAGCACATCCTCAAAGCTCCCTTGGTTGCTTTATATCACAGACAAAGATATACAACATCTCCTCCATTTCATAAAATTTAAAATATTGTTCTAATGAGCCACAAAACAGCCCTTATACTACTTCTGTATATATATATATATACACACACATATATATATACATACATATATATACATATATATAAGAAGTATATATAATATACTTTTTATATTACTTGAACCGAAAAATATAATAAAACCAAATAATCATGACCTGGGTCCAGATGCCCACCACATGGGGCCTAGGAGTGACCTACGGCCAAGTGCTGTGTAGATTGGACAGCAGCCAGGCAATGCTTCTTGTCCTGAGGACTGAAAGATGTTCTCTTGCCCGGTTTTAGTTTACAACATAGACATAACCTTACGCTCACAGACAAGTATTCCAAATGCCAGAGGGTGATTTAAACTCTCAGCTATCCAGGATCTCCACAACAGGAGGAGACAGCCTGAAAACACCTCCTCCTACCCACAAAAATCATCACAAAATTATTCTTCAGACAGAGCTCTGAAACTAAAGGATCTTTCCCCATGTCTTATCGATATGAAATAAATGTTTTGGGTTTATGCTCTGCACACATTTAAGATACACAAAACAAAACAGCATGTTTATTCTCCAGAGTTTATTTTGTGTCTGTCAAACGTAATGCATTTTTAATGTGCAATTAAAAGTTTTGATAAAAAATACATAAGCGTAGTGTCACATCATTCAAAATCTTTCACTCTACAGTTTATTCTAACTTTATTTGAAAGAGAAGTGCTAAATTCAGTGAAATTGTTAATGAAACTAACTAAAATTGCTAAGTTTCATCTCTATCCAGTGAAAAACCATCCATGTGCAAAATGAACTGTTATGTGACTATTTTCTCTATAAATTTTTGCATTAAAAATCAAGGGAAGGGTAAAGGATATCACTTTAACATCTTTCATGAAAAAGCAGCACGTTCCATAAGAAGCAGGAAGCTCAGTTGTCTGATCAGAAATCTGATGCAGGAGCAGGCAGACTGCCTGAGCCCGTCCTGTGTTTCTGAGGAATTCCCTGTTGGGATCACAAAAGGGTGTGGTCTTCTTTTGGAAGAAAGCAACTAACTTTCGCCAGTTGCCAAGGGAACAGGATGAAGGAGGCAAGACTTATGTCTATTTAGTCCACCTTACAAGAAGCCTCTGTTGGGAAAGGGGTCTTCACACACTGTTTTGATGGTGTGTTGCCTCAAGGGATATTGAATTAGATAAGCAAAACTTTTAGTAACATGTTGGCAACACAAGAGTCAAGTCCTTATTCTTCCCTACTAATCACAACGGTCCCTCATTTCCATAACATCTGTTACAGGCACACATTGCAGTGTATAGTCTCCTCATTATTCCCCATTAATCCTTTTTTTGTGCAGAATAAATTGAGGCACAGAGAGGGTTTAGCTTTAAATCATGCACCCAGTCCACATCAGACACACAAATAAGATCCAGAACTGATGAATACTGGTTTATATACTTGAGGTAGGGGAGTGGTGTGTGAACAAAAATGGAAGAAATTAGTTTATTTTCAAGTAGTAAGAATTCTCAAATTTATTGTTTGTAGATGACACTGATCTCTCCTCTTTGGTGACCAGTGACAGGACCCGAGGGAATGGCCTGCAGTTGTGTCAGGGGAGGTTTAGGTCAGATATTAGAAAAAAGTTCTTCACTCAGAGGGTGGTTTGTCATTCAGACAGGCTCCTCAGGGAAGTGGTCACAGCACCAAGCCTGACAAAGTTCAAGAATCATTTGTATGGTGCTCTCAGGCACATGGTGTGACTCTTGGGGATGGTCCTGTGCAAGGCCAGGATTTGGACTTGATGATCCTTGTGGGACCCTTCCAACTAACATATTCTGTCATTCTGTGAATGTTAGAAATGATACAGCAAAGGCACAGGTTCTTGTATTTGAGACACAGCAGACCCTCATTCGGCACTGTTAAGCATTTTTTAATGGGAGTGAGTTTTGTTGCTCTACCTCAGATTTCCTGATTACTTGTTTTTTCTAATTATTTCAGAAATCACATTCTTGAGACTATTCAATTATTCACAAGAAATAGATTCAAAATACAAGTCCCTCCCTGAAATGTTCATTTATATCTGGAGAGACAAAGAGCAGTGCTGCTGAATGGAGAAAAAAATGAAAATTAGTCATATTTAATCTTAGAAATAAAGGTAGAATTTGGTTCCTTACTGTGGCAACGATAACTGTTCTAGAAATGCTTCAAGGCCAGAGGTTGCCTCTAGCAGAAAGGAAGAAAAAAGATTCTACATGTGATTTTGAAACAAAGAATACAAACTTGGTTTTTATTGTTCCGTATCTTGTTCAATCGCTGTAAACAATTTTCCGGGATTGAATTCAAGTATTACAAGTTTAGAGACAGATAACATACAAGATAGGATTAATGAGATTCACCTAATTGGTGGAGATAACATACTGAATAGCTAGGTATTTTATGGTAGTGCTGATAAACAAGATCAATAGTACAGCCAGAAAAGTAGAAAACTGGTATCATCATCGTTTATCTGCCATGTAATGTAAGTACTTGTCATCATGATATATCTTCAGAAAGGCAATATTAATCCATTCTCTACACCAAAATCCAGAAAATTCACTTCACTGTAAAATACAAATACTCTGCTTACTAAATATACTACAAATACTGTGCTTTACTAAATCTTAATATCCAGACGTGGCAGAAACTAATGCAGTTAAAATGAAGATGTAAAGGAGAAGAGCAGCAGGGGTAAACACAAGGCATTTACGATAATGCAGGAGTGTGAACAGAAAAAAATTCAATGGATTGAAACAAGCAAGCACTGTAACAAGTAAATAAATAAATAATTAGTGGACAATGGAAGAATAATAACAGTTTCTTGAAGATACTAAGCTATAGGCAGAGAAGGAAGAAACAGTTTATCCTCTTAACCATGATAGTGGGAAATTGGAGCTGATAGATTAAAAAGAATAGCATTAGACATTAAATAAACACTTTGGGTTCATTTAAGGAATGGAAGTGGAGATTTGCTTAAATCAGGGATCAAAATCAGAGGGATAAGAGACAAGGAATTGGAAAACACAGATAATGTTTGAACTGTTAACTAGATCAGAACTGCTAAGTAGATTAGAAAAACTTAGACATCTCAGTAGTGATCTGTACCCTACAGTAAACAGATGAAATAATAGAAATTTTTTTTAATAGCAATTTCTGTAACTTGATTATAGAGAGGTATTAGGATCTAGAAACTAAAAGTGCATTCTGTTGTGAACAAGACATTGAAGGCCTTCACTCAGTATGTGCCAGTGAACTAAACAAACAACATGATCATGGATAACAATATAACAGTATTTTAACATGATCATATAAAGTCAAGAGCATGCCCCCCACTGGCACATTTTATTCAGCAGATTTTGCTTCAGCTCTGAAAGGATAAAAGAGATGGAAATAGAGATAGAGAAAGAGATGTGGCTCAAAGATGAGGATGAGAATAATGATAAGCTCGAAAACAGTCTCGTATGAATCACGAAGCCAAAACGGGGTATTCAGAACACACACTTTGACCAGGAAACTTAGTGTCCTAAGAGACAATGTAATAAAAATTGGTAAAGACATTGATGATAATAATAAGGGTATGGCTAATAAAATATATAAAAAGGAAAACATCTGAAAGGAATTTGTGTTTCAATTTTTCAGGACTTAAAGCAATCCCTATTTATAGGGGTTAGAAGGAAATTGTATAGTTGACAACTATCACTTTTGTTGTACATGAGTCACATGGTTTATAGAGTGTTTCCTGAATACAGAAAGCTCATTAGTGAGGTCTATTCTGGTCTCATTGGGTCATCTAATTTCTTCATTCTAGTGTATGCCCTGTTGATACTTAATGAAAAGCAAGGTCAATGACAAATCACAGACCGGTATTCTTAAGATAACATGAAGTTTTTAAAAATACCTGATGAACCTCAGCTCTGAAACACACTGAGTAGGGAGCAGGCTTTATCTTATGAGTGAATTGCTTTGCTAAAAAAAAAATATATTATTGTTGCAGCTTAAATTTTTGATGTAGCTTATAAAGACCAATAGCAGCAGTGTCATGTAACTATCAAACAAGCTTGTAATTTCTAAGATGTACCTTGCAAAAACTGACCATGAGGAAGCTTAGGACATCCTTGTATTTCATGGAGGTGTATCCCCACAGTCCCCACAGATTAATTTGGCAAAAAGTGCGATGCTACTGCTCTATCACGTGTTGTTAAAATGACATCAAAGGCCAAATCCTTATGCAGTGGAGCATTCTACTCACTAGCTGCTGTGTTGACTGGTTCAATTCCATAGCCAGGTCGTTCTTAGATAGCCTTATCCGTGTCTCCCACAACACTTGCGGCAAAAAGCCATGAATTTCCTATTCCAATCCTTCGATGCTAGCTGGACCTTTCATCATCAGATAACATTTGTGACTTGACTAAGAACTGAGAAAGCTGATGTTGTGACAGTCTTCAAAGAAGGCTAGAGCAATGTAATTTTTGATAATAGCCATCCTTGTGTGTTTTCATCTCCAGGGGTGTCAACCCAATCATCACCTTTCCACTGTTGTGTTTCTTTAGTGCAGCTTTATGCCTCTTGTCGAAATGTAGCTACATGACATATCTTGTTTTGCCATGCTGACTCTGATTTCACATGTTATCTCTCATTCACGCATGTCAGTAGTACCTTGCATTTGTATAGCTGCTGTCACAACCTGTTCACGTTACCCACAATCAGAGCTTGTTTCACAGCTATAGAAGTTGCCTTTGTTGGTTAAAGCTAAATATGTGGGAGATGGATGAGCTGTCCACCTTCTTAGTTGCTCTTTTGCTGGAAGCCTTAGAATGAGGAGCATATGTAGCCTGTCTCCTAAATCCCAGCCATTGCAAATAGTTATGAAAAGTACTGCACTAACTTACACTGCCTTTGGCAGATAGGTTACAGAAATCATTACCAATCTCTTTTGTCAGTTAAAGAAGTTTCTGTAATACCAGACTGTGCCGACTTGACCGTACATTTTCGTGCCTTTCTCATCTGCTCCAGTTCATGCATTCTTTAAATACTACCCTTGACGTCCACTACAAGAGCAGCCATTATGTGCAAGAGGAGCATGGAAGTTATTGCTACTGTTTGCAACCTACTTCTCCTGACCTAACTTCTGTAGTTTTCAAATTAATTTTCTTAATCCTTTACTTCTCTAATGACAGTCTGACAGGAACAGCACAGATATGACTTTTACAAAATATTCTCTTTTGCTGGACATTCATCATTGTACTTGCTTAGGCAAACCACAAATTGCATTGTTGCTTCAGCTGAGTTGCAAAGTAATGGCATAAAGTCACAGAATCATAGAATGGTTGAAGTTGGAAGGTTGCTCTGGAGGTCATCTGGTCCAACCTCCTCCTGAAGCAGGACCACCTAGTGCCAAGTTGCCCAGGATTGTGTCTGTATGGCTTTTCAATATCTCCAAGGATGGGGACTCCACAACTTCTCTGGACAACCTGTGCCAAGGCTTGATTACCCTCACAGTAAAGTAGTGTTTCCTTGTGTCAGCTACTTTTCCTGTTTTCTCGATATGGAAAGGGGGTAGAGGGAAGATATTGAATTGGACACCTCTGAATATGATTTCTTACATATTTTTATTATTCTTCTGTTTCCTTTCTCTGTCCTTTTCCCCTTTGTTGATATATGAGTGTACCTTTAAAAAAGTCCTTTGAACAGAAGAATTATCACAGCACTGGCAATAAATATTGAAACATATAATGACTGATTCTGAAATTACTTATTTAATGGTTTGATTTGATGATTATTTAAATCCAAGTAAAGAAGATATTAAACTTGATATTAAAAAATTGTCTCATTACTACAAAAGAAGAGTCACATAATTCAGGTTTGTCAATTTAGTTTTATAATTGGCAGACAAAGTTCAATGCAAACAGACATAGGTTAGTAGGCAGAATAAAGAAACCAGAAAGGAATGTTTCAAAGTAAAATGTTAATGTGGAAATTATTTCTGGTAAATCTGAAAAGAGAGACAGAAATCTCTTTTTATGTAAAAGAAGAAAAACACCAGTGTGGGCTCCTAGAAAACAAAAGAAAGTAGATCAGATGTTTTCCTGTTGGTAATTGAAGAACTGATTTGCACAAATTAAAAAAAAAAAAAGTGACCTATCATAATTTAACCAAAACTGATATAAAATAAATTTGAAAGGAGCTGTCAGAATATTTGCTTACTATTGTCTTCTTGTATTCATCAGTTTTGCTCAAATAGGGAAATGAAAGGGCCAAGCTATGAAGGAGCAGACAGGATATAGCAAAGTGATATTTATGGACTTTTACACACTTGATCATTGCTGATATCACCCATGGAAACCATTTCCTCCCTTTAGATTTCCTCAGGTTAATTATTTTTACTGTAAAATCTGTTTCCATTATAGATTTGTGTGGCTTTGATCTGCAGCCTTTGACTCTCATTACTTTTTTCTCTGAGAGATTAATGGTCTGCAGAATAACTGGGTTTTGGTGTAGAGGGAGGGGGTCTAATTTTTATAGTACTTATACACTATAAACAGGTCTCCTGTCAGGGTCTTCTTCGGTGATAAATTGCCCAGTATACCACTTATCCCCTGACAGGGCACTTTACTGGGCTCCTAGTGCCATTTGTGACTTTTCTTTCTTGTGTTGACAAGAGTACATCTCTCTGCATACTTACCCAAACTAGTTTTTAAAAAATGTGTTGTTACTAGCTGCACTTTTATGAATCAGTAGTTAGCCTTCTACTAGAATTTGTACAAAATGTTGGCTTGCAGATGTTAGGATGGAAAAGCCTCTTCTGGTGGACTTCAATCTCCAAGAGCCCCTTAGACCTCAGTGTGAAAGGAAAACTGACGTACTCAGAAAATAAGTTATATTTATCATGCAGAGAAAGCCAAATGGAAAATCTCTCCACATAACTCTGACAGAGCTTATGAAAATGAGATATATAAACAAAATATTATCTCTCTAAAATGATGCTTTCATCCCATCCAAGCTGCAAATAAACAGTCCCAGTGGGAAGGTTACTAAAAGGATGGCGATAGAGGTTTAACTGGAGCTTGGCAGAATCTAAGGTACTGCTTAAAGCAATTACAATGCAAAAAAATAATTTGAACAACTTAGGATCAGTATGAGCTCCTGCAAAGAGTGTAACAAAAGAGAAGGCATGGATCCTGCAAATCATTAGGCTTTGGTAAAAAAAAAAAAAAAAAAGACAAAGAGAATAGAGGATTGCAAATTTGTGAGGAACATCACATGCTAAGTGCTATTTTGCAGCTTCCGAAAATTCTCTTACTCATCAACCCAGTAACTGGATCCATTTATATTGCTAAGAGTTCTCTGTCTTGGAAAGACAAGTGACAAGTGCCTGTTTCTATAGAGTTTTTTTTAACCTTTTTTCCTCCCAATCTCTATTTTCTTGTAACCATCTATACTGAGAAAATTTTTGAACTATAAACACCTGGGACAATTTTCAATTGGGGTAATGTAATATATTTTTCTGCAGTAGTTAAGGGCTACTTTACTATATGAGACCATTAAAGAGAGATGGCATCTCTAGAGGAGACATCTAAGATCTGATTTTCCCTCTGGAGATGTATTTCCAAACACTGATTACAGGGGAATCTACAATGGCTCACCTTTAAACATAGGATCCAGTCAGGTTCCTGAAATTTTTCCAGATAAATTCATACTAAGACTTGCTTCTTTTCTTTGTTGTATTTCTGTACAAGAAAATAGTATGTAGGTCAAGAGCGTTTTGTAGGCAACATAGACGTAATCCTGGCAATTTAACTCACAGTCACTGTTGTAAAAATTCAGCTACTTTCTAATTTGGCTTGATTAAGTTCAGTGTTGTGAGAATATGTGCCTCATAAGAAAAGCTTACACTGATTGCTAACACACATTCATCAGAAATTCTAGTTTTATTGACTCTGGATACAATTTTAATCAATATGTATTTAAGTTTTATACTTTGTGCTTCACCCATGTTCTATTGAACGTTAATTTATGGAAAAGATTTTACAGAAGACAAGCATGAAATTGAAAAGTGTAAAATGAGCTAAGGTTGCTATTTCATCACTTTAAATAATACCACAGTCCTCCAGTTATCCAATAGGAGAGAAATAATAAAGGCTGTATATAATGCTGTAATAGATTTTACGCAGATAAGGCAGCTTTTTACCTCAAGGAATAAATCATTTCAGTTCTTCATGGCCACCGAAACAAATCTCATGTTAATCCAGTAAGGTTTATCACAAACCAAAATTATATGAATGGTATATATTACTTGTTTCATTAAAATCTGATTATATTACAATGTAGAAATCTAATTTCTCTAAGTACCCCATTATTCCTTATTTCATCTGCCAAGTGCAAGTGTGATCTTATTGTGAGAGTGAATTAAGCCAAGGCATAATAACCATATTGATATCCTGAACAAAAGTCACACTATGATGGAAGTTTCATTCTTAAGAAATATACATATGGCTGTGTTAAATGACCCACAACAAGCGTACGTTTTTCAGTAGGTCACATGGTTCCATTAAAAATAAAAACAATTTATATGAAATTATGAACCTGATCTATCTCCTCAACAACAATTTTACAATGAAGTGACATTGATGACTTTATGAGATTTTTTTACCCATTGACATGTAGGAAGATAAAATCAGAGTACGACTCCTCCATGAGCAATTCAGTGCACTTAGAGCTTTCTGTGAAATTAAAAATATGTTTGTAATACTTTTTCTACTTGGCCTTTTATCCAAATACCCATTCTCACTGAAACCTACACATGACCCCCACTGCTGGTCCTTAAACTGCCAAAAATTCCAAGAAAAAGGGAATTAAAATTATTACACTGTTACAACACATAATACTTAGTATCTTCCATTATATTACGTTTGCCTCATTATATTATCATGCCTTATTATATTATTTTGTCTCCCCTCAGTCTTTTACATCTTCATTTGGATCATAAGGGCAGTGTTTAAAAAAGTAAATGTTTTTACTTATGGGTGATTAGCTCACACTGCTGCTGTAGTCATTTGTCCAGCTCTTTTCTCCTTCTGTCTGGATACTGATCATTTCAAACAACTAGTCAGCTATGAAGATGTTGCCTTAAATCCAAGGAAGAAAACTTCCACGACAGGGTGAAGGCAAAAAAAGGTCTTTTACTAAGTTCGGCTAAAAGCTTTCAGCAATCAGAGTACAATGATGCACGCATGCCCGGCATACAGCATTCTACAATTTTATAACTCTACTTAATTATCTTATCTACAGAACATAGCCAATGTCTAATTA
>JAWWEU010000001.1:68228145-68255856 GCA_035583155.1 Acropternis orthonyx
TCTTTATACTACGACTAAACAATATTATATTTTGACTATAACATGTTCTAATAGCTATCTGAATACAAGGGTCCTTACACAGAATGTTCTAACTTAATATCTCTCCCTTACCACAAAAACAGGCTACTTAAGTGTAACACAGAAGTTAGGATCTTGCTTAAGTATGTGGTACAGGGGTTACAAGCTATTTTCAAATGCAAAAGATTATAAAACTATAAAACTATATAAAAATCTACAGCTGCATTAAGGCTTACGGCAACAAAGAAGCAATGTAGCTGACATGCACTGTTGAAGCATATCTTTCTCTCACATGGTCATTTTATGCAGCCAGGAGATATATTTGAAAGGCAATGCTCTCTGGCTACTAAATGTTTTTAAATATGCGTTGCACTCTATTGCACCTACAGAGAAATGATGCTGCAACATTGATTTCTTGGACCAAAATACATCTGCTACAAGGAACATCTTCTCATGTCAAATAATCAGTGCTTCGTATTAAGACATAGCATGTATTTTCCAGGTTTGAAGCCTACAAACATGAAAACAACATTTTTAATATTTTGCTTTCAAAGATAATTAATTCGCTTTGGATTAAGCTTCCAGTGAGAGCATGAGCTTCTTACCACATTGGAGGGCCTTTAAAAATTTAAGGTAATAAAACTGTTTGATCTTCTCAAATTCTTAAAATATTAATCAAGAACAAACCTCTAATGAAATCTGGACATTGAAAATTGAGAGGGGAGAAGTAGGGAGATGAACATATTCAGATTCATGGATATGGCTTAAGCAAAAATTACTTCACGTGAGGTTCTGTCTTAATTTTGTTCTGAAATGCAGTGTGATAAGAAGTGATGGACATGTATAATCAAAGCTTTGCTTGTAACAAACTTAGAAGAAGACACAGAAGAGTCTTGGGTTTTAAATTCCTTACTATTCTGGTGTGTCTTATCAAACTTCTAACTGGAAATCCCCAGCTCTTAATAGAAACCATCGAATATTCCAGACAATAATACAAAAACTCAATCCAATAAAGTATCTTATAGTACTATGACTTTGTTATGGCTACCCCTGTTCTTCATCTGGACTGAAATTTCTTCAAGTCCTAGAGTATGAGAGAGCTTTCTGATTCAGTCAACAATTATATTCAGCATATATGACAACATGTTTATATGTGTCTATACATATTCAAACATATTAATAACAAATTATGAAAAACCTAGACATGTTCTAAAATACATATAATCATTAAATATGTTGCATATCTTACAGTGCAGGTTTCATTATCTTTCTGTCAGCAGTGTGTCAATGTCTCCTTCCACTGTATAAACGTTTTTCTCTCAATGCTTTTGCCATTGTGCCAGTTTCTGAGAATTATTTATGTGTGAACCATTTCTTTAGTTTCTGTCTCGGTGGTCATATGATTTTGTCCTTCTCCTCTTGTGTAAATGTTCTGGGGAGAACCATGACAGATAGAAAAGTTTAATGTGGCTAGAATGCAAAGTTTGGGTAAGTAATTTTACTATCATTACCTTTCCCACTCTCTCTTAACTATTATTATCTCGTATGTCTATGATTCCAAAACACTTCACATTATAGGAATTATTAGCATTACAATCTTCACTGGCAAGCAGAAAAATGTGACCTGTACAACAGCAATTGCCTCTACCAGTGGCCTAAAGAGGATGAGTGTAAAAGAACATTAGAGTTAAAAGGGGAACAAAATCACAACTTGCAGGATATCCACCTGTGAAGAATAGTGACCTAATCATCCAGTGACCCAGACTCCCAAATGGGTTACAAAGAGAGCAGCAAAAAATGCAAGTTATGGTGAAGCAGGGAATTTTGATGGACATCAGTTGCTTTGAAGTAACAGTCCACAAAGATGCTAGTAGTTTTTGATTACTCCTCTCTCAGTAAGAACTGCCTGAAATTACTACCAGTTTATTTATTTGTGGTAAATATGGGTGGAAACATTTCACATCATAAATACTTGAATCACCTCAGTCCTGTTGAATACCTAATCACCCTGGTATTAGAAACCCTAAGGTAAGAGCCAGGGCAGGGTGTTGCAGCGGGATGTGCAGGAGAGATGCTGTTCTTACAACAGGGACGAGGCCCATTCTGTCCCCACTGAGGGGATGCTGAAGACTTTTGTTTCTGCTCTGATGTAAACATAAGTTACAACTATGACCTCTCCAATGTGGACTGTTATTTTCCATCTCCTTTGTAAATCTCTGCCTAAAACAATCCAATTTCATTGAGGGGAGAACCTCCAGCTTTTTTGTTCTTAAAAGAAATCCCAAGCAGTCGATTTAGGGTTTAAGAGAAAATGTCAAAATTGCATAAGTGTTTTGCTATTTAGCCTGTTTTATGATAGGATAAAATAACTTTAAGACAAAAATAAAAAAAAAAAAGACTGCACCAATTTATGTATCCCTCCCTGCTAAAAGAAAATTAACTTGAAGCTAGTCAGCCTGACTGACAACTGTTAAAAAATCTTCCTGAAAGTCATTTCTGAAGACTTACATTTATGCACTCAGGAGTGATTTTTTTTTAAAGAAATCTTTTAGGATGACATGGCTCCTCCACCCATGCTCCATCATGCCATTTGCAAGACCTGAATGGCATATTCTAAGCAATGGCACATCATTCTGTTGAACTTTTGCTTCACCAGTAGATGCTGAGCTCTCATAAAGTTTATTTAAATATTTATCCTGTGACCTACCTTTGCCCTAGGTCATTAACTGTAGTGTAACTCCTCCTGTAGTCTTTCCATCTTTCCCATGAGAATGCCCTTGCTTAAATTGAGTGATTGCATATTTTACTTTATTGGAAATAATTCTTTCTTATTGATGTCAGGAAACTAATTTCTTCACTAAATTTTTTATCAGTATCATTCTTTTCTTGTATAGCCATCACTAACTACAATAAAAACTCCTCATATTGGTTATTAACTCCAAGTATGGTAAACTTGATTGTCTCTCCGATTTAATGAAAATTATATTGAGTTCTCTTTGACTGACTTTTTTTTTCAATTTTCTGTGAAACATGGTTTTGGAAAATTTGCTTGACATTAATTTCTTTTTTTTTTTTTTGTTAGTCTTCTTTACTAATTAGTTTGCTCTACATAGGATTTATATTGTAAACAAGTGGGCAATGATTTGTGCAATATCCACCAATTTAAACTAGATTATTTAAATTATGTAACACAGTTTCCTTCTCTTCTTAAACAAGGGGTGGTCTTCCTATAATTGCCTAAAATTTTAAGTATTTTTCATCATTAAAAATAAGTACAACCTTTGAGAATAAAAATAATTCTTCAGTTATGTCTTCAGAAACACATGCAGACTCCATTTTAAATCCATCCAGTTTTACATAAGAAACGGTAATTTTGCTGTAGAACCTGGTTTTTTCAGTAACAGATTGATTTTTGCTAACAAAAGATTTTCTTTTCTAGAGTCTGAATATGCCAAACGTAACTGTTCTTTTCCCAAGTAGTCATGCAGATTTTCTATCATTCCTTGCTGACAAAGCCCCCACAGTTTCTTCATTTACTTTGTGTTTCCTGCCTGACAACCAAGTTCACTTCTGGTGCTCACTCAGTTTGCTGGAAATTACTTTTCCTTGTTTGCCTGGTGGCCTGGCAAAGTTTATTTCGTTACTGGAGAGCAAGTCTGTAGAAGATTTCAAATAGCATTTCCTTTTTTTTCTCTTTAAGTAGACAGATGACGGTCTACAAACTTTTCGTATTTACAAGAATAATGCTCATTCTGTACTAAATAATGACATCCTCAAGAGCATAAGAATGGCCAAAATCAAAGATCTTTCTGGCCCGTTGCCCTTCTCCAACAGTGGTTGATGGCAGAGGCTAAGCAGGAAACCACACAGTGATCCTTCCCTGATGTGTTCCCCCAGGCTGCAGAATATATTGGCATCAGTCCTTCATGAGTCAGAAATGTTACCTCCGTAGCCAATGTCACCATAAGGATTTTCATTCCTCAACTTTCTCTCTTTGGCTTTTTATCTTTTGCAAAGCTCCATTGCATCTTGAACTGACTTCACCACTTTAATTCACTGCAAGAAAAAGACACCTGAGAAGTTGCTTTACAAAGACCCTTCAATAGCAATAGAGGAGTTATTACATGGCCCCGGCATCTTTCTTTTGTTTGGGTTTTTTTTCTTTGCATATACTAAGTGTGGTTAAATAAACAAAAAAGAATAATTTTCAAGTACCCTCATTTTCAAATGCCAAGCCTGTTTCAATAGTGAAAGTGCCTTACCTTTCAGCTGTAGTGCCACAGCTAACTTATCTTCTGATTCTGGCTGAGGTATGGATGGAACACAGATGTCATATCCTTCCAAATCTGGGCCTGCATTGTCTGTTTTCCTTCATTTCTGCAGGAAATATAAATCTGTCATTCTTTGCCAAGCTCTTTTGGAGTTTTCCAGAAATAACAAACTGTAAGTTTTGCAAATGCTAGGTATTTGGCTGATTTTATTAGATTTGGATGGGTTTATTTAATGTCTACTTTGTCACAGAACTTTTAAAAGTGTAGGATTATCAGATGAGCTTCCCAAATTCTGTAGCCTTTTCATGGGAAGGAGTCAGTATCTTAAAGCTGTACTTTTAAATGTTTGCCTGCTTGTTTTCTGACAGTGCCTTCAGAGTCTCGTATGTAGAGCGTATGGGAAGTAACATATAGATCAAGTTTCATAGTAATCTGTTTGAAACTGAAACTAATATTTAAGCTGTTATCAAAACGGGTCTGGTCTTCTATTACAAATAGTATTAATTTTATAGCATCTTTTTTCTTTGTTTACCTAATGCCTCTCAAGTAACACTGTGTTCTAAGGATGGCTTCATTATACATAATTACTCAACCAAGAGTTTCTGAAAAGATATATTTGACAGTAATTTGTTTCTTCTCCTTTCTCAGTATTCCTGGCATGTGAGTATTTTCCAGTCATGTGATACACTTAATTCAGTGAGTGGATGGTTGGCTGAATTTTTAAACTAGCCTATAATGGTAATTAATTTCTGATGTGACATTCTGATAAAATAATAACAACCTGCTAAAGTGAACAAAACTTCTGGAATATGCAAACAGATGCTGGCAGATAATAAATATCTGATTTGTGATCCCAAAATTGTTAATCAGGCTCACTCCCTTTATGCACATTTTCATTTCATGTAATTATACATGTCTCAATATAAAACTCCAAGAATCTACCTTAAGTATGTCATGCATATTACATCTTCTTTACCTTCAAAGGCACGTTATTTGTCTTTTCTGAATCATATTTTTTATGCTGTTTGTGTTCTTGAGACAACTTCTTCAAGCGTCTGCAGAACTTTGTAACTGAGACTAAGAGATATGGCTTTTGTTACTGGTTTCTCCTGTAACTTTTTGAGATATTAAACACCCCCAGATCTTTTTAATTCTACTTTATTCATTCTTGTCTTTGCCAGCTCATTCTGTAAGTTCCCTGAGAATGTTAAGGTTCTTTCTGTAATAAGGATACTGACATGGACCTTGATGGAGCAAGATGTTTTCCCTGATTTTGTCATCTCATGTCAATGCTTAATGGAGGGTAAAGACTTGTAGTGCAGATTACAGGAACTACTCACTGAACAAAATTGTATTCTTATTGACAGTGAGGATAATACCCCAGGTAAGCCTGGTGTGCAAGATATATTTTAGCTGAATTTATCCTGAAAATACATATATTCAAAACATAAGGCTGTGATTTGAAAATGTCAAGTGTTCAACAGCAGAGGCCAGTGATCAAGATTGGGACCTCATTGTACTGGGCATTGTACTTTAGTCACTGATTTAGGAAAGAGCAGGGTGAAGTCTTCAGCTTGATAATCTTGGGGACAAGCACTGAAGACCTTTTCAAGGCTGTTTTAGAAAGCACTGAAGATAGAAAATGCTAATAAATATGAGATATTTGGGGGTTTTGTACATTCTTCCAGAAAGAGCTGGGTTGCAACTTAAAATTGTCCATCACTGACACATATTTCAATTACCAGAAGTTAGTTATATAGTGAAAAACAATGAAGAAAAAACAGGAAAAATTCATTATATTTTTCCAAAGAAACATAAATAGCAGCATTATTGTTTTTTCATTCAGTTTTAGTTTTAGTTTCCTTAAATTTCTAGCAGTAAATAATTTACTCCTATAAAGCTATCATTTGAGTAACTGACACTATAAATCACTGCTTTTACAATGGACATCTAAGCAAGCTGGTTTTACTGCCTCAGTACTTTGAATTAACTGAATAAAAGTTAAAAATATTTCCCCTAGAGGTGTACAATAGAATTGGGTTTGGCCTTTTGTAAACAAAATCAGATATTGTCATTTTAAAAAATGTACTTCCAGCAGCTTTATAGAAATTACCACACACACAAATCTCAGAGGGTTTCTCTTAAAATGTGAACTTGTGGCCCTCATAATGGAGAAAGAAGGAGACAAAGGGAATTAGACCACTGTGCTTGCCTTCTCTCAGGGATCACAATAAAGCCTTTAGCAAGGGAGCAAAAAAAGAGAGATGAGGTAATAGCAAAACAGAGGTGTATGTTGCCTTATTACCTGTACAACAGCTCGTCACCTTTCACTTGGTGAAACAAGTTGTAAGAAGTTATGCATACTTTTAACAGTTATTTACAACTGTAAAAGTAAAAATCACAGGATTCAGCATTTACATGGTCATAATCTTCACACCTGTAAGTCTTTAATTGTAAGAATAAACAATTTTGCTCATTACACATTTGGAGCAGTGCACAAAGGTGAGCTAATTAATCCTTACTACTCTGGAGAGGTAACTGGGATCAGGTATGACATTTTATTCTCAGTTTAAAGGAGGAAAAACTAAGGCAGAAAGAAAGTAACTCTTCATGGAAGCAATCTAAGAGCTGGACAATCAGATCCACATTCTCTGTGACCTTTTTGCCAAAATGTACTTATTCCACCAGCATGGCAGACCTGTTTGTGGTATAGCACAATGCAGGAAGGGAGAATCTGGGCTCCAGGGACTTTGAACCACAGTGATTTCCCATAGTCAGAGTGCTATGGGAACCTAGAACTCTATGTCAATAGACAACCTGATGTCCGCTGGAGCCTAAGGTAGTTCTGTGCCACCAGCTTTAGTAGTATATGAACCCCTCAGAGGTTGCAAAGTACTGCAGTATCTTAGTATATCCACAAAGTTAAATATAATAGTATGCCATTTTCCTCCTCTGTGTATTTTTTCTCAGGAAAACAGGCAGGGGATAAAATCCCCAAGAACAGTAGGTATCCCCATTAAAGAAGAAATTCTGCCCTGGGCAGAGTAGAAGATCCAGATCCCTGAAAGATCACCTTTGTTGCTTTTATTTGTTGTGAAAATATATTGTAATATAGAAGTCTTTTGTGCCCAATCACAATGTATATAAAGCATTCTTGAGTTATGATTGTATAATCTTGTCAAGATTATAATCAAGATTTAATATATAATTGAGCTTCTTCAAGAGGCTCCACCTCAATAAACCCACTGTTCTGAGTTCAGAGTCAAAACTTTACTTTAGGTTTAGCCACACATACCTAAAGTTAAGTGAATCTGCAGTTCAGACTGGGAGATTAGTTGTGATATTGGCCTGATTGGTATTTTGGAAATCCCTATGGTTGTTTAGTCTCAAACAAGTATTACTCATCTAGAAGAATCTTCCCCAAGATATCAATATTGTTTGATTTCCTAATGATTTGGGGAAAAAAATAGGCTTTGTATCTGGAAATATGCTCTTCTATGAAAGTTAAGTCTGAAAGCTTCCTCATGGGGACAAACTTTGGCAGCAGACCAGTGCCCTTTGACTCTAGGAAAAGTCTAGCTAGGAAAGTTGGCAAGATAACATCCTTATTCTGTATTTCCTAAGGTTTTTCTTTTTGGAGAAAGTACTGAATTATTCACACTATGCTAATAAAGTTCATTTGAGTCATATGAGCAGTCTCTTGAGTTTATTAATAAATCATTTAATAAGGGAATTAATTTGGTCAAGTTGTCTCTACATTAAACTGGCCAGCAATATAGTGATAATAAGATAAACAGCAAAGATGAGTTACAGGACAGGGAACACAGGAGGAATTGCTCTGGGTAATGAAACAACCTGTAAAAGCCTGGGGAAATTCAGCTGTTGAAACCTGGAGAAGGCCTGAAGGGGTAAAAGCACGCACTTTGAGGTGGTTCTGGGCACAGAGTCAGGATATAGCCAAGATAGCAGTGTCACTGACATTTCTAATACAAAGCTCCACAGACATCTGTGCCAGAATGGGCATCTCAGGAGGTGCTGATCTGCAACAGAAATAGATGCAGTTTATTTTAAATAGAAGTTCTGCAAGTACACCCATTCTTTTCCCTGTGTGAAGTAGGTAGTTGTTTCCCATTTATAGCAATACAGAGAAAATAACCCACATCTTCCCTTTGTTCAGCCCTCCCTCATGTATACTTTCAACCAATGTGCACTTTTAATTATGATTAAGAGACATGACTATTTGTCTCTTCACATGATCCAAAGTTTTTGTCATTCAATACATATAGTTCTTGGACATTTACCTGCTGAAGTTGTATTTTTCCTCAACTATTCAAGTCAGTCAATATACCCAAGGAGTTTTTTAGGCATAGCTAAGAACATACCTGTCCAAAACACTGAATCTCTTGGCAGATCATGCTACTACACAAGGAAAACAGTGGATGTCCTTGGTTTAAGAACGAAGTTCTAGCTATGTGAAGGCCTGATGTATTAATTCAGGAATGCTTTGCATACTCCACCTACTACTTAATCCTCAAATTGGGTAAAAGTCCTCCAAATATGAAGTGACTAGTGAGAGTGGGGACAGCAAATAGAGAAGAGACTTTTTTTCCTGTATTGTTTACATTCTTGGTGGGAAGTGAAAAAATAAGAGATGGAATTTCAGGAGGAATTGTTACCTTCTCTAGCAAGGAATTTCACAGCCTTGTTTTTCTGTTCCTTACTTTAGCAAGTTGACTCTTGCATCTGGCAGTCTCATCATGCCTGCAGAACTTATCTATAGAGGGATGTTATGATCTCCTGACAAGAAATAAATTCTCTAGAAAATTTGGTCAAGTGCCAAAAGATCACTGTCTACGAGCAAATGCACTGTTCCCTGGGGAAGCAGTGTAAAAAGTCTTGGATAGACAGCACTGACTTTGCCTTTGAGTAAGAAAGTCATCAGTCATTCTGCTGAGTTTTCATTGTTTACCAAACAGAAGTGCAAGAAAATATTCTCAGTGTGAAGAAAAATTCTCATAAAAAGTCTGCGTCTGATAACTGTTAAGAAAATGCTGATATATTGGAAAATGGTACAGCAATCCCATAGGATCTTCAAAATTAATCTTTCTGATTCATATCAGTTTACTTGAGCCTAAGAGTAGATACCAGTTGTTCATGCATACAAAGAAAAACTGAATTTCTACAAAGATCGTCCACCAAAAATTTCTCACCAGGACTAGGACACATTTTAGGAAATCGTTTTCTTCACTTATCTGTAGTATTCATAAGAAGAAGAACAAGGAATTCTTCATTGGTTTCTAATATTGAGGCAGATGGAAAGACCTGACATACACAAGATGAGATGTATCTTTTGTGACATTTGTGATGCATTATGCCAGCTGTTGATTCTGTAGTAACTGTGGTATGGTTTGAAAACAGTGGTTTTGTTTCTGTATTTCCTTGATATATCCAAGGAAACAAATGCTTTTTAACATTCTAGTGTTTCTGCAAAGTGCTTTGAAGCACTGATGCAAAAGACACTAATAAAATTATTCTTTTATTACTTCAGCATCCTCTGCTGCAGATCCTGTGGACTAAATATTAAGATTTAGGAAGCAGCATGGGTTCACAACTTCTGATAATTTAGATCTTTCTTACTGCACCATTTCTACACTAAAATAATTGCTGAATTATGTCCATCATGTTGGACTTAAATTTAATGCACAGAGTATCACCAGCTGTTTATGTTAATACTTGGCAGGTATCCAACATTTTGACTGACATCTTTCTTTTTTCACCCTTCAGTGTGGACTATTGCCAACATTCACTGCTACGTACATAGCAGTTTATATGGGCTTGGATTGAGATTTGTACAATGCATCACTATGCAACTATGTACAATCAGACATAAAGACTTTTCTGAAACTCCAAGAGGAAAATTCTCTAAGTGGGCTAAATATAGTCAGAACAATTAAAAGCCAGGAAGGGCAGCAAAACTATAGTCAGTCCTCAAGTACAGCAGTACTCCTTATCACTTAAGTGAGGAAAGTAACTTGATAGACAAGAAGTAGCATGTAGTGAATCACCACACACATATAGTTCAGTGCCTCAGTGCACAAGTTCCCAATATATGAACGTATTGCATTTGCATGGCAAGGTTTTAGTAGCTGGGGGCCTCCAGGTGTAGATTCTGTGAGAAAGCTGCCAGAAGCTGCCCCCCTGTCTGGCAGAACCAATGCCAGCTGGCTTCAGGACAGACCCAGCTTTGGCCAAGGCCAAGCTAAACAGTGCTCGTGGCAACACTCCTGTGATAACATATGTAAGAAGGGGGGGAAAGGTATTGCACAGGATTAATTGCAATCAGAAAAGAGAGGAGTGAAAATATATGAGAGAAACAACTAAGCAGGCACAACGTCACTGAAGAAGGAGGGATTGAAGATGCTTTTGGTGCTGTAGCAGAGATTCCTCTGCAGCCTGTGGTGAAGACCATGGTAAGGCAGGCTGTCCCTCTGCGGCTCATGGAGGTTCATGATAGAGCAGAGATCCACCTGCAGCCCATGGACTACTCTGCACTGGAGCAGGCTGATGCCTGAAGAAGGCTGTTAACCCCATGGGAAGACCACAGTGGAACAGACACCTGGAAGAACTTCTGGACCCATGGAGGGAGGAGCCCATACTGGAGTAGGTTTGCTGGCAGAACTTGTGACCCCATGGGGGACCCATGCTGGCGCATTTTGTTCCTCAAGGACCACACCCCATAAAAGGGACTCATGCTGGAGCAGTTTGTGAAGAAACTGTAGCCCATGGGAAGGACCCACATTGAAGAAGTTTGTGGAGGTGTCTCTCCTGTTGAAGGGATCTCACACTGGAGCAGAGGAGGGACTCTTCTTCCTTGAGGAAGCAACAGCAAAAACAATATGTGATAAACTAACCATAATCCCTATTCCCCTGCATTGCTGGCAGGGAGGTGATAGAGAATAGGGAAAAAATTTAAACCTGGAGAGAAGGGAGGTGTGAGGGAAAGGTGTTTTTAAGATTTGTTTTAATTCTCATTAGCCTACTCTGATTTGATTGGCAATAAACTCAATTTGTTTTCCCAAGTTGAGTCCGTTTTTCCCATGATGGTTATTGGTGAGTGATCTCTCTCTGTCCTTAGCTTGACCCATGAGCTTTTAATTATATTCTCTCTCCCCTCTCCAGGTGAGGAGGGAAATGACAGAGCAGCTTTAGTGGGCATGTAGCATTTAGCCAAGGTTAAACCACCACAGTGATTCATAATATTTGGGAAACATCAAATACTATCTCTCCAACAGATTGCTTACCTTATGTGAAAAAAGCCCTAAAGACTGGCTGCAGCCCTTGGGTTTAAGGTCTTTGAGTCTTTGCATTTTGTTCAGCACACCTCTTGGCATTACTCTACACTGAGAACTATAGCCTACCCAACTATAGTTTTCCAGTTTGACCACCTGTGTAGTTCAGACACATGAAAGAATCCTCTACCATGGTTCCAGAACAAAGCATAAATTTACATTTTCAGTGTACTGTAACTGACCTGACACTTCAGTCCTCCAGTTCCACAATCTAGTATTAATATATACCTTTATTATATCCTTTAAACATCTAACAAGTGCTGAAATATGTACACTGAACACTGAGAATTTCAAAGGCTTCTGAATATGCTAAATCATGTGGTATAGAAAACATAGGTCTTTTCCTCAGTAAATATGCTAAGAATATGTATGCCTAATATTTAATTAATTAACATATATTCATATAAAATGCTTTTTCTTTCTATCCAGCTCTCTGTTAAGCTAGCAGACTAGAACCATTGCTTTTAAAGTTTATTACACTCTTTATAATACTTCAGATTAAAAATGCATTCCATCCTCAGGTCTCTTCATTATAATTGTTACACAATCCACATTACCATTAGGAACACAGTATGAGACATAGTTTCAAAGTAGTGTTTGTCTGTGGGATTCACAGACTGAAATATGCTTAGGATGTATATTTATTTGCTCAAAGCAATTTACTAAGGGTTTTGAACATTACTTAAAATCTCTAAAAGCTGAAGCACAAAGCTTTTCTTTTGATTTGACTTTTTCTTTGTGAAAACATGTACACTCTCCTTCACTTTTACATCTGAATGGGATGAAAGATGAGAGAGTGTTCAAAGTCCTCTACTTTCCCTCTAGCACAGTCAATGTTCCATCTGTTCCCCGGACTGACGTGCTTAAGCTTTATCATGGTGGACAGTTGCCTCCTGGCTGGCACACCACTCTTCTGTCACTCAGAGAATGAGGTCACAAAAACTAGGTACTGATGCTGTATAGAAGGAAGATGTATTAACTTTTATCCACTCACTATGAAATAGAAGAGAACACCAACATGCCTTCAGCAGCAGGATTAACAGAAACACATTCTAAGAAGCACTTTTTTTTTCTCAGGAAGCATCTTTCAGAAAGTTTCCCAAACTGAGCCATGTCTGTGCCAACTACAGAACATCATAAAATAATGAAATCCAAATCAGCTCACTAAAACTAAAAAATCAGTAAACTTTTTTTTTTCACTAATCTCAAAGGGTTTTTTCTTTCTTTGGCTTATTTGTCTATTATTATTTAAATTGAAAATTGGGGGGCACTCTGATCCCAGATGTGTTGGAAAGTGTAGTTGTTTATCAGGAGTTGTTTACAGGAAAGTCAAAGATATTAAGACAATTAAACTAGATGCACTGCAAGTCAGATAGATCTTAGACAAATTAAGGCACAGCAGTGAATGACTTTCCCAAGGTCATATAGTGCACCAGCTGCAAAGCTGGGACTAGAACCCTGGTGTCCTGAAACACAGCCTAATCATACATTACTCAAAAATAAAATTTGCAAATGAGATAGCACTTGCATAAAAATTCTGTTTATGTATGGCATTTCCTCAGTGAGCAGTGGCAAATATAGGATCAATTATTTAAGATCTTGCTTAATAAGGAGAGTATGTTTCAGTAATTACTGAGGCTAACTAGTGGGTTGAAGGTCTTATAGACTATACCTCGTTTTCTCATTGTACTGTGGAAGATGCTCTTGATTAACCCTCTTGTGATTTGTGTGCTATGCCTCTCTGATAATGAGTAGGGTGAATGCACATGGTACTGATTGACACATGGTTCTTATGTGTAGTTCTTTAAAGTTGAATTAATTTCATTTCTGCTAGAAGAATTTTATTTTTCATGTTTATGTAAATCTTAATGATTGTTAGTTTAGATGATTTGCTATTTAAGTGGTAAATTTAAGCAAATGATGCTTAGATTTCTGTGACAGTAAAAACATATAAGAGAGATATCTAAGACCATCAAGTGATTTTCATCTTTGTCCAGTTTATAAGCACTATGTATCCATTGATGTGCTTTGAAGAAACTTGTAAAAAGCAGAATCTCTGAAGTCATCGAGACTTTCTGAGCATGCCTTATGCAGGAAAAGGCAGTGGAAAAACCTTTGGTTTGCACTACAATAAAACATGAATGTAGGCAATAGCAGAGTTTCCAGGGGACCTTAGTAAAAGAAAGTTGTGGCCAAACAACAAGTCTCTTATTCTAGACAGAACTGACTCACAGGTAGGAAGTTTACAGCCATGTGAAGGTTGAAGTCCATTAGTTAGTGTTACATTTGGGTCAACTGTTGTTCTCTGTCAAGGCATCTGGAATAAAATCTTGGTAAGTTTATATCCAGCATATTAAATTACATCACTTTTTGCTGAGTTTCAGTCTCCCATATCAAAGACACCACATCACATATGAAATGTCAGCAAAAGAAATGGCAGAAGGGCAGTGTAGGAGACCTGCAATAAACAGATGCTGTTCACATAACCTGAGTCTATCCTCTCTTTCTTTAAAACAAAAGCCAGCAAAGCACAGAACATTTCCTGGGGATTAATGGTGAGAAGGAAGTGCTGCCATGGTGAGGTGTAGCTGATGGCCTCTAGGTTACACTGGTCACACATTCTCCAGGAGTGTTCCTTTGTAAAGGCAATACATATAAACATTAATGACTGAAAAGGAATGTAATTTACCCATTTACAAGCCATGGGCAGTAGCATCTCATTTTTTCCTTCAGTTTTCCAAAATTATATTTGAAAATACTGAGGTGTGGGTTTTTTTAATTTCTTATTTCCCACTCCCTCCCTCATTTTGTACTGCAAATTGTGCATAACCTGGAATGACCAGGCATCTCCACAGTTCTAAGAATCGAGACATCTTAGTGCCTACTGCCTTTTCTACTTCTTACAACCTCTGTCAAAAGCAAACTTTAGAAAATGTTAACATGCTGTGGGTAACAAACTGCAAAATTTTCACATGCTATTAGAGTGTCTCACAGGTCTAAAAAACAGGTGCTTTTTTAATTTTCCGCTTCTTACAAAATGTTAGTGCAACAGCAATATTCCACTGACATACACTGTATGTGGGGTGAGGTGCTAAAGATTTTTAAGATAGTCTGATCTTTGCAATTTCTCTTTATATTTCTTCCAGAAATTAATATTCTACAGCTGCATAGAAAAGTAAGAAAGAATGGAAAAGGAAAAGGGCAGGGGAAGGGGAACAAGAAGAGGAAAGGGGAAAGGATGGAAAATATGCTGTTATCTTGGAGAACATACTTAGCTATCTCCAGTAAATTGCTACTGGTGATGTATTCTGCTTCTTTGCCACCAGGCAGCTACATACTAATATCCTGACTTGTCCTTATTTTTTTTGCTCAATACAAAAGAGGTAGCTTGTCTTGCTGTGGTTCTACTCAGGATAGCTGCTGATGGATTTAGTTATGCAAATATTATAAGAATGCAAACCCCAGCTTTTTTTTTTGATCAGCTGATCCAGTCTTCCCATTATACATTCCAGGAAGGTTTGTCTTGCCTAACTAGACATCTGCTATTAAATTATCTATGTCTAGCCTGGTTTCCCTAAGTTCTCTTTACTGACAATGAAAAGAAAAAGAGCATTTCAAAGCTGTAATTTATTTTGTCATGGGTCAAGAACTACTTGCTGTTTTCAATCTTGCCTTTGAAATGTCTATTTCTTCCCAGTGATTATAAGCAATTTACAGTGACCATTTCAGATTATTGTATGACTGTTCTGTAGTTCAGAATAGTTTGACATCTAATGGCAGATGACTGTTCTGGCTTGTATTCAGGCAGATGCCTCCTTAGGTAAAAGCTTTACATTCTGTCCAGCACTTGAGTACATCAGTATTTCTGAATAAATTAAGGAACTCAGAATCCGAAGTTTTTTAAATTATCCCTGTTGGTCTGTGTCTTCCAACGCCTTCAGGAAAGACATGATTCTGGAACATCTGGATTTTATCAACGACATCTTCTGGTTTCCATAAGTATCAGATGCCCTTGACTTCACTATAGCAGGCAAAATTATGTTGTATTTCATACTCAGTTTCTCCAGGGAGGCTCTAGTCTCTTCCTTCTCCTAGGCTGGCCTCTCCTTCTGGCTCTGCTGGCTACCTTCCAACAAAAGCAGAGAATATTGACTCAGTCACATGTTCACCCAGCTCTGGAATTCAAGAACATTTTCCTTAGGCACCTTAATTAAGCTCCTTTCCTAAGGCCTGACTCTTTTCAAAGGATCAAAAATGGAAGAAGCCTAAAATTTTAACTTGGACACATAAATTTTTGTTGAAAGCCAATGATGTGAGAAAATACAGTATGCTAAATTTTGGTTCTGTTTCCACAGAATCATGGAATTTTTAGGGTTAGAAGGGACCTCTGAAGATCATCTAGTCTCTTCACTTGAAGAGATTTTTCAGGATATTTCCTTAGTGTATGATAATAGCTTTGCTTGTGCACCAGTGAAATATTTGAAAGCTAAGGATTTGGGGGAAAGAAAATAGTTTAGGTGTCCTGAGGAGCCTCAAAGGAGATGGATGCAGCGATGGAGGACCTGGAAGTCCAGTGACAACCTGGGTTGATCCTAAACCCTCCACAGATTCTTGGGATCTGTCTCCACTCCCACTGGGTTGGTGTGCACCAATTTCTGTTCCAAGGTTTCCATCCCATGACTCACCTCATCTGAGGCCCCAGCCCATGGGTCAGCTGAGAGCAGCCTGAGTCCTGGGTGGGAACCCAGCCTCTGGCTCAGCCATCTGCATGGTTCTCACCATCCCTGATTGTCTCTTGCTCTCTCCCAAAGCTTTCAATACTTGACACCTTCTGTATCAGACCGTTGCTAAGAGCCACCAAGAGCCTTGCTAATCACACAGCCCCAGATCACTTCACTCCCTCTGTACCTCAGTTAGCAGTTGTCACCAGGGTTTCCATCACCCTCTCATCCTCTGCCTCAAATGTATCACAGAAGTGTGAAGTTAAACACAATTGTCTAACAAGTTTCACCAGTTGCTTCCTCATTTTTCCAGCTCATTCTGAATTAATCTAGTCAAAACTGGGCAGCTGTAATCAAGGTCTTGCTTACCCGAGAGGTGCTCTTAACTAGGCAACACCTCGTGATATCTTATGATCCTGAATGTCACCCAGTAATAAACAGCTTCTTGACAGAAACAAATTAAAGATCTGTACCCCCTGGACAACAGGAAGAAATTAACCACATCAAAATCATAATTCTGCAGTCTGCAGTACTCAAGGGGATAGAGTGAACATGAATTATTACATTATTTACTGACAAAATAAAATGTAACTCTGTATTGAATAGATTCTTAAACCTCTTTATTTTCCTTACAAGCATTTTGACACTTAGAAACATGTTGTATGTTGCTAAGTAGTGTACATTTGCTGGAGGCTAAGTTACAACTTCTGTAAATCTTTGTTGTTTTTAGGCACAAATCCAAGTCCCCCACAGTCTAGTACATGTGACCTTTGAAGAAGTTCAAATCCAATTTATCTTGAAACAATGCTGCTTTGGGCTGTCTCTGTTGGCGTGGTCAAAAGGTGCAAATGTATTATAAGAAATTCTCTACCTGGCTGAAACATAGTTACATACTATATAAAAAAACAGTTAACTGCAAAGCAACATAAAACAAACTGTAATGATGCTCATTCAAAAGCAAAGTAACCTGTTTCCTAAGCTCTGCTACCATCATCCTTAAGCCAACTTGCCTGGACTAGATCCACACCAGGATGCAATGCTAAAAAGGACTAAATATTTGTAGCAGCCTATAAAGATTCATGGAAAACAACAGCTGGAATGCATGCAACCTCTGCTGCACTGATGTAAATTACTCTGATGGATTTCTGAGGATTACATGGGTTAAAGAATCTGAGAATGATTAGTCCTCTTGACCCTGCACTGACATAGGCAAATGTCAGAGGGTGGACATGGGCTTTGGAGAGACTGTCCTTGGCCATGGACAGAAGCAGACTAGCAAGGCCTGCATAGTCTGGGAGTCAACTTTATTCCTAATGTCCTTACTGGAGAAGCTCAGATGAAACACCGTCAAAGGAATTGCTCTCTGCATTCCTTCCAGAAGCCTTGATCCAACCCTGTACAACCAGTTAGGTGCATCTAACTACAGGAGATTTTGTACAGTTCAAGAATACTTTGAATGAATAGCTGGTTTTTTGTTTGATTTTTTTTTTTAATCAAACAGAGGCAAAGCTCTCAGAAAACATCCTATTCAACACAGAAAAAGACTTAAGCAGAATACTGGATTTTAGGCTTATCTGCCTAGGTTGTGTCACTTGAAGTAATCTGCTTGTCAGTGTTTTCTTGTTTTCATTGACATTACCCTTATTTAGACACAAGCACTAGTCTGTAGCTATATATATACTTGTATACTTCCTCCTGTTTCATTTTCCTTTCCCTTTGATCACTGCTGCTAGCAGTTACCTAATAACAATTTTAGAACAATCAATCAGCAGTCAGTGCAAGCAAATAACTTACCAAACACTTGAACCCTGTAATTGTGTTCTGACCTTGGGTTTACTGGAGGTTAGAGTGATAGATTCTTTGCAGCAATGCCATGCTCTGTTGTTCTGTAAACGCAGCGCACCTGCCTAAGGTGAACTTTACTGCAGAAGAAAGAAAATCTACTGTGGCCACATAAAACCTAGCAATACACAGAAGAGTCAGTGACAATTATAAGGAATGCTGGCAAACAAGGCACAGTATTAACTAAATCAAAGAAAGCCTGAGGAGGGAAGAAGTGTCTGAGGCAACTGCGTAGGAGACTTAACAGTCCTGATGCTGACATTGCAAAAATGTGAAAGGTTTTAAAACACCTCCTTTTCCTCCTTTCAGATTTTTGGACTATGAACTTAAGAAGATTATTGAAGGATTTGCAGTGAGATACTTTCTCTTTCCAAAATCCCTCCTGAACTGTGAACTTATGAGTAAACATTGTCTTCTCTGTAATTAAATAAACCAATAAAGTTGTTCATATACCAGTATGTGATTCAGGTGTGACTCCTACTGACCAAACTACATTCAAAGTATAGAGATTTTCTACTAGAATGTTATTAAGACCACCACTTATTTTGCAGCCCCGTTAAAAAATAGGCACTATTTCTATTCTTTCATGTGAAATACTTTTAGACTGAAGACCAGTTGGCTGATGACCATGGCTGAAGCTCTTTAGATGTCTAAAGGGAAATGGGATGGGATGAGAGTTTTGAGTTACTGCCAGTAGTTGCTCTAGGTTTTGAACATGAATGGTGTTTCTGAGAGGAACACTGCTGACACCCTGAGCACATATATGCATGTGTGTGTGAGAGAGACTGACATGCTCAGAAGGCAGCAGCTGACAGTGGGCAGAGATGCCACTGGAAGAGACAGCACTCCGTGCTCCTACATGGGCCTATCATGGTGATGGACTGCCCATGCTATGCCCTGCCCAGATACAGAAACACAAACTGTTACCGTGTGTGTGTCAAAACATGTGTCACATCTGAGCACAGGCAAGTATTTGGGGGAATAGAAGAACCACAAGGATAATAATTGGTCTCTCTAACTGACAGTAGTATTAGTACAACTAGGAATGAATTGTCAAGCCTCACAATAAAAAGAGAAGGCAATCCTTTCCATGCTCAGAAGAGGCATGATGGAAAGTGTGGAGGAGTTTGTTTAAAAGTATTAGAAGGGAGCAGTGCTGTTTGATCAGTGTCATATCCTGTAAAGCAATCGTTTCCTGAGGAAAAGAGCAGTGAGACAGGACAGAACAGAACTGTGATGACTTTAATAGTCAAGTGCTGAAGAGAAGAAAGTAATCACTTCCCTAATCTTCCGTCCTTTTCTCACAACCCATTGTGCAGTAACCTTCCATCACAACAGCAGGGCACCTCTGGCTCATGTCAGTACAGTCAGTGGAGATCATAACTGCTACTCCTCTGACTAAGAGATGACCTCTTTAAGAGTTGCAGTTCTCCAGATTCAGGCTTGTTTAATTGACACACAGAAGTCTACTGATGTTATGGGATGTCTTGTATATTTCAGCCATCCTCCAGCTGCCATTCTGGACAACCCACAGGGTCAGTATTGTATCAGACAGCTCTGTAAGAATGTTTCCCACAGCCTGGAAGATCTCTGGCAGCTTCAGCAGCTAAGGAGGAAAGAGCAGAAGTTAGTCCTCTTGGTTTTGCCCAGGTAGCTAACAGGAGGAGAGAAATACCACAGGGCAACCCTGAGTACTATATTCACTAGGCTGTGAAGTGAAAAAGAGGAGAAATGGTCTCTTACAGGATGTGGAACAAACATATTAAATTTCAGTCAGTTATAAAAGCATGAGCTTTGAAGCTTGAATTACAAATAGATAGCAAAAAGCAGAGAGAGGGATTGAGAGAACAGATGAAAAGTATGCAAACTTAAATTATTAGAATAAACTTAAATCACCAGAATACTGATCTTCGCAGAAAACACCACTCTTAATGAAAAGGAAAGTTTTTCTCCAGAAGAAACTTGAACATCTGGCACTGAAGATGTAAATGGTGTCAGGAGCACGGAAAGTCAGCAAATGCGCATGAAAAGATAGAGAAATGACAAAATGAAGCCATCAGAAGCACGCTGGAGTATGCCACCAAAAGCTTATTTCCTTTTGGTGATTTTCTGTAGCTGCAGACTTATTAAAGAACAGAAGAGCTACAAATGTTCAGTGGGTGATCTTCACAGCCCAAGTCTCTCCATACATTTTCTAAGAGTCTGTTCTTCAGGGAGGAAGTGCTGGTGGTTTCCATCTGAAGTGCTTCTTACTTGAGTTGAATGTCATGAACTACAACATCTTGTGCAAAATTAGGTATCTCTGACAAAAGTCCTTTTCAGATATTTTGTGTTCGAATTGCCAATGGATATTTTATTTAATAGGTTGCAGTACCAAGTGAGAAGCATCATCTTTCCCAGTGTTGCACATTGACAGAAAACCAGAAGCAATGGACACTAAATTATATCAGATAATTAACATGAGTAATAGAATTTAATCAAAATCAATAAACACAACAGATGTGATGATCAAATGCAAACATTTGAATTGAATTTTCACAATAATGTAGTTTAAAATTACTAAATTCAGTTAGTAACCCAGCATGTTCTTCATTCATATACCACTCTTTTATATATATATGCCTTATATCTACCTGACAGATATTTGAGCAAAATTTGACTCATGTCTGGAAGTCTTGTTGATGTGAAATATCATACAGGCTTCATGCCAGATGTGAAATTATCCTTATTAGGTGTTTTTCTTTAGCAGTTGTGTTTTACCACACTAGTTAGAGCAGATGGAACATAAATCTTTTCTCTTCTTTTTTTTTCTTTTACATACATCCTTTCAAAATCCAGTTACCATAACAACTTGATTTCACTGTTTTTGTTAAATTATCTTCTTTTTATATCACACCTAGAACTTTTGTCTGGCTCACAAATAAACATAACTGATTTTTTTAGTTAATTATTTGTTGTCAAAAAACTGTCAATTACTTCTTTTTGTGGGGGATGAGAGAAAAGGAGTAATGCCTTTTGTTTGGCATGTTTAGTATCAGCTATAAGTAGACAGACAATAAAACAGAAGGACTCCCAACAGAAAGCTTGAGAATCTCAAATGATACTTACACAGACTTCTAATGATAATTTTTAAAGGACATTCATTTTCATGAAAATTAAATACTCCCAGTAATTTCACAACACTGGAGATTTGTATACATTCCCCTCTTTGTTTGAATGGGTCAATTCAAATCTTTTACGATAACAGCATAAAACCATATTGTAGTAAAATATCTTCCCTTCTGTCTCCTTTTTCTCTTGCTTAATATCTATATGACTTTGTCAGGGTGAAAAGAGAGACAGTGGGAGGTGTGACAAGTTAATATCTGGGAATAAAAAGGCGCTACCTAGCAACATTTCTCTGGAACTAAATCTCATTTGTCAAGCAACTCTGAAACAGGGGCTACATTGCCCAGGGGATTGATAATGGCATACAGAGCTTTTCATGGCAAGTCACTAAAATATAAATGCAGCCCAGGTCAGCAGCAACTGAACACTGTTACCACCTGACAGCTGTTTAGGGGCCTGTATGAAATGCCTTATTCTTCATCTGATTCCTAGTGGGAAGGTGGCTGCATCCCAATTAGCATTAATTGGCTCCCCTATTGTTAGCTGCAGCAAGGCAAGCGAGGACTGTGCAGAGCCAGGGAGCAGAGGGCTGATCCACTAGGCCAGCTGTGTCTCTAGCTAAGCTGGCCACTTTAACTACAGTGCTCCTAACAGACCGTGGTACAGTCCCTGCTTAAGAGCTGGGAGCAAAGGAGCTTCGATGGCAATCCTTTGACGACCGCGTCTCAGTGGGTCCTGTCTCCTGTCCTTACAGCAGGCTTTTTTCTCCTCTTGAATCTTACCAAAGCCACCTTGTTTGAAAAATTGAGGGATTTCTTTTTGTTCTTCTACAGGGCAAAAATCTTTCAAGGGAAGTTATCATATTTTTCAGCCTTTTATCATTCTATGTGCTTTTCTCTGGACTCTGTCCCATATGCCTACATGCCTCATAAAGTACAATGACCAAAACCAGACACAATGCTCTGAGGCCTTACCAATGCTAAATACAGGACAGTTATTATTTCCCTTGCCATACATTAATGCTTATCTAACATGGCTCAAGATATGTTTTACTGCTACAGGATCTCATGTTCACTCATGTTTTTTAGTCTGTATAACACAGTGCTCCTTGAACACACGTTTCAAGCAGTTCAGAGATTACTTCAGCTAGATTTCTAACTATTGAGGACAAGCTTTTAGGGGTTTTTGAATGCATAACCTGAGAGAACTAAACCCTCTTTAGGCTCTTTTTAATATGTTCTGCTCTGTTCTCCTACCTCTCTATTAAAACATGCTTTGTTAATTACCAAACCACACTGCAGGTTTTGAGTACGAATAAGGCAAAGGAGGCACCAGCTGTTTCTGCCCTTCCCTGTTTTGCTGTAAACCCTTTCCTTGCCTTTATGTCCTACTTCCATGTCTATAAAAGTTTCCTTATCATCTTGTATGTTCCTACTTACCATACCATATCATGGAATGGTTTGGGTTGGAAGGTACATCAAAGATCACCTGGTTCCAGGCCCCTGGCCATGAGCAGGGATACCTTCCACTAGACCAGGTGTCTCAGAGTCCCATTCAGCCTGGCCTTGGGCACTCCCTGGGATGCGGTATCCACAGCTTCTCTGGGTAGACTGTTCCTGTGCCTTATCACCCTTACAGTAAAGAATTTCTGCCTGACATCTGATCTAAGCCTGCTCTCTTTCAGTTTAAAGCCATTCTAACTTATCCTATCACTACATGTCCTTGTAAAAAGTCCCTTTACATCTTTGATGCAGGCCCCCTTTAGGCTGCTATACTTCACTGAATTAATGTTGGGTTTTTTCTGGTTTTTGTTCTGTGCTATTTTTTGTACTTAGTTCTACATCTTATTTCACTTTTCTGGTGGTGTCTTTTTGCACGTCATGAAAGAGCTTTCTATACAGAAAGGAACAGGTTACTGTTAAACTTCTCAAGGGGTTTTTTTGTGTATATGTTTGTGGTTTGGGGGGGAGGGTTTGGATTTTTTGTTTGCTTTGTTTGTTTGGGGTTTTTTCTGCAGGAAGATAGCTTGTTGTTGTACAATTGGTAAAACCTATTTAAATAGCTTCACTGCTCCCATTCTTCTTATTCCCTTACATCAGGAACAATTACCTAAATGTCTATGATTTAGGTGAACTAAATGATAGTTAGGAACTGAAAATCAGTTCAAACACGATTGAAAATGGTCTAAGTAACCTCTCTAGCCTCTGGTCACTACTCCAGAAGGGCATAGGACATCTGCAGATCTTGTGTAATATTTGCCACGTTAATGAAACTTCCCAGTCTAACCATTTGTGAGACTCTCTGCCAGTCACACTCTCAATGCCAGAGATTTTAACTGCTAGGACCAAAGCCCCTTCATGGTGGGTGGCTTCAGTGACACTATGGGCACCCCACTTGACTCCCCACGCAGCCCACTCACATAGTCAGACCAGGTTTACTCACCTGCTTGGCACCAGGTTTCCCATAGCAGAGTCTCAGATGTCTTGTTCCATAGAGCAATTTATTCCCAGCACAGTAACAGAGAAACAGGTCAAGCTGCTGCCTCTGAGGAGGGACCTCAGCAAAGGAACCCATGGGCTTTTATACCCTCACAGTCTACCTGTGCACAAGTCTCACTTTTCCTCCCAAGTCTTTGGCTCCTGTCCCAGCTCTGTGTCCATCCACCTGGCTGGCCTCACCAGACTTCATCTCCTCTGTTATCCAAAAGGTCACCAATTCCCAGCTCTTGCTGTGTCTCAGTGTCCATTCACCTGGATGGTGTCACCCATCTTCATGCCCTTTGTTATGCCAAAGGTTGGCAGTTCACAGCCTCTTGCCTCAGGCTCCCACTCAGAGCTCAATCTGCAGCTTGCAAGACAATACTAGAAACTGAACAGTACCAGGAAGCCATACCTTATAGCACTCAGTGCAATGGCATCCAAGGAGCTGTTCATCTTACACTAAATCAGACATCTACAGTTAAACTCATAGCACTCTACAGTTCTTTGACTCTTCTGAGAAGCAGGGACTTCTCCATTCAAACATGTAAATGCAGATACATAATGCTGTTTGGGGTGCCATAGGCCCTATCTGTCCTTCCAAAGGGTCATGGATATTCTACATGTCCTTTTGTCATACTTACCATCCCTGTGCAGATGTCTCAGATAGCTCAGGACATTTTAACGATACTGCATACCTGACTTTGAATCACATTGGAAGGATGGACCACGCAGGATCATCTTGAGGCCATCCAGAGTTTAACAGCTTCAGTGTGGTCTTGCAGATTTGGAATTAGGCAGTATTGTCTAAAGATGACAAGATTGTTAAAAGCTGCATAAGTCTTTCTAAATATAACAAAATGGTTAATTAGCCACATCATTAAATAACAAATAAAAATAATTCATACACAAATAAACTGATTGTTTGCTACTTTACCGCTAGTTGCATCACTACGGGTTCAGCTCATGTGATTTCTTTATAATCTGTGATTTCTCCCAGGGGCCATCAGCCCCTCAAAGGCACATTCCCACAAGCACAGAAGAATAGAGGAGCATAATGGCAAATGGGAACCCAAATCAAGTACTTCTAAGGAAGGAATGCCTTGTCCCAGGCCCTCCCAGGGCTGTCCTGATAGACCCATCATCCCTGTGGTTCAAATGTGGAGCCCATCTCTGTGAGTCATCAGGAGCAGCTCTCCTGATTGCCTTTCAGACTAAAGAGTGGTTACCAGGAACTGGGGAGACTGGGATCCAGAATGCAGCTACTTCACAGACTGGATTTGGCTGCTGGAGTGATTCACTTTTACATATGTACATGAACATTCTCATTCATGAACCTCCACTGTGTCCCACGGTGTGGGAGAACAGGAAAGGATAGTGGTGATGCCTGTGTTTGTTGCTCTGAGTGTCTATCTGTGATCTGTGTGGCTGGCAATGCATATATGTTGATATGTGGTGTACATGGCTGTGCTCTGTGTGTGTCTGCCTGCTGGATATATGTCTCCTGCCTCATTACTGATTGGACGCAGGCAGTTGGAGCAGCAGCAATGTCACCTCTCTGGGGCTGCTTGATGCTGTATTTTCTTCTAACAAATTAGTCTCTATAAACAGAAATGTTAAGACACTGGGAAGAATTCCAGTGACAAATTGACATAATCTCTGTGTGCACTCTTACATGTGCTATTTTATCACATTCTTCAATGTCCTGTATGAGATGGTCAGTTTAGCTCCAGATTATTCATGTGGTCTCCACCTGTTAGGTGTGTTAGACTGCTCAAATCACTAATCATCTGCTGTGAGGAGAGACTCATAGGGTGACAGACACCAAAAGCCTTTTAAAAACTGACTTATTATCAATAAATCTTACCTGAAGAGGAATTATAAATAGCTCTAAAAATGAGACAAAATTGCTATTTGATAGTGTTACTCTTATAACCTTAAGACCTTATTATGTTGCATAATGAAATGAAAGTTTGAAAGAGTTTATGGAAAAGCCAGGCTGTTTAGTGTATTTGAAAATGTAGAAAATATACAATTCCGTAGCAGTGCTTTTAGGGCTTTTATCCCATCAGCTGTGTCTTTGGTAAGGCTGGTTTCTTCTAGATTTGCTTCAAGGGCCTTCACAGTTGAACGCTGCAGCCAATCACCTCTTTTATGGTCAGCATGAACATGATGAAATATTCTTCCATTACAGCATATTTGCTTCAAATGAACTTTTACCTTGAAAGAATGATACTCCATGAGGTTCTTAAAAGGCTCAGGAAGCTCAAGCAAAGTGGCTTTGAAACCATTAATCTTCAGTCAGCTTATGAAGCAGAGATGCATGCTTTCCACTGGAAGCAATCTCATTTCTAAGCATGAGCAACTTAGTTTGATGCTTTGAAAACCTTATGCATGTCATCCCTGGCTGTTAAAGAATTCCTTGTGAGTGTCACATCATGGTGATTTGACATGACTGAGTTTAGACTGTGTGAAATGCAGTGGATCTTCTGGGTTGTTCTCCTAACATGGGCTTCTAGGCAGTTGAAGTGTGTGTTGTGCTGCTTCAGTCCCATCAAAGCTGACACTGCTCTCCAGTTGGTGTGAGCTGCTTTACCTTCCCCAGCCATGCTGCACAAACTGCAAGAAGGACACTCAGGCAGTGTGTCAATCATGGAGCATACAATGAACAAGGGTAAGTGTCGTAAGCTTAGTCTCTGGGAGTTGGGAACACAAAATAACAGGGTTTTGTGCTGATTTTTCGCATGGAAATCAAGATGATTGGGCAGTTCCATATTTAAATTGTTTGATTTTAGACATTGACCTATTTCTTCTCTTTCTGCCATTTGACTTTTCTTCAGTATTGCATCAGTCTTGGCACATAGACTGAAAACAGCTATCACTTGCTGCCACTTTTCTCTGGCCTACGATTGCGGTGCAGCAGGAGTCTCCATGTTCCTTGAAGACAAGGCCTTGCCTCTGGAAAGGATAAAAGATAATAGCTTTCATGACTGTCTAACATTCTATTTCAGTCTCTAATTGCATGGAAATTTCAAGCTGCTAGCTAGGTATCACATTACACAGGCTTCTCAAATCCTCTCTATTTGCTAGAAACACTGGCATTTTTCACAAGCAGCAGAGCTCCCGGCAGTATTTTTCTCACTGCCCACAGCTAATGTGCATAGCTGTCCTCAGGGGTGTACACCCAGTGGCAGTGAAATTGGCAGGACAAAAGCACATTATTTGCAAAATGGAGCACCTTGAATCCTGGAATAAGCCAACTGCTTCTTCTGAAATCAAAAGATTCACAACTTCTTTGGCAAGAAAAAGGAAAAGCTGGTCTCAAGGAACCCTGAGTTCTCAAAAATCTGTATTTTCTGGTCACCACTTCTCCTTTTGTCTGACAGTGCTTGAATTGAAGCCCATTAATATCTGTGAGCTAATGCAGTGAGCTCTGGGTTTTCACTGCAGTGCTGACCAAAGTCAGAGCTTGTCTGTTTGTTTCATTAATGCTAGTAGATGTTTCCATAGATGTCATTTGCCTTCCATCGTATGTCTTTTCCTGACAAAGACAAAAATTAAACATTCTGGCCTCTTGTAAGACAAGTTGAAATCATTATTAAACAGTGGAGTAAAAGCTGTACTGCTAGTCACCATTTGTACCTAACAAATGCTCTCAGCAGCTGAGATGCAGTTATCAGTCACTCATGCAGACATACACGATACAAAGTGGATTGCCAGCTGTGACTTGGGAGAGAGCCAGAGCATATCTGAGCTTGCTATAGTGCAGCATACCCAGTATCACCATAGCCATGGATCAGTAAATGGCATGTTATAATACTATATATGTGTGTATATATATATGTGTGTGTTATTGTTTTGGTTTGACTCTTGGCAAAATGCCAACCACTTCCCAATGTGACAGAGTTTCAGTCAAAAGAAGTGA
>JAWWEU010000001.1:68255956-68279910 GCA_035583155.1 Acropternis orthonyx
AGCTGATACTTGTCCCTAAACACATGACCCACAGAAGTGGGGCCTAGCTAAAACTAAAACCTTAATCTGAGTTTTTTTGGGATTTATCAAACCCATCACAATGTGTGTGTATGTGTGTGTGTGTGTATATAATCCCGAGGAAATGCTACTGCAGGAGTGTGGAGAGCTTAAAGATCTATAAAGCCAATGACACAAAGGCATTTATCCTCCTCACTGCACCTAGCTGATTACTTGTAAAATAACTATTTGACAGTAATAGATTATTTCCACTTTATTTAACTGGAAAGGTCACTTCAGATAATTTTTTTACATGATTCCAACTCCATTCTCTTCCTCTGGATTACTTTAGTAAGTATATCATATATCTACCAATGCAAGAGAAGCTTCTGTTCATCAAACTTTCGCTGGGAGGGAAGAAGAGACACCAAAAATGTGATGTCACAGATGGCAAATTTGGGAAAGAGTTGTTTAAAACTACAATAACAAGACACTTGTCTCTACATATTCCTGTAGGCTGTCCCCTGGGACATCCTTCACCTTTTTTTGTTTGTTTGTTTGTTTCTGTGCTTTGCCTTTTCCTATTATCATTCCTCCATAAAACACTTTATTTCCTTTCTTCCCCAGACTCCACCAAGGGACAGATCTTTAAGTGGACTATGGAAGATATTTCAAACTACACAATCACAACCATCTCACTTCTCTTGACTTAGCTATTATAAGACCAAAATTATTTCTTTATACTGTAGTCCATTATTCAGACTTGAGAGGGAAAGATCTTGGCCCTTCTGTACCCACTATAGAGACTTCTGCTTTGACGTTTGGAGGTGCCATTTTCAGCCCCCAAATGGTAATAAAAGTATCAGTGGTTAGAAAACTACATTTTTTCTCCCCTCCTCTCCTTTGCTCCAGGAATGCTATTCTGACCCTTTCTGCTCAGTATCAAATATAATTTAGTTATACTAAGTCTGACCTGTCAGAGATTCTTAATGTTTTATCTATATACCTACTAGAGACTTGAAAAAGTTGCTCACAAGCAAGACTAGTGACATTTGAAATAAATGGCATTCAGTCATCAGCGGATTCAAATTAATAAATGATACTTATCATAGATACAGTATTTATTACTTAAAATTTAATGCATCCTCCTAAGCCCTTAGAATATATTTAAGTGAAAAAGTAATTTCAAGCCCTTAATAAAAATCACATTTAAGACACGCAGATTTGAAATGCTATCATTAATATTTCAAAAATTAAATCCCTAAGCCTTCCAGATGCAGATTTTCAATGGGCATGCTATCTCTAAAAACAGAGAAAAATATGTGTGTGTATGCATATGTGTGCTCGCCTGTGAAAACGAATGATAAAGATATTGTCACGGTTTTATTAGAGAAAAATATATCACACCTCTTTCATGCACACCTGTTCTTATCAACTATTCATATTTGCCCTACAGCATGTTGACATTGCAGTTTCTTGTTTCATGACAGACTGACGTCCTTCTGTTTGCAAATAAGTAAAGAAATACTTTATACATCATTTTGAAATTGCTCAATTATCACAGTCTTGGAAAAAAAGGAAACATTCTAGTTCATCTTCCTTACTTTCACCAAGGGCAAAGTTTTTGCAAAAAATCTACACACCACAGTTTTCACCAGTTCAACTCTTGCCAAAATAGAACTACCTGATCTTAAATTACATCAAAAACTGTATTGTTAAGACTGATTAAGGGATGACAATATTTGAGATAGTTTACAAACACACCTGGGTGATGTTGCAATATAAGGCCATGCAGCTGAAGTGACTGAGACAGCTCAGGGAATCTGTCTCTGTATACTTATGAATTCTGCTTGATTTTCTGAACTTCACCTCTGACCAAAACCTTCAGTGTGAATTAAATCATTCATTTTATGGGCAAAAGCAGCCAGAGCTAGAGACACTGAACAAGACCATTAACATTTGAATAACCTTGTCTTACTAAAACAGGAGATACTGGTAGCCCCATCAACTGTTAATGACCTTCTGCCTAAATCCTGGAAGGTCAGAGAGAAAAAAATGAGGTGTTCAGAGCATTAGGAATCTTCTTTTATGAAGACATGGTCTCTTATATTTTGTTTAAGAGCTGGAAGATTTAGCAGGAGACAAAGCAGCAGGCAGCCGTTACTCCTCAGGTCCTTTGCATTTCAGTAAGATGTGAAAGGCTTTCACTGATACCATGGAAGTAGAGTCTGCAGTTTTCAAATATCCATATATTTGGAGCCTTTGCATTCATTAAATAGTCAAAAACATTAATTTTCTGGAGTTTCATAGTGTTTTTCCTTCTGCTTAATTCTCAGCTGTAGAGCAGGAAGGCCCAAAGGTATGAATGAGCTATCACTGAAACTCAGTGATGCTTGGCTTTGGCCTTGGGGCAAACATCTGAGGTTCCAAGGTGGGAGCCTGACTCCCAGAACCAAGCTGAGAAGCTAGACGGGATGATGGATGATGATAACAACTCCTTCTGTATTAACGGTGGGCTAAATTAGGTGCTCAACTTCCCTTTGAGTGCCTAAGCCCCATACTCAAAGACTGCAGAGATCATCAAAACCAGCACTAAAATATTGAGTCATGTGGTATGTCCCTGTCTTGTGCTGGTGGACATGTACAAAACCACCTAGTTCAGTAACCCTTCATCTGGTTCACACTGCAGCTTTAGCAGGTTCCTCAAAATCTGATTAAAGAGCTCAGATTCTTTACTGTGGAAAGGGAAAAGAGGTTGGTTTGCAGCTTGGTAGAACACTTATCTGGGGTATCATTCTCTAATTCCTGTACCAAGGTCAGTATAAATATTTATGTAATTGAAACACTGAACTGAAGTAGCTAAAGATAATCCCACCCAATAGCACCCACAGACCAAAGTTAGGGCATCTATCTGGAACACAGGAAAACAGTCTTTAAAATCAGAGTCCAAACACAAACAGGAAAAATAAGGATCTGAAGTTAAGTCTCCAAACTCCAAAGTTAGTCCTTCCCTAAGCATCAGGGAGTTATTTGATCTATACTTTCTGTTTGGAAACATCTTGAGTTGTAAAGCAAGGAAACAAATATTTAGTACAGTTAAGTGAAGACTGATTATTTCCTTCAGTTCAGAGTTCACAGGCCATTCCTCAAAGTTTCTTATCAGCTATTTTGGTTGGACTTGATGAACCTGGAGGTCTTTTCCAACCTTTATGATTCTTAAATTTTACAGGGCTCCCTGCTTAGAATGATTTTTTTGTCCTGTTGAGAACATTCCAGTGGCTTATAACAGAGTTTCATGAGAAGTTAACGAAAGCAGAGGTATCCACTAGACTGTGACTTAAAAATCATTAGTTTGACAGCTAGCTTTGACAAAGATTTCTTGCACAATCTCAAAAAAAAAGAAAGAAAATATCTTTTTAATTAATTCCTTATCTGTTTAAAATGTTTTAATAAGCAGGGTCTTAGCAAGGCTAGGGCAAAATCATTACTCCAAGCTGAGGCAGGTTTTGCCTTTTTATCACCATCGACAAAGACACAGATGCAGTTTCACATGAGGATGAGCCAAAAGCAATGTAATACTGACTTAAAATACCTCAAGATGATGTAAGGCTCCTGCCAGAAAAGTCTGGGCAGAGAGATTGCTGTCTTCCACTCTTGTATGAGGAGAACATTTGCAATTGGGATATCACATATCCTACATGTCACTGCAAAGCAAGTAGGAGAAAGCCATCATGATAAGCATTGACATAAAAAACCCCAGAGTTAGACTGAGTTAGCTTTGGTAGTTACATACTTTCAGAGATCAATTCAGTAACGCAGTTTTAGAATCTTTTTTTGGGAGGTATGATTTAGCGAGAATGAAATTGGAATGAAACAGTCTGGTGTCAGAAGGCATTTATTACTCCACAGTAGTTTGTAGGAAGCAAGAGCAAGACACTGTTTAAGAGTCCTCAACCAAGATTTGGAAGTTTTGTGATTAAGGGAGGGAAGATTCAGGCTTAAAGAACAATGCTATGGAAAATGTAGAAGCTGACAGTGAGATGATAAAGGAGTGAAATTTAATAGATTTAACAGAAGCTGAATGGGATTAGATGGCAATTCCTGAAGATTTTTCTGCTTATATTCCTGTGACTAAGATCAGAAATACTGGCAAGCCAGTTCCAGTAGTCTTAGTAAAGTCACCATTGCACAGGGCAGCATTTGGGGCAAGTTATGGTGAAATCTAGACCCTGGTCTCCTAACTAGGTCAAAAAAAATAAGCAGTAAAAGGAAAACTTAAATAAAGAACACAGGGAGATTAGAAGTCTGTGATGCACAGTCTGTTACAAAAGTAAATATGCTTTCAGGTAACTGTACATAACATAGATGGAGCACAGTTTTGTGGTACATTTTCTTAAGAACTGCCATTGGCTCCATTTAGAATATTTTAGTTTTCACTGGTTCTTTAGATATTTATATGTGATATGATTCCACCCAAGCATCTTGGAGAGTATTTTCCTGCTCCTTTTGAAAAAGAAGAGAGGAAATTGTATTTTCAAAATGAAATGTCACTGAATAACAATACAGCAAAAGGTGATGAGTGATTCAAAGGGAAAAAATTGGTTGAAATGTTTCCCCTTTTATTCTTGGTGATGGAGACTAGATTTCATAACAAGTCTTAGGTTTCTTGTAGTTCAAAATTACTTACGAATTTTTTTTGGACTGCTGAGCCTTTGAACACCAGATTTTGACATTTTTTACTCAATAGACAGTGAGAGTAAAGATTTTGCATATGTTCCAGTGTGGTGGAGTGAGGCATAAGAAGCTTCTTGTTACTCTGAGCATATTTTATTTTGCATATGGGACTTGGGGAAAAAAAAAACTTGTAATTAGACATGAAACAACAGATGATGACTCCATAGTCAGCCTGTTGTTTTTCATGAATGAGACAGTCATCATGAAAACATACCAACTAAAGGAAGAGTCAAAACAATTGAGTTAAGATTATGATACAAGATGTTGCTAAAAAGTACCATGAATGAACATAACAGAGGGTAGAGTAGACACAAATGGTGTATAGAAGCCTGGGCTATTGGCAAAGCAGCATTGGCCATATATTTACCAATTTATACCAGAAGACCAGAGACTGATACCTGGGCCAATTGCATCAGCTGGTTTGCACTCGCCCTCCTTAAGCACATTTGTTTTAGTGAAAGTTAAATTGAGTGGCAGAAAACACAAGGGAACAAGCTGTGGGTGATCTCAGTCCTGTTGCCTGAAATGGCTGCCTTGTCCTCTTAGCAATGTAAGTGTCCCCTTTAGATCATAACTGGAAGACATAGGGCACAGGAAGTTCTGAGAAGGAAGCCCCAAAATGAAAATGTTTTTTTTCTTGCGTCTGAGAGAGTTAAAATGTATCTGTAAATGAAGAGATCTATAAATGAACATTGTAAATGAGAATCTTGCTTCATTCTTTAACAGAGAGAAGTAATGTAAAAAGTAATCTGCCACACCGTGAGTTGGATTATGGTAGGTTTGCATTTCTGAACCCTATTCTTGGTACTTTTAAGCAACCAGTATTGGAAACAAAATACTGGGAGCAAGGGAGAAAACTGAAGGTGACTCAGTATGAAAATTTTTAGTTGAGAGTTAGCTGTTGAGAATGATTTCTCATGTCTAAAGCCTACAAGTCCTGGGTTATGACCCTACCTCAGAAAGTTATGCTGTCTGTAAAGCATTATTAGCTCTTTCCATTTCTTTCCATCTCTTTATACCTTCCTGTGTATACCGTTCCTTTCATCACGCTTGCTAGACAATAGGAGGATGAATAAAGAAGTAGCAGAGCTTGGACATTTCTTTCCACCATGCACTATACAGCACTTCTACCATAACTTCACATAGAGCACAACAGGGAAATGCAATTTCTCAAGCACAAATAAATGAGAATTATTATTGCCAAAGAAGTTATGAATGTGTAAAACTTTCTAAATTATTTTCCTGTGTGGATTCCAACAGTGAAAGCAAAGATGCCATGGTTTAGACCACTGTAAAAGTGCCATAGCATCAAAAAGAAAGCATGGACTAGAATACACTGGAATAGAAATATCTTGCCTCATCTTTGAAGTAGTGTTAGCCAGCTGACATGGGGTGTCCACATGAAGATTAAGTGTGAAACTGCTAGTGAGCTGGAAATAGACCATCCTTTAGGTGAATTCAATCTCTCTGACAGAGCAGACTTGGATTGTAGCTGTTTATAGTATTTGCAATTCATATTATGCAGGACAGTGCAAATTGTAAAGCACATCTTGTACAATCGAGCTGTAATCAAAATTCACTTCCACAGACAATCCAAGCATTTCAGCTAAGAAAACACTTTTTGGAGTATTCCTGATAGTAAATTCTAAGCATTAAATTACCACAGCAAGCTTTCATAAAATGGTGTTGATTATGTTTGAATTGTAATTTAATTACTATTCATAGTAAGTATTTTTTACTATTTGCTCACCTGTGATATCCAATCATTTCACACTGTTCTACATTTTACTTTGTACTTTATAATTTGGCAAGGCTAGCAGGATTAAACAGTCCATCTAACAAGGACGTAGGTGTACTCTTCATTTCTGTATTGCAGAGACATTAAAAAGAAATTAATATAAATAGGTAAAAAAGGAAGAGACACTGAATGTAAAATAGTGTAAGAAACATTCATGATTTGGTATTATGATACTATACTGATTTTGAGAATTAAATATTTCAATTAAATAAGTTAAGACTCAAATATCTTGTTCTGCAAGATCATACACCGAACCACTTTTGTAAATGGATGTATTATGATTACATATAGCTATTTTAACCCTCATATTCATTTCAAGAATATTCCTTCACTGGATTAGTCTCAGACATGTACTAAAAGTAAATTTCTTTTACCCTTATCATGTTCTCAGTCTAATATGTTCACTGGGTTGTAACCAGTTTTATTTCATATTTTAATGTTCAACACCAGTTATAACAGTTTGATTTGGTATTCAAACAGCAGCCACACATTCCCAATGGGATTGCATTGTTCGTTAATATTAATGTTCCCTTAAAATTAAGCAACACCCATAAGTCTTTGCATTTATCCAATGCGAAAGCCTAGCCTTCCAAAAGATAGGTTATGCTGATGTGACACTACATGTTTTTGTCCTTAGGGTTTGGAAGCTGAACCTCAAGAGCTGCCAGACAGATTAGGGAAATTTGATCTTGCTGCTTAAGGCTGTGAGCCACAGGAATGCTCATCACCCAAGCGGGCAGGAATTCACCTACACAGGTCAGCTGGTAGGAGCCCACATGAGCAAGAACACTGATCATTAATGTCACCCCAGAGATGTGAGAGTCTTCCTTACTGACAGAAATAGATTCCACTAACAGCAAGAGCATACTTTACTGATAGGAGAACTGAGGTTTGTAATCTGTCATGGGAACAGCGGAGCAAGTCTAAATAAAATACAGTGGTGTCTGATTATTTGATAAAATAACTACTGAAATAAGCCACAAAGATGCCACATGCTCTGGTTGTCAGAATAAATTTGAAAAAAAATCACTCTGATTCATGAGGTACACACACTTTTAAGAAAGTTCAAATGGAAAGTTTTTATCTTTTATAGTAGTTCGTAAAAATGATAGGTGAGTATAGCAAGTGCAGAGGGTTGATGCCAGTTGATCCATTGCTTTATTGCATTATGACTAAAGTTCAAATAATATTTTAAACTGATCAGATCAGTTCAAAGATCTACTTTCATAACAGAGAAACAGAAAGATTGGAATCAGGGGTGATACACCTACACAGGACCTTTCTTCTGACATTATTCTGGGTGTTTTTTCTGGTACATGCAACCACACTATGAAAAAGAGACAAGAAATTTTGTTTTCCTTCCTGAGATTCACAGTGAGAAGGAATTCTCCCACTGGCCACTAGTAATAAATTTGGGGAGACCTAGAGGACATAATAAGACATACAAATGTCAGCATTCCCTCAGCCAATTCAGTTTGAACAAGGAATCAACACAGAAAGCCACTGAGGGTTTAGTGATATACAGTCACAACCTGAGTATTTCTCACCACCCAACAGTCTCCAGGTGTCCAGCATATGCAGAGAAGGAGGAGAAAAGAAGACAGTTCATTAACAGATGATACTCTCTTAGGTGTTCTGTGGTTAAGGTGTCATGGTTTCACCTCAAGCACAAACCAAGCCCCACACAGCTACTCTCTCACTCTCCAATCAGATGGATGGGGAAGAAGATCAGAAAAGCAAAAGGATGAAAATTTGTAGGTTGAGATGAAGACAGTTCAATATGTAAAACAAAAGCCGTGCACACAAGCAAAATTGAACAAGTAATTAATTTACTGCTTCCCATGGACAGACAGGTGTTCAGCAAACTCTGGGAGAGCCCGGCCCCATCACTTATAATGGTTACTTGGGAAAACATTGCCATCATTCCAAATGTCCCCCATCTTCCTCCTTCTTCTTCCCACTTTATATACTGAGCATCATGCCATACGGTCTGGAATTTCCCTTTGGTCTGTTGGGGTCACCTGTGCTGGCTGGGTTTCCTCTCAATTTGCCATTCACCCTTAGCTTCCTTGCCAGCATGGCAGTACAAAAGGCAGAAAAGGCAAACACTGCTCAGCAATAACAAAAACATCTCTATAATACTAACAATGTTTCCAGCACAAATCCAAAATACAGCCCAATACCAGCCACTGTGAAGAAAATTAACTCTACCCCAGCCAAAACCAGCACATAAGGTCACAGGCACAAAGTTTATGCCATTGTTATTTTACATATCTGTCTCATATCAAAATAACAACTACATTGAAGTTTCATTTCTAGTTGTCCTGCAGCTGTAAACACAGAGGAATGCCAGTCAATCGCTTCTAAGTGTGTCATGTTTCATTTACGAAGACCGTATTAAACCAGAGATAACATACAGATATTATACTATATATTCCAGTGAAGCATCTCCTAAAAGAAGGAAAAAAAAAAAAAAGAAAGAAAGAAAAAATTCAAACCAAAAGACTCTAAGAAGCTTAAAGAAGACTGCATCATGTCTGTCAAATTTTTTGATGAAATATTTAGATAACCCAGTGAACAAGAGCATAGAAAACTCAAGTGTAGACAAGGCCTGCAATATTAAAAGGCAGCATTCTGCCTTCCACCTTCCAAGATGAGCATTTTCTCTGCTTTACGTAGTATCATCTGTACAGAATATGGAATAATTCCAAAACTTGAGATCTAGTGCCCAAAGGGCAGGTAGAAATTTGAATTGTAGATCAGAGTTAAGTGTTAGGTTAATTCTTTGGAGAACTCATGTTCAAAATGTACATCAGAGCATCCAGTGGGGATCTGCACATTTAATAAATCCATCTACTCACACACACAAGACCTGCAAAGACAAAACATCTGGTGACTAATCTTGAACCCAACTATCTTGTTAGAAGACTCTGTTTGCTTGTCATGTGTATTATTAGAACATAGTTTTATTTAGTAGGCAATCTTTTATATATTGACCAATTTTGGCTCAACTGTCTATTTGAATTCCAATAACAATAATTTTAAAGCAGAAATACCTAACAGCACAATGACCAGGTAAGCAGGATGCTGGAAATGTATGAAAAATTTTAAGCTATAATTGTTCAGAATGTGCTAAGCTTTATTGGCCATTTACAGTACTATCTTTGTCAGGTATTTTATGCCATAATTTTTTTCTCCCAAATTACATCTTTCAATTAATTGCTACTGTTATGGAGGTTTTTTTCTGGACCTCACTGCCTTTACAATAAAATTTTCTCATAGTGATGGATACAAATTGCACTGTGGGAATATTACCGGTACAAAAATGGCCACTAACTTCTATTATCCCAACAACATTAGTATATATAACTGTACCAGATCACACCACATGTGCTCTGTAGAAGTCAGGATGAAAACCTACATGTTGTTCCTCTTGCTCACATGACTTGCATTGAGGTAAATCAGTGAGGGTTTCAACTTCATTGGGTTCTTTTATGGCAGTCTCCTGAATTCATTAAAACCAGTAATGTAGTTTCTCACTCTGAAATTAACATTAAAAAATAGAGGAGGCTCAATTTTATTACAACATCATTAAAAAATGGTACTGTTGTAAGCCACCTGAAAAAGCTCAGAAAATTCATCTTCTTCATTCTTCAGAGTTTATATTTTATTTACAGTCCTAGGACTACAAAGGGTGTTTCCATTGCCCTAGGGACATACAAAAACTGTCTACATTAGAATTCCCTTTGATTAGAATTTCCTTCTACTAAGGAGTTACCATTGGACTTGCACTTAAATAGGGACTTTTCAAGAGAAAACTGGGTGCAGTCTCTTGGAATTGACAGTGCTTGTGCTGTCTAGACTGCTATAATTTCCCCTAGGAGTAGAACAAGCAACAGCTAAACCTCAGTATTGTCTTTCCTGGGCAATACTATGTCCATCTGTCTGTACCAGTACACCTCTGTGTAGATACCACCCTGCTCAGTTCCTAACAAAGCACTCAGGTCTCCGTATGTTTAGCCAAGGGTGGGAGCTTTATTTTTTCCCCCTCTGTGTGTGTGCACATATGCTGGGTTTGCCTGATAAACATCAGCTCTCTCAGAGGTGCCTTTTCAAAGTCAAGCTGCAGGCTGGCAGTCAGATATGTCACCTAATTCATACTCATTAGGAATCACACAATGCCTACAGCTTTACAGTCACTCACAAAATAAAAGAATGGTGCTGCCCAGAAGCAAATAAGTAATGGGTGGAGAATTCTTAGTGGTTTTGTTAGGAAGGGGCCACAATAGCTAGTTTATTTTAATGGTGTCATGTTATTATTGAAAGAAAATAGCTTCACTCACTCACTCCCATCTTTGTCATATTTACTGCTCACACAAAAGTTGCACAAAAAGCCACTAGTTACAACTTCTATCAGTTGATAATGTTCAAATTAATTTGTTTTAAAAAAAAATCTCAGAAATAATACTGATCTGAGGATTTGAAGGGAAAAAAACCTCATTTACTCAGGCACTGTACAAGCTTGCTGATAGTGTCAGCTGGTAGGGCAGAGCAATGATCACTAGCTTTTATGTCTGCTTTGCTAAATGGACTTTGTAACAGTACAATTCTCCTCTATGCAATTACTGGAAGAGGAACTGAGTGCTCCTTTTTTGAGACTTACCTTTCTGAATAAAATATTGTTCATAATACTAATAGTCCTTCTACTATACAAATATGAATTTATATTTATTAGGGCAAGCTTAAAAACTGATTTTTTTTATGTGAATATTAGCCAAAAACCCTAACAACAGAACCCGTCTCTAAGGCAAATCACTGCAGCAACCTGAACCAAGTTTTCTGCAAATTCTCATTGCAGTTACTATTAGCAACACAGCAAACAATTCCAGTGGCACATCAGTGTATTCAAAAACAGACTAGAGGTGTAGGTGTGTATTTATCTATCTTGCTATGGAATGAAAGGGGAAATACAGCTGATAAGCTTTTATTCCGTTCAGTTAAACGAGACACTCTTGCAAGTTATTCTTAGCATATTCCTCCACTGAGCTGCATTTCTTTTCCAATTTCCAATTCATTCACCACACACCTTATAATACATATTGCTTGATTAGCATGATGTTAATGGGACCTGATGTCATATCATCCTACCAGGGAAATTACTACTGCTAAATAAAATAGGCCCATCTGGCCCTACTTGTACATGATACCAAACTGCCAAGTCACTCTTTAATTTGCTATTTACTGTTCTACCTACAGGGCACATTCCTTACAGAGGAGGGCAGTGCTCAGCAGTACGGTGTGGGCTAGTCTGTATTACCGGGACACAAAGTCTGAGGTTATCCCTTGGACTTCTTATAGTAGTAAAGGCATAGCCATATTGACTGTGAGTCTCTTTAACCTCAGTGAAGATATGTTTAATTTTGACAGGCCTGAGCTTGCAAGGAGGACCAGTGCTGCTAAAATAATACCTAAGTATTGCCAAAGTCCACTATGTAGGTGTTCTTAACGACTTGGAGTGATGCAGTTAACTCAGTCACCTTAAGAAAAGGGAGATATCACAAAGGGGAGTAATTTTGTCAGAATTTTGGTCTAGGAAAATTATCAGCTGCATTCTGGAAAGTTTATATGTGAGAGTACTGGGAAAATTTATCATTACACTGGCAAGAGTTAGGGTAAATCTGGATTTTAATATTAGCTGCATGTACAGAGAGGAAAAGACTTTTTAGAAATATTACACAGAAATAACCTGCAAATTTCTTCTGTCATTTGGATGTAGTGGCAGGCAAGGCAATGGTATTTCCCTGCTACTTCAGTAGTGACATTTTCTTACTAAAAAACTGGAAGGCCTTTTTCACTGTGTTGAGCTTGGGCAGGCAGACAGACAGACATTCACAATGAGATGTGAGAAAGACAAGCTGGGGTTTGAGAGAAGGCAGGGAAAAGCAAATTGAACAGGATAGCATCTGTGAACTGTCAAGGCTAAAAAAGAAGCTGTGTGAGTTTGTGGATTCTGGTGCTTGAAGACTGGATGTCAAAGAGAAACCCCTCAGAAGCCCCAAAACCTGAGGTTTCAGGAAAAACTATCAAGGAATGGACTGGCTCACGAAACAATTTGTTCATCCTGGAAGCCATCTAGGAGAGCAGACAGAGGAAGGAGGACAAAATTTAAAAATATTTCTGGTCTGGACTGGATCAAGGATAAGTGTGAGTCAGGAAGGAAACGGAGCACTGCTTCTGTGATCTGGGTGGAAACGAGCTTTGGTGAAAGTAGTATCTGTCAGGGCCCTAAGTACACTAAAAAGTCTTAATGCTCCTGACCATCTTAATCTGGTACAAGGCTTAAACTCCAGTCCTGACCATCCTCTACCCCAGCCTGTGGCCCAGAAGTTCCCTGTAGGTTCATGCCTGGGCACCTGAGCTACTCTGCAGGTATGCCAGTTGCCAGTCTTGTCTTCTGCTGTTCCTGACTGAATATCCTGAACAGCCTCAAGGCCTGACTTTTTACCCGCCCTTGACTGAAGAAGTGATATTCAATGCTTACTCTCATTTGACTTTTAAATACAGCTAGCAAAGAGAGGGTAATTCTGATTTTGTGTTGTAGAGTGGCACATGTATCCTGAATCTGCATTTCTCCTGGTGCAGTCACCCACAAACCGAACCAAGGTGCATTCAATTAAAAAAATACAAAAACCTAAACCAACCAAACAAACAAAAACCCCAAAACCCCCACATGAGCTTTGCCCGAAATTATTGAGATGTTTAACATATAAGAGCACAAAGCCATTGGTTTTTACTACTTTTAATGTTCTGCAGGCTTAGGAATAGAACATTATTTTTAGTTTCACTAAAAGTTTCTGAAACTTTTGAATTCAGGTTCATTTGTTTACTGGAGATCACCTTGGCCTTACTACCTATTCTTTACAATAAACAGTGAGACACAGTTAACAAGATGCTGTCATAGATATTAATAAGGCTGCCTATGCTATCAATTACAAATCTATCTGGGATGGTATATTCTAGTGGAAAAACCCAACACTTTTCAGCAAGAATCTGTACTGATCTCTATTACTCAGCTGCTAAATGCACTATAAATGTAACCTGAAGTAGTGAATAAATATAAAGTCATCTTATGAAGAGAAACGGCAGAAGCACATCTCTGTTATGAAAGTCTCCTTTGTAAATAAATAAAAAAAAAGTTAAGTTTTTAAGTTCAAGAAGAAATGACAATTAAAAAATATTTCTAATTTTCATAGAGAAATAATACAAAAATATTTTCAACAACATGTGTATGCTTTGAGGCAAAGTCTAAGAAGCCCTGGAAGAGCAAATTTCCATTTCATTATTATTTTACCATGTTTATGACAATTTAATCTGAAAGTTTGGTTGGGTTTTTTTTTTTTTTTTCATTTTTATCAGGTGGGAGAATGAAATATTTCAGTTAAGTTTTTATCCAATTTTATAGTCACAAAATAAAAGATATTTGCCAGGTACAAAATTTGAATCAGTATTAAACTAAAATTACTACAACAAGATTTTGAAAGCTGGTACTTAAAGCATAAATCTATAAGTATCTCTGGCAGGTTCTTCAAAACTGATCATACATTGTGGTCTGTGACTCATTATGCAGGCAATCAAGGACCAGACCAGGAGCAAAATTAAGTTATTTGGTCATATATGTGTTTCTTGAGATCGTCATCTGAACTCCTTCTTTAAACAGTGGAGACAGACAAATATCTAACACAGTTGGGCCTTTGTCCTTGAGGGAAATTAACCACCTTCTGCCCAAGTCCATTAGAAACCTCTGCACAGTTGCATTTAAACAACCTGAATCTTACCTGTAAAGTTCTCAACTAAAACAAAGTTATTCTTCTAAGCTCAGCTTCTATCAGGACCTAGATGAAGCTAAAAAGTAGTCTCACAGATTTGTTAGATTCTTAAGGCTTTACTTTACAAGAAGAGGTAGTATGGAAGTGTGCAGAGCTAAAAGAGAGATTATTCATGTAGAACTCAACTGCAAAATGCCCAGTTTATCCACCCCATCACAAAGGTCCCTAACATTATCATCTATTTCAACAAAACTCAAATGCAAAGAACTGGTGTGCAGGGAGGCTAAGTTACTATTTTTTACAAGTGGTAATTTTAAATTCAAGGAAGACATGAAGAATACTCTTACCTTGATAGTTCAACCCAAACAGAAATCGTATTGTGAATTCTAGGACTAAGTGCTCAGAATTTACACTTTTTCAGCAGCAGTGATTTTTGTAAATGGTCATAATAGTACAAGTGCAGAGAGATTTACAGCCTGAACCCATTTGAGAATGAAGCTGCCTCAGAACACACAAAGCTGACCATGATGCTGAATACCCCAACATAAATACTAATCCAGGATCCCACAAGCTATATGTGTTAGTGAGCTTGCAGGTAAAGTTTAAGTTGTTGATTTTGACTAACTATGCCATAAATTAGTTGAGGACCTCACAGAGTCTATGTTCACCAGTCGAGATAAATAAACTGATGACATCCTGTTCAAAAGGCAGTCTTTGAACTGACCTTATTTTCACATAAAAACCATTAATCCTTGACTGAGCCAGGAAAGAGCAAAGCCTGCTGCTCCTGGTAGTCCTTGTAGCTCTCATTTCACACTACTCTGCATCTGAGGGGCTGCTTTCAGGTTGGAGTTATTTTAGTTGATCTCTGGTTCCTTAATGATTTTTTAAGCAGACAATGGTAAGGCAACTGCTTTTGTAAATCCTTATGCACTATTGTAAAACTCCTCCATGCTTTTCATCACTATTCACCTATCCATGTACCAAAAAACTCTTCAGGCCGTAAGTCTTGTGATTTCCTGTGATAAGGAAATAGCTACTTGTGTAGTCCAGGGGCAGGGACAGGCTATTAATACTACCCTGCCATAACTTCTATCATGGCACCATTGTCAAAATAAGCAGAGCAATCCCCAGCAGATGCTACTTGAGAGTTTCAACTGCCCAAGTGACAGTGAGGCACTCTTCTAATGTTTGACTGTGTTCCTCTGGAAGCAGCTCTTGGCTCAGACAAGAATAATTTTCTTCCTCAAAATCACCTCATTTGAAAATACCTGTGTGAAAAAAAATCATTGGTAAAGCCTACATTTTCAAGAATTAAAGCATTAAAAATATGCACACAATGTGTCTGCATAGGCAGCTTACGTTTGCCTGAAGTGTTTTGCTACCCTCTAAGGTACACTTAAAGTGGCTATGATTGCTTCAAACCTACAAATTAGTCAACATAATCTGTTTAAACACCAATTTAATGTTAGATAAATAAACTGAATACGAGTTTTTTTATTTTCCTTCTGTCCTAATTCCTAGGGAACTTAGCCCTAATTCCAGTAACACTTTCTCATTTTTCCCTCTTCAAATTTTACAATATTTGAAGTCATGTAGAGAAACCACATACTATTATTGGCATATACTATGACGATGAATTTAGCCTGGAAAAAAATATGTCAAAGTAGTCCTCCTTTAAAAAAAATTAATAAAAACTTATACATAATATGTTTCCTTTAAAGCCATTATTTATGTACCAAAAAGTATACCAAACCTAGAGGCAGGAAATACAAAGAATCATAGAATTGTCAAGGTTGGAAAACACCTTGAAGAGCTTTGAGTCCGACCATTAACACAGCACCACCATATTCCCAAGTGTCACATCCACACATTTTTTGAGCACTTCCAGGGATGGTGACTTCACCAATTCCATGAGCAGCCTGTTCCAATGCCTGACCACCATTTCAGTCAAGATTTTTTTCTAATAGCCTATCTAAACCTACCCTGGTCCAACTTGAGGCCATTTCCCCTCTTGTCCTGTCACTTGTTACCTGGAGAAGAGACCAACTTCCCCACCCACACACACTACAACCTTCTTTCAGGTAGTCATAGAGAGCTGTAAGATCTCCCTGCTTGAACCTCATTTCTGCAGGGTAAACAACCCTCTCTCTCTCAGCCACTTCCATATAACTTGTGCCCCAGACCCTTGACCAACTCCACCATCCCTTTCTGGATGTGTTCCAGCACCTCAATTTCTTTCTTGCAGTGAGGGCCCCAGAACCGAACACAGTACTCAGGGTGCAGCCTCAACAGTGTTGAGTACAAGGGGATAATCGCTGCTCTGGTCCTACTGATTACCCTATTTCTGACGCAGGTCAGGATGCCATTGGCTACCTTGGCCACCTGAGAACACTACTGGTTCATGCTCAGCTGGCTGTTGACCAGTATCCCCAGGTCCTTTGCTGATCGGCAGCTTTCCAGTCACTCATCCCCCAGCCTGTAGCACTACATGGGGTTGTTGTGACTGAACCACAGGACCAGGCACCTTGCCTTGTTGAGCCTCACACAGTAGGCTCAGCCTGCCAATCCAATCTGTCCAGATCCCTCTGCAGAGCCTTCCTACCCTCCAGCAGACCAACACCCCCACCCAGCTTGGTATTGTTTGCAAACTTGCTGAGGCGCACTTGATCCTCTTGTCCAGGTCATCAATAAAGATCCTAAACAAAGCTGGCCCAAATGCAGGCATGAAGAGAGAAAAAATCTTTAAGAACTATTTCCCTTCAATGCACTACATCTGAGCAGTGAATCAGCCTTGCTTTAATCCTACCATCCCAAGACACAGTATTTGGCCGCTAAAGGATCTGAGGAATTTTGCCAGCTCTCTGGGATATACAAATTGCCTTACAGACAGTGAAGGGCTAGCAAAGGCTTTGAAGGAGGATGGTCATTACAATGGAAGGTTTTTCCCATGATAGATCTGTGCGTATTGTGAGAACTCAAAGGGATCTCCCACCCTTGGCCCTACAGACCCTATGTGTAGTCTCAGAGGAAAACTCACAAAGCAGAGCAAAAGAGAGTTGTTATAGATAAAGGAAACTCTGGAGAAAGCACACCCCAGATCCCATATATAGTAACTATGTCAAGGGGATCCTCAAAAAGATTATTCTAACAAACAGGTCATTTTTCAGATGATGTAAGTAAAGACCTAGCAAGGGCTCCGATTAGTCTAATAAATAGAAAACACAAACCTAAATCCTGTTGTATGTCAGCCAAATGATGCATTATTCCCAAAGGAGAGTTAACATGGTTTCTATCAATATTTCTGTGGTTTCTACTTAAATAAGAAGCTGCTCTTTCTGAGCCAAGTCATTGTGTTCTTACTCCTGTTTTTCTTTATTGTTCTTTGTGGCTTTTGAATAATTGTTCTCTTTGTGAAATATAATTATTTGTCAAAAGAGGTGCTATATTCTGTAGTTAACAACACACACTCCAACAGGGAAAATGAAGGAAAGCAACAATTTTGTGTGGGAAAAAAAAAACAGTCTTAGTTCACAATGCTATAAAGCGTAGTCATTCTCCCACTCCATAGTCAAGTAGGAAATAACAATGAAATACAAATTTTTCTAAGATGTAACATCTGTTTTGTGTGTATAATCCATAAAAGATTTCCAAATGGCCCTAAAGGAGTCCTAAATCTTCTACAGATTTGTGTTCTCCATAAGTCTTCTGTTTCATAATCTGTATGCGATCTTCCTGTAATGGACTGCACTCAGTAAGAATTTCCATACTTCTTAGGATTGGCCAGGAGGAGGTAAAAGAAGGCAGAGGAAAGGGGAAGTTGCAAAATAGAAAGGGAACAAAATTAATTTGTCTTTACATGGTCTATTTTTTTAACTAAAAAAAAATAATCCAACCGAACAAACAAAAAAGATTGGTAGATGCATGATGGCTTCCAATGTATTTATATGATTTTCCCAAGAGAGTCAACCATTGTTGAAGTATTTTATGAAAAATTTTCCCTCTGTGCTAGAAGATGTGAACTACAAAAACAATCAGCCATGTTGGCTTACATCATTCGAAGCAACTATCAGTGGATCTACTAACAGTGGATCTTGACTACTGTTTCTCCTAGTTTTGCAGCCTGATCCTGGCACTGCACTTTGAGGAGTGAATTTACTCAGTGTGAGGTAAATCCAAACTATTACCACATTTGAATGTTGAATGAATCACACCAAATTTTCAAAAGAAACGTAGCATGGTATGAGAAAGTATTTAAAGATCAGAATTTGTTTAATTATTTATCTCAGAACTCTCTATGCCTTCAAGCAAGTTGTTTTTTCCTCTCTGAATAAGGCTAAACAACATGCTATCATAAAAAGAGAGAAATGTGTTATTGAAGCTCCTGTTACTTGAATTAGACTTAAATGAGTTCTCAGCTATTGACTTTTATTAGTGATTTAATGAGTGTCCTTCCAAATACAATGCTAACTGTAGGTTTATCAAACACTGTTCAGATTAAGGCGACAAGTTCACTTATGCACAGATCTACTTCCAACAGGTTTGTAATCAGAGTTTGGGTAATAAACCATGAAGTATCTTTTGGAAAAATAGGCAGCTGATAAAGAAAAATCAGAAACAGCAAGAGTTTTTCAAGTGATGGCATTTGTTTACTAATAATATTAAAAAAAAGAAAAGAAAAGAAAATATAAGAAAAGAAGCTCCCACCCCCAATTCTAAATCTCTTGTTTTGCCTACTAATGAAGTTAACTGCATAATAGGCAGGTCTTTGGAGACTAGAAGCAGGAATACATGCACCAAGCAGCAGAGCACTGACTTGAATTTCAACTTCATTTTATGGTATTTCTGTGGGAGAAATTATTAAATGATACAGACTGGTGGATACCTCAGCTGCAGCCCTTTCTAATACCTAAGGCACAATTCAGAAGGAAAACCTCATAGATAGTGGCACTGCAGTATGCAAACAGTTTTCCATAAGACTTTGTTCCTCACTAACAGAAGGCCTCTCTGGATGTGTTGCTAAAGCGATGACAGCATATGCCTATATGGAAGAAGCCTCTAATGAGGGCAAATTATGCTTTACACAACAAGAAAAGTGAACCTCAGGTCTTTACCCAGCCTTTTCAGTTTCAGATATCAATTCAGTCCCACCAGCCTGGATATGAAATAATAGTAGCTAACAACATTTCTGTTAAAATAACCAGATGAAATATTAGAACATGGCTCTTACTCCCCTACATTGTAACAAACAGTAAGGAATCATTATACTACTGGCACTGGAGGCATTTCTTAGATTTTCCATCACTGTGTTTACATATGGAGTATAAAATCAAAGCCAAAACTTTGGAAAGCTTTTTGTTTCATCCATGAGAAGAGAACATGCTGGTCAGTTTCCTCTAAGTGTGTAGCAATTTAAAAAGTTGAATTACTAGGACTGCCATTTAAGCATTCTTTTCTCTACACAAACTTTGCTTTTGTGACTGTTTATTCAGGGATTACACAGCAACAGTGTTATGCAGCTTGCTTTCACCTTAGTTTTGTCGCCAAATGGTAAAGATCACATACCAAGAAATCCATGGGAAAGCCTTAGTGTCACTGTGAAATGTCTCTCCATTGCAGTCTTGAATTTTGATGGAGGATATGTGAAGCAATTCCAATTTTCTCTAACTTTTTTAGACCCTGCATGGATAGAAGCCTCATACTATTTATGAATGTCAAAGTGAGCCATGAAAAATGAGTAATGTGCACATTTTGGTATCACACCCTATGTATTCCTTTCAGACACATACCTTTTTGTCTGGCTATTTTTTCTCTCCACCAAAAAGTCTGCTATTGCTAAGATCATAGAAATTACATGTTAGTAACACTATATTTCAACTTAACTGAGCAGAAAACAAGAACAAATTTTGTGGGCCTGGCAAAAAATTTCACTTTGAATCCTTAAAAAGCAGACTTATGAAAGCTTGAAAGAAAACTATGTTGGAATATTTGAATTTTGTTGTTCACAGGGTGTTTTTTTTAATATACTGCACCTTTTTCATTACCAAACCTTTCTGTGTAAAATTATGCTAAATCAAAAGACTTCTGTATTTTCACCCTTTAAACTAAGAAAATGGAATAATCTATCATTTATTCATTTAAAAGTTAATCAGTTCAAATTTATCCAATTAAAACACTCTAAAGAGTCTTTGGCTTGCAATTGTCAGTGGTAGAGATCTAAGAGTGAGACAAAACTTCCTCTCTGTAACATTTATTGATACAGGCTCCACACTAGTCTAACTAGTACAGCATGGCTTCAAGCTCAGAGGTGATTTACACTTCTGTCTTCCAGAACCTGGGCTGAATTTGCTTGCCTTTGCCTAAAAAGCAGCACAGAAATCCAATTTCTTGTGTCTTCAGAAATGTTCCGCATGAGAGAAGGAAACACTGAGGTACTAGCAAGCTCTCAGAACACACTGAGTGGGGATGGTGATGGAGGACCTCAGAGTACAAAATGAAATCAAGGGAAATGGAAAAATTTCATTATGTTCAATTTGCATCTCCCATATTAATGTCACTTTAGCTGTCCAATTTTTCTATACAGAACCTTTAGCAGTGAGTGCATCAAGGGGGCTGTCATTTACTTCCCAGCACTTCAGCATAGCCTGTTTTCCTGCCTTGCCCAGTAATTTTTAGTCCAGAAAAGCCCAAGCCCTATGAAAAGCAGCAAAGCTCTGCCAATCTCAGGGTCTTTGGAGCTTTAGGCTGTCCAGCAGCCTCTCATTCACACATCTGTAACTAAGGCTGCCAGACAACAAACAGCCTGTGTAACGCTCCAAGGTTCTGTGGCTCCCACTCACTTCAGTTACTTGCAGGAAGGAGCGCCAGAAATAACATTTCAGCTAGCAAAAAGGAATTTTTCAACTCACAGATTTACAAAATCCAAATGCTTCAAGACTACTTTTTATTTTCCGTCTCTCTGCAGATTTTTTTTTTTTTTTTTCCCAAAAAGAAGTCATAGGCTGTGTCACACCCACTGGTACAGTGACATTCTTTTCAGTCACTCCATTTTATTTAAGTCAATTAATCAACTTGCTCACTTTGAATTAAAAAAAAAAACCAAACCGAACCACAAACAAACAAAAAAAAACACCAAAAAAAACCCCCAACAACTGCAAAAAACTCCCAAACCTGTAAAGCAACCTGTAAAGCAACCTGAGAAAACTGAGAAACAGGACAAAACCTGTTCAGATCCAGATATTTTGTGACTTCTAATGTAAACCTTGTACTCCTGGTCTAAGAAACCTTCCTATTCCTTCCAGGCAATCACAGTAATAACTGTGATTCTTGGGCATTGGTAGCAAAGTTGCAAAGACAGATACATGATTTCAACTGTCTTGTCACCCCAAAGGCCCACAGAAATCCACACACTGCCAGAAAGTTATATCTTCTGTAACAAAAAATGTCTCCTTGTATCATCTCTTGTGCTGTGACTTCATGCTGGACATAGCGGATTTAGGGAAATGTCAATGGTCCTGGTAGCTTTTCCAAGAAAGAAAGGAATAAAAAAATGTGTTTTATGCATCCTTTCCCCCACATCTATCTGTACACTGAAGCCAATTTTCCGTAATTCTTAGAGTATTGGGAAGCTTCCAGATGGCTGAAGGGAAAAATTATGCTGTGACAATATCTTAAAAGGATTAATGAAACCCAAGTCCACAATAAGGCTGTCAGCAGGACTGCAGTTCATGGTAAAATGAAACAGGAAAAGAGAGAGAACTCGATTAATACCAAATTAAAAGAGAATAATGCAATTAATGCCAATTGCCCTGGATTTATGAAAAATAGACTTTGTCAGAGAAAATTTCTTATCTTTTTTGAGGAGGTTACAAATCTGATTCATGAAAGTAATAGTCATAATGTAATATACTTAGATTTCTGTAAGGCATTTGACTTAGTTCCACATAATATTTTGATCAGGAAACCCAAATGATGTAAAATCAATATAGCAGACACAACATTAAATGAATTAAGGGTTGTCTAACTGATAGGTTTCAAAATGTAATTGTAAACAGGCACTCACTTCCATATGGGGTTGTTGATGATGGAGTCCTGCACAGATTGCGTTTTGGACCTTTCAGAAACCTGGTAGGGAAAAAAAAATTAAAACAACTAAAAATCATTGCTGATAGAATTTGCAGATGACACCAAGATTGGTGGACTGAGAAATAATGAAGAGGAAAGGTCAGGGACACAGAGGAACCTGAATCTCCTAGTAAAATAGATGGATGCAGATATATGCTGTAGTACAGCATACATATAAAGATCTGGAAACAAAGACAATAAGCTTTATAGATTTATGTAATTTTTACAGTGCTCCTTTCCAAGTGTTAAATTTCACATTTTAGTTTCTTTGGATGGTCTAAGCCACATCCTAGTCTATACAAGTGAGAGGCATGAGACATCAGCTAACAGTAATACTCTTTGTATGGCTTTCTGTTGTTCAAATATAATTTTATTTTTACATAAACTTGTTGAACTTTTTACTTCCTTGGAGGTAGAGGGGGGAAAATACCTTTGCATGCAGAGACCTTGTTTTTCCAGAAGTAGGTGTCAACCTTCCAAGTAACTTTATGAAAGAGCTGTCAGCTCTGAAACTATATTATTGTAAAAAATGCTGTAAGACACACCTGTCTCACCCAGGTTTGAGGGTTGCTGGAAAAAGAAAAGGATTCAGTGAAAATTCAAAGATTATTCACACTAAATATTCAGAAAACTGGCAGAAAAGGATTAAGGTGAATGAACTTCAACTCTAAGGAAAAAATAAGTGATCAAGATGTGAAAGAATATGAAAGTTATGCTCCTTCCTAGCCCTGCCATACGTGCAACAAAACCAGACAGTTACTTTTTAATCTCTTTGCTGCCAAACATGACGGACTAATTAGTGGAAGTGATCAGAAATTCCCTACAGACCACCTCCAGAGAGGCACTTTCTGTAGTGTCTGGCAGGGCCAGAGAGAGGCTGTCAGACCCAGCACCGCCTGGTTTGCACCCCATGTTTGCAGCATCCTGCCTGACCAGCTGAGGGACAGCCAAGGTGCTGAAAGCTTGAGCATCACTGACATATCTGAATTTGTTTAAATACACTTACAGAATATAATCTAGAAATTATCTTTATGGGATAGGTATTTTTCTTTATTTTCTTCCCCATTTCACCCCAAATAAAAATATTACACAGTTTGGTTTCATAAAGAAACAGGAAATCGGAGTTTTCCACAACAAACTTAAATTCAAATTTTATAATTCCAGTGCCACTTTACAGTGGACTAATGACTTTTTTGTAGTACAGTAGAAGATATTCCATTGATTAGTTTCTAATGTTATCCAAGACTCCCATCTTTATTCATGTGACTAGTCCTGCTGTGATCACATAGTATTAGTGACTGCACTTCCCGAGCCAGTTTTATTTGAGCAGACTAAGGAGTTAAAACTGAATTATCATAATCCTATCCCTATTTTGTCCCTAATAAGCACAGATAAATTCTATAGCGGGTGGTGGGTTTCCCCCTGGCACGGCTGCTGCGATCCTTACCAGGGGGCACGCTCTCAGCCCGTCCTCC
>JAWWEU010000001.1:68280010-68291367 GCA_035583155.1 Acropternis orthonyx
TACAAAATCCACCTGTAACAATATTCATATCACAGTAAAAGTTTCATTCTCTGCATTAGCATCCACATTCCATTTATTACAAGAATCTTTCCATACTTTCAATGGTGCATTGTCTACTACAAAATTCTACAATAAGGACAAGAGCATCCCATATTAATATGGCAGATATCTTACTTTTTAAGGAGCTAGGGGGCTTTCTTACACTGGAAACTACTCATCATCTGCAGTAGAGATCTTTTTTAAAATGTCACATCCTACTACCAGAGGTAATTCAGATGTATTTTTCCATGATCATTGTCAGGATGGAGAAGAAGATATTTTCAACTCTTACCAAGCATGCCATTTGATGCTTGCAGAATGTGGGACAGGGTGGAGAGCAGTATGATGAAGATCTTGGCAGCTCACTCTGAGCTGAAGCTTTTTGGAAACTCCCAAGGCACAGATATATATATTTGGATTCTAGGAGACATACATTAATTATGTACTTCTGCAGCAAGAGTCACTGTATTGGTATTCTAGTTTTCAGGGGTTCTTGGTCAAGCCCTTCATTAAAGAAATTGGCCAAGCTTTATAATTTCAGGTTGCCAGTTAAACAGGAAAACAACATTGTATGAGTTTACATTTGGGTTGTATTTTTAAAAGTTGTCCACAAATATTAGAAGCAGAAGACTATTAGTTTTTTAAGGGAGGACCTGATTCTTGAATACAGTTTTTTCAGATTTAATTCTGTGAATTAAGAAAATGGAGGCATTTTGTTAGGATGTAGCTGAATGGTAGTTCTAGCACATCTTGGAAATACACCTTTCAAGTTTTAAATATTGGTGTCTTCTGCCTTCTTCTCATCTGAAAGAGCCTTCAGTCCAGAATGGGACAAAGTGCTTAACAGCCTGAAACACAAAAATATAAATGTTCAAACAGATCTGCTGCTTTTGTCCGCCAGGTTTTCTTTGGCAAGCTTGGGACAGTATTTTTCCTTTGAGATCATCTATTGTTATTCTGGTTAATAGATACTTCCATATATAACTTAGTACTAACATCTCCATCTTATAATTAGTATAATCCTTATAAATATGCAATTGAAATTGTTATGAAATTTCCAGCAGCGTCATCACAGATGTTTTATTAGCCTGAGGGTATAGTTTAAACTAGCTTTGCTGCTGAATAAACTATTCGCGTAACTACTACCTAGCATGTTACAGAACAAAATTTTAAGGAACCTAGAAAATAAGTATTTAAGTTAGATTCCAGAGACTCTCAGACTCTCAAAGTCAAGCTAATGACAAAGACCTTATATTCTCTTCTCTGTGTAAAAAGAAAACAGCAATCAAGCCTAAAAGATTATATACGTTGAATAAACGCATGAAGAAAATGAGACTTTCACTATCCTAAGGGACAACACCTAATCACACACTCTCTGTTGAAAGCTCATATGGTCTACTGGGAACTACAGCTTTGCATATGTAGCACTTCCAAGTCTCTGGAGCCTAAGCTGTGTCTAGAAGCCCTTAAATCCCTGTGGCATATTCCCAAAGAGCACATCTTCCATCTTGCATATCTCCTGAGACCAAGGACTTAAACTGCAGTTGCATGTCCCACAGCAAAGTACCAACTTGTCAGATTCCTCTCAAATGCCAGAAATAGAGGCCTTCCATCCTTGCATGTTAGCCCTTTAGTAGACATGTATGCATGTATACATGTCTTATCTTTACAAGAAACTGAGATACAGCTCCTCTTATTTAAAGGACAAATTATTAATTGTTACTGAAGGTTATAAATCTGCCAAGGGTAGGATCCCACCCATCCAATGTGCAGCACTTCATACAGATGCGGTCTGTCTCTGGAAATCTCCACAGGCAGCTGCCTCCCACAGTGACTGAGGAGTGATCCAAAGCATCTCTGTTAGAGGCCTCAACAGACACCAGAGAGTTAAGCACCTGTCAGGTGGGCTGAATCCCTCTCTAATACCTGAAATCTGTGCCCTTCACTTTATCTCATTCTTCCCTCTGGGTCTGTTTGTATTCAGTTTCCCTTCCACACCACTGAGCTCCTGGAGCAGACACCTCTTCTTCAGCCCAAGTTGCTAAAAATGGTTCATTACCCTTTTTTATAACCTTCTGGTTCCTCTACCAGGTGACATCTTTTTCTACACTGACATCAAAAAACAAGACCTTAGCTAGGTGACTGTGTTGCTTAAGTGACCTGCTGCCTATTGTACCAAATCCAAGTAACAGTAGCTGGCTCATTGCTTAAAGCAATTATGCTACACTGATCCAGGAATCGTATCCATTCCTCTACTCACACCAACATGCAAGCAAAGACAGCAGAAAGGATAAAAAACAACCTAACCAAAAGAGACATGGCCTCTTTCCAGTAACATAGACAGGACACTCACAAGTCGTCCCCCACTCTCCACAGCTTCCTTTTAAAAAATATGAAAAGCCCCACAAGAAATACTCACTCAGATTTATTTAGACATCGAAAAATTAGTTTGGGGTGCTCCTTACTTCTCTCTTCTCCAAGCTCTCTAGATACTTTATGCACTTAGTAAAGGCTTTGCAGTGCCTGAGTGCTGACACAGCTCCACTCAAACCCCATCCCTCCTGCCAACATCCTTGTTGCCTAAGAAAGGGTTGGTAAGGGGGCTTTACAACAGTCCCTCACAAATTCTTCACAGCTTTTGCAGACTCATGAATTCAACTGGTAAGGTACAGAGGAATAGAAAACATCTCCAACCATCAACTGGAAAGACTAAGCTGCCAACGTCCATGGTTGTATGGGCATCACCCACCATCCACCTAACCACCACATCTGTAACAATGCAGTTCTTTCAGATAAAGAGGGTTGTCTGTGCAACAAAGTTCTAAAACAACCCAGAAAAGCTAGGAATACAGCAGATACATAGAAGAAACATGCATAAAGCTGGTAAAAGGGTTTAATAAATGTATGAGCAAAATGCTATTGAGATAGTGTTTTGCTAGGGAAGTCACAGTACACAGAGGGTGACTAGAGTGTTGTTACATAATTCAGTTGCATGTACTTGTTTCCAAATACAGCCTGCTATTTTTAATTACATTTTTTAACACAATGCCTGTGCAGAATTTTTCTAACCTCAAGCCTGTCCAAGTTATTTTTATAATCTAGCTAGAAACTTCTAAAAATAGAGCAATTTTGAACCACAGGCTAAACTTTAATAACTGCTATAGTATGCTGGTATGGTCTGAGTAAATTATATACTGGGATGACTTAAAACTGGAAAATAATGAAGGGAAGACACAGGAGCACAATCAACCTAAGCATGACACAGGTAGGGGTCCCAGCTTGAAATTCTTCAGGACTGTTTGTGTACACAGTGGAATTTCATTTATCACATCTTTCTGCAACATCAGCTGTTTTTCTACACAATGTTAATCTGTACCATTTAAGAAAAAGTTTGGCCTTAGCTACTTAGATCATTATAAAAATCCCTTGTTTTTCTTCACCACAGCCAGTCTTTCAGGAACATAAATAACATGGTTTCTCCTGCAATCACAAATAAGAACATGTCTAACAGCTAATGGATCAAAGCTGGAGTCATGCTGTTATCAGTGGTGTTGTTCAGAGAAACTACAACTTTGATGAACTGAATCAAGCACCATTTGCAAGGTTTCTCTTCATGATAAATACTTTAAAAAAAAAAAAGACTGCCATAATAAACCACAGATTTTCCTTTTACAGAGCAATAACTGAACTTTTTATGACTTACCCAGATTCCATAAACATTTATAATGACAGCAGAAATATTTCTGGAACAAGATAGTTTTCCCAAGAGGTTTGCAACATGAGATGAGTAACCTTTCTGGATGAAAAACAAGTACATAAATAAATATGTCTTTTAAAAAAAAATTGCATTATTCCCATTAGAATGAATTTGAGACCAACATTTGAAAACTACTGAACACCAGGTGAACTTCAAAGCCCATGTTATTCACATGAGCACAAGTAGTTATAATGATATGTGCAAAACGTATGCTCAGAATGAACAAGACAAGGATCGTGTGTGAATGAGTTGCTCATATTTGTTGCATCAAGACTAAGAAAAGAATCAGAACAGTCTTTTCAAAAAATATAAACTAAATGATCACAGATTATTAGAAGGATAAATAATACCCTACTTCTATCAAGATACTGTAATTTTCTGCCTCAAACCATGAATCTGAATTATGTGACTGTAGACACCCCCATGGTGCTATGGTAGAAAACCAAAATCCTCTCAGCTCTGTTTTATCGCTTGTTAAATATCAGTTCTTTAGACAACATTGTCTGAAAACAAAGCTCCTACGAGTTATTATCTTATGAAGTCTCCAAGATATTTCAAATCAGGGTTTCTAGTACTTGGACTCCTATAACACTGCAGAACATTAAGCCAAGTCAGAAAGAACTGCTATGTGACTTCTCAGCTCCAGCAAAAAGAAAGAAAACTACATCTCTAAGTTATGGTGTGCTCTATGAAGCAACAGAGAGTAAGAATAAGAAGCTTTTATGAACTTAAGCACATTTCTACTTGCACCATAGAGAAGTTCAATACATCAATATGGTAAAGTACAAAGTGAAATTAATAATTATTTCAATTAAAAAGTGTTAAGTATTTTTTGCTCAAATACATCAAGTATTGAGTTTCTTTTTTTTCCCCTGCAGATTTTGCAGGAAAGGATCACAAACAAATAAGGGTCAGTCTCAAACATGGAAATAAACTGAAAAGGCAGAAATTCATATTAATTTCAGAACATGTAGCACTGTCTGACTAAGCACTGACTAAGCTCATGCCTTATGAATAAGACTTCCACATATTCAAAAGTGATCTCCAAAAGGGGTGGGAAGCAAGATGACAGAATTGGCTGTCTGCTGTTCCTCTCTAACATATGCTACAAATGATGGAACAACCAAACACATTGTCAGGTTTGTCCTCCAGTATTTTCCAGGGTGGTTTCTTTTGGGAAACACATCCTGAGAAATTTAGCTGTAGATCTGAAGGCCAATGGAAATCTATCTCCAACTGTAACACTCAGCATCTTCTGAGGCTGGAGCAGTAAGAGACCAAAGGATGCCCTGCCAAATCGAAAGGAGCTCTACAAGTAGGAAAGGAAAAGGTGGGATAGGAAAGTAGAGGCAAGTCAAAGGAGGACAAGAGGTTAGGTTGCATAGATACTACACACACATTCATGGCCATGACACATCACACACTTGGCAAAAAGGAGCTGGTGGAACCAACACTAGAGCTAAAACAGTAACACACAGAAGGCAGGCAAGAGACTGTGCTGTGGTTTCCCTTTATGGTCTGAGATTCTGAGAGCACCTAAACTGCCTCTGCAGTCCATGTGCATATTCCCTACCTTAAGCACACTTCAACTCTGATTAAAGTGAAATGAAATTCATCTTTACATCAGGATTTGTTGCTTTTGCCAAGAATGAAGAGATCCATTTAAGCATAAAGCTGTAAGCTACAGTTCCTCCACACTCCCTACTCCAGCCTGGTCTCAATTCCAAACCTGACCGCATGTCTCTAATCACACATACCATTTTAGAAACACTGTGTTTCAGGTTGAAACTAATGTAGGCAGGTAGGTGATCAAGCTTTTCAGCAGACCAGGGAATGCTCTCTACTGCTATAAAGACTCTTTCAATAGCACGGGTATATTACCTGTACATTAAGGTTTAAACCAAGATTTAAACTGTAGAGATCAAAGCTTTATGTTTAGTATTGGCAAAAAAACTCTCAGTATGCTAGATATAGTTTGAGTCTCTTTTATCTGTTAATAGAAGCTTAATACTTACCTATAACTAATGTTAAATTGAGTCAATGCTTCTGTTCCAGCCAACAATGCTGAGGCTATGCAGGATGTGTTTCAATAGGCAGATCCTTTAGTATAATTGACCAAGGATGAATGAGTGTTCTGAAGATCTTCCTATCGCTTCAGGGGTTTTTAGCAAATCTTTTATTCAAGTCAGGTGGAACAGTAAATTCTTCTAAGAATCCACATGGCGCACAATTTGAATTTTTTCCCAGATGTACTCTGAGAACAATACTAACTAGACTGTAGAATTAAACCTAGATCCAACCATTCAATTCCACAGATGTCCTTAGGAAGACAAGATTTTATATTACATATGAAATAAATACCTCTCAGATTCATATACAGCTGCCCTCTCAGCATGATGGACCAGAGGAGGCAGTATCCTTTCACCTGTAGATAGAATGATATTCATGCAACTGATTTCCACTTAGGAAACTGTTTCTTATGTTCCTTTTGGTGCTTTTTTTGATAGTGAAAAATCTTTAACAGATGCAATAACTTGGGCTGATTACACTAAACAAAACCAACCGTGTTTGCAAACATTTTCATGAGAAATAATTATGTCTGAAAACCAACAGCTGCTGCAACTTCTTATACATGTAAATGAGTCTACATTCTTCTCAGGCTTGTCTTAAGATATTTTTCAGGTAAGCTTTATGCCACTATATGAGTCCCACTCACAAGAAAACTTTGTATGAGGCATCTTTCATATGAAGAGGAGTGCAGGGTTTTGAAACTTCCCCAGCAAATGTTTAGTGCATTGGGGGAAATGTTTGCCACATGCCATGCTACAATTTAAAATGTGTTGAGCTCAGAGGACAAGAAAAAGATAGATACATTATCTGGAGGATATTGCCCTCAGTTGCAAAAAGAAGCAGTTACAGGGAAAGCTGTGGTTTTGGATGCCATATAAAAGACTATTAGATGAACTCTGTTTTCAAAAATTGCAATGTTCTACAATTTCCAACTTCTTTCACAATTATACTGTAGAGTTGCAATATAGTTCACTGAGATACTCCTGTGTATAAGTGGTTTACTTATCTTGGGATGACAGAAGCCAAATAAAGAGTACACTTCATTAATAGATTACCTGATTGCAGATTCATAGAAGTAAATGTGTGTTCACTGAACTCATCAGAAAATAGATCACACCCATAAGCATGATTAATCCCAGAATGAAAGATAATCAGTTAATCACATTCAAAACTTTTTCAGAAATGTTTCTTTACCCACTGCCTTCAGACCTATTCTGTTTAGAATTTGTTCACATTAAGGCAGTGTGATTGCTCATTATCCCTTGAGAAAATCTCTAGCAAGCATAGATTTTCAATAGAAAACTATGAGGACACCAGCCTTCTACAGTTGCCCTTGGTGGTCTGTGTAGGGCCCTGTAACTGTGAAGCTGTCCCAGAGAGACTGTTTTTGCACTCACCCTTATCTGATATGGCATGCTTTTTGATCTGAAACAACTCCTGGTCATTTATTTTATATCTTCCCTCATATAAATACTGGATATATTTTCAACTACATACAAACAACATGATCCCAAACATCTCACAAGTCAATTTTCCTGTACCTTCCAGTGATTTCAGGGTATCCTGTGCCCAAGGGACACACCTCATCAATTCTTGTTCTGTCAGCCAAGAGACAACCTTCCTCCAGGCAACACTGTTCTCCCTTCATAAGGGCAAGCAGATCAGCAACTCATTCCTCCCTGCTTTCCACATTCTCCACAGCTGTCACACCTCAGTAAACTCATCCCTCCCTCTGTGTGTCTGGCTGCATAAACACAGGACTTGGAAAACTTGGAAAACACAATAGTTGATCAGAATTAACACCTTCGTATAGATCAGATGGAAAATTATTTCCTGAACCACAACTCTTAAAAAGGTGCAACTAATCCCTGCAAATGATCTTCAAAATTCAGTGCTATAAACCTCCAAGCAAGTTACTATAAGCAAAGAGGACTTCAAAATGTATAATACATGGCAATAGTACCATATGATGCAGTCTATAGCTATAATTGGGCAAGGCTTGTCTTCTTCCTGCTCTTATGCACTTTTTGTGGGAGAGAATTTCAGTATAATAACTATGGTAACTGTGAATTGCCAGAATCCCTTAGCAGCTGCAGAACTCCCTATACAGAGTTCCATCATTCCCCTCTGTATAATTCCCCTTTCACAATTTAAGTTCAAGCTTGTCAGTGCCTGATACTTCCTTTTGCGCTTAGCCAAAGCAGGCTAGAAACCTCTAAGTAATGCACAGGATTACCTGGAGAAGTAGTTAGTTCTAATAGTCTTGTCTTTTAAAAATGGCAGAACATTTCTTCTCAGCTCTGAAATCACCAGGTAATTCTTCCCAGAAGGCTGCTTGGTACAAGCTCCAGATTCTCCAGCTTAGCTATGTTATTAAGCATATAGATTTAAAGGGCCACTCAAGAGCCACGAGAGAAGTACACTGAGTTTCAAAGAGCTAAAGTGGTTTCCTATTGAAATATTGACTGAATGAACCTGGGATAAATTAGGACTATCCCACTTCGTTTCATTCATTTCCCAGGGAAGAAACATGGTGAAATTTCAACCATGACCATTAAAGAAATACACCCCAAATCCTTTGTTCACAGACTTCAAGTCCATCCACACACAGAAAATACTGTAGAACAGTTAAATCACCTCAGCAGCATCAACAATGAACAGAAATCTTATTCAGTCTAAGTAAAAAGACCTAGTAACTGGTTCCTTTGCAGAGCAAGTCATTGCAGCAATATGAACTCCAACACTCAGTCAGACATCAGGTAATGCTTTTGTTCCCATCCCATCTTTTCTTTACTTGTAGTTTCTTTCCTAGGGGCATTTTGTTCTGATTCCATTAATAGTTTCTTACCCTGTTTTCACCATGGTTTTATCAATAGAATTAAAATGTCCAGGAGTGGTATGAAAAAAAAAAAAAAGGCAAGATCATAATGAATTGCATTCATTAGAACATTTCCCCAGAGTTTAAAAAAAAAAAAAAAAAAGGTTGGAAGAAAGTGTCAAGAACATCAGTTATCTTACTTGTGAATGATAAAAAGGAGCTGATGTGAAAGCTCTGTGAAAGGAAAAAGGGAAACAGAAAAACACAATCCAGTGGAAGTAGTGCTTACCCTGTATGTGATACAGATTAGGATATCACTGTTAGATACAAATACTGATTTCACTGTTCTTACTATACTGACAAGGACAAACCTTCTTCAGAGGCAGGCAGCTGATTTTTCATGGAATCATGGAATGGTTTGGATTGGAAGGTACCTTAAAGATCATATAGTTGCAATCCCCTGCCATAGGCTGAGACATCTTTCACTAGACCACATTGCTCAGAGCCCCATCCAGCTTGGCCATGAACACTACCAGAAATAGGGAATCCACAATTTCTCTAGGCAACCTCTTCTAGTGCCTCAACACCCTCACAGTAAATACTTTCTTTCTAATATCTAATCTAAGCCCACTCTGTTTGGTTTAAAGCTATCCCTCCTTATCCTACCACTATATGTAAAAATTCCCTCTCTGAAGACAAAGTGGAAGCAACAAATATGTATGCCAGTTCCTGAAAAGTTTAAAAGAAGTTAATGTCTTTTTAGTCACAGTGATTCTGAGCTTGATCACAAAAAATCAATGGAAAATTAACTGCAACTGCCCTGGGATAACTCAACTCAGTAGAGGTATTCTGGTGTTAAGAGATTGCCTATCAGCTCCATGCTGGTCCTTCACAATGGTGCTCATATCTTGGTTTAGCAAGACAAAGCCTCTGCCAGAAGCAGGGAAGGTGGCAGTGTCCAGCTAGTGCTGGAAATACCTCAGGCTTATACAAATCCACAGTTAAGATGCACAAAGTCAGCAAAAAGAAGTCTTGCGATTACAAGCAGAAATGTCTACATGTTTTGCTTTTCTCAGTTAAAGAGAAAAACATTCATGTAAAGACAGATGTGCTTACCAGACTTCAGTGACTGGGGAGATTCTATTTGCTTACAACTAGCATTATAAATATCATAAGAAATTAGCTCTGGTGGGTATTTTTAAAATACTGTAGATGCAAGAGCTCCCAGTTTTTATGGTTCTAGATTTCAACACTTTCTCATTCCCCTCCTGGAGCCCTATCCATCAACAAATTCACATTGATGCTAATTTGTTCTTTGTCAATTCACATAAGTGCTTCTTGTCACTTCCATTGGACACGAACAATATTTAGTTACACAAAGATAATGAGACAAAAGTGGTGAGACAAGAAACAGGGAAGGGTAGGAAAGAGGTAAGATTCTCTACTGCATTTTTTCCTAGCACCACAGATGCACCTGTTTTTCCAGGTGCTATTGCTTTCTGTCAGTTCTCCCGGGAATTAACACTTTGCTGGACAGAATACCAGCTTCCCATTGTTACTTGACAGCATCCTATGAGTTTAGAAAATCATGAATCTGTAGTGCAAGACAGGGACACCTTTTCCTTAGAGTGTAACTCCAGCACTGCACAAAGGTCAAAATACAAAAAGCCTGGTGGAATCAAGCAGCATCTTTTTGTTACATTTTAAGGCACTAAAGGGGCATTAAGATACAAGCTCTTAAGGGATATTAAGGAACAATTGAAGCTGTTGTTTCTTACAAAGCTAGCAACCCGACCCACCCAAGAGTCATTGGTGTAAAAGAAGGATCCACTTACAAGAGGTTCAGCTCTCCCCAGGGCTAACTGCCCAGATAGCAGGAATCAGAGCTATGTTTACCCAGAACTTTCTGCCCTTGCACCTAAGGCTTTTGTCTCTGTTTTATTCTTTTTCTCCAAAATTCCTTATTACACTGTTTTCCTTACTGAGTGTAAACTGGACAAGATTTTTTTTCATACTGTTTAAGAAGACACAACAATGAGTTTTGATACAGGGAGTGCTGGTCGGTGAATGCTTGTGAATCTTAAACCATGGGTCCTTCCCACCACAGGGATTTAGCCTGGTGCATTAGCTGAGCAATCTGAAAGGTAAGAGGCACATCCAGCCTCTCTCATATCCTTGCTTGGGTACTGCAGACTGTCTTCCAAGAAGCGGAAGGGTAAACCCAGTGGGAGAAGAAACCCAGACACATCTAGAGCACAGGGCTGCTGTTATTCTGATCTTTACAATATGCCCTTTAAGTTCACCCCACCAACTTGTAGAAAGCTATCAAAGGTGTTTTTTGCCTTTTTTTTTTCCTTAAGATATATGTAAGATCACTGCTGAGAAAAAGGTACTTACAGTGAGAATTCAGAACATCCAAGTCATCAACAGTTTTCTGTGTATTGCCTGCATTATCTATCTTAAAAACAAGGAGAGCAGGGACTTTCCTAAATATTTCTCTAGTTTCCTGTTGGGATAGCAATAGACACACTTTCAAAACTCTCTTCACAGGGAACATTCGCTGCTAGGAACAAGTTTCAGGAACACACTTTAACCAACTGTTATGGGTTTAAAACCTTGGAATTTTTCTTTCATCTACCAACCCTGCACCTCAAAGGAATCACCTTCTGTCTC
>JAWWEU010000001.1:68313794-68330717 GCA_035583155.1 Acropternis orthonyx
AGCAGTTCATGAGGGAGCCAGGTGGAACTCTTTTCTGTGGGGCAGGCAGTCTCTTTCCTGGTTCCATGGTTGAAAAAGAGAGATAGGAGGTGATTCCTCTGAGGTGCAGGGTTAGTAGATGAAAGAAAAATTCCAAGATGTTAAATCCCTAACACCATGTAAGATACATCTGGAGGGCTGGGTCCACTACTGGGCTCCTCAGTGCAAGGGAGACATGGAAATACTGAAGTGAGCACAGCAGAGGTGACCAGCCTGGCTGGTGGCTGGAGCACATGACATATGAGGAGAAACTATGAGACTTGACACTGTTTGTCCTCAGAAAAAAAAGAGATCATTGCTTTCTCCAGCTACCTGATGGGAGAGCACAGAGGTCTTTGAAGCTGGTCCTTGGAGCTGGTCCTGCTTTGAGCAGATGTCCCTTCAACCTGAGTTGTTTTTTTCATATGATTCTGCATATGAAGTCAAAGACACAGACAGAACCTGTGTGTGCAGAGATATCCCTGCCTACATGAGGGAAGGAGAAGAAATCTTCCACTCAGCTCATTTACTCTCCTCTAAATGCCAGGCCTGTGGGCAGGAGGAAGAGTTGATCAAGACAAGTTGATAAAACACAAGTTGACAAACATAATTTCTGTGAAGTGCATTGAGAGGGCAGAAAGATGGGAGTTACCCCTTTGTTTTCCCGCTAAACAACCTTGAAAGGAAGGAGGCAGTCCCAAAATGTCCAGCTCCAGAGGAAGCACTGTAAGCAGCTAAAGAAACATGGTCTCAAGGCCTATAAAAATGCCTGAAGCTTGCCCTGCTTCTCAACAATATTTTGATCAAAAAGCATTCTTAGGGCGGGGGGGGGGGCGGGGAGGGGGGAGGGAAAGGTAGGCGGAAGGCAGGGAAGAAGAAACACAAAGTGCTATTTTCCAGCTGGTGAAATTATGGGGGACAAATTTGTAAACAAAAGCTGTTCAGCACCTTTATAGGTATGTTGCTGCACTTGTCAGTGAGCTTCCTTGTAAGGTCAGTTGGAAAGACCATTTACAAAAAGCTGGCATCCTGGAACACCCTATGTAGCTGCATGCCAAAAGGGCTGATGCCTGATTCATTACTGCTGTATACAAAAGTAAATAATGAGCAGCTCCACTAAGTGCTATAAAGGGATGAAGGATCAGGTCTTTAACATACTGATGGGAGACAGGCAGTAAAAGTGGCATTTTGGACATCAACATAGTAACATGGTATCTCTGTAAGAGCATATATAAACACCATTTTTCCATTTACAGTGTTTTTAAATTGACTTTTGTACTAGTCAGGATCCACATTTGCAGTGGTCAAAACCATAACTGTGTCAGATGGCCACCATGCCTTAGAGCAGCAAAGGCCACATGTAATGTTGTGCAGATGTGGCGTGCTGACTTGTTCAACCATTTTTTAAGCTGTCTCTGTCTGACAGCAAAATTCACCCAGCCACTGAGAAAAACATTCAGGTGGTTCAGCCTGTGCTGAAAACCAAATTTCTTCTGCTTTGCTGGTAACCCTACCCAAATGAGACATTTAAATTTAGCTTGAGGTATGTCTACATGATCAGCAATCACAGCAAGAGATGTAGGAAATTCAGCCCCACTCAGCTCCATGCATGAGAGATTACTCTTTAAAAAACTACATCATGACAAACAGATGTTATCTCCACATGCACTCCACCTCTAGATTTTACTAATTTAAGAGTTCAGAGCTTCAGATCACAGCTAGAGCCAAAATATTCAAATCAGGTTTTCACAGCAAGACTTTTGGCATTATTAACATTTCATAGCATTCGGGAAGACAGACATAGATATTCAGTAAGGAAACTGGAAAAACAAAACTGATTTTCGCCCTTTGTCAGTATTTCGTCCTTTACTGTTTTCTTTACAACTTTTCATCTAGGGTATTTTAGTCCTGTCTTGAGGTAAGGGAAACAGAGAGAAACAGAAGAGCCAAAATATTAGGATACTTTATGCTAAACATCAAAGTCTTACAAAGAGTCATGGTGTATTCAGTGATGAGCTCTGTAACAACATAGTCACAGAAATCACTGGGGTCTATCTTCATCCAAGCTGAAGAGAAACACCTCCAGGAACATAGGATAAATATAATCTGCAGGATTTTTTTATCAATCCTTGATTTAGAGCAGTTGAAATTTAGAAAGAACTGCTCTCCCTACCAATTAATGAAACCATAGTGATCTACCCTGTAATCCCTCAAATTTTTTATATCTGAGTACGATTTGTGTATGGCCAGACTTAAAGGCAAGACCCCCTTCACCCAAGGGCTTGCCCGCTAGTTGGCATATGTTGTTCTTAACTAATCTGGTTTATGATTTATATTGCTAAGAATAAATTTATTCATGTAAGTTAGACACAAATCTGGAAGATGTTCACATCTCTGAGTCTGAACAACACAATTAGGAATATATGAGGAATATACAAACCACACCGGATAGTCTTACACATTTCAGTCTAATTACTAATGGAGTTTACTTACGTTCATTTTGCAATCAATCAGCTTCAGCCTGTTTAGCAGGAGATATTGACAGTTAAAATTTTTAGTGTCCCCCAGCAATTCATCCCTCATAGGGTTTCAGTTCCATGAATTTGAAACCACGATCAATTTTTTCATAGACCTACTCTCCCCATTTCATCTCTCTTCTCTCCATCACCTGCCTGATTGAGGTTCTATAAGGCAATGGGGAAGGCCTAGCTTTGGGCCATTTTTATAGTATAGATTTTTATACTATATCCTGTTCTCAAAGTGACAAGCATGTTTTTGCACTATTTTTCTGCACAACATTTCCAGATTATGTGTTTGGTTTTTTACTCCAGATGATTAAAAGAGCTTCAGTTTAATCTGCAAAGTTTCTCAATCCTCAAAAGCCAACCCAGAGACATATATCAATCCATATATACATTATTGTAGCCATGGCCCTCCAGATCCATGAGGACAAAAGTCTGTGATACGCCCTTTCATATATGGGATGGGAATGGAAACTCTGATGCAATCCTTCACTTCCTAAAACACTGGAGATGTAGAGTTTGAGGAAAGTAGTTTTTAGATGTTGATACAGTGTGCACAAAACCTTTTAAATAGTTACCTTTTCCTAGCCAGATCTATATTTGCGAGAGCATTTTCATTAAAAATATTCTCTGTTTGCCTGAATTGACTGCAAGGATACATAAAGAAAGGACACCTACTACAAGGGTAGAGTTCACATAATATCAAACAAAATAGTCCTGATCCTACATAGAAGAAAACAGGAGAAAATATGTGAGGTGTTCTCAAAGAGCCCACCAGTGCCCTCCAAATGCATGGATTAGTGCTGGTCAGAAAACTGGACCAGTTGTATTGTTCTCAACTTTCTTTGAAAAACCTTGTAAAAATACCTTTCTCTTACCCAAAACTTCAGGAAATTAAGGCACAGAAATTATCACGTTTTCTGTGGGGAAATTTAATTTAAAATTATTAAAATCATCAAAATACACAATCGAAATTGTTTATTGCAAGTGCCAGTAATTTTCACAGGGAAAAAATAATTGCAAGTGGATTTGTTTGTATTGCTGTTACATTGCATCCAATTTTCAAATCCTGTATATTTTCAAACTGTCTAGATTTAGGACTGATGTCTTATCTCTGGATTCCAAAAGTAGACATCCCAGGTGCAGATCTGCTGCCTAATACTCTTTCTAAGCAGCAGGAGCCCAGAATCCAGCCACCTGAAACATCTGGATCATATACAGTCAGCAAGACCTCGGTGGCATGAAAAAGGAAGGAAAAACATACTTTGTGAATGTGATCTTTGTCAGTGCACAGGCACACACCTCATTATTCATAGGCACAAAGATTATAGCTCCCTGAATCCTGGTGCCCATGCCAGCCTGCACGCAGCAGTACCGTGTGATGTTGCTCCTGACAACGAACAATTCAAAAAGTAAAACACTGACCTGCCGTGCTGCTGCCCGGAGTGACAGGCAGAGCCCAGTATGATGTCACTGGCACTGTGGTTACTGGCTCAGCACTGATGCTCACAGACCCACTCAGGGTCCATGGCCATTGCATTAATGTTTTGCATATTGGCTATAAATACTACAATATAAAGTGTCCATGACACTTGGAGCTGTGCTGCGATGTATAGATGTGCTCAGGTGGACAAAACACGACATTAATTCTGCATATAAAATAGTTACAAAAAGCAAAGAAAAAGGGTCTGGAAACTATACTTCATATGTGTAGTTTTGTATGTACCATATAAGTGCCTGTGTGAGAGACCACAGAGCCTTGAACAAATGTGATTTATTATTCACATCCGACTGCTTTTCTTGAATTCTGGTCACTAGTCCATCTTCCCTGGGATTACCTTGTAATGTTTCAAACTCTACTTAGCTTTCAACAAATGGTTTAAAAACAAGTTTTCCAGCTCTCTCTTCAAATGTGGGCTTTCTTCCATATAATTACGCTTTCCTGAGGCTTGAGATGAGTAATACTGGGTTCTGGAACATCTGAAGATATAAAATTCAACACAGTACAACTCATTCAGCCTGCAAATTCAAGCTCCATTGCACAAGAAAACTAAGAATCACAATTAAAATAGACCTAAGCATTTTTATTTCTTTCTTTTCCTGGTGCTATATTTCAGGTATAAGCTAAAGAACATTTTTAAAAAAATCAAGTTCTGTTCTTTATGGAAAAACTAGCATCCTTGAAATAGTTACTAGAAAACTAAAGTCATTGAAACCTGTTTGGCTGGATACTTCATCCTAAGCAAGTCTGCTCAGATTCACAGTCTGCATTGCAACATTCCACAGTGGTCTAAAAGAGAAGAGAACAGAAAAACATCATTATGTCACTGTGTAATTTTATAGTGCAATCACTGTTATCACCCCATATCCAATCAGTCTAACAGAGCTATGAAGGGTAACGAGGGGCAATAGGGATCATCAGTAGCTCCCATGTTAAGGATGACCCCAGGAGACTATGACTTTATCTTGGGGAGAAACATATGACAAAAGTCTGCAAAATCCTAGGTACCATGAAACAGCTTAAATAGGTCACAAGACTTATTATTTCTCGTAATATAAGAACTAGAGTTCCCAGTGAATTTATCCAGAGCAATTTAAAAAGCAAGCAGAAGGAAATCCTTTTTTATACCACATATTCACCGACAGCCTGTGTCAGCACAGGAAAAAGGGTTTAGAAAGTGATTGACTGAGTGTACATCAGATAGGTGGCACCTCTGTATAATCATCTGCATGCAACTCTCATTTCCAAAGTCTCAAAGCAGCTGATTTCTGTGAGCTGAAGAGTATAACAAATTCAAGGTCACTCTGTTCACATCCTTATTCTGAAACCCTTTTCTTCAGCATCCATCAGAGGTCATGATTAGAGACAGGAGGAGAGATTTCTGGAATGATCAAAACAGCAGAGTTTAAGACTCATAATGTGTATTTGCTTGAACAATGGTAAGATTATTTTGCTGTGAACTGTTTGAACATGGATGGAAGGATAACCCAACAACCACTCTGGAAAGGAATGGAAAAGGAAAAGAGAGTTTTTAAGTTCCTTTCTACCAACTCCTCTGGGGCGAGCTTGACTGTATAACATACTTAAGAGGGCACTGGAGATTTATGTTTTTGTACCTGCATCACTTCCAGAGAACATGGGATACACTTATGCACAGAGTATACGTATGCAGCATTCCACTGGGATGAGCTGGATAGCAGAGTCTGGCTTGGACAACCTAAAAAATATTATCATATATTTTATCTCACCATCCTATAAAAACATAAAATAGACCAGGTGCAGGAGAGGAAGGAAAGGAAGGGGCAGGGTTTTATTTCCAGTTTACAATCCAGCCACCAGCAGAAAACACAGCAAGCTGCAGATTTGAAAATGGCTAGTTCTGCTGGCTGAGCTGCTAGGAGGACTCACACCTCCTCCACTCAAAGGACAAAGTTATTCCACGCTTTGACCTGGTCCTCCCTCCCAGAATAATTTGATGGGGCCCGTGTGTGCTGTAAAGTTGATAAAGCTGGTGGGCTGGTGATGCTGGGTAACCAGACAGAGGTATACACAAACTGAGTTAGTTGATGGCTTCTATTGCTCCTTATTTTCCCAAAAGTCAGTGGAGGCCAGTTAAAATAAGACTAACATGGTGGTGAAAGAGTGATTGCCCTGTTTTCTGCCAGCATCCCTGGAAACGCAGCTCATAAAGTGTACTGAATCATACAAAAGTGTTCAAGGATTCAACAAGAGATGGGAAAATTAATCTTTTCTCCCTCGGCATCTATTTTTGCTGTAATGATGAAACCATACTTCTTGAGTTCTTCTGAAAGTTAAAGTCTTTTATTCAAAGAGGACCTGACTCTGCAAACTAGTCATGTTGAGTAACATTTCAAGGGGATTTTGCTGTGACAGCTTGAACAAAAGTATATTGTTTTCCTATGAATCAGGCCAGCAGAACGAGCCTTTCAGGTTTTGTCACTGCTATTGCAATTTTCAGGCTGGCAATCAGAGGCAACATGAAGTGTCAAGTGAAATATTTTGTATCCCTTATTCAACAGTATTCTAGAAACGACATGCCACGCCAGCTTAGGAGACCCATTTCTTACAGTAAGAAAAGGGTTACAATAATATACTTTACTTCCACCTGAAACAAAACCAAATGCACCAGACTGTTGTGGAAGCAGAAAGCTGAGAGGTCGCACAGCACAAAGCTGCCAAAATTATTGTTTTTAAAGTCCCTCTTCTACTGCTAACACCTCCACAGTTCTGCACCTCCAAAACCCAGCAAAAACAGAAGTAATTTCATAAAAGACTCTTCTTTGCGGGTCAGGTGGAGGTGCAATCCGATGTCCCCTTATAGACTGTTTAAGAAATGTAGTCACAAGCAAGAAAGCTTTCTCCTTAACTCTTTTTAAAGACTAAATAATATTACCCTCTAAAAGCAGAAACAACCTTAACATAAATGTTCTGAATGTGGGTTATTTCTTCTAAAAGCATCCCATAAACCACGCTACCTTTTCCTGCAGTGCTTCAAGGAGGTGTCTCAGGGGCCATCTCTTGTGGAAGGGAACCAGGAGAATTTGATTGGTTGTAACCAGGGCAGTGGTGGTGGCAGTAGGGGTAACACGCTTGGGTTACGAGGGGACAAATCGTGAGGTTGAGAGACAGAAAAGGTCACCACTGCAGCATAGGAGAGAGCACTGCTGCTCTGCTTGGTAATCCAGGGAAGGCCAAATTTATGTCTTCTCACCTCAGCCCCATGGAGGGAAAGTAAAAAGTTTGAAGCACAGCAATAAGAACTTTTTTTCAGACAACACATTTCCTTATGTGCAGACTGAAGCTCTGTCTTCTTTAGTGTTGTTGGTGTTTGGGACTAGAGAATTCCTCATCACAAGGTTTTTAATGCAAGATAGACTTTTCTACAAAATATAGAAAAGTCACTGTTCAGCTCATAAATACATGAAGCAACTGATGTGTTACGGTGCTATCCATGCCTCATCAAGCATTAATGTATTCCTTGTAAACACATATTCTTTATTTGGTTAGGACAACAACAGTGCCATGTGTCAGACTTACCATTAAATCCCAGTTCTTCTATTTGTAATAGGCTGTAACAGATGTTTTATCCTCAAAGAATATCCTTCATTCTATTTTCTGTGCTGAACACCCCAAAAATCCAACATTATTGATCTGTACCAGTTTTCCCTCATTGCCTTTCAAATTAACGCACAGAAAGAACTTCACTGCAGACATATGAATAGCTGTTGGGAGGTGACTGATTTATATCCTGGCACAAGAATGACTGAGAATCACATCAATGATTTAAAATGTAGCCAGTGGCGGGGGGAACAGGGGGAGTGGGAGAAAAAAGAAGAAAAACTCATAAATTGTGAACACATCATCATAAATCTCCCCCAGACTACAAACATCTTGCACTTTAGTAGTTAGCCTACAACTAGGGCTGTTTCAAGAGCTGTATGTGCCACCTCTAATCACAGCAGCACCATACTCTCAAGTGGGCTGCTGCCAAGGCTAGGCTTGCACAAGTAGAGGTCCAGGGATGGTTTTAAGGGCTACACCAATTCTCCATGCAAATGCTGTCTTAGCTTCATTAAGGCATCAGGAAACACAATTTCTACCCTACCCATTAATTCCATGGAAATGATTGGCTAATTGCCAGAGCTGAGTGTGGGCCATGAGCTCTCTTCTACTGCCTCTTTTTTTTAACCTTCTTTTACACACTATGAAGTAAGACCAGGAGAAACAAAATAAATTGGAGTTCAGTTAGTTTCATTTTATTTGATTCTTTCAAGAATCAAATCAGTGCATCATATCTTCCAGAGTCCACTGTGTGTAGCTCAGCCACGGGTCTAATAGACTTATGTCCTCTTCGAATAGCCTACAAACAAGATGCATAAACCAACTACCAACTGTAGATCTGGCACAAGCGTCTAACCTGTTCACATGAAATCTTGTGTTACTTGGCTTAGAGCACAGTTTAATTCCAGCCTGCTTTCTAGAAAGCTGGTCTGCAATTGAAAACTATTGAAATTGTAAAACCTTGTCTCTAATACATGTAAGCCATCAAATCAATTGGCATACAGCACCCTGTCTGTACATAACTGTGCTGTACATCACAGCACAGTTGAGACAAAGCTAAAAGGTGCCGTCAGGCAGGGAGGAGGTCTCTTTCTGTGCTTCTAATAAGTTTCACTGAATAAAGATTCAACTGCAATTGAGAAGCTGGGACTCAAATAAAAATTACTCCTATCACAAATCAAAAAAAATAGGTATTTTCCGTAATACTAATTAATGGGATTCAGCTCAGCAGAATAAGTCCAAAATAAATATAATCAAAGATACACAGGAAATGTCTGTTGATAAACTGCACTGTAAATTTATTTGATGTTTTCTTATAAAATTGTGGGCTTCTACCTGCAATAACTTGGGTATATGCTTTTACTAAAAGCAACATTGCTTCTCATGTCTAGGCAGCTTTGTGGACATCAGGTGAGATGTTTCTCCTTTGTGTGCTTTTTGATTCAGAAAAAAACCCCCCTATGTTTACTCTATTAGTGCTTTCAGCCAGGATGCTAATTGATTTTCAGTGATTACTCCATTCATTTTCTGATTCTTTCTTTGACTGTACAGAGCTAAACAGCAATATTTGTTCTACTCCGGGTGATATACAGGCAAAACTTTTATTGACCTTGTTTGTCAAACCTATTTTCTTCAGAATATGTCATGCTGCTTTTACTACTGATTTGTATGAGATGAGTTTTTATTTTGCATAGAAACTATATAGATGCTTAACCATGTGCTCTTGATACTTAGATGAGTTATACACTACAGAGGATAATTGCATCCTCTGTAACATACAGTCATATATTGCAATATTGTCCTGGGTTACACAAAAACTCTTGTACCCGTCTTTGTTTTTATTTTTTCTCCAAATGTGCCTTTTTGGTTTTTTGGTCTTTCCCCTTCTCTAGAGAGACTGAACTGCTAGTGATTAACGACTCAAACTTTTGACCACCTGCAGTGACTGCCCAGGCACTGCAAGAGACTGGACTATTGGTGCTCATAGCTCAATCAGCAGTGTGCTTTACTAACAATGTGGAGAGAGTGACCACCCAGGCCATGTGCTGAGAGTGTGCACATCCGACCACCTCAGGCTACAAGCTGGGTGTTAAACAAGATAAGGAAAGAGGCAGACCCTGCAAGGTGGGGTAGTGTTTCTTTTCCTTACACAGATGACTAAGCTGTGAGAAGTCCCCTCCAGGGAGGCATGGTGACAATACACACATAAGCCTGAAGATATTCACGTCTGCTGATGGGCCATGATGGATCCACCTGCGCTGACATTACTGGCAGCTGTAACACCTTAGGAGGTGTCACAGACTCCTGAAATGTCCCATGATCCCGTATTACAGCATCCAGTGTAGAACTCTCTGCCCCAGGGTGGGTATTGGGGGCATTCCCACCTAGCCTAAGCTGAATAAAAGACCACACTTGGACTTCACACAACACTGATTTTTCTTCTTTCACCACAAAGGACTTCCCTCACCACCCAGGTCTTCCACCACCACTCCAACAGATCCAGACTATGACCATCACTTCAACGGGACTACAGCTACCACTCTGACCAATTAATATTGAAACTGCAACCACCAGGTCTTGTCTCTGGATGCAACGGGTACATTGCGAGTCCTTCCAGTTGCCTGGGGAGTGCACAGCCCTGCCCTGCCTGCCTTTACCAGCACTGCAGCCTCACTCCAGTGCCACACAAGTGTCTGCCAATATCAAATCCCAGCTATCTGCCATTTCCTGACAGCACTGACACTCCAGCCACTCCTGATGGGTTGTCCAGGCATGTAAGAGATGAACCACTTGAAAGGGTGGCCGTTTTGTCTCTATCCTGTGACCATGTGTGGGGTTTTTTCTGGGTGGAGGAGGCAGCCACCATCTCGATTTGGTCTGACAGGCAGGGCTTGAGAAGTTTCTTCTCATCAGCTGGTTTAACCCAGTTTTATCAATATTCTTATTAGCGTTCTTCTTGGTAGAGTTATTTTTTTCACTTACATCTGCATATATTTGGTCTCTCTCTCTCTGTATTGGAGAAATGAGGTGTTTCTGTCTGAGGTCTCTGCCCCTCAAACCAAGATAAACATGTAATGTTGCATGTTGTGATATGTAATTATGCAGTAATGTGCTAAATATATGGCATTGTGAGACTCATGTGAAGCCAGTGTTATTGTATAAAGTGTTCTCAGTTCTTGGGTAAGGGGCAGGATCTGGAGGGTCACACCTGCACTTTGGAAACCTATTGAGGTGCAGCTAAGTCTCAGTCACCTACTAAATGCTTCTGGCACCACTGCCAAGCCAGTTTTGCCTCATGTTGCTCATCAACCTGGCCATCCTTCCCTCTTGCTCCATGCAAAAATGGTCCCATGTACTCTTATTCTAAAGAAGCCTTCATTTTCTCTATCCTCCCTCTAACCATAAATCAGCTTCCTGTCTTCCCAAACCACAGCATCTCCACCTTGAGGTGTTGTTGATAAAATAACCTGAGATGCGTCTATCTGGTTTTCATGGAGGAAATCATATTAGCAAAAGATTCTGAGTTCTGATTTGGGACCAATAGATACTAAGTTTGTCCTGATTCAATTCCAGTTCGACAAAGTCTCAAAATAAAGTCTCAGGTTCAGGATTGGTCCTGATGTATGGAGCAGTTAATTAGAATTTTTAGCTTTGTCTTGATTCAGCTCCCTGAGTCAAATGTATTTCTACTGAGGAAGACTGTTTTGTGCCCTGCTTTTGGGGCTTTGGGTGAGATTTTATGACTGTGAAATTTCTGCTGCTATTGTGGGGAGAATCCTATGGAATCTTAGTACTGGTGATTTTCTGCCGTTGTGAGTTTAGACAGATTTCAGGCAAACCCTTAAATTAATTTGTTAAATTACAACAATAAATATTTTTCTTACACAGGAAAGAAAAAAATAACCGAGAAGCCACTGTAGGTACATTCTAAACAAAAAACACTGGCAAACCTTACAATAAACCATATATTCAGCAAATGCAATTCAAGAAATCAGTTGTACCAAAAGCTGCTTTATGGTGTTAGGTGCTGAAATTATGGCCCTGCTAAAGTCAATGATTGTTTTCCCATTAACTTCAAGTGAGATGGGATTTCACCTTCTTGGCCTTCCTACTAGGGACAGAAGTCTGCTGGAGGAAACAGGGCCAAAAAGAAGCCATCACTAAAACAATACAGGAAAGGGATACGTAAGCAGAGCTGCATCAGGTGATAACTCAAACACCTAGTCTATATAGGTTTAGGTGCTGACAACAAGTGCACAAATGTCAAGGAAAATAAAAGCACAGTTTTCCTCTGAAATTTTCATTAGGTCTCAATAACACCTCAGTATAGGAAACAGGACTAAAATTTTCTTAATACAAGACCAGAGGTTCTCACTTTCTGCTAAAGTAGCAGACAGTAGGAATTTCCATCTTGTTGGCCTACTGAGGCATAAAGGGAGGCTTGTACTTTGTGATGTGGACCAGCTATTAGAGAAAAACCATTGCTGTAAGTGTGGCACAGGCTCTTTTGCCAACACAGATAAAAGGCTGTTCATCTTTCCATTTTTTTTCAGGGATCTAACAAGGGACCAGTCCAAAAAATGAGCTCTGTACCATTATCTTCTACCCATCTGAATAGAAGTTGTTATAAATATGAGCAAGATACTATAAGCATTAGCAAGTTCTGTTAGGGCAAAATATGCCTAGACATCATCACAGGCAGAGATGGGGAAAGCTTAGCAGGTCATACTTCCAGTTCCATTCCCAGTTCCCCAGATTAAACTCCTTCTAGTAAACACAAATGGTCTCCAGGTGCTGCTGCTTACAGCTCAGATTTGTTCCTAAGTGTTGCAAGTCTGAAAACAAAAATTACTGTGGTATAAAGCTCAAGAGGTATATTTTACTGCAAGGAAAACTTTATCATTTACATTCTTTTATTCCAATTTGAAGAAAGGAAGGAGAGAGGAATAGTCATCATAAATTAGGAAATAAAATGAGAGAGCAACATCTAGGTCAAGTTGCCTGTGTCTGAGAGAGGAAAACCCTGGTCCAGAGGAAGATCCAGCCTTGCAGGAGAGACATCTCAAGGAAGCTGCGATGGGACAAGTGGGACAGCAAAGCTTAACCTAGAAGACAGTCTGTGGAGAGCTCAGAATAGTAACAAAACCAAATACACATGCTGTATAAAGAATGTCAAGTATGAAGGCATCTCAGATATGTGTCTAAAGAGCACAGAAAATGCAAAAATGAAGACAAAAAAAAAAGTGTTGTTCTGTTAGCTGTGGTTTTCCTTTAAACATTAATGCATCTCAAAATCAGCATTTCTTACAGTTTCTTCCAGTCGTTAGCAATGGATGCCAGGAATGCAAATGAGCAGCTGCCCTTCCCAGCCCCTATTTTGGATTTTACATAGTTGAGAGAATCTTTAGACCTTAGAGCATATTTATTCTTTGATTTCTTTTGCTAAAACAGACTGCAGCCTGGGTAAACACTGAAGAGGGCATGGAGCCAATTGGTTAGTCTACATAGGCAGCTTTTTGTTTCTCCAGCCTTCATTCAGACTTACAGCTGAGCAGTTTTAAGTAGTGGATGCACCCTAGAGAATTGCTTTCAACCTATGCAAACAGACCTGAAATCTGTGCAGTTTCCTTCTCACATCCAGATTCAACCGGTTCAATTGTCCATATATAATCTCAGATGACCTGGGCAACCTATTGAATAGTTTGTCAAAAGCACTCATCACCATCCCAGTCCCACGAGGTCCAGGTCTGATCTTAGAGCAGATTATGGTAACACAGATTTTTTAACACTAGCAAAGTTTCTCCCAATTTCTATCAATATGTAGCAAGTTGAATCATAATGAAAAGGGTTAAAGTGTTGGTACTCAGTCAAAAGTTCCTGGTCTAAAGGAAAAAAAAACTTCTAAAAGTCCTAAACCTTATGGTTTAGAAGAATTTCACTTAATAGCAAAGTACTTAAAATTTGCCTTTCTGTTAAGCATGTAGGTGTTTCCATTTGTGGGACTAATGAAATATAAATTAATGGTTAATCTAATGGTTAATTCAGTGGCTAGACTGTGTGACGAAGATTGATGAATCACTGGTTCAGGAACCATCTCAGATAACTAAGCTTTTATACCATCCCTCACCTGTTCCATTGCCTTGAGCTCATACAACCCCAAGTCACATTCATAATTCCTGTCCATTTGATAGCCCTCAGCCCCAAGTCTGGAGTGAACTGAGAGAAAACAAAAATACTGAAGTACACCTAAGTACATAAACCACCTAATTACATAATCCGCATTATATGGATAGCCTCTACTTGTCCTGCTGAAAACTTTGCAATGGAGAGTAATCAGATATAAACAAGATACTGGCTTTTCTTAAATTTTAGATTCTTGATTTTAGTAATTTAAATAATTCTAGTGAAATTTTACTGTTTGGTTTTCTGCACAACAGTTCTGTATCTGCAGAGCTTTTTTTTATGCAGCAGTGCTGTAGCTCCCTAAAGTCCACAGGAGGGCCAAGCAATTATCCTTTCCAGAGGGATAAACCTCCTACTTTAGCTTTATGGAGAGTGCAAATAGAAATCAACTGCTGATGAAAAGCTGAATTTTACCCAGCCTGTGTTAATACATGTCTATATTTAGATGAATGAGCAAAAAGTACTTGTGGTAAGCCCATTAATTTAGTTTCAATTGTAATGGCAGATTACAGGCTGAAGCTACTCAGAAGTATAGAGGCAGAGACAGTGGTGAGGATTTCAGAGGTCATGTATAGCTGAGACTGGTAAACCTGGAAGTATCTGTCTCCTCTACCTGAGTGACACATAACACTAGTCAGTGTACAAATACTGAAGACAAATGTATTGACACTGTCTAAAGTTAGGTGAAGCAGTGAAGAGTAGTACAGAATATGTATCTTTAGCTTCTCAAGATGTATATAAGTATGTGTGCCTAAATATATACCCCTCTTGTTTCAGTTTTGGGAGATTAGGCTTAATATTATTACACAGAGGTTTGGAGATAACAGAGAATACAGGAACGAGGCAATTTACACCTCATTTAATGAATTCAAATCTGTCATATATACAGGCACATTAAAATATGGGTTTTGGACTTCGTTTGATCCAAACTAGCTTTAAAAAATAAAAAGGACTGCATTTTAAATGTTTTATGCAGAAAACTTTGTTTCTTATCATTCTATTCATTCTCTCTATGAGAGCATATCTGATTATCTTTTAGCTTACACAGTAGGTTGATAAAGTTTTAAGCATGGTGTAATAAGATAACAGAAAGCCTGATGCTGGAAAAACTGTAGGAATAGGGAAGGGAAAGAAGGCCAATTGAATTTGACTCAAATATTATTTTTATAATAGATTTTCAATTGAATTAAACTGATCCTTAGCATCACTGTTTTAATGACTGTGCTTTGCTAAGGGTTTGATTCCTAAAGCCTCAGAACAAAAGGCAACAGTGCCATTTTCCTCCTGTTGTCATGAGTAATGTTAAAACCACAAGCAGTTGATCACAGGATCCTACAGAGCAAAATGGTTTGGGCAAATGTGTCAAACCTAGAATATGTCTTCATGAAATATATACCAGGGGGGTAGTCCTCCTGGTTTAAGCTTGAATCCATACTAAGGCAGAACATTACAATTTTTATTCATCAAATTCTTCCCAGTAGGTTATGCCTTTTGACAGACAAATAATCTTATTTTATCTCCTTTTACACTACAGTGGATCTACACATTGGAAGACACCTAATGTTTAGCATAAGTTACAAGCTTACATTTTTAAGCACACCTTTCTAGCAATCAGTTTTGTCAATTTTCCTCTGGGTAATTGGGTTTAGGTCACAGCAACTGACATTTTTTTGTCTCAGTAGCTACATCTGTAGTGTATTTAAAGCAAAGGTCCAAGGCCTGTTCAGATTTCCCATCCAACCCTGTGTTCACATGAGCAAATGAAGACTTGGGTTACATCTTTGCACAGCTCAAACAGGAGCACCAGAACCTACTGAGTAGCAAAGTGTGTATGCATGCAAGAGTCAGGGAATGAAAAAGGAAAAAAATAAACAGTCTTTAGCTCTCTGCCCAACCCTGACTTTTGGGGAAGCAGCACATGTACAGCCAGTCTCAGTATCTCCTTTTCCTCACTGCATTAATAAATTTAATAGTATAGCTATACTGTTTCAAGGCAGCATCAACACACAGAAAGTACTGGCTGCGATTCCAAGGCACTGCAGATGGCTTAGTGCTGCATGTGGAAGCATACAGCACAGTGTTTTACACCATGGGACAGACAGACTGGAGACAGGACTGTGCCTAAATTTGAACAGAACAAGCCAATATCTGTCTGCTCTGGTCCATGTAGATGCAGCCCAGGAATGCTGTACAGTGTCTCTCCAGTGGTGCTAAAGAAGGAGGCAGCTGCTTCGACTCCATACTCAGGCACTGACAGGGAAACAGAGAAGCCTTTGAAATTAGGAGTTAATGCCAGAACTGGTAGCAACAGCTATTAAAATTCTAGCCAAAGATGCTTTTTTTCATGCTTGGGGATACACATTTAACAGAAGGGAGGGGAACAAAGAGGACATGAAAAAATGAAAGAAATTGGGTCATTTTTGCCTTTCAAGAAACAGTGAAAGTGATTATTTCTCAGGTTGTTCAGCAGTTCAGGATTGCATAATTTAAACTACACTGTTTCTAAACCAATATAAACTAGGGTCAACTCTTATGTGCACACTGTCAGATTTATTTTTTTAATTAGATGAAACAAGGCAGATAGAGGTAAAACTAACCAGAACATGAAGTGAGCAAGAACTGCTAAATGCATCTTCTGCTCTTTCTTTTTTTTATTATTATTTTTGCTTTGATGAAGTTTGACTCCATTTTGCAAAGGTGTTATAGTAAAAAAGGTGTTAGTAAATCTTATGACTCTATAGAAACAGTTTTTTCCTTCTGGTGAAAATTGCTTTTTTTTTCCTTCTGTAGTGAATTTATCAGAAGGATAAAGAAACACACCCAGTTTTAATTTGCTATCAAAAAAATATTCTTTTTTTTTTTTTTTCCAAAAAATAACATTTGATAGTATTGTGTAGCTGAGACAGTACCAAGCTAGGACACAAGAAAAACCTCTTCTACTCATGTGAGGGAAAGGAACAACCTGGTAGGCAGAGGCACGTCTGGAATGTCCGCAAAACCTTGAGGAAAATATTGGGAGAACCGTCCTAGAAGGATGAGACCTAAAACCAGCCCCCAGATGTCCGTTATCACTTCACCTTCAAGGCTATCTGGCCTGAAGTTATTGTGTACTCCCTA
>JAWWEU010000001.1:68330817-68360488 GCA_035583155.1 Acropternis orthonyx
CCTCTGTAACCTTGTACTTATTGTGATCTTTTTATTAAATTGTAGTTCTGACTTGCAGTCTTTTTGTGAGTTGGGTTTTTTTCTCCTGCTGGTTTACCTTAAACCAGCACACCTCTCCATCGTGTCACAAACAGCCCTTCAAGGGTTTGTTCATGTATTGGAGCATTTAAGATACAGGGCAGAGCTGACAGGCCAGTGCCAGTGCTGGACCAGGACCCAGCCAGGCTGGGCTTCTGCAGGAGAGTGCAGGGCTTCCTTCAAGGGTGCACACCCCAGTGCCTGGGGACCTGAGGGCTGGGGAGAGTTGGCAGTGGGAGGAAAAAAGGGTGAGCTGGCATAATAGGGGAGGGTCTTCCCAATTCTCTTTTCCAGGAGATGCCTCTGTCCTCTTATTTCTACTGCTCTTAGAAGACTCACTCACAACAAGCTGAAATTCTTGCCCATCACCCCTACCTCCTCATGGCACATATTTATACTCTCCAAGAAATCTCCTCAGCTCCCTGCCCACATCCATCAAAGGATTATACCCTCTACCTATTCCCACCATAGTGCTGCTTCTGTGTCCCTAGGTGGAAGTGCTCAGTAGAGACACTGCTGGTGCTGATTGGCAGGGGCAAGATTTTGGTGCAGTCAAAGCTGTGGGAGCTCTTGTCACCTTATTTAAGCCCTAACAATGGTTTAAATAAGCAAGTTAAAACTCTGGTGCCCCTGTGAGCTCAGTGTCTCTCCAGCAGCTGAGCTGGGTGCAGAGTCACAGGTTGTGACCACCAGCATTGCTAGGGCACTCACCCTGTCCCCTTTCTGTCCTACTCTCCATGCCCTGAGTCCCTGATTCCCACAGCCATGCTGGCTCCCCTGAGCCCAGCACAAGCATCTGTGTGGCCAAACAATGAATCAGACAAAGAAAGTGATTCAGACCAAATTCACAGTGTGATTTTGGGATACTGCTGAGCTGACCCAAGTGGCTGCTGCACAGCTAATCCTGATTCTCCCTATCCAAGGTACACAGTCCATCCTCCTTCACTGGGCTGATATGTCTCTAGTCAAAGGGACCGAAACTAGCAGGAAAATATTCATCCTGTTATTTTAGTTGCTACTTTGCTGCCAGCTGAACTCCCTGAACTGGCATGCTGCAAGACCATCAGTTTTCTGTGCTGGTACAAGGGCACAGTGGGATGGAAAGGTGGGGAAAAGCAGGATGTTTCCTTGTGGCATTGTTATAGTCTACTTAAATATTGCAGAAAGTACTTCAGATTCAAGTATTTTCCTTGAGCAAAATTAAAACTCACACAAGTTATCTGTTGATACCTAAAACTGATTTTATTAATTGCTAAGAGATGCAAAAAGAAGAAATAAGAAAAGGTTGGAAAAATCTTTCTCTGTCTCTGACACATTTTTTCTCGATGTTATCTCATCTAGTGGTGGGGGGATTTAGCAGCTTTAGTTCTCCGGAATGCAGCCAGGTGTGGATTTATCATTCACCAGGAGTGTTTCAGGCTGTCTTGGGCAGAGCAGGGTTGGGTCAGCACCTTTTTGGCCCTCAAAAATATGGGAAGGGTCGAAGGACAAGATATAACTCGTGCACGTGTGGCATGGTGGGTCTCGTTTCTCTCCAGGCTGGCAGGGTTTCAGTCCCCAGCAGGCAGCCAAGCCGGTTGGTGAAGAAGAGGTGAGAGGGTGAGGGAGGAGGTAGGAGAGATTTTTAGTTATGGTAAGCAGTTCTCTCTCTCTTTCCTCTTTCCCTTAATTTTCCAAAGTTTCTTTCTAGGTTCTTATAGTGTTCAAAAGAGGTGGTAGTGGTTTCCCGGCACATAGCTCTATTCAGATGTTTTGCAGAGACAATGATAGCAACAAGACTCGAGAAGGAACTCTTGTGAGAACTTCTGGCAGAAGGGCTGACAGAGAATTTTTGGTAGAAAGTTTTGGCAGGCAGAAACAATGGAGACACAAACTGGTTTGCATTTCTATATTATCTCTGTGCTGTAGGCAGCAGTTGACAGTACAGTTCGTCAGTAGACCAATAATTGCACCCTGTGTCCAGCCACCACATATGCTCCTCAACCCTACTCTGGAGCATCATCCTTCTTGCCTATGCTGCATGGCCCTGGTGGAAAGGGCGTGTGCAGTGCAGAAGTGAGCAGGTGGGGATGGGAGGCAGGGAGGGATTGCATCTCCCAGAAGCTCTTGTAGTTACATCTGCAGATGTGTTTGTGAAACGATGGGGTCAGAAATCTTTGTCCAGCACTACTGAGTATTCCTAATGGAGAATTTTTCTCTCATTGCCTTTTTATTCTTTGAAAAGTCTTAGATAGCTGAGTGCCAGACCATTATTTGATTTGAAATTATGAGTATTAATTATTAATATGTGAAAGTTTGTACTGACCTCTTACAGGAGATATAGCTGCTTTCTGAAGATCAAAATAACTGTTCTTTAAAGTAGTTCAAATTTCCGAATGGCCCAATCCAATTTTTAATTTTTTTTTCTATCAAGTTGATTCTTCTTCCCCACAGGTTTTCACCTTCTCATCCTGATTAAGGCTTGGAAAAGCCTCACAGATTCTCTTACAGACATGCAAATCACTTCCTAAGCATTTCTAGCTGTGAAGCACATTAGCAAGAGGTAGTGTCTCCATGTTCTGTCACCCCTTGAGCCAGGGAGGGCTATGCTAGAAGTAACTGCCCGTGAAGAGAGCAGAAGGAACATGAGCTACGGCTTGGATATACCAGAGCCCCTGCAGGGCTGTCTACAACCTTCACCGCATCTTGGAGAACACAAGTATTCTGGGACCTGAATCCCCAGACAATGGTTTTAGCAGGAGCCACTCCTCACTGGGAGAATTATGAAAAGAATCCGTGAGCAAGACCTTAAAGAAATATATTTATCCCTTGTTTAAAAGAGATGAAGTGCTGCAGGGAAGCACTGGTCTCTAGTGGGCACTTCCGAGCTGTGGCAAGTTTTCTTTGTAGTGAGGTAGTTGGCAATAGATCCCCTACTGCTGTAGTGACATGATTCTGAAGTACCATCCCTGATGCTGGCTTGGAGTTCACAGAAGAAAATCCCTGCTCAGTTGTTACTAGCACTCTCCATATGTCTTAAGCACAGCTGAGAACGACCTTCACAGGTACAGATCTCCTGGCAAGACAGAGATGCTTGATATTCCTTGTGCTACTGCTGCTGAGGCTACTTATATTAAAGCTGGTCACTACCATAAGGAGGTAGAGAATTATTTCCATATAGCTGGGGCTAGTTGTTCCAGAAATCAGTGGCATGTTTTAACCATATTTGAAGTTTCTACTGCTTACAACTGAACTGGAAATTCTTTGGAAAAAATACTTAGCTAGCATGACAGATCAGATGAGGTAAGAGGTATTCTTTCAAATCTGATGTAAATTATTTTACAATTCCTTACATGGATATCACCTTCAAGGTATTGGAGTGAAGAATAATGTTCTTTTTTATAACAGCTGAAGACTGGGAAGTTGAGGCAAATAAAAGTTTTGCAAAAGTGCCTGTTAGGGACACAGATACACAAAGTGGAGGAAATCTTAACAGACTATTATATAGAGAAGCGAAAGGCTATAAATACTAGGTAATCAGGTTTTTCATTTTTATGGCTCTACACATCTATCTGTTCCTTGGACGCAGGACTACATTATTTAAAGAACAATGCTAGACAAAACCATAAAGCTCCAAGTGCTTTTCCATTGCCTCACATTCCCTGATTGATATTAAAACCAAAATTATATAAAAACAAAAGAAACAAAACCAAAACGAGACACAGAAAAAAAAAAAGTTGCTAGACATGAAGTGTAGCCTTAGACTAGCCCATCAAGTGCTGAATTATGATGTTTGATAGGCTGGACTTGCATTAGAGACTGCTAATACATGCTAATAGTCTAAGTCACATAAGCACGTGGGTGGACATTTCTCCCAATCAGATCCAGAACTGCTTTAAAATAATATTGAGAAAGAAACTATGGAAAGGGAGGTACACATGGCTAAAACACTTCTGGCCAGCTTTCAGGATTTATTCACTGAATATCAGCATTGGTACAGCTCACTGTCAGCACTTGGTGTGCTGCATTGGCAGAAGAGAATCAGGAATCCAGCAATATTGTGATTCACAAGGAAGTTGATGCTAACCCATAGGAAATTAATTTTCAGACTCAAAATGGTTTAGGGCCTATACTGTTTGTTAACATTCTCCTCGCAAACTGAAGCACGTGTTTGCCTACCTCTTCCCACAAGCTTCCAAGTAAGTAAAAATTAGGATTTGTGTGGAGATAAAATGTCCTCATTACATTCACTCCTTCTCCTGGGCACTGTTGGTCAGTTCAAGCTGCACCATCTGTGTCTGTATGTATGCAAGACATTTCCAAAGAAACAACCCTCAGCTTTCCATCCTTAAGGTTTTCTGAGATTATAGTGTGGCCCAGGGAGGGGGGATGAGGTGTGTAGTTGTACTAGCACAGAGATCCTGGAGCCCAGCCTACTGTCATGGCTTTCTTTCTCTTTCTCCATCTCTTCTGTCACTTCAGTGATGCAAGTAATACATTGCTCTACACCACCCATGCACTTGGAATGTCATTCTTCACCAGGTTAAAGCCTACCATGGGCCATTCCTACCAGGGGTCAGATATTTAGCAGTGATCAGCAGTGATAGTAAGTCCTGAAAAGCTACACCATAACAAATTGCAAGTTTGTCTCAGCAAGTAGACCCCTGGTTTATTGCTTATGACAAATGATTCCCTGAAGCTGGACTTAAGTTCCAAATTCCTCCTTCTGCTTTAATTTCTTATATATTCTACACAGCCTGTGGTATTAAAGCAGTTACGCTACAAGGAATTATTTTTGGTTTGTTTTGTTTTTTTTTTAATTGAGAATGTCTCAGAGCACTGAGTGGCTACCAATGTGGCTTTTGAAAACATACTGCCACAGCAAGACACTTGGAGATAGCAGGTTTTCTTCATTTCTTTCCCCTCCCAGCCACTTTCTCATTGTTTATAATGTCTCTGGCAGATGAGCTGAAAATCAGAATCTTACTGCTGGAGAGAATATACTGTACATCTGTTTTCAAGTTCTAAAATTACTAAGATCGCATTGTTTGTGGATCTACAAAGACAAAGACATTCCCTTATTCTGACAAAGACTAATGCCAGTTCTGTCTTGTTCCATCATTATATTATTGCTGCTTACATTTCCCTTATTACTTTTGAAAATCATTGCACTTCATCTTGATCATCAAATTGGTGTGACACACAATACCATGTAGCTGCTTAATTATGCATGTGAATGCTCATTTTATTAAAACTGCAGCCTTTGTGTGAAAGTCTCTAGTAAGGCAATGACTTCTGTATATTTGTTTTGTGAGACACATCCCTGCGTGATTTTGCAGATACCCACACCATAGTGTCACACCATTGACATCATAGCATGCAACAGTGTGCCACGGTGAAATGCAAGGAGAAAGTAGGAAAATACTGCTATGTCATGCTGACATTGTCTACTGTAAAATTTGTAGCAGCCACATTTCCTCAACAAAGCACTGGACTTACCCCCTCAAAACTAGCATCATTATGGAGACGGGAATTAAGGAAAGAGCCCTTCAGGGCACTTTCAGTAGCATTACATAGCTACTGTTGTTTGTCTGCACCTTTGCTGCCTTCAATGTCACGTCTATGTAATTAATGGCACTGGGCTAGAGGGAAAATTTTCCCCTTCATCAAGGTCAAGAGAAATTACTTCTCTAGTGCAATGACCCAGCACTCTGATTTCAGAATGATGCTGACTGATGTTCATATCAAAAATCACCCCAGATGACATTTGTGATTGTTTCAGCACACAACTAATGATTGAGTACTCTCTTTACTCAAAAAGTTGGCTCTAAGGATATGGCAGGACAGTGCACTGCCAGAATCTGTTCTCTAAGTTTGTTCAATTGCTCTCTACAGCTTTCAACATTATCCAGCCAAAATATAAACAAACACCTATATAATTTCAGTGTTTTGATTGTCGTGCAACTTCTGTAGACTGAAGGATTACTTGTCAGCTAGCACTGTCTCCCTTGATTTCCCTATTAGATAAGTCTATTCTCTTGGATGAGGAATGTTATGCTTCTTAAACTGTGCTTCTGCAAAGAAGACCTAAATGATTTGCTTCTTTGGCTCATTAGCTTGTCCTTGCACTTGAGAAAGGACAGTACTGCTTGTGAGTTAAACGTCCACTTCAGTTGATGAAGAATGCCAAAGAGATTAGCATGGTTTTATCTCCATTTTGTCCACGCTTCATATTAAATTTCCTTGCAGATTAAGAATTATGTAAAATGCTTAAATAACTGCAGAACTGTTTTGTGTGTGCTGGCCTGTGGGTAGTAAGAAATAATCCTGCAAAAGGCAGATGGACAGAACAAAGAGCTAGAATATGGCAAAGATAGGCAGCATAATGACACAGGGATGAGCAAAGCAGGAGAACAAGAGGCTGTTGACCGATATAGAAAGTAAGTTACAGAGAAGGAAAAAGTCATGCTGAATATGTCATTTTTCCTACAGACAAGTGTCTGAGGACCAGATTAAGGACATTTGCCAAAATACTGATAAGCTTATTTTAGTAAATTATGGTGTAATTCAGTTTTCCCGCATCTGTGGTCTGCTTTTCCGTGCGCAATGACAGATAGCATATTAACACATAAAAGAAATTCCACTTATGAGGTGGGTTCTAATGTTCAGCAGGTCCTAGTTGTGGACCTCCTTTTCTTCTCAAAGGCAGGCCCCCTTCCGTCCTTACAACTTATATTTGGATGTTGCCTGCCAAGGACTCACGTTTTGCCTTTAAATCCCCTTAATTTTATATGTTATCTAGAATTTCTTGCTTCTAATAGCTGCAACATACATTATTTTAAGCAATTAGACTAGCTGTATATTCATTCTCCTTTTGATAGAATGTAATAACCTTAATTCATTTCAGTTACATCAATATAAATATGTCACTCTTTCAAAATATTTAATTTCCCACCCGATGTTCAGTGGAATCTGGTTTTAGTTACTTCTGGGTTTGAATTTTTGATAGTTTTGTTGTCCTTAGTTTTAGGAAATCAGCATATTAGATAGATTATGTCCCCCTTTCTTGACCTTTGTATAGAATCCTTTCCTATGAAATACAGAAAATCAGGATTCAGTACTAATCTTATTACTTAGACTATGAAAGGAGTTTGGAAACATGATTGCTGCCTCCTTTTATTCCTACAAACAAGAAAGTCTATCAATTGCTAGAATAGATTTATAGTGATTCATAATGGACAAACAATTCACACAAGCCTAGCAAATAACAACATTACATTAGAGATTAATTTGTCTTGTGACATTTAGGACCCATGTTGCACTTACCAAGTTGTGGGTAGACATTAATGTAACTTGATAATCATTCTGTGATTAGCTGAAAGCCTTTCAGTGAAAATCTGCCAGTATCCATAATCACCTGTGTAGAAAACAATCATATAAATATTCTCTGGGAAGTTGCTGCCTTCAGTATTTTACATAATAGCTGTCCTAGTGTTTTATATCATAAAATGTCCTTAGGAATAAAATATTGCCATCTTCAAATACTTCTATTCATCAAAGCAGAACATGTTGAGTGTTTCTACAAGACTGCACCCTTTAAAGCCTTGATCCTGCAAATGCTTGACTTCTATGACACTTGAATGTGGCTATTACTCATGTTTCTAAGGTTAAGCATATTCATGTCCACCGGATCACTCCTTAGCTCCTAAGTATCTTGAAGCAGAAGCATTGCCTAGAGTTGAGCATACCCCTGGGAATAAATTTTCATTGATGTGCTTCCACACACAGTGTATAAAGAATCAATTATGTATGTATTTCTTTTCATTTAATGAAAATAAATCCATCCCGTGTCCTCAGCAGGACTGGTTTATCACCAGTACATCACAGCTAAATGAGTTACAAGTCAGCAAAGGCCAGTGCCACCTCCTCAGACCTCACCTCCATGTCTCAGGCTGGTTTCTACTCCCAGAGAATACAGCCTTTAATGGCACTTAATTGGGACTTAGTGGAAGACATGATCAAAAGTTCAAATCTACATATTTTATGTACTGCAGGTAATTCCTTCTATTTTATTATTCCTTCCTATTTTTATAGGTTCCTGATGGGATGGAACTCAAACAGAGGTTTAAATTAAACTACTGTGGCAGTGGCTGACCCGATGAGCACAGGGCTTGAAAAAACCAGGGCTTGTAAAGAAATACTAGTCACATATCATTATTAAACAGTGTTGCAGAAAAGCATACCAGAGTTCATTCTTGCTAATTCAGCAACACAGGAAAACTGCAGTTTGTTATTCTTCACATGGGCATTTAGCATTTCTGAGCAACAGTAAAACAGGAAAGGATTGGGACTGCAACACTTGAGCATCAGAGCAAGAAACAGGTTCAGACAGCCACAGCATTTTCACTCGTACAAGAAATATTTCTGTCTACCCAAATACAATGTTGAAATCAGCAGCCAGGCTCACAAAAATAAAGTTGTATGACTGGGTTCTTTGTTTAAGAGAGAAAAAAAAGCCAACAGAATCCCCCCCCACACCATAACCTCCAGTATGGCACTGCACATACACACACATGCAGATACACAGTCCTGCAAAGCCAATTTTACTGACAATGCCAACTCTGCACCTGCCTCATGGCTAGAGAGCAGACTCAGGGGCTTCAAAGCCAAATTTTGTGCGCACATACACGGAAAATGGCAAAGACATGGCTCAGAAATAACCCTCTGAGCTCTTGAGGCATAGCTAATTCATCCCAAGGCTCAGTACCCTTAAAGTCACACCATCAGTGCTGCCGTGAAGGTGGGTGCCACACTCTTGGAAAGGCCTCACCCCATTCCAAAATTGCTTCAGCTTCTCTGCCACTGTAAACATCCCTGCTGCTGCCCAGCCCACCTATGGGCATCCTCCACCTCATCCTTCACCCCAGACAGTCCCCGCAGCCGCAGCGCTGCTGGTGCCGTCCAATCAGCAGATATCCATGACAACCAGTCTCCAGCACCAGGAGGAGACAGCTGACTTGGATTGAAAACCTCCCTTCTGTTCCTGCCTCCATTGCATGCAATGACTGGGCAGGCTAGCAGTTTCCCTGCTCCCTCAGATTAGGACGCACATTTCTGCCTCCCTTTGTTTCCTTCTTTGCAGCCCTGAGCGGCGCGCTCGCCGCGGACACCATCGCATCGCTGGGGCTGCTCACTTCACAAAGACACTGTCCGCTGGCGGTTCTCTCACACCCTTTCCAGAATCAGCACTCAGTAGGCGAGCCTCGCAAATTCCTGACAAACAGCCTCTGGCCATGCCAAGGCTTTTGTTACACTGCCCTCAGAAACCGGGCAGTCTCATAATAAATAGATTCTTATAACAGAATGAAATCGGGGGATCAAGTAACTGTTATAATTATAAAGCATTTGTTGATGCCACAGATATTGAGACAGCACAAGAGACTGCACATCTTTGCTCGTGGAAACTCAGGCACTGATTGGCATGCCGTGGCCCCTGGCGTGGCAGCTGAGCCCTCGGCAGGTTTACAGCGAACCTGTCGGCTGTGGACTGGTCAGACAGCAAGCGCATGCAGATACAACCCTTCGCTGATTTCTGTTCATTTGAGGTATCGACAGCCCTGGGGCAAACCAAGCTGCCAAAGAATTTTGAACTCTCTTTAGGGAGTGTTTCCATCCTCATCTGCAAGCTAATATTTTTGGATATCCAGCTACATTTGACTTGCACTTTGGTTTTGCATTCTTTGAATGAAACATTTTTTTTTCACTGTGTGGAACTCCTTGCCAGATAACCTTGTAAGCAAAAAAGATGGAGGAATTTGATGGGAACATAACACATGGTCCTGTCCCAGCTCAGCTGCAGCAGTTCAGTCTGATGCTAAACCTCTGTGCTGTGTCCAGGTTGTCTCTGACTGTTGTATTACCCTAGGGAGGCTGAGAGGCAGACATCTTACCTTATTTTTATCATGGAGAGACCAGCATCCAGTGTCTCTGGATCTACATTCACAGGGATCTGCCTTTCCTTTGGCCAATGCACACAAACCCCTGTACAGCTTTGCAGTCTTACAAAGGTCTTTCACGATTAGTCACTGAACACATAGTCCATTAAAATGCCGTAGGATATACCTATAAAACATCTGTGGTAAATTTAAGTTTTAAGAAAAACCCCATCATTCATAACTATTTTAAATACTAAATACTGTGTGTTTTTCCTTCCGAACACACAGAAAGTTAAAAGCAACAGCAATATGAAAAACCTGTCTATACTTCCCTTTTTAAAATCTAAATTTTGATGATTTTAGAGGGTGTGTTCCTGTTAGCTGGGATACCTGAATGCTGTGGGGCATAGATGTATTTCAGGTGACTGATTGACCGAACTGGTTAAGATGGCACCAATGTTTTCTTCAGCTGTGAAAACAGCAACCTACAGCAACATCAGAAACCCGTGTTCTCCCTAGACAGATGCAGTGGATAAGACACATATGTAGCCTATTAATACAGAGAGATGATATATACAGGCTTTCTGTCTCATTCTTCTAAAAATGTTATTAACTGTCTTTCTTACATCTAAGGGGAGAGATTGGCCAGAGCTGTCATATGTTCCTGTCAGATTTTTCATACTAGCACAGCAAATTAGGGCTTTGGGGAGTTAGTGAAAAATAAAGATAGGTGGTACAGAGCCAGGTGGAGAAAAATGTTGAATGTTGTATTTGCATAGCGTTTAACAAAAACAGGATCAGAGTGAAATTCATCCCTGTTGCAAAGGGCTGACATGAGTCCCATGAAACACCCCATTAAATCCTGATGCCTCCACAGCTAAAGCAGATCCTTTGTACAGACAAAATACACCCATTAAAAAAGAGCAGTCTGGCTTGGATGTCCACAGCATTTCCAACTGACTCCAAAAAGATACAATACAGTATTAACAAATACCACCCCTCAAAATACATACGGCACACCTATCATTAGAACCTGGAAGGGGAGATAAATATATCATAGCAATTTTCTCCAAGGCAGGAACAGCTATTATTGGTCTGGAATACAAGGGCTATACAAGTGATGAATTTCTGCAGAAGTCCAGTTACAAGAATCCTTTGCTTTGGTGTGATTTATTCACATGTTCATATATTTACAAAAACAATATTATCAGGTCTTTTTATTTCCTGTTTGTTATTTCCCTTTGATATTGTACAGCTCATACTGTGTCATAAGCCTGGATATCTCAGAGGCTGTCCCAATGCATGAAAAAAAGGGGGAGAAGGACTTCTGCCAAGCTTCCACCATACCTGTCCCAGCCTGTTCCCACTCTAGAGTGAGGCATGCAGTTCTTTGGTCAAAAGAAGGTTTCTGTTGAATTGAACTGCCCTACAGCCTTTCAAGCCTTCCCTTATTTAGCCTGATGACTTTGCTTTGCTCTGTTTTGGCTCCCTGGTCCTACTGCTTGCTCGCACCTGTGCTTGCAGTTTTATCTCCAGTGCTCTGGAGCACATGGTTTGATCCATCCCCATACATTGTTTGCCCTGATGAAGCCATAATAACTGCCTAGAGATGGCTTCTGCAGAGAAATGCAGAAAAAATGAAATTATCAATTCTGGTAAGAGTAGGATTCAAAAATCGTGAGTTGCCTGAAATCTGACAAGCCTTAAAAAAGAGCATGAGTATCTTGAAGAACTGGCTAAAATCCTGGAGCAAATAGTAAAAATCATGAACTGCCTGCATGAGGTTGGAAGTAGAGAGCTACCACAGGACAGCTTATTTCCAGTCAAACCCAAGCTTTACTGTCTTTGTTTAGATGGTTCAGGGCAGCTGGAGGCAAATTCATCATTTTATTAATCTGTAAAGTCCCATGTACACCTCTTGCCACATATATATACAGTAGAACATTAATATTTATAATGGCAGCATCCCTACTCAGTTAAAAAAGAAGAAATCCACATGTAAGAGTAAAATACAAATAAGCACTATAGGAGTTTTGGGGATTTGAATGTTTCTCAAAGACCTACTGTGCATTAGTGGCAGTCTTTGCTCACTAGGACAAAGATAAAAAGGCTTGTTTATGCAACTAGCAATTTGACTTTAACAATTTTACTCCTATTGTTTTGAAGATATTCATGCTTTCTTAAAAAAGAACTTTCTCTACCCACAATTTGACTGCTGCTGCTTGATTATTCAGTGAAGTCATCATTATTCTGCTTTATGATGCCCATCTGTCGCCATCTAAATAATTGCCATGTCACAAAATCAGCATCATAACTCAACTGTGAGATAAAGAAAGAGAGGACAGGTGGTGGGGTTAAAAGTACTTGGTGCAGTAAGCAAATGCCTTTGAAAGTAGCCACAGAGGCTTGACAGAAAAAGAAGATAAACCACCTGAAAGGTAAACAGATGTAGGCAATGATACAAGTCAAAGTTGCCTGCAGTGTGAAACCTCTCCTACACGAGACAAATGAGAGTGTTTGGGTCACAGAACAGTCATGCTTGTGTGAAGGGTGGAACATATGGAAATTTTTGCTGCTAATTAGGGTGTGCCTATGGCAAGGCCACTGCAGTTGGACTTGCTTCAATTCAGAAATGTTCAGCTTAGCATAGTGGTCTGGTTGGAATTCAGAAAAGAAAACCAAGGGTTGTGGTTTTTTACCCCCTCTTCCCCTTCCCCGTCCACGCCCCAGCCCCCCACCCATGCTTCCCCCCAGATGCTAGAACAGACTGCAGAAATCAGGAGGAACAACAATAAGAGAAATGGAAGAATGTCCAGAGTCTCTGAGCAGGGAAGGTCATACCCAAGGTGAGAGACCAAAGTTTGGGATACCAGCTAGGACACAAGTCCCATGCCTTTCTACTCTGCTTGGGGTCAGTTTTGCCCTTCACAAAATGAGGATAATGATGTTTAATGGCCTATGTAAAGTTCATTGGGTTGGGATGAAGGGGATCTGGACTTTGTTCTTGTCACTTCCATCACTGGTTGAGTGATGCTGGGCCAGTTCCTTTGCTCTACCCTGGGTTCCTCAGCTTAATCAGGGCTAACAATACCAACCTCCTCTACAAAGAGCTTTCCAGTCCACAAAAATCTGGATGTTATTATAATGATTGGCAATCACATCATGAGAGTGGGATTAATTTGTTCAAATTCAGACCTTTAAAATATATTTAACTCTTCCATACCAACTCATAAGATCATTCTTAGAGTCAGTTTAGAAGGTAACATTCTCTTTAGTGTTTGTGCACAATATTTACATGACTCAGTCCAATCACCAAACATAAATGCAGTCCTGAATATGAACTACATTTAGACTTACCTTTTGAAGGAAATGTTGAACACTCAGGAATTGAAATCTTAACCTGTGAAGTGAAACACTCTGGTCCCTCAAAGAAATGTGTAATGGAACCAGGTTTTTCAGGCTTACTTTCTGTATACTAATGAGCTAACAATAGAGAAAAATCTTATTCTTAAATAAATCAAAGCCATTCATATAGTTGTTAGGGTGATGCCTGTTTCTCTAGTGAGATTTTTTTTGTCAGTCTGCTTTTCTTCTCTGAGTTGAACTTCAACAAAAACTCAGATTCAGGACTAACTGTGACATAGACTTCTGTGGCCTTGGATAAGGTCTCTGGTGAACTACAGCATTATGTCCTCACTGGGCTTTATACAGGTATTACTGTGTGTTTCAGATGACTGTCCTTGTCACAGCACCCATGATGTGTCTTATGGGCCTGACATGGTGTGACACTATGATGTTTTGGGGAAAAAATTGGAGTTTAATACAGTTCCTCAATGTTAATAAAGAACATTGATATTGATAGAGCCTTTTAAATAAGCCTTTTAAATTGTACTCTCTCACCTGAGCATGAATAGGTCCAAATTAACATTTTGAATGAGATAAATTGTTGTAGATTCAAGCAGGTAATCAATCATACTTTATCTAGGTCTTTCTATGGGAAGAGAGGGTGAATGAAACTGCAGCACTGAGAAGAAAAAGGACACGGACACACGATAGCCATGCTGTCTACCGACTCCAGAATAAAGAGAAGGACATTTTAGAGAGTGCCCACTACAAGGAGATGCCCCTTCTATGAGTAAACTTTCTTAAAACACAAAAAAGCTCACAGCTTTCATTTCTTCCATATAACACAAGAAATGAACCAGGTAAGACTAGCTGGTTGTGTTCAAGACACCATTGATATGGTCCATTTCCCTTTGGCATTTTTTGCCACCCACTTTTTTACGATAGCACGTACTTGCTAGTTCCTTTGACAGCCTGTGCTGCCCTGTACACAGACCTGCTTATCATATCAGGTTCATTAAGGTTCAAGAGCAACTCAAATGTGAAACAGAGCCCTCATTTAGTTTCACAGTAACTTTGCAAATGCTGCACAAAGGTACCTCTAATTTCTTGAAGAACACATTGACCCACAGACCACTGTAGGACACCATGATTTTCCATCAGTGTTTCAGGGATTGAGAACTTGCAAAGGTCCTTGTCGTTTTTGTTGGGTTGTTTTTTCTGGAATGATTTAACAATGGAAATCTATGTCACATGAAATCTTCTAAATATAGCCTGTACTGATGAGAAGAGATATATTTATTTCCCTTTGTACGTCTCTGACACCACCACAGATACAAAGAGCAGAGGTTATTAACTCTGATGTCCCAGCTGTATTAGTCTTTCTACACTGCAGCTGAATACCTGGAGTTGAATTTACTTACTAGACTTACATCACTGAACGCAGGAACCCAGAAAAAGGTTCCTGGGGAAAGAGAGTGGATTAAAACAAAAGATATTTTGATTTTTATTGAAGAAAGAATGTGAAATGAAAAGTTTGAAAATACAGAGCAGCAATGAGATATTTTTCACTGCATATGTCTTTGCAGTCCAGTATATTAGAAACTTGTGAAATTATTCATGGTCTTCTCCTCTTAGATAAGTCAGTGGAGAAAGATACTATCTCCTCTCAACTACTTTCTCCTAGGGTGGAGATGGCCTCTGATGTTGACTCGCTTACTCATATGGCTAGAAAGATCAAATACAAGACAAAAGTTGAATGCTGCATGCAGATAACCATCCACATTTTTTCTGGCTTATTTGAAATACACAGGGTAGTAGCTGAAAAATTCCCGAAATATACACAACCTCCCTCAGTAATTTCAAGACTCATTCTTGTCATGTGTGGGCAGACTCTCTACAGTGAGACAACCTTATTCCTTATTTATGCTCTTTGCTACCATTACAGAGCACTCTATTTATTTATTTATTTAAACAGAAATTTAATTAAGGCCTTTCACTCTTGACTGTTTTACCACATGTAGGTGAAGGACAGTGGTCTCTCTAGATCTGCTTCTGTTGCAATCACAGTTGTTATATTACAAGCAACTAATTTCTGGTCAGGTTTCAAGCAGTAGTTAGGATTCTATTTCACTGATAGCCATGTCCTAGAAGAATGTAGTTTATTTGAAAACCTGAGGCCACTCATATTAAGTGCAGATAGTGACAGACGCTACAAGGAGTGCCAACACATTATTCAAACAGTCCATCCTACTGAGAAGTAGGCAACTATGGTAAAGTGATGCTTGGACAAGCATTTAACAGTGAATGGAATTTAAAGCAAAAGGACCTCCCACAGTCACACAGGCATCACTCTACAGAAGTTTCTTTTTAAGTAAGATATACCACAGGTGTAAACAGAGGGCCTGGATAGCAGGTGTGATCCACAAATGACAGCTTTGATAATTTCTTTTCTTTTCTCACACCAGACCAAAGCAACATTCAGAGGCAGCCCTGAGGAAGCCCACAGCAGACTTCACCACCTCACTCTGCCATTTGGAGCACACTGCCATTTTCTTTCCATGGGCTGACCACAAGTCTGGTCTCTGTTCCAGGCCCACAGATACTCATCCCTGGGCACTGAAAGCATCTGCAAATTGCTTGGATATACAGAGCAGGTGGCAAACCTCTGATCCATGCCAGGGCTGAGAGGATTTTATTGCGAAGGTATTTTAGACCTTACCTGCATTCACAGAGACAGAAGTGGTTATACAGCTTACAGGATATAATCAGTCCTGCTGTGCTGAATCCAGAGATGCAAAATGCATATTTTGGAACCATGGCAGAGACCTTAACAGAATGCCCAGAATGGGAAAATGTGGAAGTGTATACGCGGTGGAAGATGAAAATTGGTGTGGGCAGTTGCCCATCACACAGCAGCACAGGAGTACACAGTGTATTGGCCAAGGGGCACAAGGGCACAGGGGCTTATATTTTGTTCTTGCTCTGCCTTCTAGACAATCCATGCCAGGTGGCTACATCCCAGTTACTGGGTTTGCCCAGTACAACTGGAAAAGTCAAGGATCATGTGTTAGCATATAAGGAAAAAAATCTATACTTTTCCAAGAATAAAAGATCTCATTAAAGACACCACTTCCCATATCAAAGAAGGCAACATCAAAAATGCCACATATCTACCTAGGTAGAAAGGCAAAGCTGAGAAGCCCTTTCAGGTTCCCTTGCCTATGGAAGAATGATTCATCTCTGCCCCAAAACAGGAGCCAGTGCTGATAATCTCTAACTAATAGGTCAAAACAGAACGACATACCTGCACACAGCTTGGGTTAAAGTTACCAGAGTAATTTATGTTATTCAGCTAAGTCTGGAGCAACAGTAACAACATTCACTGCTCACTAAAAGACTAACTCTATCAAGGGTAGTAATTTTCCCCATGAAATACGCTAGGAGCAGAGACCTTTGTGAAGACACAGGAATAGTTGATCTTTACATATCAGATACACTTTCGCTTTGCTATTGCTATTTGCTTTGAGCTTCAAAGGAGTTAAAATGTCACATGTGACTCAGTTTGTGTGTCAAGGGTACAGCACAGTACCTGTTTGAAATGAGCTGCTTTCTGCCACAAAGAACTGTGTTCCCTGTGCCAGGGGATGGAGTCAGCACTGTAGTCACCTTATTCCCCCACCCACTTTCACTTCTATCAGCTTATACATTCTAAGCATACACAAACACATTGTCCTCTTAGACAACAGGCTTCAAAAACAAGAGGGAAAGATGTATTTTCCCAGGACCAGGCTGCTCAAAGGATTATACAGCTACAAAGATCTACTCACAAGGGGATTCACATAAGAAGACACACAGGATATGATGGGGGGGATAGAAAACAGAAAATCAAGGCAGCTCACAAGACTAAGAAAATAAGAACACATTTAAAAATGTAAAAATCTCCTAACCTGATGTTTTTCAAAATCCTAACCAGTAACTGCTGAAGCTGTGAGAAGACAAAGATCACTGAACTAAAATATTAGTAGTTGTTCTTCCAAAAGGGAGTGAAAGGTCACAATGACGTCTTCCCTCCAAGATGTAGTTTCCTAATTTTCTCCCCAGCACCAGAAATGAATTCACTGAGAAAGCTGTGCCCTTGTGGACGGTGTGAAATTTTCTGCTTAATATTTACATCTTCACTGAGAGGCAATATGGAAAACAGGTTTAGGGAGTGTAAAAGCAGGCAGCTTGGGGAATACTCTGGCCTGGGCTGAGGCTCTGCAGAGGCAGACAGCCATCTACCGCCAAAAAACTGAAATAGAAAGCAGCCCCACAGGCTTCCTGAGAGCTGTATTACAGAAAACCCTGCCTCACAGGAAACAGCTTTGCTTGGCACATCAGGCTATCCATACTAGCCAGCATCAAGACAAACCTGTCTCAGGAAACACAGTATTTTCTTCTCCCACTGACATGTTCGTGCTGCATCTAGGGGAAAAAAAAATCAGGAGCAGATGATGGAATGGAAGCCTTTTCCATACAGACATACCAATGGTTTTTTGTTTCCATTTGTGGAAAATCCCTTCTCCCTCTCCCTCCACCCCCCTCAACATTCACAGTCAGATTCACGATGAATCCTCACAGACTGAAATGCTCTGAATTCTGACAATGAAGGGCAGTGAATGGGATGCAGCAGTGCAAATCAGATCAACGGGAGCACATCACAGATAGCCGAGTATTAGATTATCCAGGCACCACAGCCTACAGCTTCCACCTGGAAGGCAGAGAAACAAAAGCTTCCCTTTGTGTCCCAGGGTTTTGCAGGAATTAAACACAGCTCCCCTTTGTGGCAGACTCAGACTCTCACCAGGAACAGGGAGAAGCCAATAAACTCCCAAGCTGTCCTCAGGGAATGGACTATTTTAAGCCTGCTTGCAAACATCTCCCTGCGTATGTGCTGTATTTTCATGGAAGAATAATTTAATCTTCATTGCTATCATTAATTTTTGACAGAGAGCACCATACGACATCCTGTTTACAGCCCACTAAATCTCCATTATGAAGCCATGCTTACAGAAAGAAGAACAATCTCAAGAGCTGTGTTAACTTTTATGGTTACATTCCAGCCCTAAAAAGCAGAAACATGACTGGAGTTACACACATACTGAAGGAAAAAAAGCAAACAAAACTTAAAATAATTAACATTTTGTTATGCTGTTTTCAGGCTCCAGAGGAAGAGCATCTTGTTTAAATAACCTATACTAATACCACAGATACCTGTAAAAATGCCTCTGTAACATATTGACATTCATCCTTATGCAATTATTACCTTGTTGTTTCCAGCTGTGTTGAACAGCACAGGTAAGGGCTGCTATTCAGAGGAATTCTGTGACAGCAGTAGAGATTTAACCCTGGTGAGTGGGATTTTGCTAACACTTCTCACACTAATATCCTTTCATTTGAAAACCTAAAAAGAATTTTAGCGAGAATTATTAATTTCCCTTGGGGTGAAACAGCTCAGAACAGAAATACCGTCATCAGCAAGGAGAACTGAGGAGAGCCAAGAGCTCCAGAAGGCTTCTGACACAGAGGCATCACGAAGGGCCAGGGTTCTGAAAGGGACTTGTAAAATCAGAAACTGTTCAGCAGCCACAACACGCCATGCATTGATTGCACCATTTCAGCAAAAGGGAAATCCCATCATTTAGGCCTAGATTTACCCAACTAAGTTAGGCACACTCAATTAATTTAACACTTCTTCAAAAGTCAGTGAAACAAGAGGGGTTCTCCAGAGAGTAATTCTAGCCTTAGACTAAACTACTTGAAGGTTAGCATAAGGTCTGGATTATCCTCTGGAGGTCTTCCACACTTCCCCTCCTGTAGATAGTGCATAGAAACACTCAAATCAGTGCCTCACAATGTGGGGCAAATCTGGGCAAAAGCTCTCCTCTAACCCACCTCTTTTGAGATGAGACTTTCTCTTTTGCAGTGGTTTGAAGGACAACCAAGATTTCTAGTCCCACCTAACTATTCCAGGTGAGACTATCTTCTTCCACTACATACTTTAATAAGTATATATTCTATTAAGTATTTTATGAAGCATATAAGTATATATTTAATACAGTACTTCCCTTTCAATCCTGCTCCTAGCAGCAATCATTCTTCATATACACCCAATCGCCTTTGGAATAAAGAAAGTTGAGTCATGGCTCAATACTCTAAAATGATCCTCATTAATGTTAGCTCCCAGTCATCAGTTTCTAAGGAACAACCTCACTGGCACTATAGAGGTGACAGCTCCTGACTGTGCAGGGCAAATCCAGGTTTCTGCATGTAACTCCATTCAGTGGGAGTCTCTGTGAAGAATTTATCTAGAAATCAAGATGATAATGATTAAAATGACTAAATGATAATGACTAAAGCAAGCAGCATGGTCGTTAATTTTCACAGATTAACTAAAACATTTGATAAAAGTTTGTAATTCGGTATATTTTGAAATTTTACACAAAGCCTGAGTTTCAGATTCAGTAGTCTTTTCAGTCACCCAAAACCTAACAGCAAATACCTATAACTCTCTTTGTTAGGGGAATTAATAAAATTCTGAGGATTTAATATTTTTTTGGTGCTATTTTTCTATTTGGGTGATAGAAACAAAATAAAGAACAACTAACAGTTTTGGCTGCTTCCTACCAAGTTCCCTCAAAGTCAAGGATTTTGCAAAAAGAGCAGGAGGCATTTTTATCACCATCTTCAGTTCGGATTATCTTTGACAACATTAGCCTAGTGAAGATCAGATGTAGGATTTGGAAGAGAGAATAACTATTAAGGAATGTAACAATTAGATTATATAAATGAGAAGAGTCCTTAAATAGGTAGCTGACTTTGCAGAAAGCTCAACACCCCAAACCTTTGCAAAGCTCAGTGCTGTACTTTTGGTTAATTCTGCATGATATAATAGCCATGACTATGTGTGACTTTTCATGTGGAGGGAAAAGAAATATTACAAGTTTTTGTAAAAGGATGACTAAAGGAAGCCACTCTTGCTACACAAGTTTTATTGGCCCTGCAAAATTAAAGAACTATGATAGACACCCTTGAGCCCACTGTACCGAAATTGTATTTATCATTTACGTGCACAGAGCAATGTATATTTTGACATTAAAGAAGAAGGGGAAAAAAAAGCACCAATCAGACCAGATGGATGCTCTTGGAGGGTTACAAAAAAGCTACACCAAGTAGGTCGCATGCTCTAAATGCCTGGCTTGGCATTTGAACTGTTCTGAAAATAAGAGTTCCTCTGCACCTGCAGTTCAGAGACCAAGCCAACCAGATGGAGGGATTTTGTGCACTGGATCTTTGCTCAAAAGCTTACCTCTTCCTTTTTGTGATTTCAAAAGTTTGAATAGTGCTGAACCTGCTCTTTGGGAAGGGGAAAAAGTTTTACCCGCTTCAGTGCTAAAGGGCCTCTGGGTTTGTGACCCAAAACCTAACACATGACTTGTTTCCTGTGGGAAAAGGAACTCTGTTTGTGGGGAACAGTGATTGTGGGTGCCATCAGCATTCCAGGGCTACCAAAGATGTTTTTGGTAGGAGCTTTCTTCTCCTTACTTTGTTATTGTGAAAGGGCAATAACCATCATACCTTGAAATGTTTACAGCCCAGAGAGAGAGTTGTTGGGCAGAGCCCAAGGGAAATATCAACCTGATTTGTGACTCCAGACCTCATGGCAACATGCACCTCCAGCATGCAAAGAAATGTGGCACAGGTTTCTCCTCACATGCTTAATGCAACTTAAGTCCTTGTTCTCTCCTGCAGTCCATGTTCCCTCCTTCCCTTCAGTTTTCCCTTTTCCTTACCTGCCTCTGGGCCATTACACTTTTAGCTGTGTTTGAAGTGGTTTGCTGCTGTGCACATACTACAGAGGGTGATAGAGCACACATTTATTTTATGACACACATATTAAACCAGGCCCTAAACTCCAGCATGTTCAATCTACTTAAGGCATCTGCAGCAGCAAATCCTTCTCCTTCACCTTTCCCTGCAGCTCCAGGCAGCAGCAAATCCTTCCCCTTCACTTTCCCCTGCAGCTTCAGACAAAGTTTTATTGCTATTCATTTTTCCTATCAAACACAGGATGGACTACAGTTTATTTCTGTGTTCAGAGGTTTACACTGAGACTCTCTTCAGACTCAGACTCTCCTGGAAGGAGGGGAAATAAAAGGAAGAAACAAAAATAATAACCAACCCCCCCAAAACTACCAGCTTGTATGACACTGTGGTGGGAGAACAGCAGTGCCTCAGGTCTTGGCATGTCTGATGGGACAGTGAGAACACCACATTCCCCTCTTCTTCTTTTCCTGCTCTCCCTAACACAGTGGCTAGAGATTCTGACTGGGGTCTAGAAGCAAGGATGGACTGGAAAGTCCTATCAGGATCAAGGCTCACAGAGGGGAGCACAAAGGGAGACTTATGAACACTTGAAGGAGCAGAGGATCTGCCATTGCCCAGATAGCCTGAAGGTTCATGTTTTGTTTAATAGCATGTTCATTTTAATTTCCCTCAAAGCATGCCATAAATGGGGGAGAGCCAGTAATTGACATCCTGGGAGAGTTCAGTCATGCTCATTATTTGAATTTCTCAGTATAAGAATAAACAAACGGGCTGTGGAGGCTGTCCACGTTACATGTTTCCCCTGGCTTTTTTTTTACCAGGATGCATTTTTGACCAGAAATCAGGCTTTCACTTCCATAAAAATTGTGCTAACCATTAGGTTATTATATAGAGGACATTTTCTTGCTGGATGTTGGGGTGGATGGGAGAGAAAGAAGCAGTGAGCAAATGTTTTAGGGCCCACCACAGCCAAAAAAAGGTAGACATCAGAATTAGATGAGTAAGATTTACTCTTTGGAGGTATCTCTACAAAGCTCTACAAAAAGCTTCATCAAGGCTAAATTAAATCTTCTCAATTGTGAAAACAGGCATCTACTATGTAGTTGTACATCTGTCTAAACCGATCAGAATTGCCCTGGGCCTACGCTGTTCTTCTCCCCAGACCACTCCTGTCCTTCTTTCCACCTCTTGGATTTGTTAATTTTTTGGGACAGTGTACATATTTTGCTGTCTTAGCAGATTTATGTTGTAGCATCTCTCTAGGCTCTATTACATCACAAATAAATATAATTTCCAAAAATGCAGATCCTCTATTTAGCAGCTTTGCATCCTTTTAGTGTTTTTGATCTCTAGAATTCTATGATCACTTCAGGTAGTGCTAGGAGAACTAGATACGTTTTGTAAGAGGTAAGTAGGACAAATCTCAAGAGGTCAGAACACATCAAAAACTGGCATATTCTCATGTGCTTTGGTATAAATAAGCTGCTCTAAGAGCAGAAATGTTTGTCATACCTACTTTACTATTTCCTACCTTAATTGCACTTTTTCCTGCACTTCCACACACAACCAACGTTACACATCTCCAGTTCCCTCAACTGAAGTTTCCTCCAAGACTGCTTAACTGCATTAGCTAACTTCCACTGAGAAACAGAGTGAAAAAACCCCAACACCTTCATGTACAGACAAGGGTGTTACAGACATGCAAAACCTGGACCTTTAATGAGGAGCCAGCTGTGGCAGGCATATGAAGCACCCTCCGGCATGGCTTGTGCATGAGCTCTGCAGGAGTATACGAACTAAACCCAAGAAAATGCCAGACAAGACTCACTCCTTTTCCATGAGACATGGAAAGCAATGCTGCTGCCCATCGGGCTGATGGAAATGCATTTCTTAGAAAAACACAAGAGCTTTGATGCTATGTTTCTCCAGCAGGCTGAAGTTGGTAAGAACATCAACCACAAGCCAAGGAAAGGGTCAGTGAAGACCTTTGTGAAAAATGCAAACAGGAGAGGAATGACTAAAAATGTGAGAGCCAGCTGGCCTGAAGGGAAAAAAAGATATGCAGCAGGATCCTGTCCTCCTGCAGAGGATATAAAGATGGAAAAATATAAGGAAAAGAAACACACACAGAGTTTAGTACTAGTTTGCACATTTTGTTTTGAGGAGAAAGTCAATGGGGACTTGTGCATCAGGCTGCAGAAAGAGATGGTACCACGTGTTAGAGCTGGGCTACTCTCCAGTGCATTGCTACATCTCTTCCCACCCATTGATATAAACAAAATGCTGAATCCTCTTCTACACAGCTGAAGTTTGCTGCAGCATTATGTCAAGTTTATTCATATACAGAAAAGAAGAACCAAAACCTTAGTGGACAACTTCACCCATTGGCCTCCATCAGAAAACTGCTAGAAGTTGTCCTCCAATGGACATATTATTGTAGTTATACACAAGCACATGTTTTGCCACTGTGAGCAGTTTAGTGGCTCGGCATACCTCATTTCCCTTCACTGATCCGTTTAGAGTAGGAAGTGCCACATACCTTTTACTTGTCTGAGGCAAAAATTCATTATGTTCTTCCAAAATGACTGCTACCTTTGCGCCTTCCACAACATGCAGTACCAGGAGTTAGCAAAAAAATACCCATTTCAGGCTGACAAAACCCTATGAAGTTTTCAGGGTCACCACAAAGGGAGAGGACACAAACATCACAAATTTTCATTAGGATGATGGCTTGACAAGGCATCCAGCCTCAACAGCTGTGATTACTCAGCAGGCAAAGGGCTGCATCGAATCACTGCTCCCAGGACTGCACAACTCCATCCCGGCTACTGGGACCACAGGCTATGCAGTATGGAGGCATATTTGGACACTGAATTTTTAAGATACTCTCTCCCTCATCAAAGCCTTAAGCACTGCTGAAGTTAACGTTGATTCTAATTATTTCTTAAATAAACATGTGACACAAAAAAATTATTCTGTAGATTCTCCCTCCTCTATATTTACCCAAGCATAATACCAGCTGCCTACACAATTTTTGTCTTGCTAATGCAGAGCAATAATCATAGATCCACCCACAGCCCATCTATTTTGGTAGAGTGCAGAAATAGACATTAAACCTATAAATGTCAGAACATGCCTTCATTTCAGATGCTAGTATTATTTAAATTAGCACTTGAATGATGTTTCCACAACGTGATAGCTTTTCAAATGATGGTGTTATCGCACATGAAATGCACTGGCCCTGCTTTAAGCACCTTCAACCCATTAGGCCCATCTATAATTTGGTGCTTTTAGAAATGCAAACACATTGTAGAAGAGCTTGGTCTCTTTGCTTATGCCCAAAGGTCCCTAGGGAATTGCTGATGCCATAATTATCTGAGTATGGTTTGAATATTAGGCTCTGGTTGGGAGGTAAACATGCCTTGTACTTGTTGTCCAGACATATTTGAGAACAGCTGTGTCTGGGTGGTTGGAACAACACGTTATTTTCAACGTGTCCCCCACATTTCAGAGTGAGCGCAGAGCTCACACTGGAAGCAGTGCTGTTGGAGGGAAAGGCTGTTAACTGGGAAATGGAAGCAGCAAATCATGTTTTCTCTGTAGCTCTGAGAAAATTAGGAGCAAATCCTTCATTTTTCTTCCAATCACTGAAACCCAGTAAGATTAATTAAAAGAAAACCAGGGAAGAAGAACTGGTTATTTGAGACCTAGTGGGCACGGGGAAGATTATTGCATGGAAGATTTATTTTAAAGAAAATTAAAAGAGCAAGTGCGGAATCAGACTGCTGTGAGACCAGATTAACTCAATGCTGCTTTCAAGAAACATAAATTCTGCTCAGTCACAACAGTACAAAAGGAGACACCTGGTATCAGATTACTAGGGACAATATGGCTGTTTGAGGGTGTAGAAGTGTTTCCACGATTCTTTCAGACATGAGCAGAGACAAAACATTGCAAGTAAGGCATCTGTTTCTGATTAGGCCCTATATGATTTAGTAAATCCTTTCATTATAATAAAGTCTTTGACCACGAACATCACATTTTATTACAAACAGCGTGCAAAGCATCATGCTTCATCAGGCAGGAGACTAAATTAATTCTCCTCTTTAAAGTAAGAGCTGCAGCAACCACCATAGAGCCACACACATGAGCTGCATGTACAAAACCAACAGTGACACCTCGTGGGCAATATTCAAGCACTAATTTAATAACTATGATTTCTTCTGAAGCATGAACTTTAGCAGATTGATCACTAAAAATGAAGGCAAATGTACTTTTGTAGCCCTGGGGGGAAAAAAATCACCCTTTACTGAGTGCTGGACAGGACAGTGCAGACAGCTCAGCAGCTTCATACAAAATTAGTTTTGTATCCTTGAGGAGAATGAGACACTGACTGGCACTGGGGACCTCCCTAGAGCAGGGTTTTGGTTAGAATCAGGTGTGCACTCTGAAGAAAATCTCCCACTCATTCCTACTTTCTCTGATTTGGTTTGCATCATAATGCTGTCTGTCTCAGGATGTAGCACTGAACTGGAAGACAACTTTCAGGAGAACAAACTGCACAGACAAATGGGCACTCACTCCACAGGCCAGGCTTGACACCTCAGCTGAAGCAAGGAGCCCCAAGATGCAGCACAGAGGTGATGGCCAGCCCTCCCAGAGCCACACACAGACTCATTCTTGGATGTTCAGCAAGCCAGGCTTTGCATGGTGCTATTGTGACTGCTCTCAGGCTCCAGCTAGCCTGGATCTGCACCTCACACTGTCCTCCAGAGTATCTCTAGCTCCCATGTCTGCCAGTGATAACAAACTAGGAGGAGCTGTGGACTCCCTCAAGGGTAGAGAGGCCTTATGGGGAGATCTAGATAGACTACAGAGCTGGGCAGTCACCAAGAGTATGAAATTTAACAAGAGCAAGTGCTGTATTCTCTACCTGGGATGGGGCAAACCTGGTCATATGTACAAATTGGTGGATGAGAGGCTGCAGGGCAGTCCCGCAGAAGTGATCTAGGGATTTGGGTTGATGGCAAGTTGAATGTGAGCCAGTATTTGGATAAGCTCCAGAACTTTTTTTAAGGATCAGACTACAAGCAAAATTCCCAAATTCCTTGTTAAAAAGTGGCTGCTAAGCAAGAGCTCTAAAAAGAACAGTAAACGACTGGAAAACGTCTCAACTCTAAGGAAAAGCCAACAGAACATTTTGGTAAAAGAGCACTGCCAGCTCCTTCCTTTTGTCCACAGTTAAAGTCAACATTAAAATAAAACTAAGCACCAAACCAAGTGCCAATCCATCCAGCTTCTACTTCATTGCAAGCCAGTCAGCACACAGCCCATTAGCTGCTCAAGGCACACAGACACCTTTACTTTGCTGCCTAGCTTTTTACTGTCACTGCCAAGTTTAACATGCTTTCAGACAGAGTGAGCTAACATGTTAAACTTTAAGGATATAAACTCTATCCCTTTCACACTAGATGTCTGAAGGAAGGATATAGCTAAAATTTGATATGTCTTTTTGGAAAAGAAAGTTAAATTTTGTTCTTTCTAGTCACTGGAAAGACTGAGGAAGGAAAAGCATGTTAAATGCATTCAACAGCTAACACTGACAGTAAAAGCTGAACCACTGAAATACAGAACAGTTACAATTCTTCTAAAGGATGGTATAGTTTGGCATAAAGCTGGACATGTTACAGCCTGCACATGCCTGTCAACACCCACCTTTGGCTGTAAAGACTGAGTGGATAATCCCTATTAACAGCCCCTGGGGTTATTCACCTCAACACACGAAAAGGTCATTCACATTACTATCTATATGGTTTCAAGTTTAGATTAAGTGCCCAAATGTAGACCCTCTGGATCACACTAGTAATATCAAATTCTTGGATCAAACTGCTGAAATTCTTTTGTATGATGCAAATTGCTTGGCTTTCTTGTATTGATATTAAGCAAAGAAGTGTCATGTTGAAGAGGGCACAAACAAACCTCTTGAAATTAGCTAGATTTGTGATTTCAAGTCAGGTCTGTTTTCAGTAAAATCTAATGGTATTTTTAGAGAAAAGTGAACAATGTGCAACTTTAGGGAACCTTAAATAAGTAAATTTTGTAGATAGAAATACTCTCCATTTTAGAAAAAGAAAAAAATCTCACAAACAACTAACTTTCTGGGCAGGTTTTCCATCCATAAAAGATGTGAATATCAGAGAGTTTCCTACATTAGCCCTTCTTACCAGACCCACTCACTTCAGCTCTACTCCTGGCAAGTAGTACTCTTGACTTGCCAGCTAGTTTTCTAGCTAGAAGGACATATGTCTTCCCAGACTTTTAAAAAAGCCCTCTGCCAACAGAAAGCAGTTTAAAGTACCCATTTCTGAAAAGAGCAGATACTTTTTCCTCAAGCGCTAGTTCTTCACAAGTTGACTGCAAAAAATTGAGAGTGGTGTTGTGCTTAGCTCAGAAAGAACAATAGCTTTATTCTGAAAACTTTCTCCCAATGGGAAAAACAAGATATAAAAATAGAAGAGCAATTTGTCTGATCCCAGGAAATGTCCCTTCTCTCAAGTAAATATCCATGCAGCTCTGCCTCTGGCTCACTGCGCCTCAAGAACCTTGCCCTTCCCAGCTGCACAAGTGCACTCAGAACAGAACAGATGTAAAGCCATGTACACAGTAGACAGGAAGAGACAAACAGATGGACACAAACACACATACAGTTCAGTCTTATAATCTTGCTGATTATCAATCTGAAGATGATCTGGAGGATACTTGCTTGAGTGCAGACTTCAAGATACATACCCAAGAGATACCAAATTACCAGGCACATTTGGGTTCAGCATACAAATATTATCATAAACATCCTAATGGCACGAAGCACTTACCTCATTGTGATTTTATTTCTGTAGTTTATTTCTCTATGTTGCTATGCTGTCCTCCTCCCAAGCTGGATGTACAGTGTAGAGTTCATTAAATTACTATTCTCAACATGCACATGTACTAACTGAACTGCTACAGAACAAAAATACCCTTTTACAATTTCATCTTCAATTAAGAACTATGCAAGACTATTTTCCCTGAGAATTTCTATCCTTGTACCCTGTGTATATTTACAAATCCTGCAGGTTTTTCTCCCCCACAACTATAAACTAAAACCAGATCCTTTTCATATTTCATGTGACTAGTACTACTGAAGATGAGTTTGGCACTGTAAGTGTAGAAAAATAAAACTAGCCAGAGGCCATGGGAAATGCAGCAATGACATTTATTGGAATTTCTCCAGGAATTACATGAAAATTTCTGTAAGTGAAACAGAGGACAAAGCACATTCAGTGCATCTTTAAAAAAAGATGTCTCTGAATAACCTTGATTCCTTGTAATAAACGCTGCTGCAGTTCCTGGGATTGGTTTTTTTATGTACACATCAGCTAAAACTTACTCTGAACACAACTGCAAAGAACTGCCTTTTCACTTGGCATTTTCCCATCTAGTACAATACAACATTCTTGAAATAGCTAGACAGATTCCACTTAATTTCATACACAGTGTTAAGATCTTTCACCCCAAATGTAAAAAGAAAGTCTGTTAAGTAAAACAGTATCTTTAATCAAATAAGACATCATGGAAGTAAAAACCACCACGAAAAAAAACCCAGGAGAGCCCAAGTCCCTAAGTTCCACAGCAGCGTGCAGCAAATCAGCATTGTTGTTCCTCACTTTTATGTTAACATAAAGCATGTAACTTAGAAAGCAGTGATATTCAGTCCTTGCTTTCTAAACTGGACAATCTTATGCAAAAAGACACTGCTGGATTTGGCACTTTGCTTAATTGTTTTTCTTACTAAAAAGAACAAGTGTTTCCTGAAATACAGTATAAATGGTATAACGTGAGCCACTGTAACACTCAATTAACAGTTCAGACATGCACTCCAAAATATTTGTCTATTACACATTTGTCTAAGCCTTCTCAAAAATTCCACTCAAAAACATTTTCAAATCTATATGTAACTTTTTATACCTTTTAATAAACATATTTTCTCCGTTGAAATGATCAGAGCTTACTTCACCTTCTGCCCAGAACACACAAATTCATGACTTTTGTTTTAAAAAGAAGACCACAAAGCAGTATTTAGACAGGAATAGCCTGGAAAGCATTATTAAAACTGCCTGTACTTCAGAATCCCCTTTGAAATGTATATCCACTCTACAGGTGAAAACTGAAAGGTATATAGTATTTGAAACTTGCTTGGTCCTCTCTTCTGCACTTACACTCAACTTTCTGCAACCCACCTCAATTTTTCTTCTCAAACAAGATTTAAGAACAGCTTTCTGCCTCTCACTACAGTAAGACAAGGCTTCTTGCAGTATTTCTTTGGTTAAATGAGAACCCCTTACGTGTCTAACTCAAGTCGTTGGTGGAAAATTAACATCAGAATAAATACCAGCCCACAGCCGCTCTTCCTTCCTCCTGTTGTCATGAAC
>JAWWEU010000001.1:68360588-68446524 GCA_035583155.1 Acropternis orthonyx
CTGCCTCTCACTACAGTAAGACAAGGCTTCTTGCAGTATTTCTTTGGTTAAATGAGAACCCCTTACGTGTCTAACTCTTATGATGGCAAGTCGTTGGTGGAAAATTAACATCAGAATAAATACCAGCCCACAGCCGCTCTTCCTTCCTCCTGTTGTCATGAACAACCCCAGGACGCATGGAAGCAAACACGGCAGGAAGGAAGGAGTAGTCACCATTAGCTCTTGCCTTTGCAAGTTCTGCGAGTGCATATAGATAGCTATTTCTTAGCTCTGAGTTTCAGAGGTGGAGCTATGATGCAATGCCTTTTGTTTCCAGTTTCAGCATGCATGTGGAATTACACTGCTGACTGGTACAGCCCAGGCAGCTGATGGCACTAGAGCTTTCTCTGTACGAACCAAGTCATGATACTTGTTCTGCTTATTGGTCTGTGCTCACAATGTCAGTAGAATTAAAAGAGAGGCACACGAGTTCACACAGATTTTCCACAGAAGATGTGAAACATGCTGCCCTTTGGAGGGAAAATTACATTCTCCTCTTTTTTTTTTTTCTTCAAGTATTACTCAACATATTCAATATACATATATATAAGATGCTATCCTCATTTCTCTAGAAGACAAGCACATCCAGAGTGAATTTGCAGATCACTATTATCTTGGCTTTGTCTGCTGAAATTTCTCTTTTCCTTTAGGTCAACTCTAAATATACATCAACTCATCAATATTAGGTGTGAGAATCCTTTATTTCCCCTGGTGATTTATTTACATAATCATAAAAAAAATTAATAGCCTGAATTTGCATACTGACATTTGAAGGCCCATCTGTAGCTATGAGTGTCCCAGCACTAGTTTTGGATAATACCATTGCCTATTGCCTATTGCTAAGTAGCTATTGGAAGCAGCATACTCATCTTTTCATTCCCTTTTCTGAAGAAGTGTTGCCTAGAGAACCCTGGTTTATGGCTTACTCCTTATTTTATTATTTGGGTTGTAGTTTACTTCCTTCAGGAGCAGTTCACAGTCAGACAATGCTTCTGCTGGCAAATATTTCACTATCTGCTCAAGAGTCTTTTGATATGTTATCTTCTCCTGTTCCAAGGACTGAATTACAGTCTTCATTTTGTTCTCTCGAGTCAAAATAGTCTCCAGGCTGGCTTCCAGACTCTGAATTTTAGCATGAGCAACCTGTAAACAATAACATTATCTTTATAATACGTTGACACATTCTGAATAACTTTTTCTTTTAGTATTATGATATGGTATTTGTTAAGGACAGAATGACATAGCTATTTCTAAAAAACATCTGAGGAGGCAGATAATACAAGGATTGCCTGCTGTGTATCATACAGTGACCAGATCAATCTGAAGGATTTCTGAAAGCTTTACAGAAGGAAGGAGACATACAACTTGCAGCAAGCAAAGGACAGTCAAAAGTAATAAGGAACTGGAACTGCAGGAAAAAAAATGAAATCAGCAGCTGGAGCAGCACTGGAAGAGACAACCTGTCTGACAGTGATGGAACAATGGGAACCGTATATAATAAAGTGAATTAGCAGGATGGAGAGGTTAGAGGGAAAGAGAACCTCAACATTAAGTCTGGAAGTAGACAGCATTCTCTATTCTTCAATAAAAGACCTACAGCTTCCTCTGGCTAGTCAACAGAAACCCTGGATCTCAGCTGTAATAAATGTCTCTCTGTGGAAAGTGGGGAGATTCTGACTATTCCTAGGAAAGAGCCCAAGCAGAGGAATGAAGCTATACAAACAAAAAAACGAGGTTAAGGAACTGAGAAAGATGCATTATAGTACAGCACTCTGGAAGAACAGATAGGGCCTTTCAAACCAGTCCCTTTCAATTATTCTATGCCTTTAGTGCATTTTCAGAACAGAAGTAAAAGCCCAGGCTGCAGTAAACAAATAAAGAAAAGTAACTAAGCAAAAACAACAATAGCAGAGAAGTGATTCCTGTTTTCAATATCAAAAGAGAAATGGGCACCCCTAGCCCATAAACAGAAGAATAATGAGGACTTGATCTTTTCCTTTTTGTCTCCTTCTATTTTCAAGTTTCAGAAGCTGAAAGTGCTCTCTGAGCTCTTCCCAATACTTGTTCAAATTAACAAATACAACAAGAAATAGCCTGGTGATGAAAAAACAAGAGCTTGTCTTTCAAGAAAATGCAAGACAATACATATTGAAACTTGAAACAAGTCTTGGCCAGGCTACAGGACAAAAGGGTGAATAGTGCAGGAAGGAAGAACTTTTTTAAAGCACAACTTTATCAGGCAAATCCTGGTGGGCATTCAGATGTAGTCAAATTTGCTAGGAGAGACCATCTGTCGAAAGTAGGACTATGAGTTTCAGCAGAAGGAAACAAAATGATACAAAGGCCTGGAGAAAGCAAGTCTACTGCACTATGGATTATTTCTTAAAACTTTCTAATAGGGAAGCAAAGAGATGAAGGGACAGAGAACTTATTTTTCTGTAAGATACACAAATTTTGGCACTAGATTTTATGAAAGATAAGGGTAGAGATATTTTGGGAAAAGAGAAATCTAAATTAGGAAGGAGAAGTCCAAGGAATGGCAAGGGAGTTAAAAGCATGCTTAGCAGAAGTAAAGCACTGTAATTGAGACAACTAGTTAACTGTAAAGTCTTGCAGTTAGGAGACTTCTCACATACATTTAAAAATACACTTTCAGCTCTATTGGCTTAATCATAGAAAGATCTTCTCCATGAGTCCTAAGTCATTTACCTGTAGCTTCTCCAACAAATCCATATTTTGTCTCTTCAGATGATTGTTTGCCCTCTCCAGCTTCTCCAGGGGTTCACCTTCCTCACAGGGACTCACATTTTCCTGTAGTTCATCCTGAAGAACATGGTACTCTACTTCATAGGCATGGAGCTGTTTTGAAATATCCATCTCAAACACCTGCCATGAGAGAAAAAACAATTTTTAACTACAAATGGGAGCACTTATTCCACATGAATGCTTGACTAAGAGTCAACTCTGCTTAATTAAATTAATCTTTTTCCTGTTCCCTTCAAAAAAGTATTTTAAGGGGAAATCTACATTAAGAGCATTTAAACATCTAGCATTCTTATGTAGCCATAATAAATCACAGACTTTATAATAAATTGGATCATGTCTTTTACAGTTACCAAATACCATCTCAATATGAAATGTATCAGCAGAAAAGTCTTATTTAATCTACGAATTCTATAATATGACAAAGTTTTATCAACTCTTTCTCAGGAATACTAAGAAGTTCAAGATGAAATTTTTAAATTCAGGTCTCACCAGCTTGTGATGGGAGCAACATCACACAATGAGGAAGAATAATCCAGGAGTCATCAGATCTCTACCCTCAAAGCTAGATCTCTTGACTACAAGTGCTCAGTTATAGACTTGTATTAAAACATTCTTCATGGTTGTTTCCCTGTCCTCTATCTCTGCATGAAGACACACTATTTTCTTATAGGGATACTTTGGTGATAAAGCACTGTGAAGACTATGGAACTGAGCTGCTAACAGTGATGGGACCATATGACTATACATCTAGTCACAGACTCTCAGCTTCTGAAAATTACCAGGTATTTCAGACTAGGATTGGAAGTATGTCTACACTGACATTAATTTTCTGCTCCTTATGCTAGAGATCACAAACACTCCACCAACAGAAGAGACACATGGATCCCCTAAAAAAACAAATTTTGCATTACTTTCAGTGTTCTTCAGGTAATTCAAAAGAGGTAAAACTTTAAAATATATATAGTGTTCAAGTATCACTTTCCTCTACGCAGCTACCTGGTCAATTCTTCATCTGTGTATTACAGATCTGCATAATGTCTACATATTTCTTTCATTACCCACTATAAGAGGATGGTCCTGAGAAGTACAGCACACAGACAGCCAAACAGCTCCCCCTGCATCCAGCCTAGATGGGAGCAATAGGATACAGGCAGTCTACACATGAATGCAGATCCAGAAGACTGCTCAGCATGAGACCACACCACAGGCAAGCAGGCGACCTTACTCTCAGAGCTGAGCTGACCTGTGTATAACCACACTCACTTCTGCTCAGGCAACATAATCCATTCTTTACTCAGTCAGACTTGGCTTTGTACAAAGCCACAGAATTCCACCATGCTCGCCATGGAATGATTGCTCTGCAATCCATGCAGAGCATAGAAAAGAGATTTAATTTATAATAGCATCAAAAATATCAAACTATCATCTCTATCATTGCTAGAATTAATGACTTCTGAAGAGACATGAAAGTGCCTGACACAGGTTTAGCACAACAATCACAGGCAATGCAAAGTGGAAATGAAGATCTACACATTGTCTAAAAATGAATTCTTAACTAGCAGCACCTGAAACATTCAAACCTTAACAAGGCGTAGGAATGCATCAGTGCTAACTGCACTCCTGCATGTGGACATGGTTTTCTAGAGCTCTTCTGTTACCTCTGAACTACCACCTGAAGGGGGAAAACTGCTCCCAGACTCACAGTTAAGATACTAGACTGAGGCTCATTCTCAATTTTCAGCTTCAATGCAAAGATGATGTAGAGATGAAGATTCCAGCCACTTGACAGTACTTCTCAAAAATCCTTTCATACATCAGCATCAGTAATTCTTTGTTTCTATTCTAGCCCTTTGTCATGAAGTTGAAATGATACTGATGAAATCACACTACTCCAGTCCTCCTTGCCCATACCCAAGAAAGGCAGGTATCAGTCCTAAAGGGCTTTTATCTCTGGCACCTGCCAAACACGATTCCTTCACAGAGAGGGTTGAGGTGAGAGGTGGAAGTTGCACGGGGACATCCTAAAAGTGATCCCCAGGAGAACAGAAGCAACACCCACAGCAGAAGTTTGCTTGACCTTGATCTTACTATAGATCATGAAAGCAGTGCCTCACCAGCCTCCTAAGCTGTAGGACTTTAAGTTGGAGAGGAAGTTGCTGTGATGCTGCCTCTTCCCAACTTGTGCTTCCCATCATAAACTGTTAGACTGCTCACTCACTAACAGGAAGCAATAGCTGGATTTAGGTTTGGAAAATAGGCTGCTTCTATCCTTGTAATGGTGAGGGGAAATTTATAAACAAAGTAATGTTTTTTCAAGAGCTTTGTACTAAACCTCGAGGTAGCAACTAAAGTACTCCTAAAACTGCAGGACATTTAAAAACTCATTGCAATTGAATCACATCCTATTTGTATACAAATTACTGAGAAGATGACTCCTTCGTATTTCAAACCAAAAGGAACATACTGAGAAGGCTTTTACATATAGCTCAGGCATGATTCTTTTAAAGTAAACTATATGGGGGCGAAAAAGTAAAGAGAAGAACATCCTTACCTGAGTAACAATTTTTTCCATTTGAGGCTGAGTCATATCTGGAATAGTGGTTTTAAGAAAATCAACAATGTTCTCAAAACTCTCACATCCCATTATAGATGTTTCTTGACTGCTAAGTAGGCTCAGTGCTACTTTAAATATGACTTCTGTTCCTTGAAGAAAAATAATGTCTAAAAAAGAAAATAATTAAAATTTCTTGAAAAATGGGAGCTCGAGTCATTGGATAAATACAGATATTTGCTGGGATGTTTTTCTTCTTAATAAATCACACTGCAGATGTATTCAGTTCAGAAGTGCAATCTGTTTTATTTCAACATGAGGTTAGAGCATATAAAGGAATTTTTTTTTCATCTTACAGATGTGAGAGAGCATTAAAGAAAATATTGCTTGCTATATCTGTGACAGTTACCTGCAATAAGCATTTCATCACTGCTATAGACTGCCAATGAACTGCTAGCTCATTTTAAGTGCATCTGTGACTGAAAAGCAATTGGGAAGCAGATCACAACACAACATACTGACAGAAGCTAGTCCTTAAACACCATCATGTAGGTTCCATAGCCACATTATTTTCAAAATTCACAGCGGTGATCTTACTGGCCAGAATCTAAGCCCCAAACCCTAACTCTGAGGTATAGTTATGTCGATGTGAGGGGGAAAGCCTGGGCTCTGCAGGTCAGTAGCCAAAGACTACAGAAATGGGAATCCTGATGACAGTAAACAGCAATTCTTTCTCAGAGGAATTGTGAGCTGAACACAGAACATGCGCAGTTCAAATAAACCTCCTGAGCTGTTGGCTCTGTCACACACAGGGCGTTAGTTTGGGGCAACACAACAAATGCAGCTTCTGATCCTGACACAGAGAGATCATCCCTGGCCTAAGCCAGTATCACAGGATAAAACGAGTATACCAATGAGGCTGCCATCTCCCTCAAACACAGCTCCTAAAAGCCTCCCTTCTCAAGCCTATGATGCTCACTCAAACAGCATAAATACAATTTGTGAAAGGTAGACACTAGCCATTTGTTCCTGCTATAGGGCAATAGCCCCTAAGACACTGAAAATGTGGGAATCCAAAGCATTAGGAAGTAGAACAACACAGTGACTTTTGAATTTTAAAAGAGGAACATGCCTTTTGCACCTCATTTACAGAGAAATGATCGCTGATCCTCTTTACCTCCCTCTTGCCCCCTAAAAAAATGAATTTCAATACCCCCCCCAAAAAACTAAAACCCAAGAAAAAACAAAGAAACAGAAAAATACTTGAGTGTCCTGGAATACCATAATCCCAATAGAAAAGATATATTCATGTGATTGGTACACCACTGAAAAAGAGATACACCAGTCATTTGATCACACAAGCAGCAGCCAAAAAAGGTTTGCTGTAAAAAGAGAAAAACCTGCAATGGACAAATTACTGGGTAAAAAAGATAAATTTAAAACTAAAATCAAAACCTATCAACCAGTCAACCCATCTTTACCCCAAAACCACCACACCAAACAAATTGACAACATAACACACTCCAGTAATAAAACATGAGACAAAGTCAGGTTGAATTCCTTCAGAATTTAAGAAAAGACAAAAGGTGCCATGTGAAAACAAAAATCGAAGGGGAAAACAAAGTGTGATTTATGAGGAAATACGACAGATGCTCCTAGATTCTTGGTCTATCTGAGCATGGTGAGTTTTACATTACTATATAAATTTTAAAAAAATAAAAATAAAAAAGGCTGCATTACTAAAGATTTGGCTAAGTTGGCAGTTCTTATTGATAAGAAAAGAAGACAAACTCAATGACATGATATCCTGATACTGTAAACACTATAAGGCGCAATCATATTTAAGCTTCTGTACCAGATGTTACCTGAAGAGGAACGTATCAACAAAAAACTATCTAAATGGAATAGGAGTCATACTAAGACTTAGAAATTATTCAACATATACATGAATACCTGAAACAGCTTTAAGTTCAAATTTGCTTGAAATTTTTAAAAAGCACTTTAGAATCAGAATTCAAAAACACCTTCTCAAAAACAAATGGATTCTCTTTTTTTCCATTTCCAAGTTGAACTTGTCCATGAACAGAAACTAAATACTTGATGCATAAAATACATTTGCAACAATAAACTTTCTGTTGTTTACACTTCAAAAGTCTCTTGGCTAATATGAGAAGACAAAATTAATTGTTCAAGTCTGATATTTCAGAAAATACCTTTCAGTTTTCCTCTTTAAAAATGAGCTAACATTTCACCATGAAAAGTGTTGCTACTTACCACCCACAATAGTCACCCGAAAAGTCCCCAGTATGTAGAAAACTACTCCCCGAGAGTTTCAAAACACAATGGACATTGTTCTGTTTATTATTGCAATAGAATAAACTTTCTTACCAAATACTCTGGCTACAAATCCTAATGGAAACTGAGATGCGAACAGTGTAAGAAACCACGGTGCAGCATAAAGACTGGGACTGATTTCATTTTCTTCAAGATGATTATACAGGTCTCTGTGATAATCATGTAGAAGCCTTGAAAGCTGATACATCTGAATCTACAGTGCATGAGGGGATTGGGGGAGGAAGGAAATAAAGAAAGAAAAGTTCAGCTTTACTCAGGTTTCCACATCATTCACATTTCTTTGGGGGGAAATTAACTCCAGTACAGATGGGCACTCTAAAATGAAGCTTAATTGCTGCCTGGGGCCTTGAGTGATATCTACTCAGGGACAAACAACCCACCACTAATGAATTAAAACTAACACAGTAGTCAGTAACAAAGAACAGTTTAAACTTGATTATTAATGAAGTATCATTTCAGTTGCTTAATGTTACAAAAGAACATATTGCTCTAACTTTATCAACAAACCAGAACTTTCAGTCTTGCAGCAATGAAAGTAGAGATACTTCTTCCAAGATGTCAAAACTCACCATTACAGAATAAAACTATTTCTGACTAAACTGACACAATGCAGCTTTCATTCTTTGAATTTTTGCCATATTTTTGCTGCATTTTAAACTCCTATGCTACAGTCATCACTTTAGACAGCTTCTGTACCCACAGACTACATCATATACAGAAGTGTCCAACACACATTTCCCAGCACATCTCCCAGTGGTCCTGAGGAATTTAAGATACTGATGCAAAAAGTGTTGCTATACAACCTGTAAGAGGTTGCAAGGCAAAACAGTTAAAAGGTGCTGTTCATTGCTAAAAATAACACACTGTGCCAAACTATTTCCTTCCAATTTTGGTTGTTCATATGACACAGGAAGTCACTCACAGCACAGAGCGATGCTTCTCTCAGAAAGCAGAAAATGAGAAGCAGATATACGTTGATTAGCTGTCAGGTCCAATTTTGTTGCCAACAGTGCTTTATGCTTAAGGTGAATCCATTCCTCAATAACAAAATGATTCACTAGATTCAGCTACTTTCCTACTTCTAGAGTTCATGATTCTTCCCTACCAAAAGTTGATTACACTTGAAACCACCTGTTAGTCAGCAGTGTCCACAAGCAGAGAGACCACTTCTCATTTAGGCAAATCAGCTAAACTTGTGTATGCATGAGTCCTTCCTTTAATTGCCAAAGATACCAATTAAGTAGAGAGTTTGGACAGTGTCAATACAAAACACATTTATGTGTGAAGTTAGAATTGTATCACAGAGGCAGTAAAAAACCAATTGGGTTAGTTCATTATGAACTAAAGATCTAGGTTATTACTTTTTCCAAGCAACAATTTAAAAATCTAAGTCAAGTAGGTTTTCATTATCCTAAAGAGTCATCCAACATTTTTATTCTACAGGACTGAGGTTAACTCTGCCCATAAAAGCTTACTTGTGTTTCAATACTGCTAATGCAAAAGAATTTGCAAGTTTTCTACTCCTGTTAGAAAACAAGCTAAACATAATAAGGTTCTCTAAGTCATCTTGTCTAGTTTGTCTTGAGCAGACAAAACTCTACTTTTGTCTGTTACAGAAGACCTGCCTAGGAGCAAACTGTGGGGAAAGTAAGGTAATTCAATTTAAAGGGCAAGCGGTAGTAAAAGTTCTAAACTTTCTCAAATTTAAAAGTGTTCTTACTAATAGCTTCTGGCAATGAAAGGGTCACAATCATTTAAACCAAAATGTGAAATCCTGGAATACGAACGCTCTCAAACCATCAGATGTTGACTGAAGTCTACAACTGCAATATGACACACAAACACTAAATGAGTATCTTCTAGCGGATTACCCACAAAACCCACATACATGTATCTATGACACTTTTACTCTCACTGGTTTAAACCATATTTGCAGGGGGGAAAGGGACAGGGAGGAGGTAAAATGATGCTCCTTATGGCTGTTCACCCTTAGTTCATCAACAACAAACTTCTTATAGCGTACTTCTACCAACAGAAAAACACTCCTCTATACTTTTTATAATAAGCACACACAATTTCTTTAACTACAGCCTATTCTATTGCTCTGGACATTTGCCGAATAAGCACCTGAAGTGATTGGTCATGAAAATGGATTGAAACTCTCCCTTAAGTTTTTACTTAACTTTTAGTATTTGCTATGCAGAGAGCATGGGTGTCAAGAAAAAAAGTTTTTTATATCTCCCTCTTAGCTTTCTCCACTGTGGACTACAAGCTTAACTCAGCAGTGCTATATCCCTCTATATTACATACATAATTATTCTAGTCAGTGGACAGTTACATGCCAAGATGAAAGATTTCTCAAACTTTAAACCCTGAAGTTTTTACAGATCTGAAAGATTTTCTGTCTCCTTTCTAAACAGTTTTGAGTAGCTTGCTGTTAAATAATATTGCAGAACACGCATCGTTGCATAAGCAAGTTAAATGATTAAAAATTCATCTGTTTTCTCTCTGTGTTGAGGGTGGTGGACTAGAGAACGAGAGGAAAAAAGGTGAAAGGATGAGAGTCAAGGCAGAGCGTCCCCAAGTATTAATGCCTATGGAGTACATTGACTGGCCACTGTGTGTCACTGTTGAGTTGACCTGGGGTTACAAGAGAAAAATCTAACATCCACGTGCTCATCAACTGAAGAAAAATAAAATCTAATTACTTTTTAAACTCTACCCATACAAATGCAAGAATATTGGGGTTTTCTTGCATAAGGATGAGAGAGAAGTGAGGAAAAGAAGAGGAAGAACAAAACAGCAGAGAAAGCATAATTTCCAAACAGAAGATGATGGGGATGTGTGACAGGAAAAGTCTGCAAGTTCTGAACTTCTCTGTCTGCAAATTGAGAGACAGAGAGGGGGGTCAACAACAAAATACACATGCACTTCACAACCTCCAAAACATCATAAAAAGCTTCATAAGGCCCTGGAGAACATAACCCCTGAGGGCAACAAAGTAATTTAAAACTCTGGTTTGCTCTGGAAGGACTGACTTACCTGTAGTGACATCATGTCTGGCCTGTACTGTTTACGGAAGCCAAGGTCATACATGAGGAATTTCAGCATTTCAAAGGCCTGTTCTTCACTCATATGTAGAAGCAGCACTCCAGCTACAAAGCTTATGCCTTGACAATAACCCACTTCTTTGTCCAGCAAAGAGTACGCTTTCAGGAGATTAAAGAGTGATAGCTGTCCTGCTCCCAGGTGGGCAGAAAAGTAAGGATGTGTAGGGAATGTTCGTCCTGATGCAAAAGGAGAAGAGTTGTTGATATTCAATTCTTTTGGGGAAAAAAAAAAAAAGGAAAAAACCAAACCATTTCATCTGACAACGAGCACTTCTCCTCCCACAGACCGTTTCTCTTTGTTTCTCTTTGCAGGTTGCTTTTAGTCAGAGCAGTCTATATTTTACCACCAATTTTAGACTGTATCTGTTGAGCTCATTTATTATTCTCCTCTGCACAGAACTTCACAGAAGTGGCTGTTTGAGTTCTCTTTTCAGACAGGTGCAGAAGAGCATAAATACAAATGGCATAACCTAAGAAATCACCTCTTTAGAGGACACAAAGTGGCATACACAGAATGTATCCTGATGACAGAGGAAGTGGTGCTGATACAGCACCATCTATCTCCAGCAACATCCTCTGTTAAGACTGGTGTGTTTTCACTCAAAGACCCACAGAACAAGTCAGAAAAAACAGACATACCTAGATCTACAAGGATGGCATGCTGTTGAGCAGTCAGTTGTTTCAGAAGTTCTTTGTAAGAGATGTCAGGAGGCTGCTGCTTGTTCGGCAATCTGTGTCTGACTCGATGTTGCACAGCCAAAAACTGCCAAATTTCTCCCCGACGACTTTTTGGTACACCTGCAGGTCAGCCAAAAAACAAGAGGCCTAAGCAGGGAGATATTTTTAATGCTACAACACAATAATTTGCTTTGTCATAATCCTGGGCAAACCACTCTGGTAGCAATTTAAACTTTCCTCCTGTACTACAGCCAGACTACACTGAATTATTTTTCAGCATCTCTAACACAGATATGAGATTCTATGGAAGAGAAAAAGGCAGTGCAATCAGACCCTACATCTGCATTATACTATCAAGGCCCTCTGGATACCCTCTTGGTCCATAGGTAGTCCACAGGAAGATCTACTTCAAGCCAAAATCCCCAGCCTTTCACTCCAGGAAATGAAATACTAAATGACCATATCCCAGATCTACAAAATGTGACTGTTCTGACTTTCCAAAGCTTCGCTGTGATTCCCCTAGGTTTTGGGCACAGCAGATATTATGGTCTTGCCTCCTCAGTAAGTAAGTAAAATCAGAGCATCAGAAACTCAGAGTCAATTGGATCCATTGATCAGAAATCAGAAGGTCACAGTGTTGGCTGCAGAGGCTCCAAGTTCAATCTTGAAGGTAGTAACACATGGGAACAAGATGCTACTTCCAGGAGTATGCCTATACATATTTCTGCATTGTTGACATTGTAAGCTGCAGACACAGCAGAACCTATTTTCTGTTTGGCAGCAAAAGGTGCATCTGTGAAAAGACGGCACTTTTTTCCTACTGGAAAAAGTGTATTGCTGGCAGATTTTTTCTGGCATCAAAAGGGAACAAAAAAATGTAATCTTCAGACTTCATAGCTAAAAGTTCTCCTATATATATACCTTCTTTTAAAGTGGAATGAATATCTTCCATGTCACATCGTATTTTGGCTCTGCAGTTTAGTAACTTCTTATCCCAAATATTTATGGCATCTTTCTGACATGTACCAACTTCATCATAGTCCAGTTTTACTTTTCTTGATTGGAGCTCATCTCTGCTTGCTAGAACACAGAACACAAAGGAAGAGCACATGGAAAACCACACTATCATAAAATTACAAGATATGACAAATACACAAACCCCATTCAAGTTAGACATAGCTATCCGATAACCTGACTAGGGATAAACACACCTACAATTCCTTAGTTTATAGTTTAGATAGGGCCAGTGTTTTGTCATAAGATCCTGCAGGTAACAATTTAACTTCTGGTACTGGGTCATGAACATTAGTAATTCGCAAAGCAAACAAAAACATTTTTTTAGGCTTAGGGCAGGAAGAAAAACCCACTCAACGCAACTTCACAACACCTACTGCCTCTTTCAACTGCAAAAACACCTTTTATCATTTTACTCTTGTTTATATTAAACATTACAATTGTTTTAGTATGGAAAGTCCCAAACATATGAATGTTTGTATTAGAGATTTAGACAAGCAAGCTAGGCAAGTCTTCTAAACTGAAGATAGTCACACTGGTTCCAGTTCTTACATGTCCCTTAAGACAGCGATAAGAGAACTCTTGGCACTGCTACCTGGCATTATCAGGCTGGCTCTAAAAAATAGAATGAACCAACATGAACCATATCCAGAAAGGTACAGTTGTGCTGAAACACAGGACTCCTGCTCCTATAAACATAAAAGGTTTGCTGCATAAGACTACCTATAGTACAAAAAATTTATTCCAGAGGACTCACTCTTTCTGAAATAAAGCTGCACTGTTACTTTGGCATTTCATGGAGGAGCAGCTTTCATTTCCATTACTGAGAAATTAAGTGTATTTTATTATACACGATGCATGTGCAGAACAGCACTCCAATTCCTTTTACTACTGGTGTAAAAAACTGCAATCAAGACTTGAATGTGTCTTAATTTAGAGAGATCTGTTTAATCATTACTGGACTGAATTGTACATTCCACAACATGACCTCTGAAAGCTGCAGTTCAATTTATGCCAAATTTGCCTTGATCTGTGCACAGTACTTGCCCCTTGCAGAAGCCTCCTTCCTCTTATAAATGCACCCTCTTCCTCACCATCACCTCTAAGTAAAAGCAAACCCTTGCTCACATTTTCACACAACCTGCAAAACTAGATAATCTGTTCCTTTGCCTACTCATCTCACTTTGGATAGTCAGTATTGGATGAATCCATAGGATCACTGCCTAGTCCACTTCAAAAGTGACAAATTATTCCCAAAAGTTTTATGTTACACCTCTGAGAAATTACTTAGTCAAGACTACAGGGAGCCTTGTAGAAGCAACTATTACACAAGGTGCAGTACACTGCCCTAAAAATGGGAATGTGATCTTACCACAGGAATTGGCAGTTCACCTGGGGCGATTTTAAATGCTACCCTATTGCTGTACCATTTCACCCAAGAATGCCCTCATAAGCAGCATGCAACAGGTTCAAGACAACAGTAACATCTTTCAGTGTGACAACGAACTCCAAGACTAACTATGCAGTTAACCCTAGTGAAGTCAGCAACCCTGTTGATCGTACTTGCCCTACCTATTATCCCACCCTTGGTCGCTGTCAACCATCCTTGTTAATGTTCTTCCTAATCATTGCTAGGTGGCCTGCCACTTTTTGTAGCTCTTATATTTCTTGGTGACTTACAGGAAAATATAGCTTCTGGATTCTCAGAGGAAAAAAATCAAGTCTGTGCAATTGACAGAACTTACCTTCTGTAAAACAAAGAGCTAACAGTATTCAAGTCTCCTCGACAGCAAAAGGAATAGGAAAAGAGGTTCTATTAATATTTTGTAAATAAAAATCAACAAAAGATTAACAGAAAACCACTAGAAACAATTCCACAGCAATTTTGTTCTTAAACCAGTCATATAAAGCTAACACATTCTCAGCTAGGAACCTGGCTTCAAGTAAAAAAACCTCTGCACTTCTGTTACTACATATCCCACTCCTGAGACCTATATTTAACTGCAGACTAAGATGCCAAGAGCTACCTGAACCAACACTTGTTTGGAATGTATCGGTTCTGCACATGTCCTATCCATAAAATGGCCCATGTTATAGCAGCACACAGGAAGGAAACCTAGAGCTAGGTGTTCACAGTTGACTTTTCACCCTTTGAAATAAGACAGTAAATTCTAGCTAGCCAGAGCACCAGTTTCACCAGCTGTACTTACAAACCTGAATACAGGAATGGAGACATGCTCCTCAGAACACAAATCAGGAATGTAGGCTGGCAAATGAGTGCCAGCTTGGAGTTCCCATTGCTGACACTCCTGTTTTGACCACAAATGATCAGGTAGGAAGAACTTGCTTTTTACACATCTGTTACAGAATGGAAATAACTTATAACTGAGTCTCAATGAACTGGACTGATTTCAGTTTCCAGTACCCCCCAGTCACATGGGGCAGTTATAGCAAAGAGTTTGTCCCTCAGCAGCTCAAAGTAACAGAGGGTGTAACAAGAAACTACCACTACAGCAGACATCCAGCTTCCTCACCCCGCAGCAACAGACTAACCATTTGCTAAAACGGTTTATGAAGTGAAGATTTTGGCTGAAGTTAAAGCACGCTTCTCTCTAGATGTTTCCTATGAATCCAAGAGTTTCCACAAAAGTATATGTTAACAGGGAGACAAACTGTAGAGAGAAATTGCAGAGAAATAGACTGTGTGTGCAGTAAATACATTCAAGGATGCATGCCTGTAGGGACATGGAAAAACTTCTGTCCCAGTTATTTTTCCTCTCCCTGCCTTCTCAGTAAGCAAGACTAAAGAAGGAAAAAGAGTTAACTGACCTGAACAAGATCATTATGTTTTGTCTGAAGAATCATACTACCACATAATAAGGTTTTATATCTGTGAAGGACTGAAAAAGTTACTAAAAAGTTATTACTGGCTGGAAACAACTCTGTGTGTGAGGGAAGGGGGCATATCGGGTTCTGCCAAGATGATATGGAGCTTTGCCCTCCCTATAACCCCACCTCCGTGAGAGTTGCCGGTCCAGCTGTCACTCACTGGCACACTGAGAGCACTGCCCCATCTGCCCCCCACCACCACACAGTGCCTGGAGCCTTTAGTCCAGCCCAGAATAGCTATTAGCCTTTGGCACACCTGAAACCTCATACCACACTCCCTGCAGCCCCTAACCCAGTCCCATATGGCTGGCAGGGCTCTCATGTGCTCTTTCTCTCACTTCTTCATTTTATCTTAATTTCCTTTTCTTGATATTTGGGTAACTTAAACCTGGATGGGCTGGAATCTGTGAAGTCAATGCTTTGTGAAATGCTTTATGTAGACTGAATGCCTGTTTTAAACGTTTGCCAAGTTCCCTTATTTTCCAAAGTTTGACAGTAAAAGTATGTTATTTTGACCCCCTAAAAAGCATTGTAGAGTTTCTCGTGTGCGCAAGTCTTGAGGTATGAAAGAACTGAAGGTCCCTTTTAATAAATCTGTTGGGTGAGTTTTGGGAGATTTGTATCTTTTTTAACATAAAATCCCTTCAATGAGCTTGTCAACCAAGGCTGGGGTGTTACAACTGCATATAGGAGAAGATGAGGGCAGCAATTCCAGAGAAGACATTTGAAATTTGCAACTTGAACCAGAAGCTTTTTAGTCTACTATACTCAAGAACGAAAGACAAAACAGCCTGAAGAGAAATGCCCTGAGGTGCAAAGGACTGAAACAAGACAGAGAGGGTAATGTTTACCATACCTGAATGTTCACAGAGCACCTGTTCTCCTCACTTCACTTTCCATTAGAACTCCTAGACTTAGACAGATATAACATAAGACTGTGGCAATCTTTGTCTAACGTGCACTAAAAATAAAAAGTTATTACTTTCATCTGCAACTAAAGTGACTCATTTCAAGTCAGGTAGATGGAGAACCTGGTACAGTGTGAGATAGGACTAGGTGAACACAATTTTTCTAGCACTGCTAACCAGAAAGTTACAGAATCACAGCTGTTTGAGGTGCCCAACACCAGAACAGTTTCCATCTTCAGGCAGCAGAATCTGCAATAGCTTTTAGGGGTATTTTCTAAATAGCTAACCTTCCAGCTTCTGGTTTTCTTTTTCCATTCGAAGTAACAGAATTTGCTGATGGATGGCTTTTCTCCACAGACTTTGCAGTTCTTCTGAGTTTTTCCTCTCTCCACTTTTATCTGGACCATCCTCATTTTGCAATACTAGAACAAGAGGGTCCTCCTCCAGGGGTGGAGCAAGAGGGGATAAGGGTAACAATTCACTTCCATCATGACCATCTGCAAAGAATCAGAAAGCTATTACAGGAAACTCAGATTGTTTGACATACCATGAAAATCTGTCACAACAGAACAAAAATAGCTGTCTTCCACATTCAGCAGAGAGGTGCTTATTCCAAAGACAGAGAAAATGCAGTTCAACAGTAGAGAATTGTTTTTAAATACATAATTTTGTTTACAATAAATAAAGTGATATTTAAATTAAATAGAGCTAAAAAAAAGGGTCACCCAGTATTTCAGCCCCTTCCCCTGCTAGCTCCATCCAGAGTTACAATGAAGCATTTATCCATATAGTTGCCTTTACAGCTGAGCTAGTTTACTGCTGTAATTTACCACAGGCTCTATACTAAAAACAAGTTTTACCATCTGCTAAGCTGCACTGTAGGCAGTGCTATAGCACTTTATGGTCACTAAATATAGAGTTTGTCATTTACCTATGATTTTGAATTCTGGCAAACAGGACTTTATCCATGTATCACAATTTCAGATGCTTCAAAAGTTTCTACCTTACATGACTTAAAGCTGTAAGAATTATTAACACACTCAACAGGTGCTATGTGCACCACCAGGACAAGGCAGAAAATTTATCATTTTCTGCAAACACTCCTATTATGTACACAGGCTAGGGTAAAAATTTCCTAACTGTTAAAGAGTGTATCTTTGTCAGCAAGAGGCCTGTCTTAATTTCCTTGCTATCAGAGCAGCTATGGGAGACTGAAATTAATTTGATGACAGAATCTTCTGTTCAAAACAAAAAAAATCTAAATAATCTAAAGCCAACTAAGCACAACTCATCTCTAGCGAGGTTCTACCATGAATATTGTATCAAGCTGATTCCCTTCTCCCTTTCACATTTGCATGCTGCAGTTCACTATAGTATTAAATAACAACTGCTTTTTTATTTTCTTTAAAAGCACACACAGACCTGGATGCTGCATCTTGGAAGGAGATTTATTCATAGGTGAAGCTACCTGCAGGAATATTCTCCGCCGCCAGGAGATGCGGCGAGGTGTAAGCGTGGCCCCCACAGCATTTAGAGATTCACTGCTGCAGAAGGTTGATGTTCTTTTCTTTCCCTCCCCATCACTGAAGGAAAGAAAAAGCAGATGGGGTGTTTAAAGTCAGTCATCTTTGGAGGGAAAAAAAAAGTCTTTATTAAGTCTAATGAACAAACAAACCTGCAGGAGCCTTTGCTGGGAAGCTTAAGAAGGCAAAGCGCGCTGTGTGTGAGCTTTGCTTTGAATACAGAACGGCCCAATTGTTTTCTGGTAACACAGTGCAGTGAAGTTTACACTATATACCATCAGGAAGCATTCACAGCATTCATACAGGGCTCAGCTGGAAGCTCAGAAAAAAAAGCTAAACTTTTAGAGAAGCTAAGAGAGAAATATGGTAATACTTAGCCTCTAAAATAGATAGCAGTGGATTTTATTTTGCCATACATTAGTCTTAGGGGAGTGAACTGATGTAACACCCCTAAAAGCTGAGATGTTGCTCTAGTAGAGCACAATACTCCATTTAGTGCCATTTTAAATGTCATAATGAGCTCACAGGTGAATATTTCATTGGAGGCAATGCCTTCTCATACAGTCTCTATCCTATGCTTCAAGAAGTGGATGCTTCACTTGCATAAATGGGGCCAAATGTCCTCATGTTTCATCAGCATCTGCAGCTGAAGGAAAAGTCACTCTGCAGAGGGCATGCTCAGTTCCTACCACAATGACCTGAAAGGGGCTAATCTCCCCAGCTGCCATGTAGAAATATATTTATGTAGTAATTTAAATAGTTGCTTATGCTGCTGGAAGAAGCAAGGAGAGGGTACAGGAAAGGTTTGCTGGGAGGTCATTCTAAGAGGACACACCTAGCATACCTTTCTACTGACTACTGCCAGAAGAAAACACATTCAGCTTTTGTAAGTACTTGAGCTATTTTCAGAAATATTTCAGCATTTTGCATTTGTGGTAGTAAAGCAAGTGCACGAATCTCATATAGCAATGGGTACATCGATTATCTGCCACAAATCCTTCCATGTAATGCCAACAGTATGAGACACAACTACGGGCTTTTAGGAAGAGAGCATCAAACATGGGGAACTATGTCTGTAGCTTCACCTTCATCACAGGGAAAACTGCTATATCGACACAGTAGCTACACTTAAACATCCATCCTGTGACAAATTTCCATACTACAGTGCAAGGATCCTAAAAAGTTAGATGAAAGGAACACCCAGCATGTTCACTGGTTTTAGTGGTAAGGCAGTTGTAGATAGCACAGTCTGCCAGGTGCAGTCCATCCCCCACACCTGGCTTGCACAAAAGGAGAGATCTGCAAGGAAGGACTAGGAAGTTTCAGCTACACCAGTCTACCAGCTACACCATCTCAATCAGCACTTCATATCTACTACTCTGTGCTGAATGAATGTGCTGAATTCACCAAGCTAGAACTGGCCTTTTGCTGACCAAAGCCATCACTATGCTAATGATCTACAACAGCTCCCTGACATCTGTCAGCCTCAGTGAGCAAACTGGACTCACTATCATACCAAGGTATCAGACCCTGCTTCCATATTCTGGTAGAGAAATAACCATGTCTTCAAATTCGCCTACCCAGCACTAGAGACCACCCCTGCTCTCCTCTAAGAACAGCACTACAGGCTGGGAGCCCTGAATAGCAGGTAGTCTGCATTATTCTCCACTCCTGGTTTAGTTTCTATAGTATCTCAGTTCCTGATGCATTATACTATTAGTAAGCAGTCTCAGTAGATCCCCATGTTTAATTAACCAAAACAGTAACTGTGACAATCTTCTCTAACTCTTGTACAGAGTCTTTAGTGATGGGCTAACCACTGCTCATAGTAGCTGAACACAGACTACAACACTAATTCTCAATCTACAGGTGCTGTTTTCCAAAGGTATTTCAGTGCAACAACTCTTGGAAAGAAGATATTGAGTTTGGATATATAATCATTCTAACTTGTATTTCTACAAATATCTGTAACAGAACTACTCACTATTTCAAGTCTTACATATCACATGTTAGAACACAAAAAATTAGTCATTCCAGGGCTTACTAAATAGAAGCTACATAACAAGGTAATTAAAATTTCTTTTCTACTGCTATGTACAAAAATCTGTGTTCAGCTACTGTGCCTCTAAATGTGCAGACAGTCCTAGGAGCAGTTTTACAGAATATTTACTCTGAGTTGGAAGGGACCCACAAGGTCTCACTCTTAAGTGAATGGCCCATATAGGGATGGAACCTAGAACTTGGTGTTATTAGCACCATGCTCTGACCAACCGCTCATCTCACGGTAAGCCTTCAATTTACAGGACCAAAATTGGCAGGAAAGTCAGAATAAGAAGGTGGTTATTTTAGAGTATGAAACTCAGCTGTTTACATCATTTGAGTCACAGAGCTGACATTGGGATGAACTAATAAATACCTCGTGAAGTATGCAAATCATACAGTTCTGACAACCTGTATTTCTGTTGTTAAACTCTCCCTTCCAAAAATCCCCCAGCATTTTAAGTGACTAACATTAATCACCTCCTCCTTCAAAGAGCTGTCTGATGAGTGATTACAGGAAACCTTCTGAAAGTCTCAGGAACACACCTTGTCATATTCACCCAGGAAAACACCAAGATTTAGGAAAGTGAGGCTAGAAAGGGAGCAAAGAGAGTTTCCTCATTTCAAGAAAGACAAGTCCTAGCTTGTATCAGATCTGAAGGCATTAAACAATACCCTACAGACTAAAAGTGGGTAGAAGTCAGAGCAAAACGGTGGTGCCTCCTCTTCTAATGAAAAGGTTCAGAAGGTTGTGCAAAAAACAGTTTTCTAAACAGGGTGGGGGTAAAGAAAAAAGTGTATCTGACCGTTAGCTATCAGCTGCCTACAAAATGAAGAGGTTTATTAATGTGAGTGGAGAGACTAAGACCAAAGCAACTCCAAAACGACTTCTTACATAGAATTCAGTCATTGTTACTGAAAACCAGAGCAGAGTTTTCACTACCTCCCAACTTGGGGAAACAGATCTTCACAACTTTCCTGTCAGGGCACCGATACGGAACCTCAAACACTCGCAGGAAAAAGTTCTTGATTAAAAACCTTGTTCTGACAACACACAGGTTAAAACATCTACATGGGAAACATGCTGCAAGGTAACCCAGCAAAAGCAGTCCAATCATTAATTCCAGTTTTTAATTATGTTTTTTGCTTTAAAAAAAGTTTCTATGTCAAACTAACGAAATTTATAACTTCCCATACACTATGGATTACAAGGCAGAGTATGACTATTTTCTGGGTTATATAATGACATAGCCACAAAGAAGGAAAAAACCCACAACTACTTTCTACAAGTCCCTGTCCTACTGCAACTTAGCAACAGATAAAACACACTTGAGTCAATGCTTAGCAAATTAAGATATGGCAGTATACAGAGTCTTAACGAACTACAGAAATGATTAAGAACTGAACTGCAAATTGAGACAATTTCAAGAATCAAGGAGGGGATTTTTTTTACTTTAATTTATTTATTTTAAGAAAATGACAACTGGATTGCAGTACAGATTCTACACCACAATATTTCTTCTTGGTAAAACAGACACATTAAAGAGCAAAGTCAAATACTTCAGCAGAGAAATTCCACAAAATGGAGCATTTCTATTTGTTTGGTTTTTTCTTTTAACTTCACTGTTTCTGCTTTAATCACTTAATATTATCTCCCATGCAGCTCAGGAAAAATATAACAATGTAATACTCTATATTTAAGACAAATGCATCACAATTCAGTTTGGAGAATAATGGCTCTCTGCAAGGCCACTTCGTCCCTACTTCTGAACTAATAACAGAAACTAAAATGCATTTATCAGCTTCTATCCAAAAAAAAAAGTGAAAAGGTATAAATTCAATATAATGCCTCAAATGTTTCAGTCTGTACTTTCATCCTTAAGATCTTGCAAGCAATGACCCAAGTAACTCAGGAGAACAGAGTACTGATCATCTAAGCTTTTTATCTCAGGTAACTGCAACTCAGTTTCACCAAAGCACCATCCCATTCACTACCCTAGCAGAAAATGCATAGAATGAAGATGAGACAGCTACTTTAGTGGAAGGAAAATAAAAAAGAAAGAAGGAATCTCAGAAACTTGGTCAGATTACAAACATGCTTATTGCTTGGTTTTAATTATCTAAATCTCTTCCCAGAACTGTTCTTCAAAATGCTCCCAAACACTGATATTCAAAAAACAAAAACGTTACCCCATTTCTTGTGAACACTTTACATACTTAACTGAAATATTTTGCACTTGAGTCCATGAAAGCCAATTGACTTGTGAATAAATATTGCTGCTGCTATGCCAAGATCTGCGTTTTCCCCCATTTCACTTTCATTCCAACTTCTCTACTTGATTGCTCTAAGTAGCAATTGAATCCATGTAATCTACTTCGCAATTTGGAGGCCAATGGTACAGAATCTCCCAGATGAAGTACAGAATTCAACTTCCCAGCACTTAAGCTGAAGAAACCCATATATTAGACTAATACATGAAGTATTCCTGCCCTCTGGGAGGAAGAAAAACCAGTTTCTACCTGTTTACATCCCTCTATTGGTTTTCACACCTGTCATTTTTATTCTGTGTAATTACTTCTTGCTATTTTGTTTAAAGCACATTCTCAAGTATTTTACTTCCTTCATGAGACATGAAGCTGTTTTCAAATAAGCAATCTGTTTAAATTCAAGCAGTGATAATCCATCTTAAATTATCCTTGCACAAAAATGCAATGAACAGAGACAGTGTGGGTTAGTCAAGTCTACACAGAAGGCTCTTCCATTTTTAAAAGTGTTGCTTTTATCTTTATATTAAAAAACTTTTTTACCTCTATATTGACGAGACTTTTTTTTAAATCCTTATTTGTGCTTCAGTACTGAATGCTGCACAACACTCTTGCCAAAAATCAAGATTATGTGGAGACCATTTCCACCCTAGACCCCTCTCCAGACAAATGTATTGACAGTGCCATAAAAACATTCTGAAGGCATCTATAAATATTGCATTGTTGCACAACTTTACTGTATTGTTCATTCCATAAAGTAGAAAACATACAGGTGTAGAAGGGTTGGAACTAAACGATCTTTAAGGTCCCTCCCAACCCAAATCATTCTGATTCTATTACAAAAATCCCACAAAACAAAACAACCTCCCACCACCACTGTATATGATTCTAATTGCATAGGCCCATATGACTACTACAAATCAAAAATCTTTCTAAACTGAATTACAAGTGAAACTGTGCAGTGCTGAGGCCTGAACAACAGGCCCTGAGCCAGAGCTGACCTCTAGATGAACCTTCCACCCTAATGTTATATTTAGCCATGTCTCTGCTTATTAGCCAAAATTCTGCTTAATTAGTGTATTTATTATGAATGTATCTATCTTTCTGTATTTAGAGATTAATCAAGGCCATGGGGATACATAGTTGGCCTTATTAGATATGAATATATCCATCTTTATTCTACAGTAGTTGGTCCAAATTGACTCCCTGATTTTCCTCTGAAGCCCTGACCAGGCTTGGGGTGAAAACCAAGAAGGGAAGAAAGCCAGACACTTTCTGCACTAAATAAGTGATGTAAGCTTGTTTGTTTAACAATATAAAAGCTGGACCCTTTCAGAGCAACAATGGAGACCTCACCTAGGAGTGGACACACTGCGTAGGATTTCCCAGTTCCCAGGAGTGGTTCTCCGATCCCTCGCTGTGATCAGGGCTCCCCAGCTGATGTGTGGGTGTGGATGATGGGAATGTATTAACAGGGCAACTGATGATGGATCTTTCTTAATCACTACAGACACTCTTTGCAGTCATGATTAGGTGCATTGCTAAGCTTCTCCTTTTATAATTCTTTGCTTTGTAACTCTTTGCTGTTTTGCACTATAGTGAATTTATACACTTATTCTTTAAAGTTGGTGTCTGTGTATTTTGTGCTGACCCTCGTCCCTTGGCAAAAGAGTCTCTGCTTCTGCACATCAAAGTTCACCAGCAAACCATGAAAAGCTGCCTGCTGCATCATGTGTAATCTCAACATTACATGATTCAGAAGTCCAGTGTAATACGACTAGAACACACTTCATGAATGTGCAGGAACCATGATTACTTTGGAAAATGTACTTGAGTTTTAATCAGGGTTCCCAACAGTTAAGGAGTTTATAGTCTGCAGATTATAAAGGACTGCCACAGTGTGCTCAGTTCTAACATACCACACACTCACTCACACAGGAATGCTAAGAACACCTCACACTGAGCCTACTGGGATAGACAATGGTCCTCTCTGAGAAGAACAGCCAAAGGGGAAAAAAACAAACCAACTAACAAACTCACAAGAAAAAACACACTAAAAAATGAGAACTGATGGCACAACACTCATTTTCAAGTTTTGGTCACCATCAGTTGGACAATGTATTTCATTCTCCATTAGCCAGTTCAAGCGGTGGTTTACTTTAGTGTCTCTTACACATTAGCATTATTCATTCAGCACTTCTTTCTGACTGTATTTGTTGCATTCACTTCACAAACCCAAACAGATGCTAACAGTTCACTCTTGCTACCACAATTTCGTTACCACAACAGTTCAGGCCCAGTTGCTCCCAGCAAGACCTATAGCTACTGAGATCCCGTTTTCAGAAAATAATGTGTTTTTTCATATAAATTCAAGACTAAATGACATCTGAAACGTGTATACTGCAAAACTTAAATAGAAACATGGTTGTGTTCTGGGAATTAATCCTAATTTGAACAACTCCTTACCTCAGAGTTCAAAACTTCATTATAATGAAAGACAGTATCTTGACCTGTCTGCATAAACAATTTCAAAAAAGAGTACTATCTTAGAAATTCCAGCTTGGAATCAGCTGGCATTAAAGTACAGTTTTCATACAATACTCAATCCCTACATTCCCCAAATACAGAAAACTAGGTTTAATGGGATCCAGCTGCCTGGATCCTGCTGTACTAACTGACCTGGGCATTGTTTCAGCTTGGATCAAGTCTGCTAACAAAAGGGAACACAGAAACAAAGCTTGACAGGAACACAAATTAAAGGCAGTCTATAAGAGAGGGGTTACTTTTGTTGTCATTTCTCATATTTTTGCTTCTTCCCCACTCCTCTTTAATTGGAACTTATTTGTTAATTCACTCCAAACATCTCACAGTTAGTTAGTAGAGCTCAGTTAACTTGGTGTTTGCCCTTCCTCATGCACAGGCAACCCACCTTAGTACTGTTCACTCTTCACATTGCTCTTTTCTTATTTTCACGTGCCAATGATCACATGCTGGTTTGCATTCAGCAGAGAAAGCATTAAATTGGCATGACACTCCTAAAATGCATTGCATATCATGTGACAAACCAATGCAGCAGATTTGCAACACTACAACAGAAATAGGTGACAGCTACTAGATGTCAGCATAGAAGCCTCTATTTTTAACAGGCTTTTTTATCCAAAAGCCGGTTCACCTCTTTGCATCACAGAAGTCTGTTAGAAATGCATGAACACAAGGCAGTGGGAGAGATGCCATGTGCTGCATTCCACTAGGAATCCTGTTGTTAAGCCGGTGGCACTGAAGAACTAGGCAGGAGACAATGCTCTCACCTCTTGGAGAGGTCACTTTCTGAATGCTGGAGCAACCTTCCTGAGCCCTGGTAAAAGCTTTTCAGGAAAGAAGGGGCAGAGACAGAGGAGGGGAGACCAGGTGACACAGATTCACTCTCACTGAGAGCGCGCCGTACCCCGACCACAGGGCTGTGCAGGCAACAAGAGAACATAGCAGATGGGTCAGCATGGATTTGGATACAGCAAAACATTCAGATTAAACAGATATGGCTAAATACCTCATCTTGGCTTAATTAACTTTGTTTCCCAGAAGATAAAATGTACCAAGTGCATTACTGGGCAGTTTCCCTGGTGATATTGATTTTGCTGTTACAGCTGACTTATAAGAAACTTTTCAATGACATTGCAGAACAGGGAGACCACCTTATTTCTTTAGCTTTATTTATTCTCAAGGAAAATTCAGAAAAAAGAATGTCTTAAACATTCAGAAAATGGCCTTAGAAACCTTCTAATAATATGAACCACTTTGTTTCTTCTCTTCAGTTTTCTCCTGCTTTTGTAAATAACACATTAGAAATTAGAACTTATTTAAACGTAGTATTTTTGGATAATTTTTTGTGAAGTGTTTAAATCAAGATAGTCCTACTACACAGTTAAAGACTACTCAGTAGTAGTAACAAGTGCTGAGGGGACATCAAAAATAATTCACTTTCTTTTACTTAACACTTATGAATAATCCTCAATAGGAAAGCATGAAAAATCTCAGTCTAGAACCACTGCTGCTACAAACCCTTTTGACTGAAAATCTGCTGATGAGGCCACTTAATCAGCAATTTCTTAAAAGTTATTACAAAGAAATGAAGTCAGCAAGTACTTCAGCTTGAACTGTCAGGGTTTCCTGTTTGGATATAACACGGTGAGTGGAAAAAAAAAACACAACCAAAGCTTGTCTCAGTTAAAAACACATTATTTATCTCTTTAGAAACACAGTGTAACAATGCTACTTCAAGGCTAGTTTCTTACCCTTCTCACCCTTTCCTTCTCTCAAACAGAATAAAATGTTTTGTCTTTCTCTACAAGCTGGTGCAGCATTCACACTGGTATTTTACTGTAGACATCAAACAGGTGAGGAATTATTATTTAAACCATTTTTGGAAACAGCCCACAAAAAGTATAATTGCCGCCAAGCACTGAAACAGATACGTAGATTGGAGAAAGTGATCAACAGAAAAAAATTCAGCTCATCTGGGCCTGAATTTTGTAAAGGCTTTGGAGTTTGTACAGTCACTTACTGCAGATATCCAGGAAGGAGGCAGTGAAAGAAAGTACAGCCAAAGAGGCCCACAGTGATCTGCGGGGATCTCTTCTGCTGAGTGAAGGGACTCCCAAAGGGAACAGTGTGCCACATGTTAATAGCTGGAGAGTCTCCAAAAGGCAGGGGAAAGAAGTTACAGAAGGAAGCTCTGGAGAAATGCAAACGGAAATCACATGCCTCAGAATTCAGTGGAGGTGTTTAATCCTTATGTCCTTATGCAAGGCTCCTCATCAGTTTTAACTGGAGATACTCTCTGTGAGCTTTTATGAACATGGTGACAGACACTTGTATGTTAGTACCTTTTTCATCCTGGCATAAAAGCACCAGGCTACCATCTCTGCCATGTAAAGCACTGAGGGACTCTTCTTCAAAGGGCATGACTACCAACACTGCCAAAAAGGCTCAGCTCAGAGCTGACAAATAAACAAACAAGCAAACAAACAGATGGGTGCCAGCATCCAGCCGAATCATCACTTTGATGGATTGATGTGTCCTCTGAACCACAATCAGGGATTATTGACTTACTGCAAAGCACCAAACTACTTGGAGGTGGAGAAGACAGGCTGAAGATAAATAAATAAATAAATGGAGAACCCAGCCAGGGAGAAGTGCAGAAGCAGCTTCCGTACGGAGGAACACGGGTGAGGCAGGCACCCCACAATGGCAGGGGACAGCGGGTGCGTGGCACAGCGTGCCCCCACTCACCTTGTCGCCTCCACGCAGTTCTGCCGCAGCAGCGGGGACCGCACACTCTGCGACCTCCCGTTCTGGAAGGTTATCCTGCGCCTGGCGCTGGACGGGGGGTGGCTGAAGGTGTGCGCACGCCTCCTGAACTGGGGGGATTCCGAGCCCTCTTCTGGAAATGTCTGCCAGGCCGAGGACACAGGGGACGCCGGAGGAGTAGCTGGTGGGGAATCACCCGGTGAAGTGTCCTGAAAGGAAGTGCTGGCAGAGTAAGGCCTGGCACTCTGCGCCCCGCGCCCCACGAGAGCTCTGCCTAACCCATCAGCCGCACGCTGCTGCAGCATCAGGGCACCAAAGCCTCTCCCCCTTCTGGGTCATGGCCTATTGTATGCTAATTATCACCCAAACCAGACATCCTTTGATAATTCACTCCAAACCAGCAGTCCTTCTTAAAAAAAATAAAGAGAGAGCAGAGTTAGAAATAAAAATGTATATATAAGGTAAATAACATACTAATTACTCTGGGCATCCTCTCACAGGAATTGGCATTCCAGCCACCAGAGTTTTGTCTCTTTCAGGAAAACACAGGAATGGAAAAGACTAGGGAAACTGCTTTTAGCTGGTTTCCTCGACATATCACGAGCATGCTTCCTGTACCGTCACAGCGACATCCTGGAAGAGAGACTGCCACTACACAGCCAGTTTATGAGTAACCATAGCAGGAAAACCGTAACAGAATCTTCATCTCCTGGGAAAGCCGGCAACCAACCCTCATGTGAGGTAAAACATTAAAAACAGGAAATAAAAAGAGAGTGAACAGAGTTCCACCCTCTCGCTACCATGCAGCATGCCCAACAGCTGGGTTTAGGTCAAAAATTCTTACTTCCTTAAAGCAACTATTACTATAGAAAGGAATCTTCACCTTCCAAGCATTTCCTTTTGTTGGGACATGACCTTTTTTAATTACTTCAGTAAAACAAGGCAGAAACTTACCAGAAACTCCTTTTTTTTGGTAAAAACAAGGTAAGTGTAGAAAAAAAGGACTGGCAAACAGATTAAACCTGAAGCTTCAAGTCAACATAAACGCCAGCTTTCTTATACCCTCTGCCTCCCAGTAGAAAGTCTTTGAGTTTTGTAAATTGCTGTGCTTGTGCTACTTCCTTCAAATTGAAGCAGAGTGCCATATTTACGCTTCAATAAACCCGTACATGAGACTGTGCCAATTTAAACTAAGCTCCTTACGTACTTTGTCAGAAGCAAGGCTGTTGCAGCGCTCAAAGCTGTCCACACTTCCCAGGCGGCCTCGCATTCTGTTGGCTCCCTGCAAATAAATGGGCAAGTAATTTAATATGGTCTTTTCCCTCTTTTTCAGAAGGTTAAGCAAGATGACAACACCTGCACAGGTGAGCATAGGACAGTTCAGGCACGTGACATGTTTGACATAAGACGACAGCTGACACGGCAAGCACTGGATTTTACAGGCAGTGACATCAAAGTGTACCTTCTCTCACACTGCTCCCAGGAGTTTTAAACCTGCAACTCTATTGTTTGAATCAACTGCGTATTTCCTGACACATCTGAGGCAAAACAGCTGAGTTGGCTTGAAAAACCAAGTTCAAAAAACTCCAGACTTCAGTACTGTGCATGCACTGCTGCCAGTGGATACATCTGACTTACTACAATCTCAGCACAGTTTGCTCCATATCTAGACATTGAGACAAATTCAGTCCCCCTGGGCAAAAGCAGTGAAAGCACTAAAAGTGGGAAAAATGCTCTTTGGCTGCAAATCCAGCCAAAAAGCAGCAGACACAAACAAGACTTTTCATTTACAATGCAGATAAATCTGACAGAAATTTGTTAGAAATTAATGTTAGAGGATCTTTCTGAACTTGGAAGGATCCTTTGGTTTCAGAAGAAGAGGTGACAGATTGGCAATACCTTTGAATACTTTTCAATCCTAACTTTAACCCCAGGTGATATACGCTGTTGAACACTTCTGACTGCTGAAGAAAGTTGCTTTCAACACTTTATCAGGAGAAAAACAGCCTAGGTTTTAGGAAAACTTCAGACAGAACTTCTCTTGGTATGCTTGCAACTCCAGTGAAAGTTTTGTCAACATCAGCAGTTATTTACCCTACTTTTTCCCACTAAGGGTTATTTTCTAGACTTAGAGTGCCCTTTAAGTACATTATCCCATTTAAGCACATCAACAACAAATACTCTGCCTGAAGTATCTCTTCACTGACCCTCACAATAAAACAAGAGCAAAGGATAATTTGGAAGTTTATCGCTACCTTTGAAAACACACACTTTTGGCACTGTAGTAAGGGCTTTTTGGTTAAGGAAGAACAACAACAGAAGAGGTTAGTACAGCATGGTCTGGAAGAAATCTGTTCATAAGGTCAAAGAAAGGTTATGTTTATTTTTCTGAGGTACCTCATTAGGAAGCCACAGTCTGTTTATGGTTCACAAAAATAAGATCACTCCAGCAAAACAAACAAGTGAAAAAGTGACATTCATCTGGGAGGATGTGAAGGCAGAGCACAGAAACCAGCATGTTTCCCTAGGCCAGTAGTGAGCAGCTGCTTCTTCAAGCAGCTTAAAATGCCACTTGACATTGTTTACCTAGCTAAGAAGCCATCCACTTAAAGTGTTCCTGAATATCTGGTTACTGCATACTTCCTTATAACTTTGCTAAGATTGAGGCTGCCTAAACCTCTCCCCAACATATACTGACTTTTACTTTTTATTTAAACCTTTTTATCTACAAAAAAATGCTGAATGCCAACCTAAAAAGAACAAACAAACAAACAAACAAACAAAAACCAACAAAAAACCTTAAGTTTTTTCCTGGTCTCTACTACTAAATGAGTTTTTAAATGAAGATGATAACATGCATAATTAGCATCCATTACATGAATACCATTTGCACCTGGCTTAAAGAGGGAAAACCCCACCACATCAATAGGTATTTAGTGCTTAAATACCTTTAGGAATTAACCATTATCCATTAGGCTTGTTGTAATAGCCTGATGAAGAATAAGAACTATTGAAAGTCACTGTGTATCACATGTATGCACATAACACACAGTACCCATGCATGGAGATACTTGTATATACTTGCTTTAACCAAATAACTAGTGGTTGAGCTGCACTGCAAATAATTTTTCTTGGTCTTTCATTGTGTAACATTTAAGTGAGTCAGAAAGGATGAACCCCTATAGGTATCATTATTCACTGCAATATATGCTGTTCCTGATTTATTGCACTGTCAGTTAAAGATGAAACAACATTCCTTACAATAGCAAGTCCACTTCATAAATAGCAAAGTTGAAATGGCCCTAATCCACACTCAGGTGTCCCCTTCTCTTGAACTCAATCATGGACTGTGTAGATCCTTATAATATGCAGCATGTCACAGTGGCCCTGGTGAGAAGAAAGATACTATATAAAAAAACCCCAGCAACTACTTATAAGAAATTTCCCTTCAGAGACAATTCAGTATATTTCATCCAAATGATTTTTCCTTGACACGAGTCAGGAGTGCCAGTATAACTGTATAGGCTTTACTAACTTATTTCAGTGATACACCCTTGTTCCACAGTCACCACAGGGTTCATGACCCACCATCAGAGCTAGATCACTTTTCAGTCACATGTCCTTTAGATGTGGAAAGGAAAACAGACTCAGCAAAGGCACGCCTGTAGCTGTCACCATTTGATGATATTCCAAACTGCCAAAACTATCCAGATCCTTCTGACTGTCATCACTCCCTTTTGCTCTCTTTTGCGCATGCCCTCTCCTTCCCTTTCTCTCTCTCCATATTCAGACCAAGTCCCCAGTTCGTAAAACTTGCTACACAACAGTGGTCAGATTTGATCAGGAGAGTTTTAATGCTAGTTTCAGTCCTAGACCAAACAGACACCTAACTCTATGTTCCAAGGATTCTCTCTAGCAAATACTATTTTGCTTCCTTTGCAGGGAACATCTGTGGCATCCTACATTTGTAGATTACTTTATGCCATGCCTGCAGGAAAAGTGCAACTTAGGGCCTGATTTAGCATGGTACTTTTAAAATTACTAGCAGAAGGAACTTAATTTCACTGTTTCAAATTATATTCAGACCTCAGCATCCGGTGCAAGTAGCTCATCACACTTTCTCTGTAATGACACTCTGGATGCCAGGCACCCAGCCTTCTTCGGTTACTCCTCTATATGCTTCTCCTCTGACTCACCCTTCTGAGCAGGGGACACAGCAAAACTCACAATTCAGACTTCTTTATTAAAAGGCTATTGAAGATAAGAGAGTTTCAGTAATTATGTGCAATTTCACATCATATCTGGCTAGGACATAAAAATGAAGAACAATTCACTTTTTAAGACTACTGCTTTGTTACTATTCTCTAAAAATTCTTGGTGCCTAGTACGAACAATTTTAGCTATGAGATGCAAGGCATTACTTCTCAGAACAGAAAAGATTTCCAGTATATGCAGGTACATCTATTCACACTTTCAAAAAATCATAACATGTCTCTTTATGGGATCATGCAACCATCCTGATTAAATTTTATTCTGAAGCAATACATCCAATAATGCTCAGCTAACTCACTTGCCACCTACAATGAATGTTCATTACTCAGAAATGTGTCTTTTTAGCTCTCTGTATGTGTGGCCTTACCATAAACTTTCTTGTGCAGTTAAGTCACAATCAACCCAGCTGTAACTCTCAGATTTCAAAATAGGGATATTGCTTCACTACGCATTTATGAGACTGAAGCCAAAACAAAAAATAATCTGATAGGTCTTTACTGTCAAGGGTATCTAGTAGAGCTGATGACAATGAATTGTTAATCTTACCCTTGAGAAGATATTTTCCAGAGAGCTAGTCAAGGATTTCTTGGCCTTGTTTTTCAGAATGTCAAGTTTAAACCTGCCACCACTGGTGGTGCTTTCTGGAATCGCACTGTTAGAAACGACCTGTTGAAATGAGCAAGGACACAACTCAGTTTTAGCAATTTTTTTTTTCATTGTAAAGACTATTTCCAAAGACTGGAGCTGAAACCAAGTTATGTAATAAAGAACATACCTTTGGCCCTTATTACAAAAACACCACAATCCCACAATCTCTCTCCAAAAAAAAAAAAAACAACCCCAAAAAAACCCCCCAAACAAAAAGCCAAAACACACTCACAAAAAATTAAACTCACAGCTAAAGGTACATTCCATCTCTAATGAATATATTGTAAAAGTATATCAGTTTAACAGTACTGTTACCCATTTCCTTTGTAAGATGAGTTCATAATTGAAAATTAAACCAGTGCCCTCTTCATTCCTATTCTCCCTGAACATAACTGGTTGGGATTGGAGATCAGGAAAAAAGAAAAGGAAGATGTATCCTCACACCATAATGAAATATAGACCTAAAAATCATCTTTCGTGCCTTCCTTTGTTCTCTCCTCAACTTATATACCCCAAGCATGCCACTATAAAATTAAATCAAATTTCTTCTCTTTCACAGTCCTCTCTTAACTACAATACCCAGCTTTAGTTACTCCTGACAAAATCTAGCAGTGGTCCTGCTAGTAATTAAGACTGTATTTTAATAGGGTGGGAAGAATTAGAGGGATAAAACAAAAACAAGCTTTACCGATGGTGCTTCACCAATGTGAATGTGTGTTTTCTGCTTAGTTTCACAGAGCTGACGGAGATGTAAGATCACAAGTTCATTTTCTTCCTGGTCATTGTCAGGCTTCATTTTCTATCAGTAACAGCAAAGAAAGGAAAATTTGTCCTTTGAGTTGTGATTTGATTATTTTTCGCTCCATATATATGTATTCTTTGAATTTAATATACTGATACACCAAATGCCAGAGTGAACTATTACTTTGTCGAATTGCAATACTGTCTGTGTGCTTTCATACTCTTGAGCAAAATAGAACAAAAACTGACACATGTTACAGGCTGTAGAGAGAGGGAGCCTTACACACATACACTTTGTTTTCTAAGGTTGTTTGCCACTGTATAACCTTGTAAGTCGCATAAGGAACCCAGGAAAACCAAATAGCCATTCTATTCTTTAGGCAACTGGAGAGGAGCAAAGCCTTTGAATGCCTAAATCATTATATACTTCACCTACTTGAGTATACCTGCTTACACAAGAATGATGTGTCAAAATAAGTCAAAAGGGAAAAATTCTGAAAATGCCAAACATATGCTTGATATTTGCATGTCTCACATGCTCTCAACACAGTCCCACAACACTTTCAACTGGGGAAATGTGTTTACAGATGAAAGACTAAGCTCAGAAAAAAATATGCTCTGGGTAAGGAGCATCTCAGCAGATATGGGAAACAAAAAATTTCTAATGGCAGTGTCTCACACACAAGGTTAGGTTGGAACATGATATTTCAGTATGATGTTTGGTGGAAAAACAGTAAATTTTCAATCAACTACATAACAAACCAAACATGATCAAAAGCAAAAGAATTTAGTCCATTTTATCATGGTCTTTTTCAAATTTGGAAGAAGAAAATTCTAAAGTATTACCTGAACACGTTCAAAAATGTCTGCTTGCTCATTATCAGTTAGCGATGACAGATGTCTCTGAATTACAAGTTTGGCTCTTGGAGGATAGAGTCCTGGGAAAAGAAAGGGCTGTTAAAGCTTCTTGATTCTCAAAGGATCCCTCAAAAAACTTTTGAGAAAAATAATAGTAGAAGATATAAACCTTCATTTGAGTTTACGCAAGTTTAATATATGACAGTTGTATATCTGCAGTATACATGATACAAAGTAATTCACATTTTGCTAACCCCATGGCTTTGTCTCCTTTCTTTAGCAGTAAATACATACAGCAGCAGCTTACTGGATGGTTCCTATGTAAAAGGTTGTGCTCCCTACCCCACTGGTGGGTTCGGTCCTAGTACCAAGAGATCACTGACAGATGGAAGCCTGACAACAGTATGGGAGAGGAGGAGAGAGGAACAGATCAGGGTTCTAGGAAGCTACAAAAAATGTGGGCAAAAACAAACCCCTAGTACCAAATGAAGATACACAGTTTTCCATCTAAGGTAGATATTGTTCATAGAAAATTGCATTCAGAACAGATAAAAGATTTTTCCAAACTCATGAAACTTTAGGTTTGACTTTGATAAACTTCTAGACTCAAAACAAAGCAGATGGATAGAAACAAAGGGACGCTAAAATACGTCTTTCAGTCAGTAAGTACAAAGTTTATGAAACTACTGTCACAGTACTCTAGTTAGTTGTTGCCCTAGGAAAGATTTTATTTTGATACTGGACACTTATCCTGCAAGTACCTGATTCAAAACACTTACACTGCCTTATACAGCAGCCTCCACAGTTTATAATTTACAGAAGCCTTTCCCAGTTAAGCTTTATCACTTCTGAATATCTGCTGTTAAACCCAGGAAATACCAGTCACAAATTAACAAAATTTCACTCCACTAGGATTTCATACTTTGTTTTTCATCCACCAGAGGGAAGCAAGAAGCAACAGTGACTTTCAGTGAATGGGAGAACCGGTAATATCAAGCACCATCACCATCAGACCAGAAGATACAAGACAATTCGCTTTTTGTAACATACCTGCCGGTTTTTTTTTCTTGCATACAATACTTTGCAAGGACACCTACTGGAGTGACTATAAAAATAGGATCCTTTTTTTATTTTTTTTTTTTTTTATTCTACTCTGTAAGACTTCTTGTATGTGTTCTGGCATACTTCACTTTCAGAGAAACTGTGATCATTTGTCTATTCATATCTGAAGTCGGGCAGTTGCCTTAACTTTATTAGATAGGGCCTGAAGTTGTGTCAGGGGAGGTTTAGGTTGGATACTAGAAAAAGGTTCCTCACCCAGAGGGTGGTTGGGCACTGAACAGGCTCCCCAGGGAAGTGGTCACAGCACCAAGCCCGACAGAGTTCCAGAAGCGTTTGGATGATGCTCTCAGGCACATGGTGTGACTCTTGGGGATGGTACTGTGCAGGGCCAGGAGCTAGACTTGATGATCCTTGTGGGTCCATTCCAACTCAGCATATCCTGTGATTCTGTGTAGTCTCCTAACTTAATAATTTATTTCCACAAAATATAACTAGTTTTCAAGTGTGTGAGAGAATAAACACAAATAAGGAAAAAATAACCCCACACAGGAAAGAAGGAACACACAGGAAAGCAAGATCCTTTTGATCACAACTATTTTTTTATGACTCATTTTGAAAGCATACAACTTGAGACAAAAATCCAAAGAAATGGGAGATGAACTGGGGGGTTTTGCTGCTCTGCTTAACACTCAAGAAAAGTGTGTTGATGAAAGTCTATGTATTAATAAATGAAGCTATACTATTTTTGGTTGCAGTATTACTACTGCTAACATCTCCACCTAAATAAAGAGAGTGCAAAGTGATGGTAAGAATTGCTTATCGGGATACTTTTCCTTCTGTTCTTACATTGCTTAAGTTACTCTACAATAATCAGCAAAACATAATTAGAAAATTAACTCATCCACTACCTTCAATTCTTTCACAAAGTTTGTGCAATGAATGCATAGGGCAGGCCTCACACAGTTTAATCTGCGTCTTGGCATTTTGCAAAGCAGCAGCGGTGGTAAAGGCTTGTTTCAGGGTCAGCATTACCTCATCAACCTATATGGAAGGGAGGGAAAAGGGTATTTAAACAAAAATGCATGCCATATACATGAAATTTACAAATCACTTCATAGACAGGTGCTTTAGAATTAAAAAATAAAAGCCAACCAACCAACACCCCAAAAAACAAAACAAACCCTCCCTCCCCCCTCAAAAAAAACCAAAACCAAAAACATAATAAACCCTTTTTACTGTCTTCTAAAGAGATCAAAGTTGTATTCCCAGCTTTCTACCTTTTCTGTAGATGCTCACATCTTCAAGTTCAGCGAGATAGTGTAATTTTGAGTATCTCACTGCAGCTACTCAAGCTTACTGGGAAGGCAGCCACCGTTTTAAGAAGCTGCAAGTGGGAATTTTTGGCTTGAATATATGCTGGCTAAATAAAACACATTAAATTCTTCACCTTCAATTTTCTCCTGTAAACTGCACACGCTCCCTTTCAATTACTTTCCTCCCACTGCTATACCATTTTAGCACAAACCCCCACAGACCCATCCCTGCTGCCAGACAGGAGCTTCCCACAGCAGTTCACTTTTCTCCAGGCTACTAGACTGGCTACCAGCTTCATTACAATCACAGTTTATCTTTAGGTACTGCTGGCTTGCCTTGCAGTCTGCCCTGACATTTCCTCTGCTGCTACCACAAATACATCAGTGTTATGTTCCCACACACCAGCACTGGAAAAACTCAAGCTTTTATCTAAGAAAGGTTGAGGTGACAGCACTTCTCCACATTCATTCAAATACGCTCCTAGACCTTGTATACAAAGCACTTGGAGGTTCCCTGTCTGTATTTCAGGGCAATACCATGCTTATTAAAAGCTGTTTACTGAGTCTTTGCATTAGCATGGAAAGAAGGAGACAACAGCTTGAGAATAATTTTAGGAAAGAAATCAGTATTCTACTTCAGAATCAGGTCCTCACTCCTACTTTTTTTATAATAGGAAGAGGAAAGCTGAAATATTTCAGACCAAAATCATGCAGTTTAACATTGAGAACATTGAGACTTTTTTGAGGGTCTGTCACTTGCAAGGGGAAAAAAAAAAAAGGGAACCTCAATGTAGAAATCTGAACTAGCTTGTGCCCCAGTATGTCCAGATTTGTTTTGTTTTAGAACCCACAGTTTTAAGCATTACCAGCAATTTCCGGGTGCTCTCTCTCCTTAGCAATAAAGCAGGACATTGAACAGTGAATATCCATCTTCCAACAGAGTCTGTTAAGTTTTTTAAGTAGGCTACAATCCCTCTCCAAAAGAAGATCCATGGAACAGTACTAATAAGTATATGGATCATGGCTACACTAAAGCCATGAGAACAGCATAAACCATAACTAGGTTTAGAAGAAATATACACAAGCCTACCTACACGGCCTGCCTGGCAGCAGAGAATCTGGAAAGTTCTGCCCTGCCACAGTCAAACTGCCACTGGGGTTCAAGTGATTGCTTCTGAAAGTAGCTCAGGAATGTTCATTTCATATTGCAATGTGGGCATACCCACACGTATTAGTACTAGAATATGTAAAGAGGTTCATAAATACATGGGGGGGTTATGTACCACTTAAGCTTTTGAATTATGCATGGTCAGATTTACCCATAGGTCAGATGTAACATTTTCTGTAAGTACGATAGAGCTGATTTCATAATAACCTCCTATTTTGATAAAAGTGCAGCCTCAGCTGCCATTGAACCTCTAGGGTACAATGTTCGCTGTTTGAAGTTTTATTGATGTAAACCCATTCGCTCTCAAACTAGTCAATGGATTAAAAAAGTACATTTTCAGCTAACTAAAAAAGTGATTTTTAAGTTTAGTTTAAAAAGAGTTAGCAGCTGTCACCACAGCCATCAGGGACAAATATATTTCAGAACAGAAATTAATTTCTTTTAAAGTGTCAGAACTTTAAACTAAAAATGGAGTAGTTATTTCCTGTGCGCTCTCACATTCTTAAGCTACCTGTTATCAGTTAAATCAGTGACACCTGTAACTTCAATTAATTGATACATACTTCATCAAATATCCAAAGGACTTTTTTATAGTTCCATACATCCACACATACTACGGTTTTCTTCTGTGATCAGATGTGCTATTTTCTTCTCCTGAGGCACAAAACAGACTACAGAGAAAATGCTAAAGCCACGTGGCAGGCTAAAGATGCATGCATGATCAGCAGTAGTCTAAACCCTACTCTGGAGTGTATGTTTGGGTTTTATCATCAGCTTTGTTACTAATTCAATACATGTCTCTACATGTTTAATGGGGAACCATGTCTCTCAACAGTTAGAAATGGAAGAGTTATAATCAAATACAGAGCCCAAATATGCTCACAGTCTGCATGCATGAACACACCCATATGGACTTGTTCTCTTTATTATTAATATATGCATCAGACAAGTAGCAGGATATGGTTATGTACAAACGCAATGTATGCACTTCCTATTGCATATTTGCTTATGCACAGCTGACATCTTGCACTTGACAAGAGGTGACCACTGAGGTTCAGCTGACACAGCAAAGTAACAGAGTCTCCCATTGTTTAGGAAATGCCTTAGAAATCCTCTGATAAAAAGGTTAGGATCATTAATAAATACTCACCAGAGACTCATTTGCACACTGGAACACATAGCAAACATACTGGCTTAATCCAGGTTCCACAGATTCCCGGCAAATGAAACCAAAGTGATCAACGTGTTTTATACCCTAAAAGAGTTCAAAACCAGCATTAGTGGACTATTTTATAAACAGATTGAGTTTCCAAAGCGATAATAAAAACAGTTGCCATACTCCAACACTTTTTTGCCAATGCAAAAATTGGAGAAACTATAAACGTGTACTCCTAATGATCTATTTTACAACTACTATCAATATCTCCTAAATTGCTTTCTGTATTTAAAAATTACATAAAGATCTTTACACAATCAAAACAATTTACACAGCAACAGACCCGGACCTGAATTTCTTCCATTAGAAAAGCTGGATTTTCAGGGAAGCAAACTAAAAACTGCTAGGTTGCATTTGGAATTGTCTCCACAGTGAAAACTTGATGTAATAAGCCCATGCTAAAACAAAGGATTGGAGAAGCATCAGAGTAGCAATAGAGCTTTGCTTTTCTGTAATGTATGTAAGACTACACAAAAAAACCCCATAGGGAATAAGTGGTGACATACAGAATTCTAAGCAAATTCTGAAATAAATTCTTTGAGACTGAGTTACATACCAGAAATTTCAAGACTTACTACACAATCCTACTGATGTTTTCTTTCAAGATCTTAGTGTAATGGCTTGACAGGGAACATTGCCTTGCTAAAAACAGCACTGAGAAGATCAAAGAGAGCTGCTTCCTAGGAAGCACTATATTCCCAGTCTGAATTCATGGAACATGACTCACTATTGTTAATGCTTTTGCCAATGTTTTTATCATCTGGGTATAGTAATAGTAGATTTTTTTCCAAATGAAAGCCTAATCTCTCAAGTTCAAATACAACTGAAAGCAGAACTCATTTGCTTGGATTCATCTCCAAAGAAAATATATATATCTTAAAAGAGAGGAGGCAAAGCAACTTGCCCACAGAAAATACTCTTGACAAAATTGGAAATGCAGTATGTGACAGACTGAACATATTGTCACTACATGCTGTCATTTTAAAAACAAAATTCCAGAAGTTACATTTGTGCCACTTAAAACTTAACAGAGGTGCAGAGGCTATCTAAGACAACATTAATGACAATAGTTTAACCATAGTCCACACTAATCTTGACTTAACTAGACTCATCTTCTTGTGACACATGAAATCTTCAAAACCATAAAATAAAAAAGGCCTGATGTATACACAAGTTGATCTATAGATCTGTGTAGTGTTGCCCTCTGTTTTGCAAGGAAAACATTAAAGGTGGTTTGGTGAGATTCCAGTTACCTCATTGCTGACAGTGCCTGAACAAGCCTATTGCTCTCTGACTTCTCAGAACATTTGAGGGGGGAGACAGAGGTGACACTTGCACTACTGAGGCATAAATAGCACAGTACATTCCTCAATCAAGTACTTCCACCACATTTCTCAAAGAGGGTAGCTGGACTTGACATGACACAAGAGCCAAGTTTTATGTTGTTGTGGGTTCCCTCAAGGTCAGCAAGGCTGCAGCAAGAAAACTTCTACAGTTGTCTGATACCTGAGCTTAGACAACACACAGAGGCTATCATGAATTATATGTGCTGCTTTGACAATTATATGGAGTGAGGATAATTAATTGAATGCAGCAGATCAACCATGTTTAATCTATAGAATAAAAAATAACTTTATTAGATCAGACTAAGAGAATCCAGAATGCAAACTGACCAGAACATCTCCTTTTCATTATCTGTAAAGCTTAAAAGAACAACTATTTCTAAGTTGCAGTCCTACAATACACAGTAAATCACTGCCCTATAAATCCGTAACATAGAAGCCCTGTGGCTAGCACCAAGTTCTTAAAAGAAGAGGTTTATGCAACCAGTATTTAGTCTTGAACAAATTAATGTTTCATTTCTATTGAACACAGAATCCCTTTGACTTCTCTAAAGTAGCTGTTTTTCATTAAAAAATAAAAAAATCAAACAAAGCCCCCCAGAGCATTGTTAGTGCCTCTTTGAGCCAAAATAACAGAAGCTTTGCTCCAAATGAAAGCTCAACACACAGGATTACCTTACACTATTTACTGTACACAGCTATTTTCCTGAAGGAAAGCTGAGCTTTGAAGGTCTGCCATGGTCTTGCTGGTCACCATGCTTTAAAGTCAGCAGAACAAATGTTGTCACCGCTTAGGACCGTTTTGTTTGACTAATACCAGTATCTATATTCAACCTAGGATCCCAGTAACTAAAGCTCAAGTGTCACTTTTACTCAGTTCAGTACACCCAAAAAGCAGGAGAAGACAAAAGCTGTCTGCAAATTTTGCTTTCCATACCCCTGCTTTAAGAATCTTTTTGATCAGTATTTATTATAACGTTATTACTACATCATTGTTTGAATATACTGTCCCGTTCTGTATTTGCACTAGCCTTTTTTCTCTACCAAAAGCAATACAAATTGTAGTTAAACAGTAAAGTCAGCTTAAGGATCTGGACCTTCAGTTGCTAGCTCAAGACTCCACTTGAGTTACAAATATTGACCATTCTTAACTTGCATTAGCACTGGTAGCCCCATCATGGAAGAGTACATTTGTTATTAGTATTAAAATGAAAGCACTTGGGAGCGAAATACAGGTTTAGTGAATGCCAGAAATGTACTTTAAACTAAAATAATAATGTTTAAGGAGGCCTGAGGTGATGCATATGGCATGGCAAATGAAAGAAGGTAATAAAGTAAGACATCAAAACAGAAAGTGCCTGAAGTAACAGGTGCTGAATAACACCAAGAGGGAAAGGTGAATCCCTCAGCTCTGGCATTTAACTTTAAAAGAAGTATTTCTTTATTACTGGACATAGCTAGGTAAAGCTACTGCCATATTCTCCAGCAGAAATGATGTAGGTAAACTGCTGTTTTTCTGGAGGGCTGATCTGCTGCTCTCTTCCTTTCATTCTGAAGGCTTTAGGGAACTTACCTGCTCAGATAGAGCACACTCAGAGCATCCTAAATGGTGATTAAGCTACTTCCAAAAATACATCCAGTGTTCTCCCAAAGCAGAACACTTTATACTTTGTTTGCTGACCAATGACCACAGCTCAGACTGGTTCTTTAGTGCTCAATTTTTCTGTACTTAAGCCCTCTGGAAACAGCATTACATTCCTTTTTTTTTTGAAGTATGTAGTTGAAACTGCTACCAGATGAGTAAAATCCCCAATTTGAGTAACAGCTCTCACTCTTGTAAAGGCAAATTGCTAATTCCAGTCTGCTGCAACTGTTTGTGAAGCAATGGCAGTTCAATATCCCATTTTTTCATACTCTCCAAATAAGCTGATGTATCAAATTTCATGCAGGATTTGGGTATACATTAGTCACAATCACCCCTCCCTTTTTTTGTAAATTAGGGAGTCAATGGGATAAGACAGCAATTTACTCTTACTAAGGGTAAGTTAGGATAAACTGTTTTTAAATGGCCTTTAAGACTCAATAAGGGAAAATAGCACAGAACACTGAAAAAGAACTCTACATTTCTTTTTTACTCCTGCCTATAGACCAGCAAGGAACCCAGCTGAAGAACAAATGAAATCTTTTTCTCCTGATGATCTGCATGTCGGTTCTTAATAATGCTTACCTGAGAGCATGAGGAGATATCTTTAAAATTCTTTTCAAACACAACAGACTTGGTGTCCGGACTGATGAGGTTAACTTCAAACCTACCAACCTGAAGGGGAGAAGAATAAGTCTGGTTTATGGCTGGCCTGGAGGCACAGCATTGACAGCAACAAAAATGTCAGAATTCAGCCCTTTCTTGTTCACACAGAGTACCTTTGGCACAACAGTTTATTCAGCAGGAACAAGGGTGCCATAATTCTGCCTGTATTAAGAGTATCTCAGCAAGAACAATACACTCGGTTGAATAGGAAAAAGACTTGAAAACAGCTTTTCTTCCCCTCCTCCCACGCCTTTTCTCTTCAAGTTATTTTGATCCAAAGATCACATCTGACAGACAATATCAAAGCCTTTAGCAAACAATGTGGCTAAATTAAAACCTGCAATGATTTTTGCTTTTTAAATTATACCATAGAGAAACTAAGGTGATACTTCTTGGTTTCTACTAATTCCAGACAAGAAAGAGTAGGTTCTGCAGCAAAGTATCTTTCAGTGTTCCCAAACTGCTTCTCAAGCCTATGGAACTTATTTCACATACCTCTGAGAATTTTTCTGCTAAATTCATTAGTAAGGATAGCTGTGGCTTTCTGAAGGGCAGTGCATTCTCACTTCAGTTATCATTCCCCCAAGAGAGTAAAAGGCAAGAATGATCTTTAAAACAACTGGAATGACAAAAGTCAGGCATTTAGCCCTCTGTTATTTTAAGGTACAAAGACTTTTCCTTTTATGGGTCACCTCCTTTAAGTGTCCTTTTGTTTTCTCAAAACAAGCTCCAAAGATGTGAAATGCACTTCAGGCAAGAGAAGAAATAACCACTGAAGTCTGAAGGAAGAAGCCTTCAATGCAGAGATGTTTGAGTACTCATCAGGGAAAGACAAGAGAGTAACACAAATTATCACAAAGGGGGGCTGGCTCAAACATAAGGCTGTGCAAGTCTTAAGTTGTGAGTTTCTTTCTAAGTGCACAAAAAAAGAGGTTTTGTTTGCATGGAAGTCTTTATTGATTCTTTGAAAGAATACTCACTTTTTTTCCAGCCAGGTTCTAGATCTCACCAATACAGACAATCCAGAACTGCATATAAAATAATTACTTCTCTAAAAACTCTGCTCTGTTAAGTGATTGCTCTATAAGTAATTACTTTTTCTTTAAATTTACCTAAGCTCATGAGTTGAGGTGACTTCCTTAAGAAAGTTCAGCTACTTGTGTTCCAATCATTTATGAACAGATACATAAATATTTATGACAAATCATGAAACCATACTGGATCCGTATTACCTATCTCGCAAAACTTGTCTTGGCTTCAAACTGCACAGGGAAAGAAGCTATGGTACAAAACCAACAAGAAATTGCTCGTCCTAGTACACACCTGGAACAACATCGTCCTGTTCTTCTCAGAATCGGAGGGCTGAACATGACTGGGTGCACTTGCATGCCTTCTGCGTGACTGTATTTTCAGGTTTGTGTCATGAACCCTTCTTTGCGTAACTGCAGTGACGCTGCTGCACCGAGAGCGAAACTCTTGCTGCTCATCAAAGCCAGAGTCCTCTAAAATCCTCTCTGGAAAGAAGCCACGAGTGCTGGCCAGGTTGGTCAAGTTGGTCTGGCTGCCGACTGTAAACATTGCAGCATGCCCTGAAGTGTTATTTGGCCTGTCCAGCTCCTCAAATGGGCTATCCAATGGAGAAGCTGGCACATTTTCTTCACACAGGGGCAAGTCCAAACTTGACTCGTTATTGCGCTGCTCATTTAACAGTTTCAGGCGCTGGCGCTCATGAAGGCTGAATTTCTCTATGCAGTCATCAATTAGTGTGGAGGGAGCTTTCTTGTGAGCCACTGTCACCTTTCCACAGTACAAGACCTCAAATTTTTGAGAGTCATAGAATGCATCGTCACTATCCTTACTTGGTTTGGCATCTTCTTTCAGTGCTGCTTTGGAGACTTGTCTTATGCTGCTGATGACATCAGGAACCTAAGGGGACAGTGTGAAAGGCCTGTTTAGTAACCACAAATGAGAGAGCACAGCCAGTGATACGTCTAACATTTATTAAGGCAAGTATTTACACAAGCTATTTCTTCAGCATAGTGCCACTAGCTTCTTGGCTAACAATATAAAACCAGTAAAATCCAAATTCTGTATAAATAATTTATGCAGTGGAAGCAAAGCAAATAATTTCTAATATTTTTCAGGAACCCGTTTCAGAACATAAGCTTTTAAATTATGAGAAGGTCCACTGACAAATGTTCACATCTCTTTTTGTTTTTTACTGAGACCACCTTCTCTTTTGTGTGGTCCTCTGCTCTTGATGTATTTTGCATAGTGCCATCACTGTTCCTTTGTTTTTATTTTGCAGAGCCAGATATTCTATCCTTAAGACTGTTGTGCAAACAGTTCTGTGAAAAAGAAACCAGCAATCTCCATCAGTTCCAACTGACAGTTTTGGAATACAGGTAGCAAGAAAATGAAAATTTTACTGAAGTAGCACGTACAATTGCATTAGCTCTCATTCATTATCAACTGCAAAAACCTCATCCCATCCACTCTATGACATAGTTCCCTTTAAGGTCACACTTGCCTGCTGTCTCAGTTATGCAATTAAGAAGCACACCTAAATCTCTCTTCTTCTCTGTCAATCTTACCTACAGATTCCTATTAGACCCTGTACAGCCAAACTACATCTCCAGTAAAAACACTTGATTTCAGCCCTGTATCACCCAGTCTTTCAAAGACATCTGGTTCTTCCTTCATTTTATCCCCATCACCTTGGGAGGACTCTGCTTTCAGTATCAATGTATTTAATATGCAAGGTCTTTTTTAGTTTTGCCTTCACTAAAGAAAACAAGAACTTGTCCAACTCTGCTGACAGTAGATCAGAGTGATACTAATTGCACTTTTGACAGTACCTACTCTTCTTAACCAAATCTCTTTCCACCACATTTTATTTTCCCCAGAAGGATAACAAAAGGCATCACATTACATGCACCGGGGAAGATACTAGTGACAATGAGATGAAGAGAGAATATCTATAGAATTTTCTTTGAAAGAGAAATCGGTTCTCAACATTCACCTAATCCAATCAATCAGCAGCTTTCCTATTCTATACAGCTTCCCACCATATCTATAATAGTTGATATCTTTCAAAGAATTTTTCTATTAAAAAAAAGATAACTGTGAAGTCACACCTTAATAAATAATCCATGCTGCCTACAGTACCTCTTTCTTTCAGTCACGTGATACCAGTTGAAGCCTTGACACCAACACTTTTGCCAGTAACAGTGGAAAATTACCTCGTTTTAATTCCCATCTGCCATTACAAAGTCCTCATCCTTTGGGCATTCAGCTCAAATTTGTTTCCAGTTCATTTATTGCAAAATGAAGTCCAATTACCCTAAGCTCTACTGACTGTTTGGCATTTATCCCTACAGATGTCATCATCATCTCAGTTTTCAGTGAGGCTAAAAGTTAAGTCTTTATATGACACAGATACTAGAGTGTAACTATTATTTGCTCATTCTCACTACCAGGCTGTTTTACCATCACCCAACGTGAGCTTCCTCCCAGACATGCCAGCTCAGCTGGACATGAACAAGTGTCACTTTATACATGACTGTTCGTGTTCCAAAATGCAGTTCTTTTTGCACTGATGGGTCTCTCATTCTCTATATGGCCTGTGCTTAAAGAAGCTATGAGTTTAAATTCCTTAGGTCTCTATTTTCACAAAATTCACAAACTACCTATCTTTTAACTAACATTTCCCTTTTTAGAATCCAGAACCTGTTACAGGGCACTTCACATATATTTTTACTCAAAGTACAGTGACAAATGATAATTCTATTCAAAATGCATAAATTCTACATACAATCAACTAGAATAAACATTGTCAGCTGTTTAATCAGTAATGTGAATTTTTAAAAAAGCGTACCATCACTTCCATTCCAATAACTGAGTCCATCTTCTTGTCCATCACCTCTAAGACGAAAGACTGGAAATTCTTAAGTCTTCCTAAAAATACCCAATAGCCTCCTAACACATCCTTCCCTCTCTCTCTCCTCTGCCAGCAAACACATAGGCTGGGATAAGACACTACCAATTCTCCCACAACAGGAATACCTTTCCATTCCCTCCTCTGTCAGAGATCTTCCCCACAAATACACACACGGAGTTTTAAATAATTGCATTTCTACTTAGACAAAAACACCACCCATCCTGCTGTTTATCACTTGGTTTTACTTCTATTTTTCCAGATTGTGTATATTCTTCAGACATTAGTATTTAAGTCACAGTTGTTATTTCAGAATCCCTGCTCCCTGTATAGCTTATGCATCATATAAATTGCTACAGTATTTTCACTAAGCATAGAGGGATCCTAGCATAAGGGCAGGGGTTTCAGCTCATACAGCCCAAACAATCTGTATTCCCCACTTTGTTTAAATTAACTTTTTTACAGGCTATTTAAAGTGCTCCTTCATCAGTATTCACTTTTTTCCTAGTTTTTTGAACTATATACAGAACTAAAGAAAAATCAAGGTGAAAATTTTGAGACCTATTTAATCTCTGTAGTTATTACTACTTCTCTTATATACAGACAAAGATGAAAATAATGTAATACAGGATGACACCATTGATAACTAATATCTGTCAGACAGCCCAGAACCAGTTCCAGATGCTTGTTGGTTGTTTCATGGATACTCTAGAGAGTATGGTGTGAAAACAAGCTTCAAGTATAACATGCAAGACAGATACTAACGCTGCCAGGCTATTTGTCACACACATGGATTTTATTGGTCTTTAGTATAGAACAACTGTATACTGATGACAGTGTACCCAATGACTGACAGTGTGCCAGCTTGCACTGTTAGACCTGACCCTCTTCAGTTCCAGAGTGACACTTCCTTACTAAGAACCAAGAACTACTGCTATCTGAGATATAACTGAGCAGATTGCAATATGTTCATTTCACGTTTTGACTTTGAGCAAAACCCTTAATTGAGATGAAGCCTAAACAAGAGTTTGCATCTGTATTTTCCTGAAATGCAAGATACAGGAAAAGTTAAGCTATTACCAAGCACAGCAATCATCCCAAAATGACTTTTCATGTATTTCTTTGGCATGTATCATTGGTTTTTGACATTTTGCTCCTCTATATATCAAGAAGCCCCAGTCACAAAAGTTTCACCGTTGAAGTTGTGTAACTTTTTTGGGTTTGAATATTAGCTTACTGTTAATGTCAAAACTGCAGGGCAAAGTTAGACAATACAATAAGCAGAATGGAGCTTGCAAAATACTGAATTACTTGGATGAAAATGCTTAACTACGTTTAGAAATCAGTTTAGGAGTATTAAGAAGACAGAGTCCTGAAACAGGAGTGTTTCCAAATTCTAGTATTTCCCTGCAGCAGTCTCATGACATTAATCAGCCAAAGGGGAGAAACAGGATTCTTATTCATGAAACACAGGAAACAAAAGGGCCACTGCAGATTTTCCTGGACATCTACTATCAGCTGTTACAGTAGAAGAAAATAAAAAGTTTAAATAAATTATCACACAGGTTTTCAGCATTCACCTGAATATAAAGAAATTAAATCCTTAAAATATTTTAGCTACTAATCTATTTAACACACTCAGAATTTGTCAGGCCTTGAAGACAGTTATGTCGAGAAGGAAGACTGGATTAGAGGAGGTTAAATAGTGTATTTTCAAGATGAGAGAGGTACAACTCCAGCCTGAACAAACCCAGTGGTGGTATGGCTGGAACAATGCAAGAAGACTTAATTCTCCCCTGCTCTGCCTCTCCCAAATCTATTGGTCTAGAGCCCTATCACCTTTTTCCAAATACTTCTGGACAGAGGGGAAAATGACTAAGTCCCAAAGGCAGTTGCAGAGGGCTCCTCAGGTCAGAAAGGTAGGAGCTGGTGAGGTGCTGGTACAGGAGTTGTTAAAAGGAGAAACATAATGTAGGCCAGTACTGTGTATTTTATTCATGAAGTTTCCCTCCTTCAACAGCTCAGTTGAGGAGTAGCAGACTATTACTAGAAGCAGAATAAGGCAGTTGCCCCTCACCCCAGCACACTCAAATATGCTGGAACAGCACACAAAGCTTTCTCTAACAGTGACCTCATGTTTAAACAGTTACAGGCACACTGAACTTTCTCAGGTATTAATGAATTGAAAGCAAACAAAATGGATGTGAGAGCTTCAGATGAGCTTTCATGCCCTCCAGGATGTCAAGGGTGTACATGGCTGTCAGGAGAAAATAGCAGCACCTGTGCTTTAAGACCCTTAAAACAGTGTTCCTAAGTAATTCCTCAATCTCTGAATAGAGATAAGAGAGCTCAGAAGAGTACAGACCCTTCTTCAGGGCCTGTACCAAACAATCCACACAAATGCTAGAGGCCAGAAAGACAAGGGTGGACAGTGGGTACCATAATTACAAAACTACACCAGTGATACTAGTTTGGTTTCTCAGTGTAAACAACATTGTAAAATGAGAAAAAAACCAACTAAACAAAACCTTCACCACCAAAACCAACCAAAGAAGACTGCAAGTTAAGAGGCAAGTAATAAGAGCTCTATAATGTCATTAAAGAGGGGATATCTCACTCCGGGGAAATACAATCAATCTATTAAGACTACCTAAAGAAAAAAATCCCCACACTTGGGAACTCAAATTAAATTTCTTATTCATATTTGAGTAGCCTAAGACTGTACAAATCACTCTTCACCCAATTAGATCTGATTCAATACATGGCAATTCAACAAGTAAAAGCTAGCTGTACTCAGATCAGAAGAGATGGTGTTGGCTGAATTCTGCATCACCTACAATTAGATTCAGGTCTGAATAAACAATGTAAGTAAAGCATGACAGGTGTTACACTGTCACAAACTCTGCTTACTACAGGCAGTAGACTTTTGGTAAGCTGAAACTAATGACAGCACCAATTTCAGCCCCCAACCTCTTCTATTTGCACCACACAGCTCCCCCTACGGCCTTGGTTACAGACCTTACTGCAGCACACCATCCATTTGGCCAGCTAGTGTAGAGTAAGGTCACAGCACTCAGTCCTGGCAAGAACACAGATATATCAGTACCCTAGATATGTTAATTCCAGCTCTGCAGTTCATGGGCTACATTTAGTTCCATCCCTTGTGACTAGACCTGTAACAAGGTCAACACAGAAAGGAGTTGCAAGCACCTTCCTTGGGCACTAGTGGTAAGCTTCCCAAAAAGCATGTGATTAGTACTGCCAAGAACTACTATTTTCATATTAGAAACATCATTTTAACCAATGTATCCAATGTAAGCTCTTTCATCTAACCAAAGTGGGGATTAAAACCAAGGACTACAGAAAAATAATTAACACCAAATTCTTCTTATGTCATATAAATGGGATTTTGTTCAAATTAATTCCAACTTCAACCTCTAAAACCCAAAAAAATATCTTCAGTTATGAGATCTTTATTGTCAATATCTTGAAGTTGCAAAACAGAGAGGCTATTGAGTCTACTCCTGCACGCTGCAGCATAACACTAGAACAGTCTGCCACAACTCAGGAATAGGCAAAGCATCTTCACGGTGACACTGCAGGCTTCCTTCAATAGCAGGAACAGAAGTTGAAGCATTAAAAAAAAAAAAGTAGTAACACTCCCTTTGAATTTACAAGAGCCTCCAGCCAACAAAGGTGGAAGTCCCCTTTTTTCTGGAGGGGTAACTTTCAAGTGCATCCCTCAGTAATTACTGATCGGTGCATTTAATTTTAATCCAAACTTAGAACTTGAATGGTACGGCTATTGCAAAGAAGAACAAAATTCACTAGCTGTATATCATTATTTCCACAGCTGAGCAGAATTTCACTGTGCAGAGAAGCTGCAGCTCTTCCTAATTTATTTCTAGCTTCCACATGGAAAATTTCGGTCTGGAATTTATTAACAAAGCAAAACCTCTCTTCATACCACAAGGCTTATAAACATTAGCATGTCTGTGAAGTACTAATCTAACAAACATGCCTAACAAATCTGGCTGCTTAATGACAGCAGTTCTAGCAAGGCAATTATTTTTAAGACAAGAAAAAAAGCTTGACCCCTTTCGCTCCACTACCACGCAAGGTGCAATGTCAGATCCCTTCCACCGTACAGAGATGCGAGATGAATGAACTTCACACACACCCCTCAGAAGCAGTCAGTACCTTCTGGTGTGAGATCCAGTTCAGGAGCAGAGGCATGTCCAAGCAGAACTGTCACCGAACACAAGAACTCGGAACAGATTCCTGAGACAGATGAGTGCAGAAAGATCCCTCTCTCACAAAGGGCTGGCAGTGCTGTCATGGCATTTCCTCAGGCTCATTTCATGATATCACAGCTCTAGCCAGAGCTCCGCACAGTAGCCGTTATTTTTCAAAAGCCAAGTATTTCCTGACTTGGGGCTGGAAGCACCCACGCTGCCTTGGATTTGAATAATGCATCCCACTCATTATCAGGCTATGTATACTTAAAAACAAACAAAAGAGAAACAGGATACCATCCAGAAATCAACACCACGTGCTTTGCTAATTACTGTGAGTTTGACATCTATCAATTAGAAACCGGCACAATACAAGAAAAAAATAGGAGCAATTAGACATGACTCTCCTTTCAGTTAGTGTTAACTTTCTATCCACAAGATAGGAGAACTCAGCCACAGCAGAAACATGAAGAGAGACAAAATAAGCCACATATCACATCCTGCTATGTACCAGGCATTCGACACCAAGTCAAAGTTCTTATCTTACATAAAAACACACTCGAATGCCAGCCAAAGTGCAGATATCAGTAACTATTCTTAACTAGAAAGAAGAGTGGGAGAGAGAAAAAATTGTTTTTGTTTAACTGCTAAAAATGTTTTTACTGCCATCCAGTTAGTACACTGCTAGTAATTCATACCTTTTCTACTTATAAAACTACTGCATTCTGCTGCTTCCCACTCTGCTGACAGCACTTTACTTGACAGTTTTCACCATTAAAAATGCATTTTTCAATAAAGTGATAAAAGACCAACTCAGAGTGATTCAACTTATGCAGTCACACAAGAAATTTGTTGGCTTTGTTTATGTTAAAGATATTTAGACACTAGAACAGAAAAATTTGTTTCCATCAGCTGACTTTGCTGAAGGGACACTGACTATCTTCCGGTTTACAAAAATAAGGAGGATTTGTAGCCAAGAGAAATGCTATCACGAAGAGAAAAGAGTAACAGCCAAATTACTAAGTACTTCTGTAATCCATCTGCACTAAGCGTACAGTCTAAAAACACAGTTTAGAAAACACAAAATCAGGTTCTCAGCAGGCAGCAAAAAGCATCTGCCATCAACTCCCATTCATTCTGCTGCATGTCTGGGCTAACACAACACAAACCCAGTAGCAGGAAAGCTGGAACACAAGGGGCTAGCAAAAAAAGATTCAGTGAAAGCAGTCTTTGCAGCTTCATGCTGACTGTCACCCTTGGCAGCTAGTCCTTTCATGTTTCTGCTGCTCTCTACAGGTTCATGAGTGCTGCCAAAGCTTACAGCATCAGAAAATACAAAGGGAATATCCATTAAAGGACTGCATATAGTAAAGTTTTGAACTGAGGAGACAGTTTTCCTCCTATTTGCTTGACTTACTTTTTTCAAACCCAGCTAGGTTTGTTTCCAAAGAACTGCTACAGAGCAATGCATGTACTTCACTCTGACATTCAATCTCATGCCATGTATTGAGTAGATCATATACCCCTGCTGAAGGAAAACCTGAAGACTACTACTAAACCACCCTAAAGACAGAGACATTTTTAGACAGGTAAGCTAAAAGAAAATAAAATTCAGTTTTCAAAATAATTCTTACTCAAGATCAACCAGAAGTTACTTACACTATTTAGTTTTGATACAACAGAAAAAAAGTACCCCAGTCACACAGCTTACACTTAGCAAACCATCCCATTACCTAATTTGCTGTTGGAAACTTGTGGATCATCTAACACGTTCTGTGTGCTACACATGCACACAAGATGCTGCTTTGTCAAGTATCCACATTTAAATAAGCAGTATAATGATAGAAGTTGGATCAAGTTTCTTAACAGGAAAGAATGTCTAAGAGTTACAAGACTGTTTATATGTCTGAGCAGACAATAAATGCCTTTTTTTATACTTTCATGCAAGCACTCTACAGTGGTGTATCACAGAACTTCAATGATGGCAGTGACAGCACAGCCCAACAGCAGCACTGCTTTAAGTAAGGAAGGTTCTTGCATTCAGTATTTCACTCCTATGTTTAGTCCAGTCAGGCTGATGCTCTTCCCCCTCTCACGTACAGCCCATAGTCACTCTGTTTGAATACGCTGCAGCCCACAGAAAGGTCAGTACAGAGGTCTCATGACGATCCTTATGCTCTTGGAATATGTAGATTAGTAAATCTCAACTCACCTACCAGTTTTATCCTTAGAGCATATTCAAGTTTTTTTCCCAAATTTGGGACACAGTTCCCACTGAAAGATTTAGCAAAGTACAGCTTGCTTTTGTAACATCATTTCTTCTCAAACTTTTCAACTGCTTTAACCCAAGTTTTTCCAAACAATAAAAGAACAAAATCAGTTATTAACTAGGAATTTTCTCCTGAAAATTGCACTTTAACTTAATTTGGTAGTTAGTTTTCTAGTAAGAGGTTTATTAAAGATGCTGTTTTTAAGAACTCCATCATGTTTAACACATACTCTATTTTTAAAAAGACTTGCCTGAGAAGATAAGGCTGTCACGTGGAGAGTCCCAAACAATTAATACATCCTCTGCATACATTTCCTTTTTGGAGTGGGGAAAAAAAAAAAAGTTGGACAGCTCATTGAAGTATTTTGCCCATTTATGGTCACTATCCACTTCTCAAATAAGATCAGAACACCGTATTTTAGAAAGCAGCAGTTTTTTATACAGTAGCTTCATATAGAAGTTCTCAAGACTTTAACTTAAAAAAATTAACTAACATTTGATACACTATGAAATGAACACACTTTGGAAAGTCTGTTTTTCCCTAGTCAAGAAATCAAGGTTTCAAGACTCCTGTATGGCAGATAATGATGACTTCTAAATTGAGTATCATCCCAGTTTGGTTGAAACACACCATGATATCCATGGATGATGCCACTTTTAGAACTCACTTGTGAGAATAACCACCTTCTTCTGTTATCACTGAAGAGGAAGGTAAGTGGTTAGTAATTCAGCTCTGACTCTGGGAGATGGGAAAAATTACAGACTCGGTACAGTCTGAGGAGACCTAGCAGGTGACTATATACTTGGTCCAAAAAAAGTCAGTCAGTGCAGTAACTTCTAACCCCCTTAATAAAGCTAACAGGGTTTCCTGTTTGATGTTTTCCCCCAAACTCTCAATTGCAGTATTGAGAGGTTTCGAACTACCAACTTTCCTAAAAAAAGGCTCTGCTTACAGAAAGTTGGACATCAAAAACAGTGCCAAGAAGCAGGTGACACTGCAGCAGAGACATAAAAATTGTTACTACTGTGTTCAAGACTCCCTTTCTGAAAATGACATTGGCTACAAAACCATGAAAGACAAATGCACACGATTTATCAGACAGCGCATGCAGAGTATAAAGAAAACAGACTGCAACCTAATAGCATTTCAACAGCTTTTCCATATCTGCCAAGTAACGTTCACTTGTTTTCTAGTAGTTTGGAAATACACACCTGTACATGCTTCAGCTTATCTGATAATCTCAGAGTTCACAGGAGCAACTGCATTATCTTGTGACAGTCTCAAAGGCCTAAGCACCCAGTAATACAATTAACTTTTCCCAGCCAGTGAAGAACTCTAGCATAAACACAGGGAGAGAGGATTACAAAGCTATACTCATTCAGATGCTGAATTCCCAACCGCTTTGAAATGAGGTGCTGGGCAGAGCAGAGAACTTCCACCTAACTAGACTTCCACCAGCACTGAACTGTTGAATCACCACTTTGCCTGGGAGTCAGAGGAATAATGAATATCACACCTGAAGGCAAGAAGAGTTAGTATAGCACAAAACACCATGCACTGCTCTCACTGGGAGTCACATTAGTCTTATCTTGTCAATCACTAACTGTTTAAAACGCTATGATTTCATCAACTGCTTATGGTAGCTGTGAAAAGAACTAAATAATTAGATAGTTATGGTGTTCAAAAATAAATCCATACAGACATAGCTGAATGGGCAAGTATTTCAAATTTAACAGCTGAAAGCAATTAAATGCATGGTTCTTTTACTTTTTCACACAGAGTTGCTGTAACTACTACTACTAATAAAACAAACAAAAACCCAACCCACAAGATCCAGGGGCAACAGAAAAGGAAATGCTTTCCCAGAAAGCTTTTGAGACAAATGAGTCAACAAAGTAAACAGATAGAAATGTCCTTTCAGAGGTACAGTTTCATAAGGCAAGACCAACAGTGACCCAAAGGTGCAGTGACACCATATATGAAGAATAAGCTAAAAGTCTGATAAAGACACATGAGATCATTCACATATATTCAAAAAAAAAGCCTGTAGGAGCATTTTGTTTTGGTTACAAATATGGGTTTTATAAAACCATATGGAAAAAGGGAGCATACAGGCACTTAATTACTCTATAAGTAAGCAAACCGAACAGGTGATGAATATAGTTAAGATGGATGGCAGGGGCCCATGCTGGAGCAACTTGTGAAGAACCACAGCTTGTGGAAAGGACTCAAATTGGAGAAGTATGTGGAGGGCTGTCTCCTCTGCAAGGAACCTCATGCTGGAACAGAAGTGTGAGAAGTCCTGCCACTGAGGAGACAGGAGTGGCATAGACAATGTATGATGAAAACTCCCATTCCCCATCCCCCTGCGCTGCTGCGGAGGAAGGAGGTAGAGAAAACTGGGAGTAAATTAAATCCAAGAAGGGTACCAGGGGGGGAAGGTATTTTTTAATTTGTTTTTATTTCTCAATACCCAACTCTGATTTGATTGGTATTAAACTGATTTCCCCAAGTCTGTTTTGGCCGTGATGGTAATTGCTGAGTGACCTCTCCCTGTCCTTACCTCCACCCATGAGCCTTTTGTTCTATTTTCTCCCTCCTGTCCAGATGCAGAGGGGAGTGATAGGGTGGCTTTGGTGGACTCCTGGCATCCAGTCAGGGGCAACCCACTACAACAGTACTATTAGTGTATCTTACTTGGATACCTACATAGTACGGTACATTCCCTACATGTAAAGGAGAAGGGCAGCATAGTCCTGATGTCTCAGGCTTGGCAAAAGTACGCTTAGATATAACATGGCAAATTCCATTGTGTGGCTCCTGTCTGGCCTGGAAATTAAACTCCCATTTCTGGACTGATGTGCGAGGGTTAGGGATGAGAAGGGAAGAGTGATTTTGCAACTGACACAACAGTGTTCTCATAACATTTAAATGAATTATTTGAAAGGGTAATAAAAACCCCACTCACTTCAGCTTACCACAAGAGTTTCTTAAATAATTTCACCTAAGGTATTATTTGTCATGCTTAGCTGCAATCAAAGCAAGATACAGCTTCAAGTAACTTAAAGTTCCAGAAATAAGTATGCAAGTTCTTCTTCTTTCATAAAAGACGAAAGTCTTCTCTGGACTGAGGAACTTAAAACTCAGTTTAGCCATAATTTTGTCATTCAACAGCTGAAGTTACCTTTCCTTCCAAAAACCCAGATTATGAAATATTTCTCCCTGCAGCTGAAAGTGGGTTTGCTGATGAGAGTCAGCAATGAACATGTAACTATTAACGGAAATCAGAAAACAAGCTCCCCTGAGGAGCGGACTTCATTCCTCCTGCCCATCAACTCTCCCTCCCCTGGGGAAACTTGGTTGATCTGGGAATTATCTATGCTAAGAATTTATTCTTGGTCATGTCTGGATGTACTGTTCTCACTGAAGTCAAGGCTGAAACTTGTTTTGCAAAGCCAGTGAGGAAATGCTGCATCAAAAAAGTAAGCATGTTTCATAATCTAGCTCTTCTCTGTTTCCCAGTATCTTATCTTGGAAGACAAGTCATGTCTAACTCACCAAGCCTCAATCTTTTCTGTGGTGGGATTCACAAGAATGCCTTCCACTTTCAGCTGTGATAACCACCCACTAGGGTTTCCAAAACAATTCCATATGTTACTATATGGTAGATACTGGTAAACTTCAACAAGGAACAACAGAAATCTCAACTTCCAGGGTTATCCCAAACGTGACAGAAATATACAACAGTAGTTAGATTTATTTACTCTTCTAAGAAATTTTTAAACCATCTGGCATAGTTCCAAGTGCTGCAGTTTCTGTTTGTTCAAGAGCTCTCAGGGAGCTGAATTTAGCATAGGACATAAATTGGCTCATTTCTATGTTTTTGAAAAACATAGTTATGATACAATGAAGCAGGTTTAACAGATTCGTCCTTTATCAAGAGAATTTTATTATAACTTGTAAGAGTTCAGAAATTAGTATGGACAGTCAGCTAGAAGCAAAATCTGAAAAATATACAATCCAGTTGAGAAGCCAGTGGAATTCACAGACCAAGACGGAGTTTAGTTCCTAGTGATTTACATAAACAGAGATAAAAATGAATAAATTAACATGTCTGTATTTTTTCATAAACAGAAGCCAGGTCAACCAGGGTATAAATATTTTTTTTGTTTGGGGTTTTGTTTATTTTTTTAAATGGGGAAGAAGCTTATGAGAGGCTTATAAAGCATAGGAGCAAACAATGACAAAACTGTAAATAAAAGTAATAGAAAAACATAAGAACAATCATGTTTGCTCCCAAATGCAGTACTCAGTATTTACATAATTTCGAAGTGGCAACTGAGAGTTTTCTGCAGTGTTGCAACACACCTAGCTGAGGCTGCTCTCCACAGACACTTAAACCTACATCCTGTAAAGAGCTTTTTACATAGTATTTTCCCTCATGGGAACACTGGGAATGACTATCTCAGACTTGGATGTTCAATTTAGTATCATACTAAAAGTACTCTGCTTCTGAAAAGTCTGTGAGGTTATGTGAGCTTCTACTGCCTCTACTATGTACAACAGCTAACCTGTGTTTCATGCTGTGTGGAGCAGAGACTTCCACTTTTCTGAGTTTGATCTAAGTTTTTCAGCATGCCTCCTCTCCCCAATAAGAGGAAGTATGAAAGGACCCATTTTATGTCAAGGTCCTTATGCTTGTCACAATCCTTGTTCAGTCTGTTTAATTCCTTCAACATATAAACACTTGGAATTAAATATTTGGAATTGCTACCAGCAGGTAACAGTTGAGAAACTGTATTACTTTCCATTCATAACAGTTTCATGATCATTGTTAGCCCAATTTATTTAGATGATGCCTGCTCCAAGGCTGACCACAGACAGGGGTTCCAGGAGTACACATAAAGTAGAGTTGCTGCAAGGAACTTTTAAGCCTCAATAGCATATGGTAAAAAAATTGCTACTGAACAGCAGATCTGAAATTTTTGCCCTCCTTTTGTATTAAGAACGTAAGAGGAAAGCACTTTTAGCACCAATTAAAAATCAATCCATGTTAGGGACATAATGAATAATAGTTCAGCAAAGGAAAAAAAGGAAAAAAAAAGACATATAAATTCAGTTAATTACAGGGACACAGAAAAAAGCCTGTTGTTAGTTGTTAGATTGACAGGTCTGAAATTTTTAGGTACAACCAAAGAATAACAGTCTTTTGAGTTAAAAAAAATTATTTGAAGTGTCAAAAGTTGTCATGTCTGGAAAACAGTCACTGGTTTAAGTGGATAAATTGGTAAGTAGGAGAGTAATTTTAAGGCAGCACTTCAAAGAGACACATTAGGTAATAACAGATGCATGTCATGTAGTAACATCCTGGTATTATACCATGTTCTTAAGTGACATGAAAGTGAAATAGAAGGTTTATGACACAAAGGGTTTATTTCCAATGGCAAGTATCCAAATAGTGCAAGATCTATACACTGGTGAAGAATAACTGGCAATGCTAGTATTTTATTAATTTGTTCTGCATCTAGGAACAGATGCAGGAAATTAAAATCAAACTGAGGTTATGTGGCTATAATACATGTTGACCATAACAAGTATTCTACCAGAAATAAACAAGGCAGTCATCTTTGCATCTTTGTCCATAATCCTGTATTGTTAACATACAGCTACACCAACTGCTTGCTGTGATTTCCCAAGCAGGTAAGAACTGTTTGATGCGCAGTCTTCACAAATAGCCCCACCTCAATAAAACCTGGGGTATGAACACCTGCCACTCAGAAATTAGGATTCCCCTCCCTCCAACTTTAAATTACATCTTACTTTATTGTCTACAAATTTACAGTCAAATAGTTGTCATTTATTCTTCTAAGGGAAAAAAAAAGGCACCATTTTGCCCAGTTTATGACAGTTTCATCCTGAAAAAAAGTCATGCAGATATATTTGGACTAATATTTATGGACTTAGAGGGATTTAAAAGAGCATGTCTACTTGCCTTATAATTCTGATGCCCCCACTTCAGAACTTACAAGATTCTTTGCTTGAAAAAAGAGCTGTGGACAACAGTAGATCCTTGATGGAGTAAGCAGTAACCCACTGCTTTTACCTCCTGTTCTTTTGAATTTTGGTTTTTCCAAGACTTTATTTACTGTGCCTCTTGGGACAAGAAAAACAGACCTGCTCCTATAGGAGCTGTCAAATCCCAAGACCTAATACTCTGGTAAAAATAGAGTATATGACAATTAAGCCTTGACAGAGCCCTTATTATGTTAAAATGTGGAAGAATACAGCTCTTTAGATTTTGCAGTTTTCAGAAGAAACCTACCTGGAAGCTGAAATCCTGGTTCATGCAGCTAACAGCTCAGCAACATAAGCCCAAGCAGGAAAAGCACATACTTGCTGACATAGTACTGGTCCTCTCAAACCAAGCATTGTTTGGCCTGTAGAGCAAGACCTGGTATTTTAAGGCATGAAATTAGTTCAGGAAAAGATGAAAGAGTAAGATGCTAAAAACACACTCACACTAGCTGTCAACCCCGAAACTCCCAAGGACTTATCAAAACTACAGTGGGTGAAACAGCCCAAATGTTTCTTACTCCGTAATTATATGCTGCATGATTAGAAAGCCTCAAATTTACAAGAAGAATTACCTTACTGGTGACAAGAGGACAGAAGAAACTCCTACCAGAAGGGGAAACCCCCTCTCAACAGTTGGTCCTTGGAAGGGTTCTTATGTGCAGCTGAGAAGAAAGAGACTCATCTCAGAGTTGAGGTGCCAAAAAGCTTGCCTGTTACCACCTCCCCAGTATTCCCTCAAGAGATTACCACACCACACCAAAAATAGTGGTGAGCCTGGCAGTGTTAGGTTAATAGTAGGACTCAATGATCTTAGAGGTCTTTTCCAACCTTAACAATTCTATGATTTATCCTTATAGCTGTATACAAATAAGATTGCAGACATCATTATATTTCTCTAAGGCTTGTTTGGATGCTCACAGCCACAGAAGGCAAGAATGGATTTCCAAACACTCATTTACAAATACCATCATGTTTTGCCACCTCAGCTTTACCCAGCACTTTCACAGTTTATGTGAGCACTTTCACTGAATACAAAGAACTGAGGCTATGAGACTCTCCCCAGCAGGTGTTGCTCATAAACTAGCTAAACTGGAGTTTCAGAGGTCTTAAGTTCCCACATAATTTAAAAATATTTAATAGACTGAATGGGGGCGGGGGGAGCTGCTCTTTATAATACAACAGATCCCTTCATCACATTAAGAACAAAGCTGTATTATAACATTTCACCGCTTATCTGAGCACCACCCTGCGCTATCTAACAAAACACACCACATGTTCGTGATAAAACACCCCATGCTAAGGTAGCTGTACCTTTCCACTGGGACATGAACAGGTGTCCTGAGCCCTATTACAAGCAGCATAGAAACAGGTTTTATGTACTCAGCTTGGATTTAATCAGCAGCTGCTCAGTAAAGCCTCTGCACAGCCGCAAGTCTGAAAGAGCACTGACTGAGGGGCCAAATGTTTTTGGATGGTTGCTGCTTGTATAGTATATACAAAATCAAATTATATCCTGTATTTAAGCTGTGCATTTACTTTGATAGCCTAAGACGACAAAGACGACAAAACAGACATGACAATGGCAGAAACAGCCTAAGAAGAATGAGGGATCCAAAGCTTGGTTGCGGTTTCTTTGGGGTTGCTTTTCCCCTTTTCTGAATGAAAATTACAGAACGAAGGCAAATCCTTCATGTTTTCTCCTGAAGAGTTAAATTTCCTCAACTTTGATACTTTCCTGTGTTGTAACCTTGTGCCAGCTGCAGTCAATTACAGTTATCAGAGCATCTACAAAATTTGTCTACAGGGCTGAAAGAAACTTTGCATCCTGAACACAGAGAAAAGGGACACACCAAAGTAACTAAGATCTCAAGTTTACCTTTCGAAGTAGGTATTTCTTACTGCTCTTCCCTCTCCAAAAAGCAACACTGAGGTTTAGGAGTCCCTCTCAGGTAATAAAAAACTGAATAGTGTATTGGGTGTAGCTGGTAAAGTTTTGGCAGCAGAGGGCACCCCTCTGTGAGCGGTTGGGGCTGCCCTGCGCCAGACACAGCACAGGGCACGGCTGAGCCAAGCAGCTATGGTGGTGGCACCTTGGGGAAAACATCCTTAAGAAAGGGCCAACAAAAATGCCACACAGGCAGAGCGAGGAGGAAAGTGTAAGAAACAGCCCTGCAGACACCAAGGTGAGAACAGACATGGGGAAAGAGGTTCTCCATGGTGGAGCAGAGGCTCCCTTGCAGCCCCTGGAGGAGACCACTGTGTACTGGGCTTTCCTGATAAGAACTGCTGCTCATGGGGAACCCACACTGGAGCAAGGGAACAGTGTGAGGAGGAAGGAGGGAACATGCCACTGACTACAGCACTCATTCCCCATCCCTTGACATTGCTTGGAGAGGAGCTGGATATGAAAGAGTAAAGTTGAGTTTAGAAAAAAGGAGTGGTTAGGGGGAGGTGGGTTTTTTTTTGCCTTTGTTTCTCAATATCCAAATATATTCTAACGGTCAACAAAATAAATTAATCTTCCCCAAGTCAAGTCTGTTTTGCTTGTCATGGTAACTGGTAACCAGTCTCCCTGTCTTTGCCTCAATCCACAGACATTTCCATCTTATTTTTGCCTCCTTCTGGTTGGGGTGATGGGGTGATGGTGAATGAGCAGCCACCTGGGTGTCTGGCTGCTGGCCATGGTTAACCTATCACAGACAGTTAAAAACCAGAGGCAACAGTAATGATTTTCATTCCTATCCACATGCTGCTAAATAAACTCTTCTTTCTTCAAACACAGCCTGTTTTTACACCTGGATTTTTCAGACTGTTATACAGCATGATGTACTGTGGTGACCAATGCAGCAACAGCACTGAACTGAAAGGCCCTTTCAGCCCCTACCACGTGCCTTTGCTAGTGGTGGCCAGCTGACAGACACACTGAAAGGACAGGCTTCAAACATCAAAGCAGAAAACTGAATTCACTACAGTCTAACTACATGGGAGAAAAAAATGTAGAACCTCCTTTTCTGAGACACTCAAGAATTAGATGAAAAACTGAGACCCCTGCCAGTAAACTCTCCCCTGCACCCACATTGTTACTCCATTATCATAAAGGTGCAGGCTTCAATCTCTGCTTTCACAGCCATGCCCTGAATAGTCCAGACAAACTGATCAACCATTTCTAGTCAGCAGGTCTATAAAAGGACAGAAGGTCTTCCTCTCAAATCCACCTGCAAGACCAGAGATTTAAATGCCTGCACAGGTTCATCTGATCTGATGTATGTGGTAAGTTTTCTATGAAGTAATTGCAAAGGCTGTGTATTGGAAAAGGAAAAAAAAAAAAAAAAAAAAGAAAATTTTTGCAAGACAATTAGTACCACTTTTGTAAAAGCTTTTCCTGTATCAGAATGCTTAAACAAGAGCAGTTTAGTCACAAAATAATGAAAAAGTAAGTCTTTATTATGTCTTGTAGCTTATAATGAGTAAGTTAAATCTGTACAGTTTTTCCCCTCTCTCTTCCTCCAGAGGAGAAGAGACTCTCTCTTCCCAAAACTCTAACCAATTAACAGAGTTATCTTTCCCAAGAGGAAGGCAACAGAGACAAAGATTTCTCTCCATTTCACCTGTGTCATTTGTACATTCAGCTGCATGATGACACCTCCTAAAGCAGCCAAGTTCTAGTGAACCTACAATAGTTCACACAGGGTGAACCAGCACTGTTCTCTTAGTATCTCTCTCAGTCTTTCTGAAGTCACTCATGCCAGCATCACTGCCCTACACATGCATGGAATCTGATGTGATTTGGAAGATGCCCACTCCTCAAATTTAAACAGGAATCAGCCACCACCAAATAAATTTCTTTTTGTTTGTTTTTTGCTTGTTTGTTTTTTAATATAGTACTGAGTCTTTATGCATCAAGCAGTTGAAAACACTGCAACCATCAAAGTGGAAGTGAACTTGGACAGGTAAGATATACAGGTGCTTTACAGTGAATTCTGACTGGAAATGCTTCAGAGTATTGGCAAGCACTATCAAAAATTTAGTGAGGCTCCAGTTCTCTGAAATCATATTCAATTTGCAACCAAGTTTATTTTTAGGCATCAAGTTCAATTTCTTCATACTTCAAAAAATGAGATTTCAGATACTTTGTTCCCTAGTAAAGCAGATTTACATTACATACCACATAGGTAGCATGAAGAGCATGATCTGACTTGTGATGGCTCATAAATGACGGAGAGGACTTTTATACATGCTACTTAAAGATTTATCTGTTAGGAAGTCGTTTGCCTGACTATGGTTCCTCAGTCCAACTCAACAGGGCTGGGAAGCGATTCAGTTCTTCTCAAAAGCTTGTTTTGAGAATTCAGAAAGCAGGCAACATAGTAGGCTGCGTCTGCGCATCTTAATTTTTGCTGAAAGCAAACCCTTTCCTACAAGCAAACACGTGCTTGTAGCAACAATCAGGACTTGAGAGATTTGTTTTCTCGTATACCCTTAGGTTCCTGTTAAATGCCAGTGCAGGAAGTCATGCTGATTTCTGCTTACAAAGCATTATTGTTTATCATTTCACAGAATTAAACTATCAAAATAAAGGTGCAATGTAACAGAATGTAACAATGCTTGACTTTTCCTTTTTGCATAAAAATAGTGTTTGGAAGGAGGACTTGAATTGGAATTCCACATTGCCTGTCTCAGTTCTGGTCTTAGACAAGCCTAGTCAATCACAGAGATAAGTGTTTGTCCCAGTTACTGCTAAGAGGTAGCTGAAGCCATTGTCTGGGGGACAGTCAGGCATATACAGAATGCTGCTCATGCACAGGCTGTATTTCATCCCCAGCATCATGTGGAATGGAAGGATAAAACTGAGAAATTACATCCTCACGCACAGACAGAGCAAAAATTGCATTCAGTGGCTTTCTTTTGCTAGAAGCTATGTGATGTGCAGCACTTAAATTTCATTCTTCTCTTCAGATATTTTAACCTCTCCAGGGAAAACAGAGCTTCCCAGTTCCTACACAGCAAAAGGAAAACGTGTTTGGAAAGAAATACCTACTATTTAGAAAATAAAGTGAAAGACTTGACTTGTAAAGGATGATATTGTGCTGGCAGGCTTCTTACAACGGAAGAGTTGCATGCTCAGGCCAGGAGACTAGATGGAATAATCACAGGTCCCTTGTGAGACATCATGGGCCAGCTATAGCAACCTTGTGAGTCTCATCTCCTCGCTAAAAGGCTTCTGAAATCACATCATCAGTTTCTTCTTGTCTTCTCCACTCTCACAAGCACCTAACACCCGTGTCTTCCATCTAATTTGACTACTACCTCTCCACCTTAAGAGCAACCTTTCTTGGGGAGGGACAAGGAGGGAGTAGAAAGAGAAAATGAGCAAGGTGCTGTGTAAATCACAGATGCCCACACAGAGCAGAACTGACAAGCATGTACTGAGGGCATTTTTTCTGCTCAGCTGGCCAATTCAAGCACAAGGGTGTGCACAGTACACATCACCTACAGCTGGCACAGCACACTGTTTCTTGCCCAGCAACTACCTGAGGACATGGAATTAGCTGGAAAACTATAGGACTGTTTAAAACAAAGAACCTGATAAATTGTTTTACATTAAAGAAATTCTTATCGTGCATTTCATTTGTGTATTTTTTTCATTCCCTCTTACTTCTGCTCCATCTCGCTGTATAATTTCATGTTAATTTTCCAGGAAATGCTGAAGGCCTAGCTGAATCTTCTGAGCTATCCAGCATATTATAATACATCTTTCTTACCTCTCTTAAACAGAAGGAAATGGATCAAAACAAGTAAGTCTGTACTCATGAAATGGCAGGATTGTTTGTTCGGCAGCAATCTGGATTTCTCCCATTTCTGAATGAGAAGCAGGATTACAGTTTTACGTGAACACTACCACAGTGTTATTTCAGGCATGGTGAAGAGCACTTTGCTTCTCAAGTTCAATCCCTCCTTTCTACTCCCTCTTAGTCATACACACATTGAAGAATTTCATCACTTACATCAGTTCTCTAGAGTATTAAGACCAATGTTTCACATTAAGACTACATTATTCAATATCAATGATATACAAATTCAGTGTGTTTAAGCTCAGCCTGTTCCTATTTACACTTTACAGCATGTCATTGAACACCATCTGCTATTTAAAAACACTGACAACAGTGGACAACATTGCCCTAGCTTAGATACTGCCTCTGAAGCCAAACTGCTGACTTCACAGCTGAACTTTACATGAGCAACAAGATGGAACTGTATCCCCAGCAGGACAGCAGTGAGCCTAACAAATCTCCATTAGCTTGTCTCAGTGCTCTCACCGTGAGACATTTCTAGACATTAAGACTTCAGATTTTCCAAATACATAAGAACCAACCATCACCTCCTTCCACAAAGTATGTTCAAAGGTATTATACTACAAGCTGGAATATCTGTTGTGTGGCCTCAAGGACTGAAATGATTAAGTGTCTGAATTCAAGGAGCATTACACAACCCTCATGCACAGAAACAATTCTTTAACCTTGGTAGAGACAGCAAGGACTTTGATATCCTGAAAGATAATGCCACAGCTACCTAAGCTACAGACAAGCTCAATATTAAAAAAAACAGTGAAGCTGCTTTTTGGCATACTTGTTTTCAACAGAAAGATGGACTCTAAATAGCACATAAGACACTATGTAGAAGTACTGTGTTTGGGTAATCAGGAATCTTCAAGTCCTAGGTAGCTACGTAATACTTAACTACTTAGTCTAGGTCTTTTGCTGATTATCTTTTATAAAATGAGCTAGAGCAATTAATGCATACAGTATTTCTGTTACTGTCAATCAAAGAACAACTGTCTTATGCTTTAGGCAAGACTATTTATTATGAGTGAATAGGCCAGATTAACAACTTAGTGGTTGTTTAATAAAATGGAGAGGAATTTTATTACTACATATGAATGAGGTTCAATAGCCATCTCACGTATGAGATGGAACTTAAACCTGTAGCTGAATCCCATCCTGTCCTGTCCCATCAGCAGCTTTCTGTTTTTCCCCCCTGAAATGAGTTTGACTGAAGAATCTGACCTTGCACAGCAGAAATCATCATTAGATCGTGGAGTGCCTTGCACCTCATTGGCATCTGATCAGGTACCAGCACTCCAGACTCCATAGACTGAATCTGGTAAACCACCACCAACTATAATGGCAATATGAACATCTCTGTTAAGCCCAGGTGCAGGTGTCTATGGGTGAATAAATGCAAGACTGTGAATCAGCAACAGAGTGAGAATGCACTTAAATGGAGCCCAATTTTTTATTGTATCTTCATATATAAACCAAAAGGCTACTATCTAAGTATCCCAAACTGGCAATAGTTACTTTTGAAGACAAATAAACAGTCTTCCACTTTCCAGTTTATTAAAATACCTAACAATAAGGGGAAAAAAAATCCAGCCTTTCAGTGAACTAATTGGAAATACTTTTTTTTAATGACCATCACATCAGAACCAAGTTTACTGAGCCTGATCTTTCAAATTATATTGAACAGATTAAAACCCTTTATTTACTTACCAATCTCCTAGTTATTCCTATTACCTTTCTCTCGCTGCCTTGTAAAAGTAAAAAATGCCTGCTCTTAAGAAACTTACTCCTCCTAAAGCAAATCTTTCATAAATTCCTCAGTGACACCATTTAAAAACTGGACTAAGGCAACAGGGGTATTTCCTAACATCCAACTACTTAATTATGAGAACTTATGTACTTCAATTTTGCCTTCTATCCAGAATTTATCCTTTTCCAGAGAAGACAACAATTTGCATTCAAGAAAAAAAAAAAAAAGAAAGGTTGGAAAATCCATTGTATCTTCCTTCTATATTCCACTATTATCCAAAGGGTTCTTAACCCTTTAGCATGGCTAAACGAGCAACTGCCATTTGAGCTTATTGACCAGAGGTACTACTTGTTATCACTCAAAGCATAAACATCCAGGAAGGCAGGTCATTTCCTATGACATCCAGCATTACCTGAGAGATGCATCTCAAAGGCTTCCACTTCAGTCTCTGGTAGTAAGTACCCTCTAATAGAAAAAAGGTCCGCACATCTAGACTACAGTAACTGTAACAACCTTCTGCCCTACCACCTCCACCACACCCTCATGTGGCCATTATGAACTGGTTCCCTTTTTAAACAGTAAGCCTGAAAAGTTTCATTCATTTCAGAGGGAGAGGTCACCCTGCTACCAGCTCTGGATCCTTTCTGGGGAAAGTCTGTGATTAGCAGGATAGATCCTGATGAGGCTTGTGCTGATTTGTGTCTAGCAAGCCTGGGATCTTCAGGGAGTCCCATCACAAAGCTTGAGCGAGTCACTACAGGATCAGCTTGTGTGCAATTACTGAACAATTTATCACACACACTTTGACAGCTCTGGCAGCTGCAAAAAGCCCTTCCAGTCCTTCCCTTAAAGCAGGGATTCTCTGGCTTACAAAAAATACTTGCTCAAGTTTTAGACTAATCAATGTTTTCCTGCTGACCCTTCTCACAGAAAGCAACTACACATTTTAAAATCAGTCTGAGATACAGACTCCCTTTTGTGTGGAATGTGGTCCTGCTATGTCCAAATGGTTAACTTTGGGCAACAATACTGATGAAGAAAAAAGAAATTTAGGAGTCTGCCCAAGGTTCTTTATGACAGATCCTAATTAGTGGACCAGCATGACCAAAACTGTGTCTTGTACTGACAGTTTTCTATAAAAGCATATGAACTTTCAGAAACAGTAGAGTTCACTATACAAATAATTAGCTTGCAAATTGGAGGGGAAAAAATGTCTACAAAGTTGTTAGCTGTACAAATAAAACCTCCTTTATCATTCTACCATCCTACCATTTTGTAGAAAGTCAACTTTTCAACTTAGTTCATAGTGATGATGAAGTTATGTCTACAAACAAGACATTTTTTCACCCCAGCGAACTTCTCCAATTAAGCACACTCCTGCTTGAGGAAGACATATAAAGCAATTTAATTTTCTTGGTTGTTTTTTTTTATTATTATTTTAGACAAAGCAAAGGATTCTGAAAAGAGAAGCCCAAATACTGAGACCTAAAGAATACTGTGAAAGATAAACCCTTGTCAATTGCATGTGACTTCTCTTCCAACTGACTCTGTTGAAACTACTAGAGTAAGGAAAGCTGATTTTTCATCTGAATTTGGAGAAGGTTCAAATTTTGTCTAGGTTCAAATCATACAAAGGACTGACAGTTGTCATACAGAGTGATCATCTTTGACAACATGACTTCTGACAATGGGAAAATTAAATGCTTGTGGGTGAAATTATGCAAATGAGGTCAGAGAGGGTCATCTGCAAATGATGACAATGAAGTAACCTGTAGGAAACAACTTGTTTGCTGGAAGTTGCATGGCATTGTGAGGGTAACCTGTGTACCTTCCAATGCCATCATCTGGGAAACAAGGTATTGCTATAATCCCATGAGACCAAGCTACAGTATATCAGTTGATTCTTTGCCCTTAAGGGCCATTATCAAAGTATTTCATCAAGTGTAACCCTACCTGTACTTAGTTTCTCCCTGCTGGTTTTTTTTCCTCTTGCCCCCCAGCTATGGTCTGAAGGATGTTATCCAAGAAATCACTATAGCTATGGAGACAATTTCAGAGGAGGAACAGTTGGATAACAGTGAAGAATTTTAGCTTTAAATATGAACTATGCTATTGGTGTTAAATCTTACAGAGATTTAGATCTTCCGCATGACAGCTTTTCGTTAAATATTATGGCAGGAGTCAAAAGACACTTCTAGGAAGGCTGAAAAAAAATTAATAAGGGATTTTGATCATGGTGACAGAAGGTAGAAGAGCAGCAGCTAGCATTTTTCCAGTTCTTTGGGGAAAGCTGCACAAGCACTAGTGAGATTTCTTCTTTACTGAGAGCCCATTCCAATGCTAAGTGGACTGATGTTGCTCATTACAGCTTCTACTTAAAAGAACCAATAAAACAGGCTAAGAATATACCCAGTCAACCATACATCTTACAATGGAAAATCCCTTTATTTTAGTCCCAATTGCCAACTATCACACCATTCCATAAATGTGTCCATACCTATTCCAAAAGATGTCATTTTTTCCCAAGCTAAAAGCTGTGCCAGAAGAACAGCACTGCTGCTCTTGATACGTAGGCAGACACTACCTGACAGCACATAACTCCCTACCTAGAGTTTTTTCTCAAAAATGGCAGAATCAAGGGAACAACTATCTTGCAGCATTATAAAATATTGCTACATCAGCAATTCAGTCTGGCAGTCTCTCCAAAACCACCAACACAAACAGAAAAGGCACCAAGCAGGCATGCAGATAAAGGCATTGAACACAGTGGTTCCTATTACAAAATGCAAACCAGCTGAAGGCACCCAGAACAAAAACTGTTTTCAGATGGATTGAGGCGAGGCAAGTTCATTCTTGTGGGTGGTACATTTATTTTCTGGCATAAGACTCAGGCTAGCAACCAAAACCTAGTATTTGGAACCCTAAAGTCAGAGCAGTATGTCACCAGCCAATGGATCTTTTTAAAATCCTTTGAAAACAATAACTGAAAGAAAGCATACAGACACTCTAGATGTAGAAGCACAACTTTGGAAATAAATTATGAACTTGAGACACTCAGATCACATTAGAAAGCTTATGCACGTATTAGGTGAGAAGTTTTATTATGGATCAGTTCCTAACAAAGACATCCCTCTCTAACCCCAACTTCTACCACTTTGAATGAGACTGCACTACCACAGAGGCTCAAAATCTTAATGGAAGGCAGACTTATAAAATGCTAAGTGTCTCACTGACCAGTCAGAAGTCAGAGCACGCCACCACACTGCAGAGTGATGAGCAACTGCCACCTTTGCAGCTGGTGTGATGACATCAACCTCCCGAAGCAAAGCTCCAGTGTGCTCTACACACTCTGTACAGCATCTCCCACGGCTGGCAGCACTCACACGCTTTATCCTAGCTGAGGGTGGAAGTGCTGTTCTCTGGCTGTGTTACTACCACCAGTAAAGCACAGCTATGGCAAAGCTACCGGGGAGCTGTCAGCACTTGAGCTCTTCTCCCTGCATCTTTGCTGCAAAGCAGACAGGTTTTAACAGGAGCTGGAATGTGTCTCATGCTCTGACCTGCACCTTCAGCAATCTCAGGGCTGCTCTGAAGGCTTTCCACACCAGTGCCACAGATGAGAGCTTGGGTTCAGCAGAAATGTATTCCAAGGCACACAGACCCAATTTACGAGGTCTGAGGATACTAGGCACCCACCTACACACACCATAAATAAGGCTGCCACCCAGCAGGTCTCCTCCACGGAAGACTGGGGAGATGGACTGTGCACAGGGCAGGAAATAAGGGAAGTGTACTTTGACATCTTCCTACAGATACGAAGGTCTCATCCTCTTCCATTTCATAAAGCATCAAGACAACAATGTTACTAAGCCTCCAAAGGTTTCACATTACCTTCCCAAGTGTAAAGCACTAGGTTGCTTTAACTGGGAGCAGGGAAAACATCATTCTGTGCTTTCCTCAGAAATGTTCTTGAAAGTCAGAAGGGTCTTCACCTGCAGTTTAATTAAAACTAATTGTCTTAGGAAGTGATGTTGCTGTTCCTAAGCACGGTTTGTGGTTAAAATAACATGAAGAGCGGTACAGGAAGGAGGAAAGTATTCTGTGCTTTAGTTACTCTTACTAGGAAGAAACTGAAGGGAAACAACCTGTATCTTCTTTTCTCTTAAAATGTGCACATGCTCCAAAGCAGAGGCTAGCACCACTCAATGCTAGAAGAGCCTGGTATGGCTACACAGTAGAGATGTTATCATGGATCAAATGTATACTGACAGTCATTCCATAGGGAAATTCAAATTCATACTATCGTAATTTACCAGTCACGTGTTCCCTACAAGTTACCCTCTTTGGGGCAGCAAGCAGGAAAAAACACATCCTTTAACCACACACAGAGTGAAAAGAATGCTGCACACCAGTCTGAAACCACTGCTAGCATTCACCAGCAAGAATTCCCTTTCAGGTAACAGTTTTGCCAACATTTTGGAGTTTTGTTGCACAACTGCAAGAACTGCCTCAGCTCCCACTGTGCGATTTTCCCTGGCAGCAATTGTTAAAGGCTGTTTTCCCCGCTGTGTTACAAAACAATGGGAATGATTAGTGTACCCAAGATCAATATTTGAGTCAACAATTATTGATATCACGTGCTGGAGCTTGGCATGAAACAAACTAAAGTTCTGTTATGTTACAGACAGCTCTCCTCTGCCAAAACCCTAACCTTATTTTTCCAAAGGCAAAAACCCCAACTCAACACATGTAAAAACATTTTTAGGAAGCTTACCACTTAAAAAGATACAGCTAGTCTCATTATTTGTTAAGTATTGGCAGCAAAATATATAAAAATAAATCCTGACGCATTTGATCTGATGTTTAGAAAAATTCAGTAGCATGCAGACCTTTGGTTTACCCATAACTTGCCTCTTCTGCGTTAGGTGGCAGTAACACCAACAGTCACTACTCTGTTCCAGTCCACTTTCTCTTTAATCAACGTTGCTTGTTTGTTTATTCAGCCCTTATGAACTGGGTGAAAGTACATTTTTGCTTGGGTACACTTTGGTCACCATCAACTCTCCCCTAGGAATTATTGTTCACAACCACAAAATTTGCTTATCTTAGTATTTCAGCATATTCTCCTATTTGTACTGAACATCCTTTTAATCAAAAGGTACACATACCACTGGGTTCTTTGAAGAACTTCAAAGCTTCCCTTTTTGAAAGCAGCACATACCCAGTCACAGCTCACCCCTGTGAGCAGCAGCTCCAGGCGCCTCTTTCATCCAGCATGAGAAATGCCTTGTGAGACCAGGCCTGACACGTCCAGCTCTGGACATGGATAAATAGGAGAGGATGCACATTACAGGAGTGGTGGCACAAGGATGTTGCAGCAGGAGAGGAGGACACAGGATCAGAGCTCTTTTAGGAGGATGGAGCAAGGTGGGAGAGGGGGGAAGTGGAAAAGAGCTAACATTTTTCTATTTTACTAAAATACATGCACCTACTAAAAAGAGGATACAGAGCATACGGTGCATAAGTGCAGAATATCTTCCAACTAAGGTCTTATAATTTTTTATAAATGAAACAGTATAATTGAAGGCCAAAACCCATCAGTTTTTACCATTCTCTAACACGTAAGTGTTACAGTAGTCAAGTTAGATCTAACTCATTTGTTTGTACATGACCAAACACAGTTTCAGTGTCTTTTAGTGCTGAAGTTTAAAAAAGGGGAAGATATGGAATTTCATATGTATTTCATATGCACATTGCTTAAGGAACTCTGAAAATTACAAAGGAACAGACATAATTGTTTTTTTAGAAAGTAATCTGCCTTAATGGAAAACCATAATGAATCGATACAAGATTATAAGGAGGGAATAAGACTTGGGTTTCTTTTTTAAAAGTTTTATAACAGAGGTTCGAGACCACAGAAATTACATAGTAGAATGCAAAGATCATCCTTTTGACACATTAATGCAGATTATTTTCCCGCCCAGACTATTTCAACTCTTCCTCCAATAACAATCCTTCTGTTCCTCTTATCTCCTCTTGCATTGTTCTAGCACATGTAGTGGAAGCACCTTATCAGGAGTTTCACTGCTTGTCCCCTTAAACATTACATTTGTGAATGGAATACTTCTATTTACATTTCTTTAAACAGAAATTGAAGAGTGAAAGGAGTTCATCAGTTGGGTCAATGAAACAGCAAGAGCTTAGGTTAAAATACACATTCCTTAGGAAGCTGGTGGCTGTAATTGTGGTGTACCAGATTATGGATAGCAGAAGCACGTGTCCAGGAAGCTTGTGTTTGTGGAAATGTTATATGCATCCTTAACCACTACAACAGCATAAACCACCTTTGCTGGTGGGTGCAATCAAGTGGAGGACTAAACAGCAGGGCAAGAAGTAATTTCTAACTGTAACAAAGCAAAGGAGACAAAAATAAATAAAAAAGTTGTAAGAAATAATGCAAGTTTTATCTGATTCTCCCCCCACTCCCATTATTACTCCATTTTTTTAACCCATGACTGTAGCTCCTAGCCAAGTGCAGTTTACGTGAGTATTTGAATAACAGATTCTTTAGCCACAGCTTGGTTTCAACACCTGAGGTTGTTATTTCTGCAGACCATCTGAACCTCACTTACTTACGTGCTTTAATAAGTCAGAGAAGTCCTAGTATCAAGACAGCACAGCAGAAAATACCTTAAAAACATAGTAAGCACCATCTCGGTTCTACAACTATTAGAGAACAATTTAGTTCTAAAGATCTGAAGATCTTAAATCAGTACTTTGCATTCACTGTAATATCATGATCAGTGATGCATTCATTCTTTCTTTCAGGTTATGAGAAACATGCATCAGAGAATCCAGGATAAAAGTCGCTGGTGGAACTACAGCGCACGGCTATGTTTGCTACTGTTGGACAATGACTCTTTTAAAAAAATCTGATATTAGTATTAAAAGAAAAAAAAAAAAAGCTTTACTACATACTCGGTCACCAAACCATACAGAGCAAAAGAACATCAGCACTGTTAGCAACCAAATCCCATAATCATACCCAAGCATATGTTGTGACTCTATAGTTTGAGACTTCTTTTCAGTCCGGCACAGAAGTGATTTCATTAGCAATAACAAACTGCAATGTAAAATTTCACAGATCCTGGCAGAAAAGATTACCTTGTTCTTTTCATTATGACACTTTTAATCAGCAGGCAATTTGACAATCCTATTGTGGAAACATTTCTTGATACTATTAGGGAAATACTTCTGGCTCTGCAATTCAGAGTCTAGGTTTTTCTCATTAATGAAATACAAAGGTGGTGAAAGCCTAGTGTCACATAAGCATTCAATCATGAATTAAGAGAAGCACTGGCAAACTCCTTATTCAACAAAAATAATAATCCAAGTAATTTAAAACACTTTTTTTATACTCCAATATAATATCAGAAATAAGTTATGACCTTATAAATAGATAGATAAATTTTCTTTAGGAATAGCCAATTCATTTACTTAGAGATGCATTCTGCTAAATATAAACAATTCACAAATGTTCTATTTTGCATCAATAAAAAGAACTATTCTTTAATGTCCTACTGCATGCATAAGTGAAAAGGAAATGAGCCATGAAAATGGATGCTGAAACTTGCACATTCATCAGAACAAGGAATATGGTCCAGCATCACCCATTTTGCTCTCTGCAGAGCTCCCTCTTCGCAGAGAAGGAAACTGCCTCTCCATCAGTTAAGACAACTTCATTTACATAGGTAAGTAGACACAGTTGCTGTTAGATGTGATCAGCTTCCCAACAACTAACTCTCCCCACACAACTCAAAACTTTGCTGTGATTAATTCATTCATTTGCTTCTCATAGTATGAGTGGCTACAGCTGCCTGTAAGCTCCTCTAGACAAATGCAGCAGTCAGTCCAAAAAGATCACACAACTGCAGTCCTTTAAAAAAATCCTCAGTAGTTCTTCGTATCAAGTCATTTAGCAGCTTTCTCTTTTTCAGTGTGGTTAAGTAGCGGGCCAAGTATTTTCATTGGTACTTTTACAGCCATCAAAATAAAATGCCTTGAAAATACCGATGGATGCTTTCAACTTGCCACTTACTTCCATTTTCAGTCCAAAGCCTCATCCCTGCTCACGCACATTGTACATACAAACTCACTTCCAAGTACCCTGCTGGCTTGCTCAAACATTAAGCATTAACTGTAGTACTTGCTTGCAGGGCACCCTTACAATAAGGGAAAACAGCGAGACTGCATCAGATTTCACTCTTTCTCCATTTGTACCTCCAACATTAAATACAAGTGCTGCTTTCCACCTTGAATCACCCCCTACTCTCCCCTTATATAGGAAAAGGTTCTTCACCCAGAGGGTCGTTGGGCACTGGAACAGGCTCCCCAGGGAACTGGTCATGGCACCAAGTCTGACAGAGTTGAAGAAGCGTTGGGACGATGCTCTCAGGAACATGGTGCGATCCCGGCTAGGAGTGGAACTGACGAGCCTTGTGGGTCCCTTCCAACTCAGGATATTTGGTGACTCTGATTCAGCCAACTTCCAGGACATGGTACAATCACATCATGCCACTGTGTCACTTCTGTGACTGCCAACTCCAACCTCATGTTTTTAACTCTCTGAACTATGCAAAGTGCCTACATATCCTTGAAGGTCCTGTGACCAAGAAAGACCTGGACAGAAGTCCAAGCAGATGCTGGGCAGTGTGGACACAGCCACTACCCTCTGGAGGGAGCTAGCTGGGCAAGTTGAAACACAAGACTCCTATCTCCTCACTGATGGAGTCAAAAAACACTTCCTGCAGCAGATGCCTTTAGCAGAATATATGTCAATTCAAATATGAAGCTCTTCAAGGACAAGATCATGTCTTTATTTATGCTTGCACGGTCCCTGCTGCAATGCAGCTCTGACTCTAGCTGTTCAGCTGCGCAAGACAGACCGTGACTGTTAATGCTATCAGTTCCATGGTAATTAGATTAAATCTGACACTCAAAACTGTACTTCACAAAAAAACACTACAACATCCAGCAAGGCACAAGCTGTTCATGATGCCATTATCCTCCAAAAATGTTACAACTAGTGATGCCTTCATATGCTTCTTGATATTTATATGTTTAACATTTACTGTTTCAGCAGTCTCTTCTCGAAGAATGACTGCAGCCAAAGCTCAACCAGAGCTGAAGCTGGTCAGAAATGTGGGGGACAGTAAAGAGTTTTTTCAAACATATTAATGGCAATAGGCTGTGTAAAAATAACATTGGCCCGCTACAGGATAAGGATGGTTGCCTCACTAACAGGCCCAGAGACAAGGCAGAGAGGTGTCTGACACTTTCTTTGCCTCTGTCTTCAACACGGATGACTAACCAAGGGGGTCTCAGTGCCCTGAGCTGGAGGACCATGACTGTGAGAATGATCAATTCCCAGGCGACCCCGAAATCGTTCAGGATCTGCTGCTCCAGCTGGATCCCTACAAATCTATGGGGCCTGATTGGATTCATCCCAGAATCCTCCAAGAGCTGGCTGATGTCACTGCAAAACCTCTCTAGACTATTTTAGAGCAGTCTTGGGAAGCTGCAGAGGTCCCAGCTGACTGGAAGTCAGTAAACATTGTCCCATTTTGCAAGAAGGGCAGGAAGGAGGAACCTGGAAACTACAGGCCTGTCAGTCTCACTTCAGTGCCTGGTAAAGTTACAGAGAAGATTACTCTGGGAGGTATTGAAAGATTCCTGAAAGACAGTGTAGTCATCTGTCACTCTTCCATGAGTGATGAGTTTTCCCACTAAGCAGTATACAGTCTTGTATCAGTAGGATCCTCCCATTCTTTATTTCTCAACCTCATGACCACTGATCTGTGCTATTGTAAAACAGATATTATAGTATCCTGACTTAGATATACCAGATCTGGAAAACATTTTCATGCTGAGCTACTACTACATACTCGTTCATAATTTCACAGAGTGTACAGAAAACTCTAACTTGGAAAAGATGCTCAATTTTAAAACATAGCTGGTGTATTTTTATTTGACAGGTATGCACTGACAAATGCACAGGACCTGTTTCTGTAAAACCCCAAAGCTATCCCAAATACTCTCTCAACTTTTAATGCTCAACTATGACCATTCAGCTTACAGATACTTACTCTGCAAGGATTTCACTGTTTTTCAGCCACTGCATCAGCTTTGTGTAGGATCTGTATACCACAACTGTTCCATATTTACTTCAGTAGATGCCTGTACTGACTTCTCGAGTCTCAGCTAATTTTCCTTAAAATGAGGCAGACAGGAAGGGAAGAAATAAAACACTCAGATAATACAAATAAAGCCTGTGTAAAAATAGAGAGCAAATTTACTTTCTGGTACTTCAACAACAACCTGTCCTTTATAATCCAAATATTTTTTTTAGTTCCACTGGTTCTTCTGCTAACTCAGACTAAAATTAAAAAATCAAGCAGTATTGTTTTGTAGTTTTGGGTGGTGGTGCTGTAATTTTTTTGTGGCAAATAAAATGGAACAATAAACTTCTGCCTTCAGTCATACTAGCTTTTCCCACTGCTGCGAATTTTGTCTGGAGTTTCATGATGATAACTGAAGGCAGAGCCTGCATGTTGAATGCAGCTAACCTTGCTGGACTGGGAGGCAGGACAGGTCCACGGGACAACTCAGTCAGAACCATGTAAACATTCCAGGTTAATGACAAAACATAGAAGGGCTTTGACCAGGCAGGAGTAACACAGCAGCTGACGAAGTTGTTGATTTTCTCAGCCACTGGCTCGGAAGGAAAAACCTAGCCAAAGTTTCCATTACCTAAAGTAAATGCTAATCACCCTTTTCAAATATTCAGCAACTGTGAGTTGAAGCCATAAGTTAATTTAAATTACACTGATTATTTTGGTTTTGCACCTGCCTTTCAAGATCTGTTTCATATGAGCTTTTCAACTCAGGGTGAGATAAAGCACTGCTGTAGTTACAACAAAAAAGGTAAGACTACAGACCTGTTATAAGACAATGTCACATTCAGAAACATAAGCTTGGATGGAAGGTGCTTAACCATTTAGCAATTTTTTTAAGAAATGAGTATGGGACACATCCTACAAAAATACAAGAATATGTGAAATAATGCATTAAAATAAAGCAAATTATAAACCACTCTAGAAGCTTATGGTTAAATCTGGGGAACGTCAGCATCTCTTGTAAATAAAAGTCTGGATTTCTCTTAGTCTGTAGCTTTCTTGTGGAAAGCCACAGTGACTCGACCACTAGATACTCAAACTTAGATGTGAAGAGCTCTTGAACGGTTTTCCCTTCTTAAGCTGTTCCCAAGTTGTTTTTTGCAGTTCCCAGTGCTGCTTGCTCAGCTCTTCTGCAGGACATGCTTCCCAGAACAACTAGCTAACAAAACTGAGAGTTACTCTTTTAGCACTTCCTAATCTAGGAGGAAAATTACTTTTCAGATCATGGATTCTAAGAACTCAGTTGAAGGCACAGAAAGTGAAGAAGCTTTCAAGTAGCCTTAATTTGCAATTCATACCACACGTTATAATCTGCAAATCCAGATTTTTAAGCAAGTATCCACATCTGCTAAATTCTTTTTCCAACCACATCACTTCCAAGCTTACTGTCAAAATTAATCCTGCCTGGCATATTTTATCCAATACACGAATTTTTCCAGGGAAGAACAGTCCAACATTATTGCTTAAAAGCATCCTATCATCTTGTAGCTGTATGCCAACTGGAACTTAAATTGCAACATAATTAAATATAAAGCAGATTAAGTAAAAATAACTTTATCTGAATGACTATAGCAGAAACATCTTCACTGTTTATCTGTATTTTACAGAATTTTGCGTTCAAAAATTTCAAGCCACCTTCCCATGTATGTAGGTAATGTGAAATCAACCAGTTTTGTAACCTTTCTGACATCCCCTGAAGAAGTGAAATGAAAGTTAAGCAGCTGGAACAAGCAGTCCAAGAAATACATTCAAATCAGCTATCTAAGGCTTTTGCTGAGATGAAATCTTTTACTGGTGCAATATATCACTATTATAGCAGATTTGACTTCTGAAAACCCTTTGAGAAACCCTTAAATAACTGACATCCTTCCCCTTCAATTAAAATGTGACAGCTTAAACTATACACAAACTGAAACACCCTGTCCAACAGCCAGAAATACCAGAAACTTCCAAATAGAAGGACAGAGAGCTTTGCAGAGTGCCTTCACATTGGAAGAGAGCCTGAAGTGAAGCAAGTCCAATGATGCTACTTCCTTCTCCAGGTGCCTTTCCAAAGGCATTTCAATCCTAACATTCTTATCAATCCTTCACACTCCTCCAAAGGAGAAGCAGCATATGCCTTGTGACAAAAGCAGGTTTAAATACATGTAGGAGTAGTAAGCAACACATGCTTGCTGTGGTTTTCTTTTCCATTGGTGCAGGACAGGGAAAACATCCCCAGGGCTACAGCTTCCAAGGACCTATTACTCTCATTTGCTTCTGTGAACTAGTTTTTATTGTTTTATTTTACAACTAAATGGGGAAGGAAAAGTGGCCCTGGAAGTAGCCCAGACTGTGTGTCCAGGAGGATGAAAAAATCACAGAAGCAATAAAAACTTTCTGGCACTTAACAGAGGCTGTGCATGAGAGAATGTGAGTCCTGCCATACTGGGCCATTGCTAAAGCCTCTCAAATGTATGCCAAAGAGCACGACTACATTTAATCTCTTCCAAGAAATCTCTTGAGCAAAAATTACAGTCTCCTATTCCACTTCTGAGAGTTAAAAGCTTATTTTGACTAGGAGAGAACTTGTAACAGCTAATCATAAAGCAAAGATACTGAGAGCTTGAGCAAACTCCAGAAATAAGCATAAGCATGACTTCTGGACCATCAGATGACGCACAGAGCCAAGAAAAGGTTCAGCAGAATCCAGCAGTCTTGCACTGTGCTTTCCCCAGTTATATGGGACGGGTTTCTTTCACTTACAAACCATGTGAAATCTCTGAGCTTTAACACTTGGAATATTATTGAAAAGTATTTGGAAATCTTATGATTATGCTTTCAGGTTGTATTCAGAGAAAACCTTTCAGAATGCATCACTCCCAATGCTCATTTCCTTATTGGTTCATGTGCTTTTATGGTATTTTATGTCAAATTTAGATTAGGAAGCCAAATTCATGGGAACCACAAAATGCAAATTAACATTTCAAAATTAATAATGACTGTTTCTCAGCCTACACATATGCCAGATGTCAAAAAATATCTATTACTATCAGTGCTTCCTTAGATTTTAGGTTCTTTTCTACCCAAGAATTGGGTGTCTCAATTCACCCCCATGAATATACCAGATTTTTTTCTTAGTCCAAACTTTCCACATTTAAGATTTTTTTAATTTTTGAAATAATGTCCTTGAAGTTTTCACAGTCCACGCAGCAAATGTAATCTTTTTTTGACATGTTACTGGTAGAACAAACTATTCTGTATATGTAATTCTATGTTGGCTTTTTTATTTTAGACCTTTAGTACTACAGTTGCACTTACAGTTACTATCATAGTGAATTACCTGTCTGTACTGAAACTTACTGTTTAAACCCATGCTTTAGTTTTAAATATATGTTTAACCTAAAATAAATGGTATTACATGCACAACTCCTACTTTAAAACATTGACTTCAAAACTAAAAGCATCAGTAACTGTGGGGTTTTTTTTTACAAACAGATCTGAGGCAAATTTATGCTTCCTTTAAAAACACATCTGTAAGTTCAATCAATTTAGCATTTACCTGTACTTAAATGAGCAACAGTGGTAAAGGAACAGATTAATCTTTTTTATCTAATAAGGAAGATGAAAATTTGATGAAAAAAAGGTCAGTCACTGTAAACAATGTATTTCTTAAAAAAATTATATTCCTGACTGACTACTCCATGGACCAATGTCTGGCTTTAAAAAACCAAGCTGCAGATCTAATTTGGGAACTTTTAAAAATAGGAGTTATCATCAAATGGAGAGTGATTTTTACCTTGTTCAGCACAGGATGTTAATTCCTGATTAACTTTCTACATAAATATTAATCTTTAATACATTAAAAATAGCTCTTTCATAACACAATACTTGTCCATGGTGCCTGGAGGTTATGTTCCACAGAAGTATTTTGTTGTTTCCAATAAAGGCTTAAAGGAGTGTATTCAGATTAGGAACCCTAAACCAAAGGTTCTACATGGTTGACCTCGAACCACTGCAAAGTGAGAATGGATGTAACTTTTATTTTTCATCAATTGTAGCATCTGAGCGATGGCCTAAGGAAACATATGTCAGGAATTCTCATGTTCTGACTCACTGCTCAGAGGACAGGACCAGTGCTTTGGGGACTAGCCTCAGTTACAGCTAATCAACAGATCTAGCTATCTAGCTTGGCTCTTTCCACACTGGGAATCAGGGAGCAGTCAGCTGCCAAACATCTGCAGAAAGCAGAAGAAAAAAATCTTCTGATAAGAAAGCAACTCCAATTTCTGAGGAGAAGGGATTTATTTTGGTACACCTGGTTTCCAGAGGCAGATTCTGACCCTCTTCTGTAACACATGTCAAATGGCTCTGATACAGCAGTGTTAACTCTGCAAGGTAGGGCCATTCCACGGTGCCCTCTTAACAATGAGGCAGAGTTGCTCTTCAGACTGAGTCTTCTGGGGCACAGCACTGCTCTCCTGTGCTGGGGGCTCTATGTCTAATGAAAAAAGAGGATGCAGGAAGTGCTGTGAGTCTGGACCTTATGCCATAGACAGAGTAAAGCAGGATCATGAGCTGAAAAACATTCCAGTCTCTCCTGTTCTACAACCACCAGCTAAGGACCTAGTTTATTTTCTGACATCAAGAAACAATTCCTAGACTTCTCCTTGCAAAGACAAATCTGTCACCTCCTTTTGATCTGAAAACTAGAACAGTGCAATTTGTGCAGCTTATTTGTGCAAAACAGAGCAATTTTGCTCAACCTGCATTAAAGCTATATAAAGCTTGCACTGAACAACTAAAATAGACTGGCATTTTGATGGGTACATGAGGCAATCTCCCCTGAACATTTCCTTAATGTTGCAATCCTAATTCAAACGATATCCTATAACTGCTGAAGACTCTGCTGCTACCATCACACAGTTTGTTCCAAAGGTTTCTAAACCATATCGGCCTATTAACGGTCTTTAAAAAAGTTGTGAAAGAGTCTAATGGATTAAATGTCTCTTCTCTTTATATACCCACACTTGGGGTATGTGTGCATATACCTATATATAAATATAAGACTCATGACAATTTTTGTTCCCAGTCAATACCAAGATTCTTACTGAAAGGGTGAGGATATGGTGCTCTGGACACTGAGTGCAAGCAGGACTTAATCTGCCATGCCATCTTGACGTAAAGGGACATTGCTCCACAGCACAATCCCAACCTCCTTCAGAAGTTAGGAAGACTGAAGGATTATCCTCCATAGAGTCTGTATTTTGTTGTGGTGTTTTGGGGTTTTTTTTTATACAGTGCTCACTCTTTGCAGCTTTACATCAAAAAGAACCCAGACTCCATGATGCTCTCTCTGTAAGCAAGGGTTTATTTCAGTTTATTTCTAAATGTTAAATGTTTGCATCTAGTTAGGTTATTTTTTAAAATTCTCTTTCAGTGTAATTTAGCTGGACCTCTAAAGGCACATGATAAACTCCACTTGATAAAAACAGTGTGTTAACAACCAAAATAAAGCAAAATTAGCTGTTTCTGTGAAGCCTAGTTCTTTAAAACAAAGTACATGGTCCATAATACTATCAGTTTAAAGTGTTATGTATTTTAACAGACCTCTGTCCCCGTTAGGCCCATTTGCCTCAGCTGATAGCTGGCAAACAATTTTGATCTTGACATCTTAGCTCACACTTAAAAATAAGTTCTGTTTATTTTAAACCAATTAAACAAGTTTATAATACTGAATGGATACAGGGCACCAAATTCGCTTCTGTCTCAAATTCAGAAATACCTGAAAGCCATTAAAAACTGCGGCAGTCTCTCTAGTCTATGATGAAATCGAAAGAGACCAAGCAGCCATTACTAACAGACAGAGCTGGAAACTTCAAAGTGAAACAGAAGGATGTGCAGACAGATTACCCCTGTCTTTACAGGGAATCTAAGTGCTAACCACTGAAAACCTGACAAAATCTGAAGAAATGGCAAAAAAATAATTTCAAAATATTCAGTATGCCTCTCAAAGGGTAACTGAATTTCAAATTTACATTTTAGATAAATGGAGATCTTTTAAAAGGTGACAGACTTTGCATCTCAAAGTGAGTCATATTTGTCCTTAATACATGTTATCATTCTAAAGAGTAGTTTGCTGTATATTCAGAGCAATTACTACAATTTAGGCCATAAGAACCTGTCCTTTGAATTCAGTAAATGAGTAAAAATTTCCCTTCTGAAACTCTGTTTATCATAAAATACCTTCTCAAAAATGAGATCAGTCACTTTCAGCTATGCACAGACCAGTCTAACCATCGTGTCTCGAATTCAAATGCAGCCAACAGCATTTTTCACAGATGGTAATAAAAACGGTAATGCACTCTTTACTACAGAGACGTGACTGAATTAATCTAAGCTGTGAAATTACTTCTAATGCTATTGGAAGGCCCTTCTCTTTAAAGTGAAATTACTTTTACTGAACCATGCAGGGAATTCATTACCTCTAGTATTTCTTAACATCTCTAATTTAACAGTTTTGCTGTTTTGAAATATTATGGAAATAGACTAGATTTTTGTCTACTTTTTCCGCAACATCAGGAGAACATCTATGACACTCCTGGCTCTAGATGCTCGTGGCCAACCTATGCAATTACCTCCTAGTCTTACTGTGACCTGAAAAGGATTTCTTTAGGGCTTTCTTCTTGCAGAAGCAGGCTTAGCATTGGATCTCACGCATAGGGGTTTCACCAGCTCTCCAGACTGCATACAATATATAGTCCAACAATTCTGTCTTTACTATCTGCTCTTAAGGTACAAGGGAGGACCAAAAGGTCTGCTGAGGTTCAGTTCTTCATAACACTAGTTACTGGTGTGCCAGGAAGATGCTCTGTCCTCTGGTGTTTGTTTGGAAATAATAATAGGAGACCATGGGCAAAGGATCAACTTACTCCATCAGTATCTTCCATCCCTCATGAAAATGCTCTTAAAAAGAAATCTCTATTTTTTTGCAGCCCCTCCAACCCTCAAAGGCTAGAGTTCCTCTCTAGTTCCTTCTGCTGGTCTGTCAGTCCACCTGGAGGGACACTACAGTGCTCCAGTGCTTAAAATACAACAGAAAACACAAGACTTCTGTTGAAATTGTGAATGGAAGCGACACTTCTGAACAGGCAAATTTCAACAGCAGTAGAACTGTGCTGCCTGCAGAAAACAATGTTTGAAAAGTTGGGCATTAACACTACTGTAGCAAAGGCTGCTGCCCACCAAATCTGTGGCTCTTAGGTCATGAATGTCCCATGTCCCACTGAGTTTAAAAGAAAATGCCCTCTCCCCACTGCCCTTCAGAGTAACTTGCATGTTTCGTTTTTTCAAAATACAAAAGGAGTCTGTGGATTTCCATACTAAAAAATTGTCTTTTAAGTGGGGGGGAAAAAAAAAAAAGAAAAAAAGAAAGCAGGGTGGTAGGCTTTCCCACCTTTCTTGTTTTCACACACAAGGAATGCTATGTCAGCAGCCCCCAACAGTATCTAAAGGGTGCCTATAAGAAAGCTGGAGAGGGACTTTTTACAGGGGCAGGTAGTGATAGGATAAATGGCTTTAAACTAAATGAGGGCAGGTTTAGATTAGATATTAGGAAGAAATCCTTCACTATGAGGGTGGTGAGACACTGGCCCTGGTTGTCCAGAGAAGTTGTGGATGCCCCATTCCTGGAAGCATTTGTTCAAGGTCAGGCTGGATGAGGTGCTAAGCTTCATGTAGAGGAAGGTGTCCCTGCCCATAGGAGGGTGGTTGGAACTAGATAATCTTTAAGGTCCCATCCAACTCAAACTGTTCTATGATTCTATGATATCTAAAAATAGCCAGTGAGGTGTGAGCACATGCCTCTTTCCTCACATCTGAAAAAACACACCTCACCTTGATTTGGATTAGGGTAAACTGCTGCTGTACATCTCTCTCAAAAGAATCAGCTTTAGAAACCTAGTCTCCAATGACATGCCAAAAAGGCAAGTTACTCATCTTCTCATCTCTTAAACTCTTTCTGAAGATCCACTTCACATTTAGCATTTGTGTTTTAGAATGAGCTGATATGTGAGATGGACGTTCTTATATGAAGGAGTCAACCTTTCAATTGATTTTACTGATCAGCAAAATTTCAAATACTGATTTATCATTCTATAATATAGACTTGTAAGCACCAGCTAGATGGGTCCCTCTACTAGGAAGTATTTGCAGAAGTTTGGTGTCAGAGATGGAAATCTTTGTCTGAAGTTCAAATAAGAGGAACCAGCAGGGCATTGCTTTTTCCTAATCCCTTTCAAAATGTTGTCTCTTCTACTATAGCTGCAAGCACAAAATGGTAACACTACGTTAAATCTGAATGTATTTTTACCGCACATAATTGCTCACTTCCACATAGCCATGTCTGATACTAAACTAAGTCATAACACATTAAGCTTCATTCCTTCTTTCCCCCACATTTTTGGTTAAATTCTCATCACTTCTCAGCTGAAAATATCTTACAGAAAGACACACCCCTTCACACTCCTAGCCCAGAAAACCCATATGAAAAAAATTCATGATGACACTCTTAATGTAAAATAAGGAGACTGCGTCTACAGAAGAGCATCACCTTCCACGTTGGTTTCTCCATTTCCTACAATGAAAGGCTTCTCAAATGAGCTGGTAGTTCATGTGACAAGGCTCTGTTTTTAGACCACAACTTTGCCAAACTTTATGGACTGACATCTTCAAAACAGTTCAGCCACTGCTAAAAAAAAAAATACATGTTTCCTTGGGTTTTGGCTTCTGCTAAAAAACATCACCACAGCAAGTAACTCTTTCAAGGCATCTGCACACGCAAATTCTTCAGTTTGATCTCTGTGCATAATTTGCAATTCTTGTCTCCACCAAAATCTACCCAGTTGGTAAATCTCTGCAAAATGTTAGCAAACAGGCGTTCCGTAATAAATGAAAGTGGTTGGGCTCCCTGGATGCTAACCATTCCCTGAATATACTTTCATCCAATCTTCAGCAATTTCTGTCTAAAAATACAATTTGCAATATGCTCCCATCCACAAATTCAGGAGTGGGAATCAAGGACTGAGTTCAAACAAACAAGCCAGGGCAGGGCAGGGCAGGGCAGGGCAGGGCAGGGCAGGGCAGGGCAGGGCAGGGCAGGGCAGGGCAGGGAAGGGCAGGGAAGGGCAGGGACGGGCAGGGAAGGGAAGGGAAGGGAAGGGCAGGGAAGGGACGGGACGGG
>JAWWEU010000001.1:68446624-68458947 GCA_035583155.1 Acropternis orthonyx
GGGAAGGGAAGGGAAGGGAAGGGAAGGGAAGGGAAGGGAAGGGAAGGGAAGGGAAGGATTGAGAGAAGGAAGAAAACTGCAGAGGAAACTGAAAGAGTAACAAGAGCCGCAGTTAAACACATGACAGAGGGAATGAGGTAAAAGCAGATGAGGACCTGACAGACCAGGGACTGCCCATACAAAAAGACTGACAAAAGAAACAGAGATCAGAAAAAGCCCCAAGAAATTAGTCACACTGAATGCAAATGAGCATGGCAGTGGCAGTCTGCAAACTGGGAAGGAGTTGTGATGGCAAAGGAATTGGATTAGACAAAGATGAGCTAAAAGTAGAATGCCAAATTTAGTACCCCCTATAATCTCACTCCAGCATCTCAAATGTTTTCAGTAAATGTCTGGGGGAAATCAACATCGTATTTTTAATTTTTTATTTTTATTTTTTGTTTTAGCACTGGGAGGGTAAGTTATGCAGGGGATATGGTGAGGTTTTTGACAATTTTTGTAGTTAAGGATTGATGAGTTTTTCTCCACAAGACTCCTCGGCACTTGCATGACAAAAGGACATCATCTGAGAATGAACCAGAACTGCAGAGAAAGGCAGCCCGCCTGCTCCAGTTGTAAGAATGGCGTTCACAGCCCAAGGAACAGAAATAAGAAGAGAAGGATGACTTTGGAGCAAAGGAGGTCATCACCCTTCTACCACTGTGATCTTCTATGGTACTAGGCAAAGTGATTAAACTTCATTCAAGTGTCCAATGTTTTGTCCGCTTCTCCATGTCCAAGTGGCTGATTTATAGTCCTGGAGTTTGATGAGCTGGGAGGCTGGGAAACTACAGCTGGAACAGAAGCTGGTATGAAGTCTGAATATATCAAGTATTTTGAGAAGATAGTTGTCAAAACACTCTAAACTGTGCACTCAAATAGATATTTTCTATTTCTATCCAGTCAGAAATCCCTTCCTTAGACCCTTTTTTCCAAAATAAGATGTATCTTTTCTCATATATGTGAAAATAAATAATGCTTTTGTAAAACATAAATCTTATAGTAACAAGTAGCTCACAAGACCCTTTGAAGCACTTAACAAAGACACCAACATATAATACAAAATATTTTAAAATATTATTAATAATATTATTACTAAAAATATTTGGTAAAAATAATAAATATACAAGAAACTGTCACCAAGTTATTTTCTGCAGACATTTGTATACCTTCTGCCATCTACAGGGACTCCTGCAATCATAAAAAGGGACGTTGTGAAAGAGAGATGCCCTCACTCTGAATGTCTAGGGCATACTTCTAATAAAACTGCTTTCTCCAACAAATCCAAGTTACCAGAAGATCACATAAAACTGCAATCTACTGAAATAAGTATTTGGAAGAAAGATCCAGTAGCAGGTTCTTCAGTTGCTGGGTTTGTAGTAAAACAACAGATTATTTCTGGAATATTTTGCAATTACTTTAAATTGATACTTCCTAGTAAAATGAAATATGCCTGCTGGAGAAGATAGGTGACATTCTACATTCTTTTCTATTAAAGCACATTTCAAACCTGCTAATGAATAAGTGAAAAAACATTTGTAAAGGTCTTGGTAAAAATCAAAATTTATGAAAAGCTTACGTCTTTAAACAAGACCTAACGATAGAGCTCTTGATATTAACCCTCCCAGTAAAATTTTGGGCTTGCAGCCGATTTCTGGAAAATTCATACATGTGAGACAACTTTCTGAAGTCAGCTAGACTTGTCCAAGAACACCTGAAAGGCCTGTGTCTTTAGACATAAGCTTGGAAAGAACCCTCACTTTTATGTTTTTGAGCATGTAGATATTAGCAGAATAATGCTGTTCGTGCAATAAGAGGCACTCCTGCACCAGCCCAGCTGTAACACTGGGTGACTGTGTTCAACCAGGAACCACAGCTCACAAGGCAGCAGCATGACTGCAAGGTCACAAAGGTTGTTTACAAGCTGGGAAACAACCTGAAATGAGGTACTTTAATAGAAATTACAGATATGATCCCTGCTGCATGTTCGTAGCAGGGGATCTAGAAGGAAAGGCTTATAGGAAAGGAACTTATCTACCTAATAGGGAGAGAGCTGGACATTTAAAGATGATGAGTCTCACAGACAGGAGGTCACCATTTGTTGAAACAGGACTACTGTTGTTCAAAGCAGCCATCGGTACTGTAATTGCAGATTCCTTTATGTGAAACTGCAGAGCCAGCTACAAAAAAATTCAGTTATGCTTCATCACATCCAAATTACTTTACAAGGTCTAAATGTTCCCATGTAAATCGTTTGTGAGGCATGGATGTTTCTGTTTGATACCACTGTGTGGAAATTCCTGGGGTACACAGCAAAGGATGCAACATATAAATTAGATATTCAGAATCTGAAATAGCAAAGTCAAGTCACTTAAGCTTGAGAAAATATGATTACGGTAGAAGCTACAGGGAAATGTTTTTTGAGACACTACCATCCTTCACTGAAAAGGTGGAGGAATATGCAAGCATAAGAGCTCCCCAAAGACTCAAAACAGGCATTTTTGTTAATCTGGGCTATTAAATATTGCCAGTGACTCAATCTGTTCCTGAAAATATCTGATCTTGTTTACAGTCTTAATAAGAATTCTGCACATAAAGTCAACCCACCTCCATCAATACGTTTTTCTTTTAAATTTACTCATCTCTAAAAGATTACATTTTGTCTAATTAGATAAATTTATTTCCAACCTATTTCTCAGGCACACAGAAATAATACCTTTATGAACAGAACTTCCATTCCTGAGCTATTCAAAACCATTTTCATGCAACACAATCCTTTAAAATATGCACTTTTTGATGTAGTTAATATCTTCTCTTTCCTTAGCCAACACCATCTGTTAGTTTATACTCCGTGGGCTGGAGCAAGAGATATGCAATGATGTGTACTGCCATCTCTGCCCCTGTTACAGGCTGAGACCATCCACACTGACAGACAGAAGTGACTGAATGAAATGGGTGATGAACAAATATTGGGGCACTGAGCTCCCTGCTCAAAAGACGTGGGGGGCAAGGGTTTGGCTCTCTATGGGACTTGAATCTTTGTCTGCCTAGATGTAATATACTTGAATAAATTACTGCTGTGTTTGGGGGTTTTTTCCCTTCATGTTACCAAACTGAAAGTATGCAGACAAGTGGTAACATGGCTATTGAGAGGTAGGACACCCAGGAAGGTATTTAGATAGTTGTTTTTACTGTAAATTTGTAGTTGCAGTACTACATCTGCAAGAAAGCTGGCAACTAAAAATGTTTGGTATTAGAAATAACACAAATCAAGAAAAAGAAGGAACATATTTGTCAGAGCCACTGGTTAATTACTCCGGAGCCTGATTTTCACATAGGACACTACAAGCTTCCCTTTCTTCCGAGCTGCCACTAATCATTTCTCCAGCAGACTGCAAGCACTCCCATGAAGCATTACAATTGCCTCATGGAGCAGGGCAATACTTCCTGCTTTTCCTGCTAGCTTTAACCTATATTGCTGTCATCTCTGAAATTTTGTTATGTACAGTTTCAAGGCCCATGAAATTGCCAGCTTCTTTAAGACCAGTGAGAGAATAGAAGGTTAAAAACTCTACTTGCTCACCCTTTGCCACAGTGTACCTGGGCAGGGGCTTGGAGTTACTCTTGATTCTCAGTTTTGAGTGTTTGCTTAGAAAAAAGCATTTGGGAGCTGGGAGGCAAACTCATTACTAAGGAAGGTGGTAGCCCTCTTTGTCTTATAATTAAATTTCAAACAGTGTCTTACATATGACAATATTTGACTGATAGTTATCAGAATGACTGCAATAAGAAATTAAACACACTTTGAAAAATATTTACCAACAACCAATCTGTCAAAACTATCTTCCAATGGAGATGATGTTCAAAGACCACAAACTGAATACAAGTTGTTGAAAGGATTAATTTTACATAGTTGCATGGAAGCATACTCTGAGGCTCATATTAAACACATTCAAATCTCATTAAATAGATAAAAGATCACCACAGTGACCTACAATAGCAGCCTGATACTACATTAAGACGAAGAGAAGTAAGTCAGGAGACTTTCAAGGACACATATTAACTTTATAATTTGGTATCTGAACACTAACTTTATTAACAGTAATAGAAGAATGAGTCCTCTGCTACTATTACTAGTGGATTCACAGAGAAGAATAAATTAAAAATTGGCAATTATGTCAATGCCATGACTATGTTTGCACATTGGAAAACCTGAGGCACTAGAATGTGCTGTTGAACCAATTAAATGTTCCAGAGATTAAAGTATGCTTATCTGGAGTGTACTTTTCACAGCAGTTCTTGCCGCGTTCGAGTTTACTTTGCTCTTAACCAGGCAATCTACCAGCTGTAGCAGCAACCATGCAATAACAAGCATCCTTCAGGAGCAATCTATCTCAGAACCAGCTATAAATGACTCAGCTGTTCACATCAGGCTCCAGGAGTTACTTTGCTAATATTACAGCCTTTTACCATGCAGCACAGCATCCTTTCCCTATACTGTAGAAGTTGGGGGGTTTTGTTTGTTTGAGGGTTTTTTGTTACTCATACCTTCCTTCTGAAACACAATACAATTGCCTTGATCACAGAGGAAACCAACTTTCACTTCTCATCAGCCATTGGCAGTATAACTTAAAATTTTGCAGGTCATATGTTTTGAAGAAAGGGTGCGAAGGTGAAACTAAAACAGAAAGAAACTTTAAGCAAGTAAAAACATTAGAAAAGCACTATTAAAATGCATGCTTATTTTTACATAAAATTTTCTGTTCAAGTTTCAATTAAATCAAAAACTGTTATCAAAACATGTATTTTTAAAAAAAGAAAATAAAAAAGGTTAAATGGCAAGTGGGAAAAAAAAAGGTAGAAGAGGAGCTAGTCTCAGTGATATTTCTAAAATGTGAAACTTGGAACAAGCAATATGAATAGGAATAAAGTTAAATTTGTTATAATCCTGATATCTATCAGGAAAGATAGCTATATGAAAAGCTCAGCTCCTGGCACCAAACACTCAAAAGAATGAACGGCTGCTTTTTTTCTTTAAAGTTTTATTTTGGGGCCAATGGGCTTGTGGGAAGCAGTAGGAGTAAAGGGATTATTAGCTTTTTTTCCTGATGGTCAGAATCATGACTCTTCGTGATTAATAGTATTGCATGCAGTACCAACAACTCTTGCAAAAACCAAAGATTGTAATCCTGACAGGGACAATTTCAAGGAACTGAGAAAAACAGAAGAACAAGAGACATTACATGAGAAAATAATAAGCAGTAGTCTTCTATATAAAAATGGTTAGAAGACTGAAAAAGCCCCAAATTTTGAAAATTAATGCATCTGCTGACAAGCAGTAAGGGATTTCATAGGGATCTGTTTTCTTGACTGTTCTGTGTACAGCTCTGATTTTTGTACCAGATTCTCTATTATCTTCTTGGTGTGGTTCCCAACCCTGACTATACTGCAGCAATTCACAGGCATCAAGCAGAGAAAACATCCCTTCACGAAACATGTTCCCCTGGATGAACACTCTCAGTGCCTACAACAAAGTCATGCAAATTTTTATTGGCATGTTTTCTTAGGTGTCTACAAGGCTCCAAATGGCAATAGCACCCGGTACTGAATCTGAATTAGAAACCTGTCACATCTTTATTCACCTGCTTATTCAACTGAGCTGAAAGGTATTTTGACATTTTAATAGGAACAGTACAGGCAGAAACAAAAAACTTCAGGAGTATTACTTTTATGACATCGTAAGAGACTACTATGATAGTAGGATGACACCTAAAGCAGTAACAGTGCAGTAAAGCAATACAATCTTCTAGCAGCTAGTGATCTCATAGGAAAACACTGTGCAATTCAGTCAGAATGACTTGTGTGTCTTGGATCCTATTTCAGAGCAGGGCTCTCTGTCCAGAGTGTTAAATTGTTCACTGAATAGCTCCCTGAAACCAACCCAAAGTAATTAAATCCGGGATGAAAGCATGAAGCAGACCCTGCACAGTTTCATGCAGGGCTCTTATTGGTGCATAACAACAGCCCTTCCAGGAGAAGTGATCCATTACAATTCATGTACACTGCTGCCTGTAATATGGCTGGGGAGCCCACGTGGCAGCAGTATGCTCAAGTGAATTAACTGACCTCTGTAACAGGACACCATTAAGCCTACTCTTTATTCCTAACACACTAGCCCAGTACAGGGCTGAAAGAGAGTATTTTCTATATTTTACATATGTAACAGATTTAAATACTTTATATTCTTTATTCCATCATTTATAACACAAAAATAGATCTTAAGCTGTCTATAAATAACCTCAGATGAACCTAAATTTAAAACTAGCACCTTACCTATTACTACTTGAAATCAGTGATCCCATCCAAAAGCATGATAAAGATGAAACCATGCTTCAAACCATTATGAAAAAGGCTAGAATATATAGCAGAGTTAAGATAAAAACACACTGGTAAAATGCTCATTAGGTGTCAACTATTACATATAAAGCTGTACAGGCAAGCCAGAGCTGGGGGCTGTGTTTCACAATCCTTGGGACACCACAGAGTATTTTGAGATTTCCACAGAGCTACAGTAAGAATTTTAAAATCTTCAAAATGAATGTCAAAGCTAGTGGAACTATGTGGAATTTTTTCAGGTAGTGGTATACTATGTATATAAAATCTAAGAGTAAAACTGCAAAGCATAACAGCAGAACTAAATAGATAAAAAACCCTCCAGTATTAAAATGCTGGTTTGACTAACAATGAATTAGCACTGCAACATTTCATTCTCGTAATTCCATTTTAGCATAATAGGAAAACTTTCAATAATCCAGTTAAGAATGTAAGTCTTGAAGATTAATTACTTGATAGGTAATGAGCAGCAGCATATACATATACATCCCTGGGCTTGCCTGAGGTTGACACTTCCAAAAGTAACATCCTGAAGCATCCACTCTGCTGTGCTGCAGAAATCAAAGTATTAATTGTCTCCTCGAAATCTGACCTTTTTATGGTGGTCATGTGAAAACTCAGAGCCGAAGCGTATCAAATGGGTTGTCATATCTGAAAAATTTAGACTCAGATAAGAAGTAAAATGGCACAAATAAGCTTCTGTTCAGCTTACCACTGATGGTACTGTTAAAAATTAGTTTTAACCCATAATTTTCACTAAACACAGAAAGTGCCCTTTCAAACTCCCATGTAACAACTAATAAGACTACAATGTTAAGTAAAACAGAGGAAGTGCAGAACAGTGGGTGATCATAGAGAAAAAAATTACTTGGTCATATAAAGAAACACAAAGCTCATCAATCTAGCAGTCTGGGCCAATCTCTGCATTTCTCACTCCCAGCTGTGATGCTGTATATTTTAAGGACAACATGCTTATTGAGCAAAGAGAAACATATCCCCCCCAAAAAACCCCACAGCATTCACACAGACTGATGGATAGCTCTATACAATTTTTTTTTTATATCACCTTCCTCTGTGGTGATTTTTGCAGACAGAAGGTCACTATGGAGGAAACTTAGTCATTTCGTAAACCTCACACCATCCCACTAAACTGCAGATATTATTTTTAGTTCTCCCTAGCACTAAGCAGACAGGGAATCCAAGGCACAGTGCCAGGATGTAAACCCACTCCTTTTGAGCTGGCTTTAATCATGTTGCCTTGCTCCCACTCTGCTCCCAGGTTTAGGTCAGCAAATTTGCTCAAGGTTAAATCTGAACACATACACACATATGCTATGGATAATCTGGGTGTGTGAATAGTTTAAATAAAAGTATGATGTGTTGTTCCTTCTGAAAGGCCCACTTGATTTCCTCCTTTGGCAAGGTTCAGCCAAAAAAGTGCTGCTGAAGAAGAGCCAACAGCTTGCCTCTATTTATAAGGTAGCTGGTTTACAAAAAAAAGTGCATCGTCTTCACAAATTTCTCTTTGTACTGCTCAAGCTCTCAGTCCTGCTGCACACAAAATTAAGGGACTCTCATTGAGTATGACCATAAAGCCCAGCCAGAAGTATTTTCTACAAAAGGGATACTTATTTGAAATCTTTCTCCACAAAAAACAGGCCTTGTACACTGCCTAAACCAAGTGTTATAAGAAGAGCAGTATTTTCCGTAGAAAGCTCTCCTATCAGTTGCTAAGTGTTTTGCACATCAGAGCAGCATTTCAGCATCTTAAATCATGTTCTTGTTTTGTTGTTATATTGCAAAGTATAGTTACAGTAGTTTGGCAATTTGTATCCTAACTGCTTAGATTGCTGCCACAGAAGTGCCTTGACACTGAGGGCAGTCTGGTACTTATTTTCATTGCCAATTTTGGCAGCAGGTTGTACACACGATCCCTTCTCCTTCTAATTTGCACACAAGCAGGAATGAATTTTTTCACCTCAGACTACCAAAGCCGTAATTTTGCATGCTATGACAGAGCTGGGGCAGGCAGGAATTGGCAGACCTTTGTGTGTGTACAGCACCTGAAGGTCATGTATCAGCTTCCAGCCCAGGGTTTAGCTGGAGGTGGTGTGATGCTTTGTTTCTGCCCTTCCAGCCAAGCAGTCCTAAAGAAAGCAACTGGTTCCTCGCTGGCAGATACAACACTGTTAAATATATACCACCCTACTCTATTTTTATTTAGAAATCAATCCTATAGTAACTTGAGATGAAGTTGCTAGGAATAATCAAGCCAAAGCAGGAAACAAACTGTGAGAAGGCACATAAAAATATGCTTCAACAAATTAGCATTGCACATCTCAGTCTTTCATTGCTCTGTTACTGAATATTTACTCTATTTCAAAAATACCCAAGAACCCACAGGCCACTGACTATTGCCAAAGGTCCTGGGACACTGATGGGTTTTGCCTTTTTTTTTTTTTTTTTTACATTAACATAACAGGAAACCCATATCTGCGTCACACAGTACATAAAATATATTTAACATCAGCATTCTAAAAAATATTTATTAATCTTGCTAGGAAAACCAAAACTGTGAAGAGTCTGGAAGGCAGTCATTGCTATGTCCTGAAGGATAATATTCTGACTTCCCACAACATATTTTTTAATGCATCAAGGATCTCTAAACAGCACTGTGCAGATCTATATGTTCCTGCCAAGGAAAGTAATGAAATAAAACATAACCCTAGTCATTTTAACAGAGCAAGCTGCTTGTTAAGGTTTATCAACATACAAAAATTAACTTCATGACTGAAATACAGTTTAAAATCAGCCCTAATGGGAGAGGGGAAACCACAGAGCCTGGGACAGTAGAACTGGAAAAACCCCACACTTCTGTGGTATTGTTTTTATCTTACCCAAAAGCTTCTACAAGTCTTTCACACTGGCTTTGAACAAAGCTCTCTCTCATGTTTGCATTTCAAATTAATTTAATTCTTCAGAAAAGTGCCATGTGCCAAATACTGTAGAATCTTACCTTTCTTCAGTGATTCCAGAGATGCAGAACAAGAAAAACCTTATCATACTGCCCTTCCAAATTTCCAGAAAAGATTATTTGTAAAAGCCTATTTAATTCCAAATAGATAAAATTAATTTAAAAAAAAAAAAAAGGAAATTATGGGTTCCATGAGAAAGCAACCAGATCTGAGCAGAGATGAAGACAACTCACTATTATAAGTAACTTATACAGTCAGGAAACATGGTTTAGTAGATACAATTCCTCCAAAGCACCAAGCAGATTTTCTGATTAGCATTAGGAGCCCATTAAAAATATTTTCATTTTTGCAGTGGTTTGACTGAAGTATTTTACCTCTCTTACAAGTGATCCAAACTGTAAGGAGTTATAATCCATCTAGATAACTTATTAGTTTGTGACATCTTTTTGAGACTCTGAACAGAAAAATAAAATTTAAGACATGATATACATGATACCCTATACGCCATCTACCTAGACTGAACAGCCTTCATGTTACAACAGCCTTTTTTAAGTCCATGTTGCATGTTTTTGTTCAAACTTAAGTAACTAAAACCATGCAGTGGGACAGAAAAGCCACGTTTAAGCACTGCAGCTGAAACCATGACACAAAATTTCACCTTGTGAAGGTAAAATGATACCTAGAGGTCTCACTGCTACCATGGTTTTCCCTTTTTTTTTTTTTGCCCAGAATCTGCTAGGGGAGCAGCAGAAATCCTGGCAGCACCATCCTCTTCAGAGGAGGACCAAGTAATTAACTTCTCACTCTAAATCCTAGTTCCCTGCAGCAGGAAGAGGCATCAGGGAGCAGTGGGACTAAGCACCCCATTTCACTTAAGAGGGATGGCTTTAAGCAGGCTTTGCCTCCTCACACAGCAGGGCTGAGTGCTGTGCATTTCAAGCAGGGTGGCTGCTATGGAGGCAGGGGCAAGGAGGGGAGAGAGCTTCAGGGGATCGTAGGTTTTGTGCTGGTAGAGCATGACTGTGCTCAGAACGAAGACTAACTGTATTTTTCAAGATGTATAGTTAACTTTTACAAAAATCTAAAATTACAGACTAATATAGTGTGGGTTACCATGAGCTTTTTGAGTTGAATGCACTCAGTTTTGTTTGCTTGTTTGAGTTCTCATATCCTTTTCACTGCAGTCTTAAATATACTACCAGAACCAATCCTGTACAGCACAAACAGGTTTACCTCTGAACATCGAGAGGAAGACTGAATTACCAGAATACCTTCAGATCTACAGGACCATCAAGAAGGTTTATTTGTCCACCTCACAGTTGTTACCCAATTAAGAAATCAGAATAGGATAAAAAACCCCAACATGTTCATTGATGAAAACATGCGTATACAAACCTGATGCATGTTCTTTGCTAGGCAAAATAAATCACAAAATAGGAAGTCACACAGCTAATACATCCCTGGATGTAACCACTTCACATTTTCATCCTGCCCTGTGACATTGTCTGTTTATACACAGACCTCTTCCGGGAGATACAGTTGATTGTGAAATGATCATATACTATCTTGCATTAGTGATGCTCTACTTTATTTTGGAACCCATGTAATAGGTACTTCATGGACCTATTTGTGTCAGAACATAAGGTGATAGATAGTATATTGCAGTCTATACAGAACAGGAAAGCACAGAACCTGTTTGTAAATTAAGTCACTTCACTTTGTTGCCTTAAGTTTGCTTTCTAGCAGCCTGAAACACCACATTCTTTAATGACCTAATAAGTAGATCTTTTTAGCCAATCGTCTCCTTGTGGTCTCCGAAGGTGCCTCAGAACAGCGCAGAACATGAAGGTATGGGACAAATTACAAAAGCCACATTGGAAATAAACTCCTCTTTTTCATTCTTGCCTCTGTACTTGAAATAGAATCTGAAACCACAAAGAAAATAGAACCAGGTGGCAGAGGACAGCTGGTACCAGGAGGGGACCATGCCAAAGCTGATGAAAAAATGCATGCCCTTACAGACTGGACAGAATCTCCAAGATCTGTCCCCAGAATTTACCACAGTATTTACCACTTCACCTCAGAGAAACTCATGATGTTTGGGGAGTTCCAGGCAAATGACGAAGACTGACGGAAGAGATGCAAGGAAGGGTGAACTGTGCACCTCCAGTGCTGTACCAGACTCTAGCAAAGAGCAGAGACTGATAGAAACACAAACACCACTATTTTGCAATGGCTGTTTAGCAACTGAATCTTTTAGAGCATTCACTTTTATAAATAACCACCTTCAAGCACTTTGGTATGAGATTTTTATCATCCCTAAAAATCAGGCTCTCCCTGTTGCCAAGATGCACATAAGCTAGCCAAACCTTTTTTAAGTTAGTTTTCTATTTAATTATTTTTCAAAGGAACTGTCTCTCTGTTTTAAAGGCAGGGGGAAAAAAAAACCCCAAAAAACAGAAAACAAAACAAACAAAAAAAACCCCAACCACATAAAAACAGATAACCAGAAGAGAAGCCTTCATTTGGTATTCTCAGACACATACAAGCTCCTTTCTTTAACTAAGGCAGCCTTATTATCTGGCCACTGTTTATCTAAAGGCACTCTCATCTTCATTTATTGACCATTCTAGATTTTATTTTGTGTTTCTGAAAATACAGTCTTCTGAGACAGTGCTCCTACTTCTCAAATACTGGCATAGTTTTCATGAAATGCAAAAAGAAAAATGAATTAATTTTTTCTACAAACATAATAGATAAGAGTGTTTTAAACTGTCCTCTTTCCTCTCCTAAACATTAACCAGGGATAAAAAGGCTATGTGTATCACCATTTTAGAAACAAGTAACAATACGTGGGAGAAAATTATTATGGACAAGATGCTCCACAACCTTAAAATGGAAAGTGCTCTCATTTTG
>JAWWEU010000001.1:68458968-68494127 GCA_035583155.1 Acropternis orthonyx
GGGCGGGGGGAAGTGCCAAATCTATCATTCAGGAGAATAAAAATGAAGACTTCATCCCTCAACCTTCAGTTTTCAAAAAAGGGAGTACAGGACTTATCATCTGAGGTTGTGTAGCCCATGTAAGCTGGAGATAATAAGCCTGCTCACCAAACAATTCTGCATTCATTGCAACCCTTTAGCATCCGTGCTTTGTTCTGAGTCATTGCTTTTCAGTTTCTCACCCCACGAATGAAATCCTGACCCACATGAACTTAGAGAACTTTTTTTCCCTTTGTTTTTGGTCTCTCCAAAACTTGTTTTCCTGATAAAATTGGGACGACCTATCTTGCTCATGGAAACGAGTGTTGCCTCTTTCCTCTGCAATCAAATTGTGCTCATCTACCTAGCAATCAAATGTCATCTCTCCCATTTCCTGCAGAATCCTTCAAAAGCTAGAGCCTCTATGTTTTGTCATGTCTGTTACACCTATTCAAAACACATCTCATCAGACTACTCAACCCAGTGTAACACTGTCATATGAATTGCAACAATGCTGTACATACACACTTCCTATAGCCAAGACTTTATTGCCATTCAGCTCATGCTCCTGTATCAATCACACAAAAACCAAAGGACAACAGAAATATGAATGTAAACTTGACAAACTTTCTTCTTCAAACACTTCTAACTTACATTCTTCTATAAGAAACTTTATGTAATGTGGTATTATTATGGCATAAAAGCTTCCTTTTACTAGACTTTGTGCTGATGCCTCATTTTTCAGAACAAGCTGTCTTATGGCCTTGCTGTATTGAAACACATTATCCAACAGGCAAGAGACACACTCCTGGAATAAACAAGTGTTTTTGACAAGCAGGCTGTCTCCAGCTCTTGTCTCAGTCCTTCTGCCTCTCCAGTTCTTATCACAGCTTTACACTGTCAGCAAAAGACTTCATTATTCCTGCTTCACCTTGAGAAAGCCTAGACACCTAATGTATGAGTGTAGCACAAAGACACAGCTATAGATTATACCCACAAGAGCTAAACCTTACTGAGGTCTGTGCATCTGAACCTTTTTCTTTCACAGCCAGCGTGGATTAGTTTTGAAACCCTCTAACAATGTATTTTGATCATTGCTTGTACGTTTTCTAAAAGAAAACCAAAATGCATCAAGTTGTTTACCCCAGTTAAGTAAGATTTATCTTCACTAATAAGAATCAATCATAGTATAATTTGATTTAGAATGCCAGTTCAGGTTAAAAAAAATTACACCACCCCCCCCCCCCCCACCTAGATGAGCGTAATAATTAAATAAAATAAAGTGCAGAAAGAGACACTATAAGCCTCTCCCCCAGAGAACAGGTAACTCAAAGCAATTGTCAAATTGCATTGCTTTGTACCACACAATTAAAATCTGGTTTACAGAATAAAATCAGTATTTCATGCTAAAAATGTGTTGAAGTTGAGCTTGAAAACACTAATCAAACAGGCTTTTCTTGGTGGCTGCAAGAAGGGTATGCCTGTCGTATTTATAAACTCTAACTTTTGATTAAAAAAAAAAGTAAATCTGTTCCAAGGATTGTAAAGAAAATCTGTCAAATACAAAATGAGACAAAGCTGTCATCTGATGTCTACAGACAGACTCTGTGCATGCTAGATAATTCTCAAGTAACAACAGTATAAAACTAACAAATCTCCGGCTGCGATTCAGAAGCTACTAAGGTAGCATGAAACAGACAACTACCCTTATCTACTTCAGCTGGCTACTACTTTGAAAAGCTACAAGAAGCAGCAAACACTAATAATTCTGAGGGGGGTGGGGGAAAAAAAGTCAGATGGCTTCAGATGTCTCCCCTTGTTATTAAACAGTGAGAGACACACACACCCCTATCCCAATAAAAGCATCTTAGCATCCATTCCCAAGCAGACAAGCTGAGCTTTGGGTTTGACGTTCTGACAAAGTACTGCTTCAGAACAGCAGTCGACCTACCTACTTTTCAGCTCTGCCTAAAATTTCAAGGCTTTCAAATAAAATGAGAAGTTGTTTCATACTACCTCACTCTCTCATGTTTCTTCAGTCACAGCAAATAACATTAAAAGATGTTGTCTTTCCACCTGGTGTCTTCAGAGCACATATTGCATTGGCTTTCTATTGGTCATCTGGTAAAGAAATTTGCAGGGAATGGCAAGAAGTATCGCGTTTTTCTAACGCGTAACAGCCCTTTTTGTGGTCATAATGAATGCACGTGCATCCTAAACATTGTGCAATACAGCTGGTGAACAAATAAACAGGCTCGCAGCCAAAACTTTCATTCTCACCTTCACTGTTTTTTGAATTATCACAGTAGCACTAATCTCTTGGAAGTCAATCTTTAACCTCTCACTTTCATAGTTTACATCCGCCATTAAAAATTATGGCTCATTCCAGAGTGACTTAGCATGCTGCTAAACTTCATACTGCCAAAATGGGTAACACCATGGCTCTGGAGTCATCTCTGGCTAATCTGAAGTCAGTATAACTTCACAGAATCACAGAACGATTTGGCTTGCAAGGAACCCTAAAGATCAGCTAATTCCATCCCCCCTGCCACAGGCAGGGACACTTTGCACTAGACCAGGTTGCTCAAAGCCCCATCCAACCTGGCCTTGAGCAATTCCAGTGATGGAGTATCCACAATTTCTTGGGAAAGAAACTTCTCTAGCACTTCTGGAAAGGCCATCTGACCCTCTCCCGTCTTGGCTACTCATGGATACCTTGTGCCTCCAACCCACCTATCTTCATGTAAATGATATTAGGGTTGCATGGTAAAGCAAATGAGACAAGCAGTTTGGAAACAATCCAGAAAAGGTGGGGGAAAATCAAGTTTAATACCAGCCAATTCCCTGATCCTGTTTGCTGTGTGGCTGCACAAACAGTTGAGGACAAAGGTGAGAGGAAGGAACAAGGAGTTGAGGCTTTAAGTGGATAGGATCACTTTTCTCAGTAGCAATGCCAACTTACAGTGGCTGAAAGTCTCTATGGCCCAAGATGAAAAATGAGGTTGTCTTAAAGTAACAGCTGTGAAAAATACTTTCTAAGCTAGTACACAACATGGGGCTCATATAACGACTATGAAACAGAAGTGCATAAAAATCTTCAAAGCATGCAAGAGCAGCATCAACTTTGTAAGAAACAATTAAGAGCTTCAAAAGATTTTCAGAGCTAGCAACCTGCAGCCTTACGTCATCCACTCAGGACTAAACCTAGGCACAGATAAACATCTAGAGACCTGGACTGGCTTAGCCAACCAAGCCTCAAAAACTGCTAACAAAACTCGTGAGGGGGAAAAGCTTCTTTTCCTTTTGATACCTTAAAAAAACCTTGCCTCTTAGTCAAGACACTTGTGAATCACATCACTGCCTGTGCACTTACTATTCTCTCTGTAGTTCCAAATCACGTGCTGAGTAACACTTACATGAGAGACATGTTCTCTATTAATGATAACAAGATTAAAAAATCTTGACAGGCAAAACTATACTGACTATACTGTCAGAAGAAGGTAGAACAGGGAACTTGTTCGCACTAACAACTTCCTTCAGTAGGAAGACTTTACCTACAGTATATATTTGAATCAAGTGATACAGAATCAGTTTGATTTAATTCAGCGCATATAAAGGCATTTTCCTCCATACGGAAAGAAGGGAAGACATATGGATAAAAGTTTTAGTCAGAAACAGCCTCCCAATTGTAAACATATGTAGGATTTTGCATGCTCACTAGAGTACTATGGATCCACGACCTTAAAGTATGTGATTTTTTTGCAAACTCATGATACCAGTGCAGACCTATCCCAAAAATAAATTTGATTCAGCATCTTCCGCCAACAGCAGGAATCTCAGTCCATATGGTCAGACTCCTAAATGGACATTTTGGCTCCTCCCTCACCAGATATGATCCCTTTCACTTCACACTCTTTTTGCTGCCAGGCAGAGCACTACAGTCGAAGCGGTTGCCAGCAAGTTAAGAGCAGTTACCTCCACTCAGGATACCGCCTGTCCTGTCACTGATGATGGCTTTAAGCCACAGCTATGTACGCAACCTGAATAACTTCTGGTGGTATGTTGGCTCAAATAAAAATTAAGGGACTTCCTGCCCTCTTCGCTTAAAAAACAAACAAAAGAAACCCAAGCAACTGCACAGTAGATCTAGTAAGTCAGCTAAGTGGTTTCAGCAAAACCCGGCATTTGTAATTGCACGTGTTTTTCCTCCAGTTTGTGAAAACTGAGGTGTCCTAACTTACTCAACCAAAAAGTCCTTTTTCTTGCTGTCATTTTACTAAATCGATTATCTGACCTACCTGTCAAACTGCCATCGTTTACATACCCTAAACAGGGAGGAGAAAGATGCCTGCTGCACATCTGAGTGCAAGCCAATGCCTGTCAGATAGTCAGGAAAATACAGTCTTACTGTTAGGTCTTTTTTTCCAGTTGGCACTTTATCAACAATGTCCCCACCCAAACCTGGGGTTGTTTGTGGCACTACTGCGTGTGCCTGAGTGAGCCAGGTGTCCTCAGAGTGACCCGTCAGCACAACACCGCTCACCAACCATGGTTTCTGCATCACCGGGCGCTGCGGGAACGCACGGTCCTCGCTACTCAATTTCTGTCCGACGCTTATGCCCCTGCAGGGACGGTTTAAACACAAATTCTGCGTTTTGCTCCTGGAGCAAATTGTGCTCTTGCCATTGAGATGCGAGGCCGTCCCACAGAGGGTGAACGGAGGAGAAAGCAAGGGGCCCCATCTGCCGCTGCCCCGTGCCCTCCGTGCGCTGGGGCAGAGCGGCACAGCACCGCAGCCACCGGGGCGGCACAGCACCGGGGCGGCACAGCACCGGGGCCACCGGGGCGGCACAGCACCGCGGCGGCACAGCACCGCGGCCACACGGCACCCCGCGCCCTCCGCTCCCCGCAGCCCCGGGCGAACTGTGCCCGCAGCGGTTCCGCAGCGCCCGCAAGCGCCGCTCTGCCCCGCCCGGCACACCCACACACCGACCCGCGGGGGCCCGCCCCGCGAGGGGCACGAAAGCCAAGCGGGGATGGGTGGCATCCCGGGCAGCGCTCCCTTCCCCTGCGCCCGCCGCCACTCGCCTGGTTGGGGTCGGTGGCCCGGAAGACATGGCAGGCCATGGGGGAGTCGGGGTTGTCGGGCTGCGCCTTGATCAGGTAGGCGAAGTAAGTGAGGTCGTGGCTGTTGTGGATGAAGCGGGCGATGTGCTGCGCCTTGTGCTCGAAGATGAAGACGGCGGGCGCGGGGCTGGCGGGTCGGCCGGGGCCGGGACTGGCGGGGCCGGGACTGGCGGGGCCGGCGGGCACGCAGCGCAGCGTGGGCGAGCCCAGCAGCAGCAGCACCTCGCGGGCCGGCACCGCGGCGCCCCCGGGCTCCGGCCGCTGCCCGCGCCGCCGGATCTCGGCCACCAGCCACGGCAGCATGGGCAGCGTGGTGCGCCTGTCCAGGCACGACGAGCCCACGTACCACAGCCTGAAGCGCTTCTCCGCCGGCGGCGCGGGCTGCGGCTCCGGCTGGGGCTTCAGCGGGTGGGAGAGCGGCTCCATGGCGGTGCCCGGGCGGAGCCGCCCCCTGTGCGGCCGGCGGGCCCTGCGCTCGGCCGGGGCCGCGGCTACGCGCGCATCCCGCCGGGCACGGCCGCGCCGCCCCCTGCCTGCCCTGCCCTGCCCGTGCGGGGCTGGCCCGCGGGCGGGAGGCACGGCCGAGGCGCCCCGCTCCGCCTCCGCCTCCGCGCACCGGGGAGGGCGGGGGGATACGTCCGACGCGGGCTCCGCCGCCGAGGGGCGGCTCAAGCGGCCGGTGGGGTCCGCTGCGCGCCCCGCTCTGCAGGGCGGGGCTGGGCTGGGCTGGGCTGGGCTGTCCCTGCGGCTCGCACCGGGACCGGCCCGCCGCGCTGGGGGAGCAGGGACAGGAGGAGGAGGAGGTCCGCAAGAGGAGGAAGGTTGCCCAGCGGCGGAAGCGAGGAGGTGGGGAGGCCGCCGCGCCGCCCCTCGCCCCCCTTGCAAAAGCTGCGGAGCGGTTTCTTGAGTTGGGTTTGATGCTGGGGAGTCGCTGGGGAGAAGGGGCCCCCCCGCCGTCCCCCGGCTTGGTCCTCGGCGCGGCCGTGCTACAGCAGCCTGGCCCTGCCGGGGCACGAGTTTTGTTAAGACTGATTTCAGGTTTTTTTTTCTCCTAGGCTTGTTCCTGCTTGAGTTTTTAATCGTGGGGGTTTGTCTATCGCGATAACATCCCTTGTCAATGACAAATCCGCCACCTACTGTAGATGTTGGTAACTAGTCTCCTCTACATGAGAAGGTAATTGGACAAAGCTTTGCTAGTCATACAGCATCCGTATCCTTTTGGTAATCGCCAGCGGTAGTGACTGTCTCCTTGTTTACATGCGTAGCAACAGCGGCGATGACTCGCAGTAAAACGTTATTGTGGCCACCGCCTTAACTCTGCCTGGAAATAAAAAATCTGGAGCTGGAGCTGAAGAGCTGCTCTCTGTAATTTGAGGCTGCGTAATTATTAGAGCAGAGAAGGATCATGTAGCGCTCAGGTCACAGCCCACAGCAGTCTGAACTTGACAAAACCTGTCGCATTAGCGTTATTTTCATGGTATTACAAACCACTCATTTCCTGAGCAAGCTATTTTGCTCTTCTCTTCCTGGTTTAACCATTTAGTTCATGTGTTTTGGTTTATCACTTGTAATTTCCAGTTTTAACATTCTAGTTTGGTAAGATCTCAAATACATCTCCTCTCATGGCATCCTGCAAGCCTTAAGGGACATCCTACAATGTCCCTTGGGACAAGAGAGCTAATGTAAAAAGTCTTATGTAGGCAGAACACCAACTTTAATATGTGCTACAGTGGTACAAATTAAAGCCTGACTGGCAATGCCTTTCTAAGCTATTTTCAAATGCTTTAACATCTGAACTGCGTTGTTGTATGATAGATTTTACAACCAGGGTAATTAGAAGAATAATGGCCAAATTTTTTGGATCACAAACATAAAAAATTTCTTGTCCCTCACTGCACAGTTAGCATTACCCTTTGGCTGAGAACGGTACATGAGATTCTGTGCTCCACCATTGTAGGATGACAATTTGGGAGCCACTAGGATCCTCTTAACAGCGCACCTGTGAGAAAGGCCCATTTGGCTTCTAGCAGCAATGCTGGCAGTGGATTAATGCTGCAGTGAGCTGCTCCTTTTCTGCCAATTCAGTTCTGGGGGCCTCCTCTAATTTAAGTGACAGCGCTCATAGATACCGCTGTTGGCACAAAGGAAGTGGGAATGACTGCTCAGGGGTGAAGAGGGCAGCTAGGCTACTCACCCCTTTTGAGGATGGTTGGTTACACAATTCATCTGGAGCGTGAAGCTGAAATTCAGTTACTTGAGTGCAAAGACCAATTTAACTACCAGGGAAGCGAACTAAACAGTGGGCTTGCACTACAGCAGTAACAAAAACCCCTCATACATTCTTTTGCAATGGTTTTTGATGGGATCGTCATTAAATGGCTCCAGTGAAGCAGCCCAAAGGAGAAGTTGCAACATACTGAATAGCTGCAGCTGCTTACAAACACCACCTCCAACACTATTAGATCTCTTTTGTTTTATGTTTGTATGGGACCTACTAAAACCAGCTTGCAGCCAGCCACCTAGGCTTTTTAGGTGCTATGGCAGTACAAATAATTAGTAATAATCAGGAAACTTGAAGACAATGTGAATACAATAAAAAATAGCAAAAAGAGGCTGAAATTCTTTTAAGCAATCACAGATCCACCGATGTTCTTGCATCATTCAAGTGGAAGAAGAAGCCTTGAAGATGCTACAGAAACACAAGCTGTGTTTGCAGCTGTTAAGGATGCACCTCAGTTTTTACAAATTATCAGGTAGAACTGAAATTCTAAAATGTGAAAAACGAATCTGAAATTCTTCAATTGTCAACACTGCCTGTTAAGCAAAGCTGCTTGGTTTCTCCTCCAGCTGGATGATTTGCTTAGTATGGTATGAGATCTGATTAGTTTGCCCTAATTTGTTTTTATTACTGAATTCTTTATACAAATCCCTTAAAAGATGAAATTTGTCTATATAAACTCTACCACTAATATTTTAACTACCTTTAAAATCAAATTCTCAGATGTTAATCTGAAGTTTTCATGCTTTGTTCTCGCTTCATCTTTTTATGTCTGACTCGATTCTTCATAGTAATCCCTTTTTGCTGTCCATTAACTTTATCCATTTACTCATTTATCCTTTAATCTGCCTAACACTTTTTATCCCATGTTATTAACAGTGTTTCATTAGAAAGTCCTTTTGTTATGTAACTTTCCTTCTTGAAATGTCTTTTCTCATTTCAATTGTAAGATTTCATTCACCTTTAAGTTAAAAATTCCTAGTTTCTCTCTTATTGAGCACAGCATTCCCATGCCTGTGACATCTGACATGCCTCTCATGTAATTTCTAGTTTTTAAAATTATAATGGTAACAAGAGCATCTTTCTCTAATTCTTTGCACAATATAGTTAGGAATTAGCCTAAACTATATAGTCCTTACAGCTCAGTAAATGGGAATGAGAATCTGGAACAAAGAAGAAAGCAACTTTCTATGGCCCTTATCCACAGGGCTTTGAAAATACATGTCTGTTCATGATGAAAGAGCAGCTTCTCTCCAGGTCATCCCAAGTGGAAGGAAGTGTAAATGTGGCACCCATGCCAGAGACAGGACAGACAAGCTCTCTGGTGAGAGGCCACAATTTTTTAAAACTTCTCTTTTTTACTGTTATTGTTATCATTGGCCAGGCTTCTTGAAACAAATTGTAAAATTCAAAGGGAACACTATATTGGAAGATCTGAAGTACATGAAGTACTATGGGTAATAATTGCCATAGCATGTGCTCAGTTGGGTCAAAAAAGCTGACCACATACCCAGTCAGACTTTTTTGAATTGGTGATAACTTGCCATTATTTCTTGTTGAATAGACATCAGATGCAAAATCTCCTAAATTAAGGTGTATTATTGAAGTGACCAAATACAGATACAGTTAACTAAATGTAAGTAAATGCCTCTGAACATTTTGGATTTGATTATGCTTGTCAATGAAGTACTACATGTAAGGATTATTTTAAAAAAAATGGGTAAGTGTATTTTCTTTCTGTTTTTTAGAGGAGGCATGTTTTGTTCATTAAGACAATACCATGATAATGTAGGCTGTTTCTGCACATGTCACCAGAGCAGCCATTTCATAGATTGTATCTGGATCTTCAGTTCATACTCAGTGTTAAAGGATTTCGACCTGCAAAATGGTAAGCAACCACAGCTCCCAGCAATTTCTTAAGCAGCAGAGAGACCTCATCATCTCACATGATCAGACTGTTAATTGCCAGTAATTATCCATTCCCTTAAGCTTTCTAGCCACAATTTTAATTGCAGAAAAAACATTAAGGTATTAGAGGAGATGTAGGCTTGACTTTACAATCCCATATTTATGCATAACTTCAATCACCTTGGCCTATTATTTCAGTAATATGCTCTGTAGTTGGAATTGCTTCTCCTTCTATTGCTTTTCTAAGAATGATCTCACTTAACTGCCTGGGAAGTCAAGGTCCATTTCCATATTTGCATATTTTTAACTAGTCAAATTTTATTTTACTTTCAGAACACCTTTTTGTAAGATCCAAGATACAGGCACTTTTACTTTTAAAAAAAATTAATTAATTTAAATTACCCAGTCTTATTTGAAGACTGTAATGAAGTAACTTTTGGAAATACAATTGAAGTATTAGCAAGTAAGTTCAGTAGACTGGACATATTACCAAGGCTTGAAACTTCAGCTGCTAGAGAAACTCTGGTGCTCCTCTTTTAAGTACACAGAAAACTTCACTAGAAATGATGAAACATATATTTTGCAGGATGTATAGACATTACAATAGTTTAAAATGCAGTGCCAAAGGTTTGAGTAAGACACATTGGTCTTCTAGAGACATGTCAATAGCAGGAGACTCTCACTGCAATTTGTGCACAATAAAAAAGGATGAAAAATTAATCTGATGGGGGTGGGTGGTTTTGTTTTTTTCGTCTCAAATAGCATTAATCTTTTTTGATGGTAATGACAGATTAGAATTTGTTCTGCCAACAAGACCCACTCCAAAACAGATTTAGGAGAACTGGAATGAGCAAAGTTTGTACGAGAATAATCCCTAGGCAGAAATTTATAAACAGCTCAAGAATTTAAGGCAATCTGCCACATTTTATGTCTCTGTTCAGTGTATTGTTATTCAGTTTAATGTAGCACCTATTAAGAGAGACGACACATTGAAATATATTTCTCTTCAAAAAAGAGAAATTTGACTGTGGAAAGATTCTTGTTTTGGTCATTTCATCATGTAGCAGTCATCCCATTACACTTTCCAGCACAGCAGACTTTGAATCCAGTGAAGAACCACAATGCATTTTGTTTAAAACTAAGGTTTAATATCCAGTCCTGTGTGCATACATGTGACCATAGCATCTTTCCACGTGGAAACATTTGAAATTTGTTGGGGTTTGTTTTTTTTTTTTTTATGCAGCTCCTCCCCCCCCCCAAAAAGTGTATCAGATCATCTTACTAAAATCCCTGTTGTTGAGATAATACAGAGTCTTATGGCTGTTAGCAGCTCAGATCAGCTGCAAAGCTAATTACTGCAGGAGATAGAGCAACTTCTGCAAGAAGTATTTCCCTATTCCATATTATTTCTGCTTTTATATAAAGGAGCCATTTACTTCCCTATCATTCCCCAACCACTGCAGTAACAGTAACATACAAGTAAGAGAAAAATTGAGGAAGAGCAGAGTAAGTACTGCGGCTGCTGGAGTCTACGTCTCTCCCTGACAGTGCCTACTACATCTACTTCATTTTATGATTTGGAAGGCGATCCTGGTCCCCTCCAACTCTCCAACAATGGAAACTAAGACAGAACTTCCTCTCACTGCCAAAGCTAAAAGGAACATCTGATATTATTCCACAAATACATTAATACAAAGAAAGAACCACAGGCTAACACCAAAGGTTAGCAAATGTGTAGTAGAGTCCAGAAATAACACAGACAAAATGCTTTTGAAGACAAGTACTTCCAAGGGCACAAATTATGTCTGTTCAAGAGGAAAATGCAAACACCATTAGGATTTCAACAGTGTATCACTATTAAAATGTTACTGCAACTTCACAACTCAGTACTGTATACCTAGTAAGAGAAGGTACAGCTTACCATGAACAACAGGCACTTGTAGGCTTAAAAACAATACCAAGAATGGTGCCAATCTAGCTGCCAAAAACAAAAGAACAGATGGGAATCCCTTAATCCTCTTTCTCATTGTCCTTGTCTCTCTCCTAGGTAAATCGACATATGTTGTCTTGACTCTGTTGCCTGCAGAGCATCTCTCGTCTTCCCACATTCCCAACTGCAGGAAGCAGCATCATACAGCATCCTGGTGATTCACGTGAGACCATGTCCTTACATTCCTCTACTTATTTGAAATGTAAACCTTAGCACCACTCTCAAGCTTAATGTGTGGTTGCAATATCCAGTTCAGAAGAATCCCTGGGAAGGAAGCTTGTCTTGTTTTAATTTGGCCAAACCCTCAGATGAATATTTTTTTACAAACGCCTGCCAAAGACACAGCAGTGATGACATTCATGGGAACAGAAAAATTCTTTGCAGCTTCAGTAGTACCAAGAACATGTGCTTTTTCAGATTTAGAGGTAATTCACAGAGGAACTAAGCACCCTGGGCCACTTTCAGTGGCAAAGAAGTGTATTCCTAGATGTAGCATAAAGACACTGGTAACTAGACTGCATAACAAAACTGGGAAGAAGGATTTCAGAGGGGTCAAACTGCATGAAAACCTTGGGTCGAGAAATGCAAATGCTTATTCTTTGACGAAGATGCAGATCTAGAAAAATCTTGAGAGGTGTATAAACAGGGAAAAAAGTAAAATGAAAATAGGCCCCAAATGCAACATGATACTATTAAAACAACAAGCCATAATGCAAAACATTAGTATAATTAGAGTACTGTTTCAAGCTGTTGCAAATATGCAATGGTATGTATTCTGTCATCATTAAAATGCTGAATGTTGCTTACGTCACTGGAAATCTTTATGCTCATCTTTTTAATAATTAAAACAGAAGTTAGAGTGTTTCCATACAATGTAAGTAGCAGGATGGAAGTTATGGTGACATGAATGTGTCCATCTCCAGATCCAAGCAACACAGGGGAGAAAACCAGTCCTTATCCCAATTGCCAGACATGCTCTCAAAGGATTGCTGTGTAGGAAGACTGTATGTAGCACTGCCACCTGGTGACCGATGCTATGACAAAGTCCCCTGGAAACAGTACCTTGAACCGAGATTTATTGTATGAAATAGTAAATTTTCCTTACTGTTCCAAAGCTGACAAAACTGACATTGAAACTTCCGATTTACATAAACATAACAATATTTGTAATGTAAACACTGAATATTTGGAAACCATGGCACTGACGCATAACAGAAATGGTTCTCAAATTAGGGCAATTGGACCATAATTAGACATGGGAGGTAAATGAACTACAGGGAAGAGGAAACCCAGAACCACTAAAATTAGCCTTCATGGAGATGATCAGAAATCTGTTTCCTTGCTGTCTCAATGACACAAAGTCATACATAATTAACAGATATAACCCAGCAACTCAGTTCAAATGATAGGTCATTTCTCCACCTTCCCTCAGAAAAATCCTTGGAAACAAGAATCAGGAAGTCTTTTAAAGGTATGAGGAGTACTGAGCATCATCCTTCCAACCTGCATACTTCCTCATGTGCTGGTTTTGCTTGGGGTAGAATTAATTTTCTTTACAGTAGCTAGTATGGGGCTGTTTTGGATTTGTGCTGGAAACAGTGTTGATAATATTAGAGATGTTTTTGTTATTGCTGAGCAGTGCTTACACAGAGCTAAAGCCTTTTCTGCTTCTCAACCCCATCCCACCAGTGAGGGGGCTGGGGGCGCATGAGAAGTTGGGAGGGGACACAGCCACAGAAGCTGACCCCAGCTGACCCAAGGGATATCCCAGACTGTATCATGCTCAGTATATAAAGGAGGGGGAGGGAAGAAGGTGGGGACACTTGGAGCAATGGTGTTTGTCTTCCCAAGTAACCATTACACAGGAAGGGAGCCTGGCTTTTCTGGAGACAGCTGAACATGTGCCTGCTCATGGGAAGTGGTGAATGAATTCCTTGTTTGGCTTTGCTTGTGTGTGCAGCTTTTGTTTTACCTGTTGAACTGTCTATCTCAATCCATGAGTTTTCTCACTTTTGCTCTTGATTCTCTCACCCCTATCCTGCAGGAGGGCAGTGAGCAAGTAGCTGCGTGGTGCTTGAGCTGGGATTAAACCATACCTCCTGCGCTAAAGAACCAAGAATAGACCTGGATAAGTAGGTATGGACAGTGCAGTACAGTAAAAGTAAAGGAAGTATTTGACCAAAATTTCCCAGTGACAAGCAAATCCAGTTACAAACTGGCTGAGCCTTAGGAAGGGAGGACTGTTAACAGCATACCATGCAAGTTCAGATCAAGGCACTCAGATCAGGTACTGACTTGCACAAATCCAGCTTCCTAATGAAGTGAATACCCAGCAAGCTAGCAGCCCAACTAACAGGCATATAACTGTCCTAAAAATCTATCTGGCACATGAGCCCTACCATGAGCAAACACAGAATCCCACACAGGATAGAAGCTGCTCAATTTTAAGTGCCCCTCCTCCATCCCCATTGCAGAGATTCTTCAGAGATGGGGCATTTTTTTGCTGCAGGTAGATCAAATGACTTAGGCACTTTTGTGTGTTACTCTAGTATCTGCAAGGGCTAACTGGAACCACCCTGGCATGCCCCTGCAAAGGAGTGGAAATTACCCTCTCATTATACCTACAGTTAGGATGGTAATAAAACATCAAAATATTACAAGGAATGGGGCAAGGAAGAAATAAAAAACATTCTTCCCCCAACTTCTTGTCTCTCTACCTTTGTTTTTAATTGGTCCAAGGTAATGTATCTTCAGGTGTTCAAAGAGTGCAAAGGCTTGAAAAGGGAAATGTAAAAAATCAAAGCTGGGGGGTTCACAGTGAACAAGAAGGTTACATACCTTTATGTGGTTAAAGCAAGGCAGTACAATTTTACTTGGATCATGACTAGGCCAAAATGTGCAGAAGCTAAATATATAAAGCACTAGTGCACAGACATACTACAGCCATTTGTGCACTGTTTCTGTGGAGCATTCTACAAAATACCTTTCTGCAAGTGGGCTGTTGTGTTTGAAATGAATGCAAAACCAGAAAGTCACATGATGAAGGAAACAGTCATTGCTAGGACATTCCTTCATTATTCCCTTCCCTGGCTTTGTTGACTGTGCAAGACCCTACTCCCCTCCCTTCCTCTTGCTCTGTCCTAGGCAAATGTTGAAAAAATGTTTACACTTGTCTCCTAAATAGAGTTAAGAAAATAATTTAAATGCAACCTCCTGCAAAACTTCATTAATCTTGTATGTCCTCTGTCTTTTCCTGATTCAATACATTTTGTCTAGCTCTAAGTAATTGACACAAATAGTCCTCGCAGCCTGCAGTTACCCCTCAGGTCATTGGTACCCCATCACAGAGAAAGACTGCATATGTCTGAACTCTATCTTGATTTAAAAAGGAAAAAAAAATTAGTCATAGTCTGGTCCTGCACTTTACTCATTACAGTATTTACAAGACAGACTTCTATGCAGTAGGCTTAAAACAAAATAGAGACCATCTTTATCTTTGTTAGCTACATGTTTAATGACTGTCTGTGGACTTACAAAAATACTCATGTTATACAATTTTGTATTAATCAACAATTAGAATTAGGAACACACAAGGACTCTTGATTCTCTTTTAAAAGAGCTGGTTTCTGCACATACAGACAAACAGCTCAACAGCTTGTTTGAACGTGTTAGTATTGCTACCCTGCAAACTGATAGGTTTTTAGTTTTGTTTTCTGTAATAAAGTACTTAATTCTTCCATTACTCATTACAGGAGTTCCCAGTGATAGTGATCAGGACATATCTCAAAAGTTTGAGTACACAGCCAGCTTTAAATCATAACTCTTCTGAAATTTCTCAGACAGTAAATTGGTGTAGCACACATGTCCAAGCATCTTCCAGACAGAATTACATGTTGGAGTTCAGGGACATTAAAAAAAAAAAAAAAATCAGTATTTCTGGAATATCTGACTTGACAAAACATAAGTTACACTTTATAAAGGCTGACAACTTTCTCCTCTTCCTCTTTACCTTCCAGCATCTACTGAATTAAGACACGATTAATTAAATCTTCTTTTCCATCCAGTTCCAATGAAGGCACAAGTATTTCCAGCTATATGAAGAACTTATTTGCATTAGAATACATGGGAAGTATTTGTAAGGCTCCAGCTTTACTAAAAAACACTTACTCTTTTTCTGTAACTTTTGCATTGATGCAAAACAATTTATTCACAAGGCCAAAGCCAATGCTTTCCAGTTACAGCAGCCTTACACTCCAGCTTTTTCAAATTAAAAAAAACAAAAAAAAAAAATCAGCTCTCACATCACTTTTCCATACACAGAGAGGACTTATTTGTACTATGTTCAGCCCTGAGCCCTTGCAGACAGACAAGGGAAGAGGCAAACAGGAAGTTTGTTCCGAAGACCACTTTGTGACATTCTATTCAGATGGTCATGGGGCGGTCCCGTGGCATAATGGAAAGCACTCTGGTCTCTGAATCCCAAGGGCTGGAGTTTGAGTCTCAGTAGGGACCATCCACTGGGCAGTTAAATGCCTCCCTGCCATCCAATCCAGTCAGATCTGGGATGCTCAGCAGTGTCAGCCCTGGTTTTAGTACCGGGCGCTGTAGACAAGTCCCAAGGAATTTCACTGTCCGAGCTCACTCAGCCATGGCAAATGGACCTTAGGACTTAAATGGTGGGGCCAGTTCTGCACACGCTGTGCCTCACCTAAAAAATCCACTACGCAGGCTGGAAGGGCACCCCCACCTGGGGAGAGCCCTTCCCAAGATCTTCGTTCACAAAGTCTGGCCATTATATATTATTCAGATGGTCCCAGAAAAAACCAATCTGCTCTCCCCAGCCACAAAGCATGATCCAGAGCAATGGCCAGCTGAAAACTTTCATTGAAGCCAACACTGTTCCACTTATTCGGGCTTCTAAGCAACTCCAAATACTGTTTTTATGCACCATGCATCATACGCAAATAGTGGGGGTGAAAATACTTTCTTTCCTGAAAGGATTTTGCTGCATGCAGCATGCAGAATGTGCTGCAGTTTATTTTTATAGCACAAAAAGGCAGGCATAGCCAGTATAAATAACTTTTCAGCCAGCTTTTTAAAAAGTTAATGAAAAATAAAAATTGAGTGAGTCAGAAAGGTGTATGTTCTCACTTTTAAGGGGGTCTGAAATCACTTGAGGATCTTTTAGTGTGGTCCTTTCCCTGATGTGCTTGGCTAACACTCCCGCCTGAAATTCAAGTTTCCTCTTGACTTTTCTAGTTCAGAGCCTGGAGTGAGGCAACTACATCAATATTCTAATTTAAATAGAAAGCATAATCAAAACATCAAGCAGAATGCCACAGATTAATATTGGATGAAATGAAAAAAACAAAAATATATTAAAACGCTTTTGAATTGAATTTGCCTTTCTCCCTTTATGTAAAATTAGCCTCTAGGCTTCAATTCAGAGAATAAATTTTGGATCTCTGGAAAAACTTAATGCATTAATTCTTTTTAGAAGCCTAAGTGATGAGAAATAAGTATTTGAAATAAGCTGTTAGGACAAGTTCATTCTCCAGTTATTAGAAGAGTGGAAACCAGGTTTGCCAATACCTGCAGCAACTACTTGATGATGCTATTCTTAGAGAACAACTGTATGCTTGTTACATGTAACTTCATATTCTCTTTATATGTAGTATCATTGTTGAGTCCAAGTGCATCCCAATTTTACAGACAAAAGCTTTAACATGAGATTTACGCTTCTCTCTGTATCTTCCCAGTCAACATTTTCAGGTGTCTTTTTGCACTACAGAGTTCAAGTATGTAGTTTCTTACTTGTGGGTATTAGAAAGTCTACAAGGATGCTTCTCCATACACATCCTGATCTTGTCTACCAGGATGAACAAACACTGCAGAGTTGGCTTAAAATAATCAAAAGCGAAGAAATCTTCACAGCAATGCAAGGATGATGCTGACTAATTCCTGTCAAAAAGACAAGGATACATACCTTGCTGAACAATGTCACTTTATTCCCTGTGCAGAACAGAAAGCTTTCTTGATCTAACTTTGTCCAAAACTTCACTGTAAATAAAAGTTCTCTTCAAACTGTTTCAAGAACAGATGCCATTTCCTTGAACTGTCTGAAGAAGTTCTAAAAAGCAAAAATAAATTGAAGTTGCTTGAAGAAAAGCTTGAACTGCAGTTCAAACTAGCCTGTTAGACAAAAACCACTATCCATATTTCTCACATTCCTCTTTTCCTCCAGTTACAGTGTGCAACTGGAACTAAAAGTTTCTGCTTTCCTTTTTTGTGGGCTGATTGTCATTTGGGCGCATTAACTATTACCTCTACAAAGGTGATACCTAATTTTCATGGGCTTGTCTATTAATACAAAGAGATGCTACGAAAGAAAAATACAAACTAGCTCTCACATCATGAAAAAATAAAATTAAAAATCCCTTTCTCACACTAATCTTTCCACTCTCAGCTGAATTAATCCAGACTTCTCAAATGTCGCATTCATTTTCTATAGTAGCTGAACTGAAAATTATTAAATAGGCTTCAACCAGAATAAATACATTTCACAACACGAAAGGATTCAGAATATCCTTCTCAAATTTCTGCCAATCCAACTCCAAAGACTACCTATATTATGATTATATGATATTCTAGCTGATATATTGTCCCTTTAAACAGGAATGACAACACAAGTGTCACATTTATGCAAAATTAAATAAATTCATATATGAAGACATAACAATTAAGAGTCAGTGATGACAAAGCAGACTGATCTTCATTCCTAATCATTAGCAATTGTGAGGCTTTAGCCAAGTTTTAGATTTTGAGGCTGGGAAACAGTTCCATATATTAAGAATATTCTACCAATTTTTAGTAAGGCAGAATGATGGCTGACATGATCTGAAAAATTTTATGTCTTTACTTGTTTATTTGAAAGAGAACAGATTAATTACTGCTAAATTAATGGTCTTGGTTAAGTGATACAGAACTGTATACTGTGAAGTAAGTATTTAGCTTCTCTGTTTTAAATATTTATTGCTTCATCTTTGCATGACTGTATAAGTAAACAAGCAACACAAACATATGGATCAAGGTATACAATTGCTGTTTCACACCACTTCACTCTTATTTTTAGAAGACTGAGTTAAATAAAACTCTCTACAGACCTTGAACTGTGGGATTGTCATTTCAAAAGACTTGTCTGTTATTTGTCCTGAAGGGTCTGCCATGGTTAGTGTCACTGTAACATACGGGTACTTCAGAGACCTGCAGGTGTCAGAGCTCATCGCAACTCCCAGCTTCCATTTCATATCTACAAACTACAAAGATGAAAATCACTGGAAACAGTGTCAAAGAAAGATCTACCCTATCATTGCTTTTCAGTTGGAGGGATGTTTCACAGACGATATAGGATGTCTAGAGCTCTTATCCAAATGGAAAGCAAACGCACACATTCAGATATTACTAAAAATACAAAATCATCTGCCCTTCCTTTTAATGGTGAAAAAATAAGCAATTTAATAAGTTCTTTCACTTAATCTGTTTTCCTTATCCAAATACAGTCAATAGTCAAGTACACTTAAAATTCCAGTAAGAGCTTAAGCCACACAGTTCACCCAACTTCTATACATGAATGCTTTTGTCATGTTTTCTTTTTTTTTAGAAGTTTCTAAATCAAAAACAAAGTTTCTAAGTCTCAACCAAATAAAAATTATGGCATCTTATAACTGTATTTTAGGTAAGTCAAAGTACATATTAAATACATTTCAGATAGGGTAAGCTGCAAGTGAAGATAGCCTTTACAAGCTTACTATCAAACCTCAGACAAAGATTTTCTTTTTTTCCTCATTCTAAAGTCTTTTAAACTGATGTTAGAAAAAAATACCTTAAAATGCAAATATCCTGCTATTTTTTCAAGCAAAAAAGTATGCTGGAAATTAACAGAAAGTATCTTTAAAAATAATGTCTAAACTTAAGGAAGATAGAGAACAACCAACCAAGTGCTGCTGTTATCAACATTAAGGAACAATTTAAATTACATTTAAAACAGATTTACATAAACAGCCAATACAACTATCTGCCAGACTGACTGCCACTCACCTTCCCTAATAGTACTAACAAAGCATTAATTTTTAAAAAGGTATGAAACACGACTTTATCATCCAAACAATAATATCAGAAAACTGTTCAGCATGTAGACAAACTTTATTGTATATGCTGCTTTATCTGGATAGATATTTGGCAACATGTACATACACACAAAGATAGGAAAGCTTTCAGCAGTGAAGATACCACTGCGTGCCTGACAAAACACACAGAAGATGACACTGACACTTCTGAAGTGTTCATAGTTAGTTCAACTGCACTTGGTCATTTAGTTACCTGCCCCACAGTGGCCATATTTCTTGCATCTTCTGACATAGTAATGGATTTGCCCTGCTCATTCCATACGTGACGAATAACTTGCAGCGCATGTTTTGGCAGCGTGCTGACTGCACTGCCCAAGGTGGTGATGAGTTCTTCTGTAGAGAGATTGTTTCTGGCTGCTGTGCTATAGGTATACCCAGAAAACACTGCATCAATTTCATTACCCACAAATTTAATGAAATTTCTCACTTCACCCCAAATAGCACTCCATGTTATTTCTGCCTTATGTGTACCTTAAAATACTTAGGCAGCCTGGGATTTTTTTTCAGAATGTTACTAATCTTTTGTATCCATGTGCAAAAAACAACATGACTTTAATATGCCTTAGTGCACAAAGACCCAGCTTTACTGGACTTGCACTACATCCAACATTAAAACAAAAATAATCACATCTTCTAAGTGCTGTAACAACTGAAAGAAGACGTAATTCAGTGAGAAATGTGGCGTGGAGCACTTAAACAATATCATTACTTTAGAAACAAAGCAATTTAATTAAACATTCAGGCGATGTAATTTAAGTATCACCAAAGGCCAGTAAGGACTTCTAGGTCATATTATAATCGGTACTAACAGGAGCCAAATGATGCCATAAACCCTCAACTGAAAAGGCAGCAAGTCTAGAAGAAAGTTGCCACTTGATTTCCTCCAGGGGAAAGAGGTAAAAAAAAAATCTTTGTCTATGTTTGTTCATGCAGGTCCACTCCTCTTAGAAGGTATATTAATACCAGACAAAGCGAGTTAATCCTCCAAGTAGCACAGTCTAATATAATTTAAGGCCTTCTATTTTATAGAGAAGTAGAATTTTAAATTTCTGGTATTATTTTCTTCAGTTGTATTAACGTTACATAAAATATTTTGATACTAGATATTAAAAGACCTTGAAAATTTTATCTTTCTGAAAACAGAAAACCTTAGAGCAAAACAACTGAGAATACTCCCTAAAAACTCTGCTTATGGTGGAGTACAACATCATAAGCTGTGTGTCCTTCAAACGGGTACAAATGCTGGTTTCTAATGTCCAAGAAACAACAAGCTTTAAAAACACACTTCTCCCAAGCAAAGGCCCAGCTGACTTGGCTTTAAAAGTGAGCTTCACTTCCTCTATTTTGCCACTAGTTCTAAAGCTTGCAGACAGGGTCTTGGAACAATGTCTTCTCTGTTTTCACAAAAAGTGATACTATGTATTAAGTAACAACATGGTTTTAAGGACACCAACTAAACCCAGAAGTTCTTTTTTGTGTACTGAGACCTACAAACTTTTGCCCTTTTCCCAAATCAATTCATTTTATACCCACATTTGATGTATACTATTAAGTTGGCGAGGCGGTGGGTGGAGGGGGAAGACATGGTGAAAAGCAAATTATTTTGTGCTTACCTAAATAGAAATGAAAGAATGTTAGCTATTTTTGCCAGATGACCAATGTTTATCTCAATCCCTGATGTTTGCATCCTCTAGAAACAGAATGTTCAAAAAATTACAAATAATAAATTATGCATTAATAAAAGCCTCTTTGTATACATACAAACAAAAATCCCTAAATTGACTTGGGGATTCTATCCTTAACAGCATATACAGCCACTATACTTGCCTACAAGTGCTAGTATCCCAACTTACCTGACACAATTCAGCTGTATTTACACCTGGGATCTTATGGTTCAGTTGCTGAATTATTTGTTCACACTGTGAAGAAAATATGTTTGAAGACATTCTTAATGCGTAATTTAATACACAAGACAAAGCTAGTTCGAATACTTGGGAGATTACAAAACAAAAAAGAAAACTGGTTAGTACAAAAATGGACAACAGGAGGATGCTTTTTTAAAGAGTGCAGAATAAAGACTGCAGAGTGAAGAATAAAATAATTGAAGTGACTAATTTTAAAATTACATCAAATCTGAGAACAGAAAATAAACTCAGCCAAGAGTTTTAATTTCTACCTCAATGGTTACTCCTACTTAATACACCATTTTCACACTAATTGAACAATCATCCTGTTCAAGTGTACACTACAGTAAACAAGCCAAATGTTTTTTAGGCAAGCTACCCTGATATATCATTTAGACGACAGGCAAAAATAGATTCTTAAAAGTCTCCAATGGTAAAAACGTAAATTTCAGGCAATCTCATTGATCTTAGCAGGACTGGACCACTTCATGAGTTATCTAAGTCAAGCTACCACGTAAGATTCCCTTTACAACAGATAAAAACAAGGAGAGGCTAAACAAAAAGGTTTCCCAGGATCAGAATGCCAGAAGCCCTTCTACATCCCATTTATTGCCCTACTTACCAGCTCTGCAAAAAGGTCTTGAGGTATTAAATTAATCTTATCTGCTGCACCACCAGCATCTGAAAAACACAAGCAGCAGTGATCAGAAGCAAGTACTTAATGGGTTACAGTAATAAATCGAATCTTCTGAAAAATCCCTAGGCCATTGTGTATGCAGTTGCCTGCATTGAATTTAATTAATTTGAACATAAATTTACAGAAAAGCCCACCCCTCCCCTCAGTGCAATATTCCAACCCCACACTTCCCCGCAGACCCCCATCCCTTCAGCTCCGTTCCCTCCTCTCAGCCCCCCACCCAGCCACCCCCTGTCCCCTCAGCCCCCCACCTAGCCGCCCTCCTTTCCCCTCAGCCCCCCACCCAGCCGCCTCCCTTTCCCCTCAGCCTCTCATCCAGCCCTCCGTCAGCCCCCTCAGCCTCAGCCCCCGCCCTCACCCAGCGCCCCCAGTGCCCGCGCGAGCCCTCCGGCGGCCATGGCGCCGCAGCCCTCCCGCGCAGGCGCTGCTTCCGCCTCACGGCGCTCGCTGCCCTGATTGGCTCCGAGCGCGGCCAGAGCGAGGCCGGGCCCGAGGCGCGGTCCCCATTGGCTGCGGCGCAGCGTCGGGCGCCGCCCCCGCCCCCGCCCCGCGGGAGGGTGGGGAGGGCCGGCTCGGGGCACGCCTGCCGAGCTCGGTTTATTGGCGGGGCTTTCGTGGTGCTCGCTGTTACCACCTGAGGTACTCACATCACCAAATCATACACGGAATGTTCGTGGTTGGACGGCACCTTAAAGATCACCCAGTCCCAGCCGCCCTTTCACACCTTTCACTAGCCCGGGTTGCTCAAAGCCCCATCCAACCCAGCCTTGGACACTCCCAGGGATGGGACAGCCACCGCCTCTGGGCAACCTGTTCCACTGTCTCACCACCCTCACGGTAAAGAATTTCTTCCTAGTACCTACTCTAAACCTACACTCTTTCAGTTTGTACCCGTTCTTCCCTCTCCTGTCACTGCAGTCCCCCCTCCTGGCTTCCCTGTAGGCCCGCCTCAGACACGCTAAGGCAGCTGTGAGGTCTCCGCGCAGCCTCCCCTGCTCCAGGCGGAGCGCCCCGGTCTATCTTTGGCGGAGAGGCGCTGCCTCCTTCGGTGTGCAGGCAAGACTCACGGGGGATGGAACTCGGCCAGAATGACTGTGCTTTGTATCGGGAGGGGGGGGGGTTGGGCAATCAGCCCCCACACCTGCAAATAAACTCTGCAGTTTGCGGGTGACTTCTGCCTTCATCCTCATGGGGAAATAGACACCTTCTGTAAAACTACAACTAGAACCATACTCAATAAGCACTTCATACTGATCTTAACTGAACTAAGCTTGGTCTGTGGCTGGAGTACTAAGGCAACACTGATTCTTCACCAGTTTCACTTTTAAAAATAGTATTCTTACACTTCTCTACTAATCAGTTTTACTTATACTTTTAACTTTACATATATATATAGTCATGTTGTTATAAACTACCCAAGCCAATCTGTAGTTTATAAAATTCTTTATTAATTAATGAGCAAACAGCGCTGGGCGGCCCGAGAGTTTCCACTCTACCAAAGGCGCGCAATTAAAAATATTCTTGGTCCCTCTTTTATACTCCCAGTCCTTCTCAGTCCTTCCAACCACAGTCCTTGCTCTTGGTTGAGTTCTCCAATCCCGGTAGTCGTCTTGTTGCTAGGGCGTTATTCTTCTCCCCCACTGTGGTGACTGAAGATGCAGGTGTCAAATCTTCCTCTCCCCTTGGTCCCGCCCACATGGCTCTCTGCTTAACTTTCTTAACGGTGCAATCCAAAACTTATTGCAATTTTACAAATTAACAAACAAGATCATTTAACAACTTTAAGGCAACTTCATAAACATAACATTCAACAAACCTAAGAATACCCTTACAGGGTTTCTCACCCTCCCAACCAATGGTTTCTTCCTCCAAGTTACAAACATGGCCACACAGAACCTGGGCCGAACTATTAAAGATACAAACAGGGGTTCTTGGCTAACTCCCCTGGGGCTTAGGGTTGACACCGCCCTCCATTATCCAAATCACAAAGTGCACTATTATCAACAAAATTTTCATTGTTAACCCATCACAATGTTAAAATCTCAATAGATCTGATCTGAGACTGTGACAGAGTAGTAAAACAATATACAGTAGTGCTGACTAGTTTAAAATTACATATTTTCAATTACTGTTAGTGAAAGAATCTAGAATACATTTAAGGAAAAGAGTATTATGGAACATAATATGTGTTTATGACCTTTATACATTTATGGCCTGTCTGATTTTGGCCTCTCCCTTCTAAAGTATCTAATTAAGTGTGTATATGATTTTGAGTAGTGTGTGGTTTTATGACCTCATGGTTGTCAAAACACTAGCAATGTATGCACCACTGAGATCTGTCTCTGATACCAAGGATTTGATTTAACAGTCTCTTTGTTCTTAAATTATGTAACTCTATGACATACTTTGTTATTTAGAGAACTTCACATACTATTTTATATTACAATTTCATTAAGTCTCTCAGTAGTGCCTTTAGCACTATGACTAATATTAGTTATGGTACTTTTCTTTCTTTCTCTCCTTCTCCAAGATATAGAGATGGATGAAAAGTTTTAATGTCTTGGTGGTTTGGTAATTGCAAAATCATTTGCTGAAATTTGAAGTTATTTTGGGGTTCTTTTCATCAACATGTAAAGATGCTTTTAATTCTCTGAATTTGGAACAGAAGGTGAGGAAGTATGGAGTGATTTCAGCTTATCTTTCCATCCACTGAGTTAAACTGTATCCTTAGAAAATTCTGCCTTTTGGAGGTGTGTTCTATGAAGTTTTTCATGGCAGAGATGCAGGCTATGATAGTGATCTGACAGTACAGGCCCATCTATTAGCTAGAGAAGGACTGAGAGCTTCACATTAGGAGACACTCCGTATAGAAACTAGAAGACAAATGTCATGAACTACAGGTAGACTGAATAGAGACATGCTACAGTATTTTTGATAGGCCTAAAGCAGAAGCTTCAGACATAGGCATGTAGCAGCACCATAGTCATGGTAAGTGATTACAGGGGGCAAAATAAAATGAAAAAATCATTAGGTAATTTCTTCGATTAGTAAACGTAACATTTAGAGAAGAGGGTGTCATTTGCATCAAAACTCTCTAAAGAACTACACCAAAAAAAAGCTTTAAAAAGCTCTTTAGGCAGACAGAAGAAAGTGTATCTGTGAACTGGGTTTCTCCAGTGCCTGGGCCCTCAGCTGTGCAGTATCCCCAACACCCATGACCTTCTGGCCCACTGGCCCTTGTATACTCCTGGGTACCACAGTACCTAGGGACACCATCTGCTCCTCCTGCTGCACGCCTTCCTGCTCTTACAGCATTCTAACTAGCCTGTGAGCTGGCACAGTTCCCACTTTTCCTGCACCCCAGATGTAAATGCACACTCAAGCATCTGCTTCCTGCTGTCTCAGGTCTTTGTGCTCACAGTCTGGGCAGCTCAGGAGGCCCAGCTGATGGACTTCTACAAAAACTGTGCCTGAATGTTTGCCTCTGGAAGGCCAAGACCCTGTGCAAGTGCTGCAAGGGGGCGCACAAGTCAGCTTCAGGCTGTAGAGAGTGGTGGGCAGCAGCAGTCAAGGAGGGCTGGGGGCGAGAAATCACACAGTCAGCTGGGTTGAAAAACACCTCTGAGATGATCAGGTTCAACCTATGACCGACCACCGCTGTGTCAACTAGACCATGGCACTGAGTACCACATCCAGTCTTTCCTTAAACACCTCCAGGGATGGTGATTTCACCACCTCACTGGGCAGCTCATTCCAATGTCTAATCACACCTTCTGTGAAGAAATTCCTCCTAAAGTCCAACCTCAACCTCCCCTGGCACAGCTTAAGACTATGTCCTTTTGCACTGTTGCTACTTTTCTGGGAGAAGAGACCGACCTCCACCTTGCTATGTTGTCCTTTCAGGCAGCTGTAGAGAGCAATATGGTCCCTCCTCGTCTCCAGGCTAACCAACCCCAGTTCTCTTAGCTACTCCTCATAGGACATGCACTTCAGACCCTTCATGAGCTTCATTGCCCTTCTCTGGACCTGCTCCAACACTTCAACATCCTTCCTAAATTGAGGGGCCCAGAACTGGACAGAGTACTCAAGATGAAGCCTCTCCAGTGCCACAATGGGTTCCTTCATTTTTAGCCTTTCTGAATTAACTTGAAAGAAGGCATAACACTAAATCGTGTGTGTACATATATAAAATGTCATTACATTATATACTGTTGGGAAACAACCGGATTATGAAACATGGAAAAAACATTTTGCGCGTTGGATCTACGAAGAAGATCTTATCAAGCCAACAAGCAAAACAGAACTCGTTACATTTTCAGCTGAAAAGTAGTTTATGGACCTTCAAGACTGTTTGTGCTTCATTTATGACTGTTACTGCAATTATTTGCTATGAGTTTTGGTTTATTGTGGTTGTTAGTTACACCCCCTGAGTTTGCCATTACGGCAGTTCCCTCTGTTGTTTTTCCCCTCATATTCCTCCATATTGTCTTTTTCCTCATCCCGGTTTTCCCGCCACTGTCCCGAACCCTGTTCCCTGATTGGGCCTTTGCTGAACCGTTTCCCATTGGTTGTTCAGTTGCTATGTTACAAGCTCCACCCACCCCCACTTCTATCCAGTCATCCTCGAGTTACCACCCCTTTTCTAGAACCGTCTAGAACTCTGAACCCTAGAAAAGCTGATCCCCACAATAAACTGGGCTCGCTTTTGGCTGTGCCTTTGGAAGCACACAATTTGTCGTGTTCATGTGGTCATTAGGGACTCGGGCAATGGTTCACAAATTGTCACCCAACGTGGCACAGTGGCGAGACGTCTCTGTTGAGTGATGAACTCTGCACTGCCTGTTGTGGCTCAAGTGGAGAATTGGAGGACATTCTTCACGCAGGCGATACGTCCACAGTTCAGCATCAGGATCATCGGCCTCCTGCTGGACGAGGTAGGCCAGCAACCGTGTAGTTGCATTTTCTTTTCACCAATCACACTTCAATTTTTGTCGTCATGGGCTCTCGCTTTTCCAAAACCCAGAGTGAATCTTACGCCCAACTCAAGAGCTTCATTTATTTACACAGGCACCCACTAGATAAAAAATCGTTAAAAGCTCTAATTCGATGGATTTAAAAAAATAATTGTGCTTTGCCCCTCACTCTTACATATCAGGAATGGGATAAATTAAGACATGAACTTTGGAAAGCGGTCCAGAATCATGATCCACTTGCATCGCAAGCAGCAATTTCATGGTGACTTATCTTACAAATACTTTGGGCAGCAACAGCAAAATGAAAAAAGGGGGAAGAACAGCCCAGGGAGAGAGAGGGATTGCAGTCAATGCGTGCAAGTGGCGTCGGGTCAAGAATTAGGGTTGAAGAAAGCATCAAGTGACTCAGCACACTCCTTTTCCCAAAGTCAACAAAATGGTGGTGGTTCGCTCCCTCACAAGCATCACAAAATGGCTGCTTTTCCCGCCTTCTGAGGGAGGATGCACAAAATGGTGGTCCGTTCCCTCACATCCCTCCATTCCCCTCACAAGCATCACAAAGTGGCTGCTCTTCCCGCCCTCTGAGGGAGGACAAAGAGGCACCACCTACTAGCTCACCAACAATACCACCTCTGCAAAGTAGCACCAATGACTCTGTAAAATTAGAAAGGACCACTTCCTGCATACCACAAAATGGTGTTGCCCTTTCTAGTCCAGTAACCTTACAAAATGGCTGCACCCAGGTTGCTGTACAAGATGGCCACGTCCATGAGGCTGCTCAACAAAATGGTGGCCTCCATGGAGAAAAGTCAGGCCTACAGGCCCCTCCCAAGGCCAGCTCACCAGAAATGACATCCATCCAAGGTGGCTGCACCCATGTACCACGCTCGAATGACAGTTAAAAAAACCGATGGGCTTTAATTCGAGAACAAGTAAAGACAGCTAAAGATCCAGATTTCATCAAGGCATTCCCAGTTTTCATAAAAAATGACCACACACCACACTGGGAAGCCATCTTGCTAGCTATTTTAAAAGACACTAAAAAAGCGATAACTGAATATGGAGTAAATTCCCCTTATGCCGTGAGTTGCGTGCATACGCTGTTTAATGCTTACACGTTAACACCTAATGACATTGAAACTATTGCAAGAGCATTGCTCATGACGATGCAAGCTTCAATATTTTTGACAGAGTGGAAAAACTTGGCACACAAGCACACAGAGCAAGTAGCTACAACAGGGAGAGTGTCTATTAATAATACAGTCAATAAATTAATTGGAGAAGAAAGGTACATCAGTAATGTACAAGTGAATATTTCGCTAGAAGATTTAATAACAACCAAAGAGCTAGCCTTAAAAGCCATACAAACGGTAGCTGAACTGTCCACCCCTCTCCCTCTTTTACAAAGATACTACAGGGACCTACAGAATCCTTTACTGAATTTGTAGAAAGACTCAAAGAAGCAATTAGTAGACAGATACAGAACCCCGAGGCCCAAGAGGCTTGCTTTATGAAACTGGCCATAGAACAGACCAACCACGACTGTCAACAAGTGTTAAGATCTTCAAGAGACTCCACTCCTATCAACATGATTAAAGCCTGCCGAAATGTAGGGTCGCACAGTCACAAAGCCATGCTCTTAGCTGAAGCCCCTGAAGTTCAACAAATTAAAAACAATGCATGTCACCACTGTAAAGAACAAGGGCACTTTATAAAAGACTGCCCACAACTGAAAAAGAAGATACTGACAATTCCACTAAGTTTGTGCCCTAAATGTAGAAAAGGGTTACATTGGGCTAGCAAGTGCAGATCATTGTTTGACAGAGAAGGCAGACCATTGTCTCCCAAAGCAGCACAGAAATTGAAGCACAGTTGGGAAACTACAAAAAGAACGTGAAGGGCAGTGCGACGACAGAAAATGCCCCCAACAAGTTGTCTCAGCGCCTTCTTCCCCTCATCCCAAACAGGGAGCCAGGAGTCACACTAGATTGGAAGTGGCATCTTCCCACTCAATCATCATAATAGATGATGAACACCAGACAGTTTTCGTTAAGCCCACAGACGACTCACAAATTACAGTAGGAGAATACTTGATTGTTGGTACTGATTTTGCTTATGATGTTGGCCTTGTAGTTTTACCACAAGTAATGAATTTAGACCAACCTGAAATAATAGAATGGATCATCAAAGCACATTTTCCGTCACTTAACTTAGATGAGGCACACCTATAGCTACTCTCCGCTCGACAGATTTATTAACTATCAGTGAGGCACCAACTGTTAACTGGTCACAGTCAATCAATACAGAAAAACCAGTGTTAATATGTGTTTTAAGTAATCCCAAATCTAACCAACCTCTCCAAGTTTCTGGCCTAATAGATACAGGTACCAATGTGACCATCATAGCCCAACGAGATTGGCCAGAAGACTGGGAAGCAAAAAAATCACCAATTTCTATTCAAGGAGTCGAGGAGAAAAACTTCTATTACAAAGCGCGGTTACCATCTTGATTGACGGACCAGAGCAGAAAACTGCTGTGGTAAAACCTTACATATTAGATATACCTATGTCACTCTGGGGCAGAGATTCCGTTGCTCAATGGGGAATTGTGCTGTTCACTGGAAATTTAGAGTAATGGCCACTGGAGAGTTGCAAGTCCCCACCCTCACCTGGTTGTCAGACGTTCCAGTGTGGGTGAACCAGTGGCCATTAAAGGGGGAGAAATTGAGGCAAGTTAACATCTTAGTCAATGAATAGCTGAAAAAGGGGCATATTATACTATCAGTTAGCCCATGGAACACCCCAGTTTTTACCATTCAGAAATCTAGTGGAAAGTGGAGACTGTTGCAAGACCTCCAGGAAATAAACCGATCATCGAGCCAATGGATGCCTTACAGCCAGGGCTACCATCACCAACAATGATTCCATCAGAATGGCCTATTATAATTATCGATATCAAAGACTGTTTCTTCATTATTTCTCTGCAACCACAGGATTCCCACAGGTTTGCATTCACGGTTCCAAGTATCAATGCTGCCGAACCATCAAGGAGGTTTCAATGGACTGTCCTTCCACAAGGTATGCACAATAGCCCTACCATTTGCCAAACGGTAGTGGCTCAAATATTGTCTCCAGTGCGCAAACAGTTCCCAACAGCAATATGTTATGACATGGATGACATTCTCCTAGTGGCAAAGACTTCAGAACTGTTGACACAGCTTCACCTAACTGTTAAAAAATAAACTTGAAATAGCACCAGGTAAAGAACAGACATCCTCTCCCTGGAAATATTTAAGATACAAAATAAGAGAAAAAATGATACAACCAATGGAAGTTACTGTTCCAACAAATGTTCGTAATTTGCGTGATCTTCAATCTCTTTTAGGTACAGTAAATTGGATTAGACCAACCACTGGGCCTTACTAATGACGTCATGCAGCCTCTCTTTCAGTTGTTAAAGGGTGAAGCAGACCTCACCTCACCCAGACATCTTACCCCTGAAGTGAAAGCTGTTATAATTGAAGTAAACAATAAAATCAATCAGTGCCAGAGTATGAGGAAAGTTGACGGTTTACCTGCAGTGTTGGTGATTTTCAAAGGACAGAGACAACCCTGTGGAGTTTTAGGTCAATTAGATGAGCAAAGTAAGCAATTTTATTTGTTGGAATGGGTATTTCTGAATTTTCAGTTTCCCAAAACAATAACCACGTTTTTTGAAATGATTTCTAAAGTATATTACAAAGGAAGAACCAGATTATGGGAACTTACTGGAAAAGACTCTGATTTTATTTTTGTACCACTGTCTAATTTTCAGTTAACACCATTATTTGTTACCAATATTGGTTTTCAGTTGGCCATTGCTGATTTCAAAGGGAGTTTTGTAATACATTTACCTTCTATCCCATTTCTACATTTTTTGACATCAACAAAAGTTAAGCCTACATATAATTGTTCCTTGACTCCACTACTTAAAGCTAGAACTGTCTTCACAGACGGCTCAGGGAAAACATCCTGTGCAGTTGTAACCTGGAGGTGTGGGAAATATTGGGCATATGATGTTCATAAAGCTGATGGCTCTTCCCAATTAATAGAACTGTCTGCTGTTATTAGAGCCTTTCAATTATTTTCTGAGCCTTTGAATATCATATCTGATTCAGCCTATGTAGTAGGAGTTGTTAGAAGAATTGAAAACTCCTACTTAAAAGACATTAATAACCAGCAATTGGCCGTATTATTTAAACTGTTACATCATTACATCAGCAAAAGGAAAAATAAGTTTTACACAATGCACATTCGTTCGCACACGACACTCCCTGGGCCAATAATTGAAGGCAACACAACAGCAGATAATTTAACAAATTCAGTAGATCAAGTAATGTCTGCTCTAATACCTAATAATTTTGAAAAGGCTAAGATTTCACATAATTTCTTCCACCAGAATGCTAGATATCTAAAAAGAGAGTTTAACATTACAGTGACTCAAGCCAGAATGATTATATCTGCATGCTCTGACTGCCAAAGGGTGACACCTATTCCTACAGAAAGAGTCAGCCCAAGAGGAGTAAATCCCATAGATATTTGGCAGTCAGATGTGACTCATTACGTACCTTTTGGAAAGTACAAATACATCCGTGTTTCTATTGATACGTGTTCACGAGTCATAGTTGCCACTACTCATGCAAGTGAAAAACCTAGAGACGTGAAGAAACATTTTCTACATGCCTTTGCAACTTTAGGCATTCCAAAAAATATAAAAACGGACAATGGGCCAGCGTATGTATCAGCATCACCTAAAGAGTTCTTTAATACTTGGGGGATCAATCATAGGACTGGTATGCCACATACACCTACAGCACAAGGTATTATCAAGAGAGCCCATCAGACATTAAAAAACATGTTAGAAAAATAACAGCAATCTACCAGTGACTTGGTCTCCCAAGAGAAAGTCAATAAAGCTTTATATGTACGCAGTTTTCTAAAGAGACTAGATCAAGATTATCCCCCAATATATCACCATTTTAATAAAGAAAAGGGGGGAGTACATACTGAAGCAAGAGTTATTTATAAAGATGTAGTTACAGGTCAGTGGATCTGCCCTGTTCCCCTCATAACATGGGGAAGAGGGCACATTTGTGTTTCAACAGCATCCGGTCCACTGTGGATTCCATCAAGGCTTGTCAGACTTCATCACCCAGAGGCTGCAGCTCAAGACACCAGTAAACCATCGCCTACATGATGCTCCTGTTAAGCATTCTATTCGTCGATTGCCAACTGTGCATCACTCCCCCAGTTGTTCCTCCATCTCCATCTCCATCCCCTATTCCATCATGGATAATATTGCAAAATATGTGGTATTCTTTAGCCAAATCCATTGGAGTTGATACTCTTTGTCCACTTCCAGCCCAACTAACCCTTTTAAAAGTTTATTTGATTTCCCTCCCTTGGGCCAACAAAGACTGGGGTAATTTCAGAAACCAATACTCTCGTAGATGTGATGATATTCATAAAATTGATAACCCTATTGCCTCACGTGTCTCCATTGGCCCTGACTCTAATTATAACCCAAAACCTTTCACATACACTATTGAGTTTCCTGATCCTCTAGAAATTTTAGGAACACCACCTGCTGAGTTTTGTTTTTATTTCGTTTCAGACCCATAAGAGACTCCCACTCATACTAACTATGTTGTTTCCTCTATTGGTGCTTATGCTAATTTTTCTTTTTGGTGTAGAGGGAACATAATTTTTGAAATTCACTCTCCACCAAAGTCTGTCATTTTGCCACAACAAATCTTTTTGATCTGCGGGCTTGTAACATGGAAAGTCATCCCAAAAGAGGCATTGGGTGGACCCTGTACTTTCGGCAAATTGACAGTTTATAATCCAGCCAAAACTATCTATTCTCATAACATTGATACCCACGCCAATGTGGTCCCCAATGTGCCAGATAAAACAGTTCACCCTAGTGATTGGCATAATTCTCAATTGAAAAAAAAGTAACTATAATCCAATTGTTAAAAGCAGCATCGCCCTCCCAAAAGAACCTCAGCTCCATCCTTTAAACAAGTCCAAAAATACCCACCAGTTTTCACAAAATTGACTCAGATACTGTTTTGTGGACACACATGCAAGATATCTGGGGCAGTGCCATAATTCCAGCAATTGGAACCACTCATGCTGTAGACCTTATAGCTAAATTATGGTGTTGGTTAGCAAAAGAAGCCAGTGACACCAGTGCAGCCCTTGAAGAATTGCTTTTAGATACACAGAACAGCAAAAAGGCAACACTGTAGAATCAAGCAGCCATTGACTTCCTCCTTTTAGTTAATGGGCATGGATGTAATGAGTTTGAAGGGTTAGGCTGCCTAAAATTTTCAGATCATTCCAAATCAATACATTCACTTATTGAAGACCTCCACTCTAGTACAGCAAATTGTTCAGAAAGGAAGGACCTCTTGGGATGATATGTTTGGTTTCTCGTTGCCTGGATTGTCTTTTCCCTTAAAAAAGTCTTTCTTTTTCCTACTTATTGGATTGTTTGTGCTTTTTTGTACTTTTGCTTTTTTTGCCATGCATTTTCGGTTGCTTCCAATCCTTATTAACACATCATATAGCTCAAACATACTTTGCTTTAGAAAAAGGAGGAGATGTTGGGAAACAACCAGATTATGAGACATGGAAATACATTTTGCACGTTGGATCTACGAAGAAGATCTTATCAAGCCAACAAGCAAAACAGAACTCGTTACATTTTCAGCTGAAAAGTAGTTTATGGACCTTCAAGACTGTTTGTGCTCCGTTTATGATTGTTACTGCGATTGCTACGAGTTTTGGTTTATTGTGGTTGTTAGTTACACCCCCTGAGTTTGCCATTATGGCAGTTCCCTCTGTCGTTTTTCCCCTCACATTCCTCCACATTGTCTTCTTCCTCATCCCGGTTTTCCTGCCACTGTCCCGAACCCTGTTCCCTGATTGGGCCTTTGCTGAGCTGTTTCCCATTGGTTGTTCAGTTGCTATGTTACAAGCTCCACCCCCGCTTCTATCCAATCATCCTCGAGTTACCACCCCTTTTCTAGAACCGTCCCTCTGAACCCTAGAAAAGCTGATCTCCACAATAAACTGGGCTCGCTTTTGGCTGTGCCTTCTGAAGCGCACAACGTGTGATGTCCGTGTGGTCTTTAGGGACTCAGGCAACGGCTCGCAATACACGCCATGTATATGTTACATGTGCTTCATCTTAGCCAAAAGGCCGAGAAATGCTATGTTTATGGTCCCGAGTTGGGAAGTATGAAGGCATTTGCAGCTTTAGAAGAGAAATGCCATTTTTAATCAGGTTTAACACATCTTAACAATCATTTTCAGCAGGTCATATGAGGACCTCACTGCCCCTGTTCTTGCTGCTACACGCACTTAAGTCTTGTCAGGAGACGGGAAAAGGAGGGGCAGGTACCGATCTCTTTTGTCTGGCAACCTGTGCCAGGACCTGAGGGAATGCCCTGAAGTTGTGTCAGGGGAGGTTTAGGTTGGATACTAGAAAAAGCTGCTTCTTCCCCCGGAGGGTGACTGGGTCTGGGACCGGCTCCCCAGGGCAGTGGTCAGAGCAGACAATACTCTCAGGTACATGGTGTGGCTCTTGGGGTGTGCTGTGCAGGGCCAGGGGTTGAACTTGGTGACCTCTGTGGGTCTCTTCCAACTCCGAACATTCCGTGGTGTAGGGGCGGCTCACTGCCGCTCCCTCCGATTCCCTTTGTTCCACTGCGACCCGCGTCCCGCCCCGTTCCCCACGGATGTTTCCCTGGGCTCTGCCCGTGTCTCGTTCCCGGTGAATGCCCGGTTCCGCTCGGCTGCTGGAGGCTGGCTGGGGGGCCGGGCTGTTGGCGGGCAGCTCCTCACCCTCCTCGGCTCCTGCCGGGATGGGCTCCGGGAGCGGGATCGGAATCGGAAGCGGCCACGGTGCCCCGGCACCGAGCGCCGCGGCGAAGGCGCCCCCTGGCGGCGCGGCGGGCGAGGCGCCACCCCGTGCCCCGCTGGGAGAATCCACTGCCGGGGGAGCCCAGAGGGCGCGGGGCGGGGGATCTC
>JAWWEU010000001.1:68494227-68542021 GCA_035583155.1 Acropternis orthonyx
GCCCAGAGGGCGCGGGGCGGGGGATCTCCCGGGCATCGCCGCCCGGGGCGCTCCGGGCCCGGCCCGCGGTCACGGCCGGGAGCGCCGCCTCGGCCGCCGCCGCGGGGCCCGGGGAGGTGCGGGCGCTGCGGAGGGCTGTGTCCCGCTCGGCCCGGCCCCCCCCGCGCGGCGCGGCGCGGTGGCGCGGCCCGGGTCGGGCTGAGGCTGCGGCGTGAGGTGCTGTCAGAGCCGCGCCGCGATTCGGCCCAGCTCACACAGACGCCGCCGACCGGCCATGGAGCCCCACCGCTGGCTGCCCCTGGAGGCCAACCCCGACGTGAGTGCGCGGTCCGGGCCGCGGGCGGGGCGGCCCGCTCGACAGCCTGCCTGCTGTGGGGTGGGCGGCGCGGTGGCGGGGGGCAGAGGGCTCGGGGCCGCGCCGGGCTCCGCATCGCCGCCTCAGCCATGCCAGGGAACGGGGGGAGGTCCTAGCCCGGGGATCCGACCGGAGACCTAACTCATTGTTGTTTTCTGCTTTCTTTTCAGGTTACGAATCAGGTAAGCACCTTTCATTTGATGTAACCTTTAGTCTCTCTGCAGCTTTGGGCCCGTCTCCTCTCATTTTCATGTATTAAAGGCTCCTGCTTCTCCAGGGAGAGTGGCCCCTTCCTCCTTACGCGTGCCCACCCTCAGTCTTCTCATGTTGGACCGTACTGGAACCTCTCACGTGAACATACTATGTGAAAGAAAAAAAATCAGAAAACCACCAGTAAAAAGAGACTAGTTATGGTATGAGTATTAATGTAATTAAATCTCTGATGTGTTTTAAGGTGGGTTTTAATTCACTAAATAATGGTTAAAACATTATTATATATTTTTATATAACGTGTGGCAGTTGTGGGCATGTACATGATGGTTTTGTGCACGTGTATGGACCTGCTTGCATCACGGTGTCTCATTCTTCTTTGGCTGACCATAGGAAATAAAGTCATTGTACTGTATTTGCACTTTGCTGCTTATGCATGACCCTATTTGCCTGATTTGTTGCTGATTTTGTTAGCGTGATAGAACACACACTGGAGAGAGGAAGGTTTTTCTTGTCCACATAAGGATGCTCGCAAAAAATAAGCTCTGACTGGGAGGAAGTCACACATGCTCCAACCCTGCATCATGTTCTCAGTGATAATTTTGAGCATCTTTAATAAGGACTAGAGGTCAGACGTTGATTTCAGCAGGCCTCTTGATAACGTTAAAGATTGTGATTAAGCCAAAAGGCTCTGAAGCTTGCAACAGGAAAATGACATTCTTAAAGCTATAATCGTTTAAATATTTTGGAAACTAGGAATTTTTGTGTGTGAACAATGTCTTGTTTTGGTTTTTTTGTTGCTGCTGCTATAAGGTACAAACTGTGTCTGCAGGAGAAGAAAGGGTTATTTATTGCTGGGTCATTTTGTACTTTATAGTTTTGTAGGGCAAAAAATTTTACAATTCTTACAGTATTGCTGCTGTGGAGTAATTTGAGAAGTTTGTAATTCCAGTCTCCTGAGTTAAAATTGACAGCCTTTCTTGGGAGCCCTTCTTGAATGTGTGCTGTGATTTCCTCATGTTTCTTGTTTTTCTTTTTCTTTTTCTTTTTTTTCTTAATTTTAAATTTAATTTAATTCGGAGACTAAATTCCGGTGTGGAAGAAACTAGTGTGAATAAATGACTAGCAGAATTTCAAATTCTCTAACTTTTCTGACTTTCCAGATACTGAGCTGAGCTTATTGTGTTGTAAGTTGTCAGCTGTAAAGTAGAAATTGAGGAGGAAAAACTAATGACTTTTGTTTAATCTGAAATACATCACTGTGATTATGTTATATGGAGAAGAACATTATATCTAGAAGAACTTTAAATTAACCGTTCTAAGTGTGTTCAAAATGTCTCTCTCTCTTGCCCATTGGCTTTGCATTGGTGATGGATGATGTCTTTCAGTTGTGGATGATTATGAAATTTGTACTCCACAAGTAATTACTTGTTAATACCTCTGTGTAGTAAAGGCCACTTGAGACCAGTTAGATTTTCTGAGCCATCTTAACTGAGCTGGGGTTGTTATTAGCTAAATGGACAGGTGTATATTTAAAGAAAAAAAAAGAACGAGCATTAAATATGAATGCACCTTGCCTTACAAGTAGTTGTTCTTTTAACCTCATCAGTACAGTAGTGAACTGTGTAGCAACAGTGCTGTTAGTCACAAGTTATTCATATCCTGCTTATGTTTAGACTAACAATAATAGTAATTTGAGATTCAAATGAAGTTGCAAACCCATTTTTAGAAAACCCTGTTGAGTTAAGGGATGTCTGCAAGGACAGACGTTTTTTTGCAGCACTCTGTACTGTGCTCTGTGAAATATTCCAGAAGTCTTCAGGATTAAAAAAATCCCAGTTGTGTGCCTCTGCAGACTGTAGTATTTGTGTCTGATAGTAGTTTAATACATGCTAGGTGTGGTAGTGAACTCTTTAAACAAAAAAAAATTCCAATGGCCTGTAAAATGCATGGCTTCTTAAGTGTTAGAGTATAGTTAGAACTCTCATTACAATGTAACAAATCCTTAAGCTGTTTTGATTATTGTACCAATCATTTTATTTCCTTTTTTAACATTAACTGGAAAAGAAATGTAATAAATGCAGATTCAGTTGCTTTTAGTATGTTCTTAGTATACTGTGTGTTCTCTAGTTATGAAATATAAGTTGTAAATTTGAGGATTTCAATCTTTGTGGTAGAAATTTAGGCTATAATGGAGAAGAATTGGTATTTTTCAGTTAGAGGGTATGTAAAATCTTTCAAAAATATCTCAGAAGTTTTGCGGTATCTGAAGGTGTTTCTAAATCCTTAGTGTATATAGAACCTCTCTTTTGCCTATGTGTTAAAATTATTTAAAGTTTCAGAAACTGGCTGGTGAGGATAAACAAGAATATTCTTTCTTAGTTTTAAAGATTTCCAGTGACAATAACTCACTCGGAATACCACAGCCATGTATCTGTAGTGATGTTTTTAAGAAAGAATGTACTACAGTTAAATGTACCACACAGTGGTAATCGTAATGAGTTAAGTCAGTAGTTAAGTGTACCATACAGTGCTAATGTAATTGTCACAGTACTTGTTTTTTTCTCCTTCACTTCTACAGTCTGACAGAATGAATTGTTGTCCATCTCTAATACAGAACGAGTTGATGATTCAGCATTTACAAAGCTCCACTTTGTGTACAGTGATGACAGGGAATGGTTTCTTCTCTTTGACCTTCAGCTGAGGGGCCTGCCGTGACCAGTGCTGCCCTTTTTCCTGAATCTCTTACGAGTCTTTCCCCACTAATGGCAGAGAGAAGGCAAGAAATTGTGTTTATCTGCCTGCTGTTTACCACATGATGCTTGTCTGTGTATCTTGTTCTCAATTTCTTCTACTACGCCCCCCAAAAAAAACAGACTGCATGCAAAATTTTGGAGTGAAAAGATAACACAATCTGATTGTTCTTCATTATGATGTACCTTCAGTCTGGCTTGCAACCCACAACTGATTGCTAGCAAGTGCAGATAAACAGAAAGGTAGTATTGCTGGATATCTTTCTTGATCTCCCACGTTTTTTCATACTCTTCCTATTCTTCATCTCACACATTTTAAGAAATATCCTTACTTCCTGGATAAGGTACTATTTTGGCTCCTGCCTTTATTATGTCCAGGTAAGAGTAGAGTAGTAATTGACTGCATCTGATTAGTGCCCAAGCAGCAGCTTCAGGTAGTTCAAAGGTAAATTACTGAGAGTTGGCTGTGGCTTGAGTATCTCTTGCCCCACAGGGCAAGAACTTCCTGGTTCTTAGTTACCTTCCAGCATTATTTTCAGGCCTTTGATCCTACTTTTTTGGGCTGATTGGAGTTTTTTTGTCATTTGTGTTTTCCTAAGCCATTAAGGTACTGAAAGTCAACTACATAAAGAGATTTATTTTAGTGCATGAACACTCTTGACAACTGTGACTAAAGTTACAGGGCAATAAAGATCACAAAACATAAAATGGCAGAAACTGGTTGCAGTATCTTCTCCCATTTATAGAACACATATCTTCCGGGTGTTAGGCAAATACAGAGATTAATTATCTCAGAAACAGACTTTACTCTTCCTAAAAGGTCTTTCCATTTCTGAACTCTGAAACACTATCCCACAAGCATTCCCAAAGGAAAGCCGCACTGATCAAAGCAATTGGAAAGCCAGTGCACATGGTTCTTGAAGTGTGTTGGGAAGTAGTCCTTGTAGATGTTGGAGTGAGAGGATGTTGGATGTGAAGAAACACAGATGACCTTCTGAAAATGCTTGGCTAAACTTACTTTTTTTTTTCAGGTGAGGGAGTGGAGTTTAAGTCTTCAGTGGTAAGCAGAGTGAAAACAGTGGAGATAGTGTGCATACTTGGAAAGCAGCCTGTAGTTATGAGTGTAACCTCAGAAAGTGGAAAACCAGGATTCTGTGTGTGTCTTTCTGTTGTAGAAAGACAGCACCTTAGAAAGTCTTCCACAGAGCCAGCAAAGGGGGAGTGTTGAGGCTGTGGCACAGTATATCAAAGAATAAGCACAAGGACAAATATGAAAGGATTGTAGATGTCCACTGTGAGACCACTTCATAAATGGTTTCTTCAAGTTTAAAATACCTCCAGCTGTGTATGCCTCTTGCACAGTTTAAATAGGTAGATATGTTGCAAAGGGAAAATTGTAACTTGTATTGGGGTTTAGAGTATTATTTCTATGAATAGTTGGAAGATTGACTTAGATCATTGTACATTCTTCAGGAATTGGAAGCTAAACCCCCCCATATATTTAATTTCTGTATTTGTACTTGCCACTTCTGGCCTTTTCTTATGCTATTTATTGCTCAGTTTCTTAGTTCTTTTAACAAGGAAGCACTGTCTTGAAGACAGAATGGTATGCTACACAGTGGAAAACAAACGACAGTGGTTTATGCCATACATTATCATGTTGCACTGAAAATGCTGTTCCCCACTTCCACAGTTTTTTTTCTTAAAGGACCAGCAGAATCAGTAGAATCCAGTTGTTGTACAGTAAAACTGTAAAAAAGAAATATGTATAATAGCTCATTTAGAAGAGTGGATTGATCCAGCTCATCCCTGTTATAAATAACTTTTTAGATCATGGAAACAGGTCTCTTAAGTGTTTTTCACAGTATAATATGGTATCCTGCTGTGAACCAGTGACTCAGTAGCTACATCTCAGGACTCTGTTGGAAGCATTCTAAAGCTCTTGCTGACTGGGATTTTGAAGGAAGCCCGGGTCAGCTGGTTAGTCCAGTTTTGTGCATGCTTTGCATTGCTGCCTCTGTGATGCCCCGGGTCAATATATGTGGCAGTGCCTGGGCATACAGTGTATTAAGTTTCAAAACTGCTCTATAGGTATATTAAAAATACATATCTCTCATTGTGAAGAACAGGAACACTGACTATAAGGCTCTGATGCTCTTTTAGACACCCTAAAGAAAGAAACACAACTGAAATGATAAGAATTCTATTGGTGTACGTTTTCTCACATTTTTGTTGATGTTGAAAGTGGTCTTTCTCCCTCCTTCATTGCAAATTTTGAAAAACATTTGTAATGATGATAAAAGGGCTGTATTCTTTGAACTTCATTATGAGGTTCTGAAATCGTGAGCTTGAGGATATTAAGGAATTTGTAATAAATCTTGAATTTCCCAAGGAAGTCTATTATAATGGAGCATTATAATGCTCTTGTTTGAGCAAGATCATGTTGTGGCCATCCTACGTGAGGAGTAGGTGGTAAAGGACAATGTAAGTTCTAGCCATCTCTTTGCTCCTGGTATGCTTTTTGACCTGCTGTACAGAACTAAAGTTTCTACAACTCCTACGTATGACTACTGTGACACCTTCTCTAAGATTTATTGAAAAATAAATCATTTTAATTCCATAAATGTCATGATAAAAGAATGAAGAAATATAGCCTTATAATGCCCTAAGAATAAGATATTGTTTGGATGGTTCCCTTATTTTTAGAAAGGAATTTCACTTCTGAAACAGACTTGGCTTTGTTGTATGCGTCTAGGAATGATGTATAAAGAATTGAAAGCAAAATATTGTGCATTTATATTTTTAATATAGATTATTTAGTAAGAATTGGATACTTTAAGGGGTGAATCATTTTCTTGATGATAAAGCCATCAGTTATATTTTACTCTCTGACTTACTCCTTTTTAGGGAAAAAGATTAGCTTCAATTCAACACAGTGCCAAAAATTCTTCTGCTTTATTGAAAAAGTTAGAAAATATTGTCTAATTGGTTTATTTAAATGTAGTCCTTCCAGTTTCCTAAAGCCATAGACACACTTTGTTTTTGCATGACAAAGTCTTAATTGTAGTTCTGTTGTGATACAGCAATGCTTTAATCCATGGAGCAGAAGTACAATAAAATGTAGACTTTGTTGGTGTCTTAGTTTGCATTTGTGCTTAGAAGAGGATTACAACAGTTGGTTCTTCCCACAGAAGCTCTTTGACTTTTGCGTCTGAGCGTCTGGAAATGTTTGTGCATTTTACTAGTTTTATGTTTTCAGTACTAACTTGTATACAAACACCTCAGTAAAATGTAGAAAACTCAAAAGTCTTCAGTACAATGCCTTAGTATTTAGAATGTGATTTTCTTGAAATATTTGCAGATGCTGTCTAAATTTAATTGCACTTAAATTTTTTAAGTCCTGTTTTGTTTCAGTTTTTGCTACTTTAGACAAAATTTATGTTGTGCATTTACTACTTCAGAAGTTTTCTGTTAAAATAAATTGCACCCTTACACTGTCTTACCCCACTTACCCTTTCCACATCTCCATCAAACCCACCGATCAGGTCTTCCTGCTGTCTCTTGTGTCTCAGTTGTGTTGGCAGAAGTAGTATTGTTGACTGCTGAAGTCAAGTCACCTAGGCTGCCTTTGTCCACTGGGTTTCCATTCTACTTTTGAAGTTCTTTAAAAATAAAAAAATAAACACAAACACTTCTACTTTTTAAAATGAAATAAATTTCATTAACCTAAAAGATGTCTGGTGTACCTCAGAACAGAACAGTGAAAGGTAACTACTTTGTGCTGCTTTCGGTGCTTAACATCTAGTAGGTTAAAGTAGTGGTACCAGCAATGATAATAGTATAGGTTTTACCACATGCTGCATAGGTAATGTGCCTAAATGTAATTCTTATTGTAATGATTTTGCCATTAACAAATATTTAGACATACAGATTTACAGTTTTTTGTAATTTAAAACAGAATGAGATAGAGTGGAAGGGACCTTTTGAGTTCTGCAGACCAACCATGTTCTGTTCTAAACAGATTCTCAGCAACCTGTCAAGTTCTGAATTTCTCAAAAGATAGAGACTCCACAGTGTCCTGGGCAGTCTGTGCTAGTCTTTTATTATGTTTGTTATTTTTAAAATTTATCTTTAAATGTCTTCCTTATCAAGTTCAAATTTATCTGTGTTTCAGCCTGTCTGTTTCTCATTTTTTTACTGTGGTCTGCTGAGATGATTCTGTCTTCTCTGCACTCTCCCTTAGCTAGTTAAAAACAGTAATAATCAGGTGAAGAAGTAGGGCTTTCTGGAATACTGTGGGAAAGAAGAAATTCATAGGAAGTGTGGATAAGGGGTGTGCGTAAAGTCTTTTCAAAGTAGCTTTTTGATAGTGGTTACTCAAACCAGTTAAAAAACAGGAAATGTTTTTCTGGAAGGTATTTTAAAACAATAAGAAAAAAGACAACCAAAAATATGACAACAATCAGTGAAAATAAAGTTCTGAAACAGTTACTGCTACATACAGATGGTGGTGTTTTGTGTTGCTGTTGTTCTTGAGCTCCTGTGAGACTTCTGTAATTACAGTCAAGTATTTTTTTTCCCTTTCTAAGGTAAATGCTAGAAGACCTATAAATTAAGAATACTCAGTGGTGTGATAAACAGTGTCTGAGAAAGAGAATCTGATACTCTCTTGTGCAGATCTAGAGAAATATAAAGTTGCTGTTATAGGTTTATCTTGAGTACATAGTTAAGAGAAGGTAAGCAGCTGAAAGTGAGTGAGCCCTTGAAGTACCCTAACTATTTCTTCCAGTAGAATAAAATTGCTTGGGTACTCACTGAATAATTGGAACACAAAGCAGCAGAGGTCTCTCCCTATAAGTGACACTGCGTAAAAAGCATACAGAGCTGCCAGCTGTCCTAAAACAGGAACAATTTGTCGGTGGGAAAGAAGGTGCTTCACCTCCTGGTTCCCTGACTGACTCATTTTTTACCAAAACCTGTCTGGCCTAGGAAAGAGCCAGAAAATGACTGAGAGAGGGGGGAAAAAAGTTTAATGTAGGTATTAGTGTAACTTAGCAAAATCGAAGCTCTTGCTTTTGATATTTCTTTTTCTGACCTTCCTGTGTGACATCTAATACGGATTTTTGTTCCTCTGAAGAACTTTACCTGGTTCCTAACAGCTTGATTTTATTCCTACAAAATTTTTCTCCCTGGCCTTGCTAAATACAGTGTTGCCTTCTTTTTACCCATTCAGAACACAGTTGCCAAAGATTACGTACCTGGCTGTCATTGACTGAACTCCCATCTTTTTCTTTGCTTGTATTCACATTAAAAATCAGCTCCATATATTTGTTTTAAGAATTCTTCCCAGCCTGACATCTGTTGCTTGTCTGTTACCCAAGTGTCAGTCTCTTACACAGGGGCTTATGCTGCAGTTTTTAACATCTTCTGAAAAAATTTTGGAAGAAAATATTTCAATCTTTTTTTTCCCCCAAACCTGAATAAAACCTTCTTGATAACACACAGCAGTAACTTCTTTGCCTATTTTGGGTCTCTCCTTAGTATTTTATTTGTGTTTCATGGTTCTACAATAAAGTTGCTAGGCTGATTGTGTGTTGAGATCACACTTGTCAGACTAAGTCTATGCTTTGGCTCTTCTCTATAGTGCTGACCATTGTTTCTTGTCATCATTCTCATTGTTTACTAGAAATCATGATTTCTTAGATTGTAAAGTTTCTAGGTGGTGACATTGTAACCCTATATCTATTTCATATTTTAAATACTCTATAATGCTTCTGAATAGATAGGTATATGAATATACTCATTCAATATTATGCTATTTTTTTCTTTTCCAGTTCCTCAAACAGTTAGGTATACATCCTGACTGGCAATTTGTAGATGTTTATGGTATGGAACCAGAACTGCTTAGCATGGTGCCAAGACCTGTGTGCGCAGTCCTACTTCTCTTTCCAATAACAGAAAAGGTAAATGTTTATTTAATAATCAGTTAATTGCTTCTGTTGTAAATGAAATGGGAATCAACAGTTTGAATCTTATACTTCAGTGCCGTAATAGAATGAAGATGAGACTGAAGTCTTATTCAAGAGCCTTTTAAATAAAAAATAACACAACAGAGTGCTTCCTACAGAACCTTCTTTTGAAAACCTTGCATGTATATTGCTTATTTTTCAAATTGTAATGGGAAAAAGTAATGTACAAGCACAGACAGATATACCTCACATTCTTCTATGGCAGGCTGTGAAATGGCTCAATTGCTACTTTTAGCAGAAACCTACAGTAGCATAAACAAAATGAGAGGTAGAGTGGAGGACTATCAAATGCAACTGCTTTTTGAGTTTTCATCTTGTTGCACTGACCAAACTTCAGTCCACTTTCAGTGCAGTCATCAGTATTGATATGGCTTTTGCTTCTTGGAAAGATGGGGCACATTTCTAAGATGAAAGAGAATTTCCACACCTTCTTTCTCTATATTATGATTTGAAATGCTTGATTTAGTTAAACATTTTAGTCCGCTTATTTTGTGTCACCATACGCTTTTACATAGTGTTACTCATATTGATCTTTCAATTTATAAAATTCTTACATGATTGTGATAAGGTCAGTCTGAAAGTTTGAAGTGAATCTGCTCAAACTTCATTCTTTTAGTACACGTCTTGAAAAGAACATGCGGTTTATAAGGCCAAACCACTTAACTATTGAAGTTTAACTTCTACAACAAAATGTGTTTAAATAGAGAGAAGAATGATAGGTCAGTCTTCTTACACATTAGGTCCTGTAAACCTCTGCATTCTGGGTTTCTCTAAAAGGGTTATGCAGGCAATCCTTTTCAAGGTTTATTTCAGCCAGCTTGGTAGTTCTGAAATTAAGCAAGCTCTTAACTCGCCTGTCTTCAGGAAATGTCCTTTCTGTCACCTTTGAGGCATTGTTTTCTGTGTGCTGTAGTTTGTGTCTGGCTGCTTAAGCTACAGGTCTGAGCTCCTTCCATGACTCTCGCTTTTGTTTTGCCTCCCTGCTTATGCAAACCTTTTTTTTGGACCATGTTTATGGGAGCATCATCCCACGGGAAAGAACGACCTCCCTCTTGGTCCAGGACATGTATCCCATTTCATCCTGAAGAAGCATATGACAAACAAAACCAGAGACAAAACACAGGCTCAGTTGCATTGATCAATAAAATTTGGCCACCACCCAAATATTCAGCATGTGAATCCTTCTAAAACAAAGAGAGACGTGACTGTTTCTATCAACTGTTTAGCCTGAGTGTGTGAAGGCTGAATCCTGCATGTGAAGTCCCAGTGTTCTGAAGCTTTTGTTGTCACATGTGAACTACACAAGACCCTTGAGCGTTATTTTGTATTTCTTGGGTAGTTTTCTGGTCCTCAGCCTCCCTTTGAAAATGGCCAGTAATATTACGCTTTTATTTAAATTTATGACTTATTTATGTTTCTTGGCTTTGTCTACATTTATGAAAGTGTGCCTCTTAATTAATTTTGCTGCTTTTGTAAACACATTTTTAACATGTCTGTTCTTCTCTCTGAAGTTCCATTGTTTCATGTTGGTTATATATTAATTTTCTCAAATTTGCTTTTAGAGCAAGTTGCTCCTGTTATACAGATAATTTTAGGGTTGTCCAGTTTAAAGGCCGCCTTAGTCTGCATTGTACATTGTAGACAAAGTGAATACTGTGAGTGTTGGCCATTTTGGACACGGTCTAATGTATATAAATCATGGGGTAGCTCAGGTTAGGACATGACCTGGTCTACCCCTTCAAGTGATCTGGTCTACCCCTTGCTCAAAACTGTATTTTTGGTATTCTCAGTGTTTAGGTATTTATTTTTTGACATGGAGTTTATTTTGGTTGGCAGGGAATATTGCAAAAAATAATTGTTTACCTTCGCTACTCTGAACTTTTTGTCCGATTAAGCTTTATGAAATTTTTATCTCAATTAAGACTACTTTTTGTTAACGTGTAAATAGGTGGTGCCAAATTAAGATGCTTTGTAATGGTCTTGCTATTACTTAGACTATTCAGAACATTCAGTCAAGCTGCAAGCATGGAGTAAAATGCTGGGAAAATGTCTTGGGTTTGTTTGTCACTGATGGTACATAGATTCTGAGGGAAATTTCTTAGGAGTTTTCCGGGAGAGTTCCTTGATAACATTCTGCATTCATACTTTACTTTTGTCATATTTGTATAAAAAGCCCATCTACATGAGTATTTTTTTGTCTGCAGAAGTACTTAGTAAAAGAGGCAAAGGAGGAAGCATTGTCTGGAACATCTGCAGATTTCTTTCTTTATTTTTCTGTTTGAAATTAAAAAAACCCAACAACCAACCTGTGATGGGTTAACAGTGAAATTTTGTTGATGAACGTGCACTTTGTGATCTGGATAATGGAGGGCTGTGTTGACTCTAATCCCCGGGGGAGTTAGCCAAGAACCCCTGTTTGTATCCTTAATAGCTCAGCCCAGGTTCTGTGTGGTCATGTTTGCAACTTAGGAAGAAACCACTGGTTGGGAGGGAGAGAAACCCTGTAAGGGTATTCTTAGGTTTGTTGAATGTTATGTTTATAAAGTTGCCTTAAAGTTGTTAAATGACCTTGTTTGTTAATTTGAAAAGTTGCAATAAGTTGTGGATTGCACTGTTAAGAAAGTTAAGCAGAGAGCCATGTGGGCGGGACCAAGGGGAGAGGAGGATTTGACACCTGCATCTCCAAGCACCAAAGGGGAGAAGAACAACCCCCTAGCAACAAGGCTGTGACTCGGGTTGGAGGACTCAACCAAGAGCAAGGACTGTGATTGGAAGGACTGAGAAGGACTGGGAGTATAAAAGAGGGACCAAGAATATTTTTAATTGCGCTCCTTTGGTAGAGTGGAAACTCTCGGCCGCCCAGCACTGTTTGCTCATTAATTAATAAATGATTTTATAAACTACAAATTGGCTTGGGTAGTTTATAACAAACCAAAAATCAAACAAATCCAACCAGAACCCCCCCCCCCAACTCTCCCCCAAAAGAACTAACAAATCACAGCCGACCAAAAACAACAAAACACAAAAACAACTCACTGTTGGCCAGTATAATTATGATCTTTATAAAAAAAGTACTTTAGATTGTTTAGTCAAACTAAATTTTTTTTTACTACATTTACTTCATGAATATGGCTTTTGAAGGGCCTGTTTTGGGGCCAGGACTGTTACATAAAACTTACTTTATATTCCTGGGAAAAATTAAATGTAACAGTGGAACTTTTAAGAATGGTTCATCATGATTAATCACCTGAAGTATTATGATTTTCTTGATAGCACTTTGAGACCTGTGTCCTTAAAAACCCTTTTGTTGAATTGAAGAGAGATGATGACAGGTGCTGAGATCAAGGAAATATTTTAAATATTTTTGAACTATGTTAGATAACACATATTTCAGAATGATGTTTCAATTGTGACAGTTTTTTGGCTAGTGTCAAGGCATTGATTGAAGAAACAATATAGAGCTGTTCAGTTGAGTAAGTTCACAAGTACTCATTGGACCACACGCGTTAAATATTTCAAATTACAGTATTAGTTAGATACTGATTTTTATAAATTATTTTTGTTTGAATAATGTAGCTATTTTTACTATTTGTGAAATATCTTTCGTTCTAGTATGAAACCTTCAGAACAGAAGAAGAGGAGAGAATTAAAGCTAAGGGGCAAGACGTCAAATCATCAGTGTATTTCATGAAGCAGACCATTAACAATGCTTGTGGAACAATTGGGCTAATTCATGCTATTGCAAACAACAGAGATAAAATGAACTTTGGTATGTTTTTTTGGTTGGGTTTTTTGTTGGCTTTTCCCTTTTTTCCTTAACTGTGGGAAGCCATGGAGGAAAGGATACATTTTGTACTGTTTTCTCTGAATATAACCATTCATAAAGGATGAACTCTATTCAAAGTGCATTTCTATCTATAATAATAAAAACAATATTTTAACTAATTCACAAACTAAAGCACTTGAAACATTGCAAACTGCAGCAGGTAGCAGTTCCTCTTGCAGTCAGCCTTCTTAAAGATACAGTATAATTCTATTTTCAAATCTTACGTTGGATTCTGTAAGCTTTGAATGAAGGTGGAATGAAAACATGACACTAATTATGTCTTTTTAAATTTTTTTTAAAGAAACTAATTCTTCACTGAAGAAGTTTCTAGAAGATTCATTATCTATGACTCCTGAAGAGAGGGCCAAATATCTAGAAACTTACGAAGTTAGTATGTGTTTTTACTTATATATAAAATGGTATAAGAATTGCTTGCATGATGCAGGTATTGTCCACAGGACTTGACTCAGTGAAGCACCTAAACAATTTGGTTTTACAATGAGCTTGTGATCAGACAGTTGTTACAAAGAAAACTCTGCTTTGGTATTTTAGAGTGTTCCTGCCTGCCCACAGCTCAGCCAGCAGAATGGATTTTGTCAATGTTCCTCATCCATATTAATTCACTGGTTTAGTTTAAAATTACTTGAAAATGCATGAGAAATGTGTGCATAATTGTTTCTGTGGGTTCAGGATGCAGTTTAACAACTTAAGCTGATCTGGTGCTATTGCTGAAAAGATGGTCCTTCTGCTTCCACTTTTCATTTGTGCCTTCTAGTCATGGCTTTAGCAGTTGCACACAAAAGAGCTGATTTGGCTGAAATATGATCTCCTACCCCCATCACCCCATACAATGAAATGAGCGAGCTGGTAATGTGGTTAGCCACATCATTAGTGCTCTTTGAAAGGATGTGACAGAAACATCTGGCCAGTGGTAGAAGGAGAACAGCATGGTTGCTCCTGACAGTAATGATGATCCTTCTTTAAAAATTAAATCCTTGATGATTTCTAAACCTGAGTTCAATTTAAGCTCATTGTGAAGCCATCAGGAATATGAGTATTAACATGTGACTGAAGGAAGTAGTAACAAGCAGAATCAGGAGAGGTTTGATGACATTTTCTGTAGAAATGTTGAACACAAAATACCTGATCAGAGCTTCTGTCTAAATTATTTTGTCTGCTCAAGAAGTGATAGACAACAAAAAATCTTGTTTGTAGTGTTTTCTTTGTGTAAATACCAGTACAAACTGTCAGATATTTAATCGGAATTGACTGTAATGAAACTGACATACTGGTCTTCCAAGATCCTTGGATGTGGAGTTTATTTGTTTATTATCTTATTTATTTGTTACAAGCACTGAACAAAAATAGGTAAATCTATGGCATTTGATGATATGAAGAGCATAAGTGGATCTTAAAACACTGAAAATATCTCATTTAAAGTCTGATTGAAATATGTTTTAATTTTAGGCTATCCGTGTCACTCATGAATCCAGTGCCCATGAAGGTCAGACTGAGGTATTCATTTTTTAAAAAAGCCTTTTCTAATAACTACTTTGAGTTTTATATAATTGAGAACAATTGTATATTAAAGATTTACAGTGAAATTAGGGTTATTGCTTTGTTTGCAATCTTGTGTCATGAGTTCAAAATCAGGGCACAAAGTCAAATGCCATTGTTGGGGGGAAAATCAAACTTGAAGCTTGGGGGTGGTTTTTTTTTGTTCGTTTTGGAGTTTTGTTGGTGGTGGTTGTTTGCATTGGGTTCTTTAGGTCTTATATAACATGGAAGATCTTTTCAAGCTTCATTTCAAACAGACAATAATAGTATTTTTTAATGAAAGTTGACGTTTTGATGTTGCAAATTTGTAAGACTCTAAGATCCATAGTAAATCATATAAGTGGAACAAACATTTTATGAGAGCCCAAAAAGTTTTACTTCAGGAAAAGAAATAGTACAGTACTTGGTTTGTGATTGTGTGTGTGCTGTTAGTATACAATACAAATTCAGATAAATTCTCACTAATATATATATTTATTAGCATTTATGCCCCAACAGATTGTGTGATATGGAAAGTAACCTAAAGGCCAACAAAAAACCTTAAAATAAACATATATTTGAACATTCAACATTTTTCTTCTTCAGTTACACTAAGTCAGTTTTCTCTCTTTCATGTTGAGATTTCAGTATCTGTTCTACAAAAACAAAAGAACAAAAAAAAAAGATAATTGCTAGCACTGCTTTGACAAAAAGAGAAATCCTTCTATGTTGGGCTGTGACTCCAGTGACTCATCTGTTCTCTCTTTTTGAAGTACAGTAGCTGGGGTGTTCTTTCTCTTGTGCACTGTCTTCCAAACAATGCAGGAGAAAGCAAAGCAGTTCTTTCTGCTCTCCCTTACCATGTATGGAATTACAATTAAGAGAATTGTTTTAACCATTATTATTATAGAATCTCAACTTTATTAGTGGTATTTTGTTTAAAAAACCACACTACTCTCTCTTCTTATCTCTTTCTCTAAATTAATCAAGGTTCAATATTTCAAGAAAAAGCATCAGAACAAATTTATATTTCTCTTCCTTTTCCAAGTGAGAGACGCAAATCTAGTCTATTTTGTTGGGTTTTTTTTAAATTAGTCTTTTCTAGGTATTCTTTGCAAGCTCAGTAAGAGAGATTATTCCAAGAAGTTGATGAAAACAGAATCTTTTACTAAGATCCTTGTGAAAGAGAAATTTCTTTAGTTGTTTTTATGTACTGTGACATTCATCCAGGGAATGGTCTATCTCTGCATTCTTCTGGCAGATGTTACGGAATGTTTGGGAAAGAAAGTGCAAGGGTGCAGTGTTCTAAGAGTCTTTGTGAAGATTCAGGAAACATCTTAAGTGATGATGGATCTCCTAATAAGGGACAGCTAACTTCTTGAACTTCCACTAATTAATTTGTTTCCTGATCAAGATAACCACAATACAGAAGATTAAATACAAAAGATTAATAATTGTCTGGAAAGATGAAAACTTTTTTCCATAAGAAAAATTTACAAGATTTTCTTAGCAATCATATCTAAACACAAATACTGAATGGGTAGTTCCCTTGCCAAATATTTATTATTACATATTATATAACTGTATCTGGAAATAATTCAGTATGGATGTTCCTTAGACTGATAAAATGACTTTTTCCTGTCCTTTGTTTCTAAAGTTGAAATAGTACAAAGGCTGAATACATTTCCTACGACCATTTTTTCAGTAGAGTTCTAAACCATCAACCAAGGAGGAAGGAAATAAACAAGTGGTCTTACTGCAACATCTAAACTGCATGGAAATCCTGTCCTACCATACATTAGTTAAAATGGGCAGCAAGGTCTCCCCTGTCATCTATACCTGAGGAATTGCTTGACTTTAAAGTAGTTTTCTTTTTAAGCAAAACAAAATACGAAACGTGAATATGCTGAGAATTGTCATTGAGAGTTAGAATAAGTTAATCTCCCCAGTCTTTTTCCTTCCACTGGTGCATTTTAAATGTCACCATATAGCTCTTTATGTAGTAGTTGAAGGGACTGATGAACAGCATGACCTTAAAGATGCTGAAATTACCATATACAGGTCATATGAGGTGGTTGACTTGTCCTGTGAGGGAAGTTGGTAATTTCTTGCACCTTTGGAGCAAGAAAGAAGATAATCCCATTCCTTCTGCATGTCTGTTATTGTTATGATTATGTTCCTGAGAATTTAGATTTCCTCTCAAAGCACTGGAAAGGAACACGGTTGCCTTCCCGTGGCTCTGTTGGGTTTTGTTCTCCCACTGACCTCCATGCACCCCCCCAATTGTCCAAATAGCCCACACATTTTGCATCGAAATCTTTCCTTTGAGTAAACTGGCTTATCTAGTTGCTTAATGATAGTAAGTGCTGTAGCTTTGTGACCAAAAAGTTCTTTCTATGTCTTTTACAGATTTAAATATTATGAAAACATGCAGGCCTACCTTTTTTTAGGATGATTAACTTGGCTTGCTTGCTTCATAAGAGTAGCCTGGTCTGTGGATAGTTCTGTCAGTTAGATAGGTATTGCATACTACTGTCCATTCAAATTTTTCTGAAAGTGTTTCTGAACCTTAACTGTACTAGACAGAATAACTTCCAAAAGTGAAATGTATGGCAGTCAGTTTTGCTGATTTGGTTAGGAAGCTTTGTAACTGCTTTCAAGATTCTGTTTCCTTCCACCATGCAGAATGCACTGTCACACCATTGAGATAAAAGTAAAATTTTCAGAAGTTTAAAAATAGCAGCACAGACTACAGACAGGTTCTCTTCTGGATAATACTGTTTGGTTGGGTATTTTTTACTGTGCTCTGAAGCCACCTATACTTGAGGATTCAGCTTTTTGTGCTTCTAAGTAAAGCCTTTATTTGTTGATTGCTCATGGAAAGTCTTGCTAACTCTTAACAAGTTTTTTTTATAATCTTAGTGACTACTTCATTTTCACAATATGCTAGTGGATTTTCTGCTTTTGTTTATGTTTCATGTATGTGAGTGTTTCAAACCTCAAAATAAAGCAAGTCTAGCTAGAAATAAAAATTAGAAGTAATAGAATAAAGCAGTGCTGTCTTTCTAGTATCTGTGTATTCTGTCATCTTGTCTGGTGGGTAAGATTTGTTCCTGTTTTAGGATAATTGTAATCAGATTTTTTCCCTTAAATTCCATATGTTTTAAAGAGTTCTGTTTGGGGCAGGGCGGGGGAACAGAAACATTTGGCAAGATATTACTTGCATAACTTCAGTCTTAGTGGGTTTCTAGATTCCATTTGGTAATTTCTGGAAGAGTTATGATCAGTTTGCTTCTGAGATGTATCATTACTGTGTGATCTATTTGAATGAAGCATTAAGATGAATTACTAAGCAAATGGATTGAAGCTGAAAGCTATAGAATGTTCTGCCTTGATGGGTGCTTTAACAGGCTTCGCAAGTTTGATAGCTGTGATTTGTCTGGTTTAAAAAAAAAAAAAAAAGCAAGCTCGGTTTCTATGCATTTTGTCTAACTTCCAGTATTGCACTTAAAACATTTACAGGCTGAATTGGAACTGAGTGAGTATTCTGGGGAGGTTTTTTGTAATAAATTATGTTAGCTTTTTAATGAAGTTTACTGAATTTTTATTAAACTACTTAAATAGTTTCTTAAAAATAGAGATTTTCTTTGTCTTTCAAGGAGATTAAACTGTAAGAATGGTTAAGCAGTTTTCATTTTGCTAATTCGTTTCAACTTTGCAAATTAAAATGGTTGTAAATTTGGACTTATCCTTCAGGCCAGGTTTTGGACCAGGTTCTGTGGCTCCATGTCTCACTTTGTTCCAGTAGATCAAATAAATAGGTGAAGCAGTCTTATGGGTACTTCTATGTGTAAAAGATGTAAGTCTGTTTAAAATTACTTTGGTAGCAAGCAGTAACATCTGGGAATGGTTCTGCAGGAGAAGCGTCATGTTGGCTTCAAGAATGGCTTGATTGTGGTCGTGCGTTCAAGTACCATAATGAGGGCAATTAATGTCAGACTCCTGTAACAGTCATTCCGTGTAACTTTATGCTGCTGAAGCTTACACTTTCTCAAGTGACAGGTATTTCATATCCAAAGCTGGATATGAAAAAAGTATCTAGGTCCCTGCCTTAAAGCTTCATAGATCCAGCTCATTCTTTGCTATGTGATAGCTCCTGAAAGGCAGGTATTGATGATAATAGAGCAGGTGCCAGCTACTCAAAATCTTCCTTATTCTTCCATGAGTCTTCTGCTGAGCATGCACTTTTGTTTATAATATCTAGGATGTCTGAAGATGTGGAAAATAGAACCTCTTTCTTTGGAGAACTGCACACACTTTTTTTAAGTTGATCTTTGTATTATTGCTTCATACTGAGCAGTGTGAGTTTTCCCATTTGTGTGTTTTGCTTTTTTTTTAATTCTTGCTCTTCCTATGCCTCCTTCAGCTGAAACCCTCTACTACCACACATCTTAACACTTCCGATACCCTCTTATGAAAAAACGAAACTACACACACCCCTCAAAAAAACCATAACCCTTCAAAAATGTTAAAATGCCGTACAGTTTGTGGATCTGCAGTAGCCATCTAATCAGCAGTGATCAGTAATAACTTAGATAGGCCAATACCTGAGGGGGGAGGAAAAGTAGCAATCTTTTGAAGTGATCATGGTTAGGTTAATATCTAACTTTTTTTTTTGTTTGTTTTGTTATTATCTTGGGTTCCTTTCTTTCAAAACGAAATAGTAATTATTTTAATGTAACAGACCAGAAAATCTGACAAATTTTTTTGAAAATGGGAAAACGTTATTACGAGAGAAACGTCCAGGTCTAGTCTTTTGCAGAGCAAATGGCCCTTTTGAATTTGGAGTTGGGGAAGAAACTTACTTTGTATCCTACCTACTCATTTGCAATAATAATACAAAGTTATAGTATAGCTTCCTGAGAGCGTAGGGACGGAGGAAAATGCAAAGGCACACTTGTTACAGAAATGAACCAGTAGAAATTGTTTAGCTCACTTAAACAATGATATGCTTTGACTGGTTGAGGGAAGTTATTCCAGGTAGAAAATATTTTCTGTACTGATTCCTAAAATAAATTAAGTTTTTAATATGTGATATAATACTGAGTAGAAGATATTTTTGTTTTTCTGTCTTTTTACTGGCATCTATACCCACCGCTTTTGCAACTGTGCTTCATTACAGTAAGGAAAATGACAAGCTGTGTGACATAAAGTTCTTTATAAAAGATAAATTGGCCTTTGGTCAAGGAATTAGATCTGGAGAATAATTACTATTCAATTTCTACATTTCTAAATGAAATTACATGTTTAACTCTTGTTTAAGTGTTATTTTGGTAATAGTACCTGAAGTGTTAGCTATCTGTATGTATCTGTGACTGTTGAAATCATTGTGGATTGTCAGATTACCTACAGTATCTTCTGTCTGCCACGAGCTTCCCAAATGCCTTCCTGAAGGAGTTAATCCTGTAGCCTTGTCGGAGCTAACGCTGGCACAGAGGTGTTTTAGGCATGCTCCTGGGAGGGGAGGAGAAAATTTTAAGATTAGACTTACATCAGCTTTTGCTTCTGTGGGCAGCAAATACTTAAATAGTTGTGGTATTAAGTAACTGGCAGGCTGTTCGTGCAATATCAAGGTATCACTAACTGCTGACAAATGGCTTTCCATGTCACTTTTTGTTATAAAGTTCAAACGATGGAGTGAACTTTTTATTACGTCATGTGGTACTTGCAGCATATGGAACCACTTTTGTGTTTGAGGTTAAAGTTTTTTTGGACAGAGGAGTTTTAGCAAGATTTATGCTTTACTGCTTAGCAAAATGTGATTTGTTGTCTTTGGGAAGTTTACTTGTTTAAGTGTTGTTACAGCATGGCTCAAAATAACGTTTCAGTCAAGCAAATAAACACAAGTGACATGGCCACTTGAAATACCTGTGTTGGATATTGGTTAAAGAGTACTAAAAGCTTTTGATTTTGTCCATGGCCCAAGTTTTTAGGAGAAAATTAGGAGCTCTGACATTTGTGTATTTTCTTTCCTCTTCCTCAGAGGCTGTTGACAATTTCCAACAAAGTGTAATTTAACCTAGAGTGTTTCAGTTATTAGTTGTTACAGAAGAGAGAAGAAACCAGAACTGCAGTATGGAATACATCAACTATTAAAGGGGCACAGAAAATACTGCCTTTGGTTCTGTTTGGGTGTTTTGTTTTGGTTATTTAGTACATTTTGTATATCTGTTTACCAACTGACAGCTTTGGCTACTAGAACTATATGTTGAGCTAAATGAAGTTCAGAATTGGATGGACTCAGATCCTGAATCTGAGCTGCTACTTCAAATGGAAACAACATTCTCACAGCTCATTAGACCATTATAAAAAATATTGATGGTAGAAAAACCAGCCTTTGAAAATCAAAACTGGTTTTGACAGAGTCAAAAGTCACAAATAAGAAGTCTCAGATGTTCACAAAAAAGCTGAAATACTTCCACACATCAGTATGTTTACTTAGATTATACTTTTTGTTCACAAGTATGATCAGGAATATTTTTAACATGAATTGAAGTTGGCAGCCACTAAAAATGCTACCACAGCTTGATTTCTTCCTTAACTCAAAACATAACTGCAAACTAGTCTGTAAACTTGTTCAGTGTGCCTTGAGAACTATAATCTTGCTTGGAATGCACTAAGTTAGACTTTGATCACAGTAACAGTCGTTAACGTTGGCAAGAACTAAGTAGAGTCAATGCACTCTGTTCCCAGCTGCTATAAAACTTGAACTTTCAAAGATCTCTGGTTCCCTGGGGCATTAAAATTTATTGTTAGAGAAGAAACATAAAGAGCTTCCCTTTTGTTCCTGCCAAGAGCATATGTGGTGGGATTTTTTTCTTAAATCACCCATACTCCTCGATGTTTCTTTTGAATAATCCATAGTGTTCAAAGGAAACATTTGCATCTTGGGAGAATATAAAATCAATTATATAACTATTTCTTAGATGATTTTTATTTAGCTTAACATTACAGAACAAGCATGTAATCTTTCCTATAAAGGTGGTGAATTGCCTAAAAATGTTAGATATGGCTTTTTCTCTTTTACGGCCTACATAGTAGAAGTGTAAAAATGTGCTTACTAGAATCATGTGAAGTGTTTTGGCGGTTGTACTTGGTTAGTCTGTGACTCATTGCATTGCCATGTTATCTAATGTGTCAGTGTTTGAGACATGCATTACTCTGATTTCTATATTGAGGAAATAACTAATAAGGTATTAATACAGTATTGCTCTGAATTGTTATTCTTAATCTTACACTTAACTGTTACATCTGCATGAAGGAATTCTGATTTCCAGGATGAAACATAACTATAGAGGATATTCGCACCCATAAAGCAACCCATGAATTTAAATAACAAGTGTATAAGAAATAAATAACAAGTGAAAGTAACAAAATGTTTCTAGTTTTGCATCCAGCATCTCTACCAATCAATTGCCATAAGTTTAGTTTTGTTTGTTTGGGGGTTTTTTCGCATCCTTCCGATCCATAATGTTTCCTGTCCTGTTTTTGCACTATCTGTGTAAGAGACAGTAAGCAGCAGGGTATAGCCATGTGTGACAGGTGATGGCTGAGTTCACATGCAGCCTCTTTCCTTGAGTTAAAGGAGAAACTGGTGTCACTCTGTTTTTTTAATTTATCCAACCACTAATTTGAAGGGGAGGGAAATTAAAAGAATTTACAATTCTTAAGACTTGAAACATTTTACCAGTATGGCTAAAGCTAGACAGTGGGCTAAAACTACTCAGAGAATTGATGTTGCATCACCTAATTTTGCTCAAGGAAGCACTTAAAAAATGTAGTATTTGGTGTGCAGCAATGTTCAGTTTATTTAAGGCAAAAAAATCTTGTGAGGGAAAAACTGTTTGAAAAAAATCTAGTTAATTTAGCTTTTCCAGAGCTTCCTAACTTGAAATTTTCAGTTTTTGTAATTCCAGTAATTTCTGATCACAGAAGTCACCATTGTGATAATCTAGCTTGACTTTTGCCTAACAGAGACCATAGAACTTAAATTTAGATCTTCAGGGAGAGATAAATTATCACTAATTTTGGAAAGATTTTTTTGGGGTGCTCTAATCTCATTATTTTTCTTGTCTTTACTCTTATGTCTAGCAAAGTAATACTCTTGGGATATTGTCCATTCTTGATCATAGATTAAACTGACATGGAGAGTACTGTAAATGTTTTATTTTTACCAGCTGCAGAAGGACTAATTATACTTATTGGTGCAGATATTGATCACCTAACACATGTAGCCCAGTTTGGTTTGAAAACTGTAGTCTCAGCTTAAATACATATTGATGTTGATAATTGTAGTGGTGACAAAACAAATAGGTCTGTGAGGACTGGAGTTGAGGAACCTTAACTTCCCAAGAATTTGCATGTTGTATAGGCTTTTGCTGCGTGTAAGGAAGTTCTAGTTTAGGAACAGGGATTTGCTTGCAGTTGAAATACTCATAACGCCTCTAGTTCATGCGAATTTTGTGGTGTGTTGTTGGAGATGAGGTCATGAAGCATCTTCTGCCTCTGTGGAATTCTTCCTTTGTCAGACTACTCTGTCTTGCTGCTTATCTTCTTAGAAAACTTTGAAGGGACTTAATGTCTCTCAAGATTTCACCACCACCACCAAAATAGACTTGAAATGCTGTTAAAAGGTTTAAAACACTTGAGAAGGAAGAGGAGGAAGAGGATTTTTTTCAGGCTGTGATACATAGATTTGATTTGTACATAAAAGCCTCACTAAGGATAATGACTTCTAAGGAAGAAAAACACTTAGTTTGAATTGTAATATAGACCTTTTAAAACATTGTGTTTCATTCAATAATGAGCAATTATTTACCCAAAACAAAAAAAAAGCTTCAAAAGGTGATGGGGAAAAATGATAGATATTAAGTACACCCTCTCTGAATATAATCTTAAAGCCGTAATAACCCTTGTATTGCAAATTTGGCTGGAAAAGTTGCATTTTTTACTGTTGCTTTGACCTTCCGCTATCTCTGCTCTAGGGTTTAGTGTATGGGAACTGTATAACAAACAGTTTGTTGGAAGGAGTTACTGCACGCTTACAGAACAATGCAACTGAGCAGATGCAGAACATGTGTCAGTGCCTCTGATCCCAGGGTTGTGCCTCTGAAACAATGACTAGGACTGAAAGTATTGTATCTCCTTCTGCTTCCCAAGTTTCCAGGGATGTTGGTATTCAGTTGAAGCTAATTTGATCTCTGTCCCAGCACAATTGGCATTTCTTTGTACACAGTGACACAATCTCAAAACAGAGGAAAGAAGAAAGCCCCAGTCCCAGCATAATTTATCAACTGATAAGCAGGGAACCTTCCTAAAAGGAAAGTGCATGGGCTTGAACTTTCCTCTGAGAGGATGCCCTGAACTTGAGCTTCCAGATAGATAAATTTTTGCAGCCACTATCAAGGTAATCAGTAATGTGTATTTCATCTCAGAAAGAAATGGTCATGCAATACCAGATGCTGCTTTGTCCTGTCAGATCTTTAGTGCATTAGATGTGGACTGAGATACTTTGCTGGATTGGGTTCCCCAAGAAAGATGAGCAGAAAGATCCCTGTTTCTCAAACCTGACAGGTTTAGGCGTGAGCTAAGTCATGATCTTCCTGGCACTATCAAACTTCTTCACTTTTAGGTGTGTGCAAAAGCACAACTCTTGGTGCCTGGCAAACGTTATACATGATTCTTTTTAGATCTCAGATTTAAGTCACTCGAGGTTTTAATAACTGGTTATATATAGGAATGAGTTTTGGATTGGGGCAGATGGTAATTGCGTGAACATTTTTTTAGACCTACTCCTTGAAGCTTTTAAATGTATTTTTTGCGTTACAAACAATAAACTTAAGTGTGCTTACTGATTTCTGTGACAATAACATTCAATTCTATTTCAGGGCTTTTGTTTTACCACTTCAGATATTTGACCTGTTATAATTTTCAGCACAGGAATATGCTCCTGTGATCTTTTCATCTTGTGAAGTTAGACTAATTCTCTCTTCTCTGCAGTTTCTAACTGTTAATAAGTCTTGTTTGAATAGAGTGTCTGAAGTTATTATTTGTCTTTCATATTTTAAATTAAATGTGAAATGTATGACTATATCCTTTATTTGGAGATTTGTATTTAACATTAATTTCATAGTAATATTGACATATAATTCAAATGTCATTTTTTTTTAATAGTCAGTTGAAAACAACTTCTGTTCACAGAGCTAAGCAATGCATAGAATTTTCTGGGTATTGCAGCCTTGTTAGTTAGCCATAATCCAGTATTAACTTTGCTTTTCCAGAATTCCTGTATACCGTTTCTGAAAAATTCACCCCCAGAAAAGTGAAAGTATATTTTAAATGGAGAGGAAGTTTCTCTTTCTCTTAGTTAATCTCACTGGGGGACTCATTAGTACAGGAAGGAAGTAAAGGACAAAAAGATTCAATGAATGTAATTTAAAATTAGGACAAATACTGACTAGAAATATTAAAATATTAGTTGCCCTAAACTTCATTCTATGCTATAAATTCAGTTTTGAAAACCTAAAGTCTTTTCTGATCTTGTTACATTGAGGCAGGGGGCATTTTAATGTATTTGCATTACTTAGCAATATGGCTGGAAAACAAGTAAGTGCCATCAGTAAAAATGGTAAAAGTGTTGAATTGTGGTAAAAATAGTAACAAAAGTGAAAAAGGCGTCATAAAAATTTTTTTCAGTGTTCTGGTAATCCCCGTACTGTTAAAGAACTCTTAAATTTGGTATTCTTCAAAGTCTTATAAATGGTTTCATAGCAATTACAAAGGAGTGCTAAAAGACATGATTTTTTTCAGAGCAAAAGTATACAGTTTAACAGCTTCCAGTCAATGGAATGCATCAAAGCCAGAGTAAATTCATACTTTTAGCAAGTTTTTTGGTTTCATTGTTTTAACTCTTTTGTGTAGATTCTTGGAAGACTTAACAATCTTGTGTGTTTTGATGGCAGCAGCTTACAAAATTGTAAAACATACTGTAGTGTCTCTTGCCTTTTATTATGAACTGTCTAGTCAGCAAAGGTCTTAAATTTCTGCCTCACAGCAGGTTCTAATCTTCCATGTTCCTTCCTCCATGGGAAGGTCTGTGGACTGTGAGGACTTCTAGAAGCAGTATTTTATCAGTCATCTTTTGGAATTTCCTTAGGCAAGCTGAGAATGAATTGTTTTAAAGCCATCTGATATGTTATCTAAACATAAAATGTCTCATTTTAGATCAATTCTTCAAGTGAAGAATATGGAAAAAAATCAGTAGTAGAGATAAATTGTAATAGCCATTAAACTCTTGCTCTTGTAAGCTTCTCTTGTAGAAGTATTAAAGTATTGTCCTTGCTAAATTCCTCTTGATTCATGTAGTTGCATTGGACTGGAAGTTTTCTGGTTTTGTTCTCTTTTATGAGGAGCTGCTGAGATGTAGAGGTGGATCAGAATGACAAACCTGTGGAAAACTATGTTCTCTGGACAGGTTATGAGACTTGGTAACACTCCATGTTTATCTTTGAGCTCTACAGTTTCTACTGTACTTGATGCTTGCTCTTCATGAAGAATTCTTAACCCTGTCTTCAGTCTTTAAGGTCAGCAGTAGGGGAGCAGAAAGAACTAATTCATTGTCCCACTCTTGATAGAAAAAAAAGAAAAAAAAATGCCAACACAACAAAACCCCTAAGATAAGTTGCTTCAAAAATAATAAATAATACGAAGAAAGTAAATAGTTTTAACTGGCACTTATGTATTGATTAATGAGTGAATTTTTTTTTTTTTCCAGAGAAGCTATCTGATGCTCAATTTTCACAACTCCTACTAGAGTCATTCCATTGAATGCATAATTTGGGCGTACCTTAAGGAACTGCATTTTTTGTTCTGCCTGCGTAACTTTAATGTACTTGCAAGCAGCTGGCAGGTCTCAGTGCAGTGCAGATAAGTGGGGTGTCACTGATGAGTATGTTTGCTAGTGGGTCTCTGCAGGGAGCAGTTCTAAGATCTGTGCTGTTAAACAACATCTGTTAGTGACATGAAAGACAGTAACGGAATGACCTAATTGCAGCCTTTCAAGTGCCTGAAGGGAGCCTGTGAGAAAGCTGGAGAGAGACTGTTTACAAGGGATGTAGTGACAGGAGGAGGGGAAATAGCTTCAGGCTGAAAGAGAGTAGGTTTAGATTAGATATTAGGAAGAAATTATTTACTATGAGGGTGATGAGGCACTGGAAAAGGTTGCCCAGAGAAGTTGTGGATGACTCATCCCTAAAAGTGTTCAAGGCCAGGTTGGATGGGGCTCTGAGCAACCTGGTCTAGTGAAAGGTGTGCCCTGCCCAAGGCAGGGAAAGTGAAACTAGATGATGATCTTTAAAGTACCCTCTAACCCAAACCATCTTAGGATTCTATGATTAAAATACACACAAAAACCTACAGGCAGTGTAGAAAGATCAAGAGATAATAAAGCACAAGACATCAACACAGGACAATCTGGATTGCCCTTCAGATTAGCTTCAAATAAAGGAGTATTCTTCTGATTCCAAATAAAAGCTATGTAATTAGCACAAAAGATAACTGTTATTTCTTGGGAGAAGGTGAGGGGTTCTCTAAAAGGCTGAAGATGACACTGTGCATTTTCATGTGTTCTGAGAGGGGAAACTAATAGTGGGTGATGATACGCTCAAGGTGAGCTCCTGGTTTGACATCATGGCCAGATGAACTAAGGTAATCCATTGTTCCATGTTCATGTGATTATTAAGCATAATTTTGCATTTAGCACAAATGTATTTAGTCAGCTGCATGAATATGTTATTGTCTCTGTATCTATAGGCAGGATTGATAGAATTTTTATTCTGATTTTTTTTTTCAGTAGTAAAGAAATTGTTAAGCTTGAATATTTGTCTTTCGTTTTGTATGTCTGATGCAAACAAAACTTGAACTTGTTTGGTCCTGTGGCCTGTGTGGGACAGAAGATCAAAACTAAATCATCACAATGGTCCTTTCTGGTCTTAATATATTTACTATAACTTTGTCAGTTGGAGCTGAGAGTCATTTTTAATACTTCTGTGGTCTTTCTTCTAATAGTAACAATTTGAATGGTTTAACATAGTCCTACTGCTTCCACGGATACTAAAGGGATCCTGAGTGTTAATGGCAGTACTGTCACTGGCCTGCTATTTTAGAAGAATAGGTGAAAAACTTAGGAAGTTGCATACCTCATCACGGTAAGCTTCCCTTTTCCTTTGCTTTCCTTTTGTGTTAGACATGGAACAGTAAATAAACTCTGGGCTCTGTTACGGTAGTCACTTGATTCATTTTAAATCCAAGAGTAGCACAACCTAGCTTTCCTAAATTTCCAAGGAACTGTTGCTCACAGCTTTTGTAGCTGTAGACAAAATTGATTAATTTTCTGTTTTCAACTATTCCTTCCATGAGAAGATACTTAAATCCCTTCCCTCCTCACTTGCCAACAGTCTGTCTCTTGAATGAGTCAGTTAACTTGTGTTCATATTATGAAGTTCCCTGGGTGTGAATAACCTCTAGCTTATCTGATTATTAACTTCAGAATTGGATGACGTCTTTGCTTACTCTCAGTGTTCCTTTGTCTTGTCATTCAAATTCAACACACTCTTGATTATTATCTGTGTGATTTGAGCAGTTAAAGGACAGTATAACTGAACAGTGAACATTCTTGCAGTTGCCTTTTTAGGGATGTTGCTTCAAGTTTAAGTGAGCTAAGTATGTTCTTTTTTAATGTTTATGTAGTCGTCATCGTCCTCGCTGTCTTCACCACCATCCTCATCGCAGCCTCAGGTTAGCCACAGCAGAACGAAGGCTTCACCATTGTGTCACTCTGCATCCCTCTCCTGGGCCAAACGTAATAATGTAGGTCCTGCCAAGGCTACCAGTCCGTCAGTCCGTCTTCGTCGTTGGCGGCCCTTGATACGCCTTCCATCTGTTGGGCTTCATTCTGTTGTAAGTGTAGTCCATCTTCAGTCTTTTCTTACTCTGACACGACTGGCCTTCTGCCATGTAACTTCAGTCTTCAAGGCATCATTTTTTGTTGGGGTCTTTTCTCAACCATTCTTAGGATTTCTTTCTTCCTGGGCTTTTTTTTTCTCCTTTCCCCCATGTCAGACAGCAAAAGTACATCATTCCATGCTTTGCTGTCCAAATATTTTTTATTCAATATACATGCCAAATCATTCTCAAAGCATAGAGGAAATCTGCCTTTCATGAAGTGGCTTTTTTTTTTTCCATAGGCTCAACATCCAGCCTCTTCTTTTCACCTCATCTTCATGGTCTTTCATTTGGATGTGCTAAACCAAGGGGCTTCTAATTCTTTGTCACATGCTATTATTTCTTCTGTGTTTGAGACTTGGTTTAAGTTCTCTTATCCTAAACCTAGTCTCCTTTTCTCTCATTAAGTCTTGCTTAATGGTCCCTGGGTATGTCAGTAAAGATAAAATGTTTACTGTAATCCCAAGGGGCTGGTTACTTTCTTGCTTGACATCTGTTTCTTTATCCAGTTTGTAGGCATACATTCTGGTTTAAGATGAAGACGTTCTAATAAGAAAAGCTTGTCATCAAATTCTTACACTTTTTTCCTTCTTCACTCACAGAGCACAGATGTATCTTGAAAATCTGAAAAAAAATTGAATGCACAGAATAGCAGATATTTCTAAACTGCCCTATGATCACCAACAGAAACACTGAACTGAAAGAGTCATTTAGTGGTATTTCATCCTGCTTTAAAGGAGTGATCATACTTTTAGTGCACACATGAATAAAAAAACTCATCTTGATACGTAGAAGTGAATAGTCTTAAATGAAAATTGGGACATTGGTTTTTGTTTTTTCCATACATTGATAATGACCACATTTCACCTGTGTTACTAGAAATTCTTCACTGAGGTATGTGCCTCTTTTACTGAGGTGAAATAACTATTCTGATGGTGGCCCAAATAATTTTTTTTTATTCAGATCTGTCCTTCCACATGTGGAAATCCTTAATGTTTTACTGCTATTAAAAATTAGTGTCAAATGCTTCCATTTCTTTATAGATTTTTTTATCCTGATAAATATCTCAAGATTAGACCTTTTTCCATATTCCTTTCTCTTCACATGAATAATAATTACTATTATTAAGTATCAAACTCTCTTGTAATATTCAGAAGTATGGAACATTCTTGATGTTATCATTTGGAGCTAGTTAAATCCCTTGGGATTTGAGGAGGCGTGAAGCTAACAGAGTTAAGTTCCCCCCAACTCATGCTTCTTCTCGTTCATTTAATATTTATTTCATTAACATTGACAAACATCTGATATTTTACCTGGGGATGTTATTGTTTAGTAGAACTTGAAAAATTCTGTTACATATTTCTGTAATTTGAAACTGCCTTCTTGTATGAATTTGACTTCTACATGCTTGTCTTTAACAAAAGACTTATTGAGAAAGACTGAGTGTGCCTGCCTAGAACAAAAGCATTAATTGACCATTTATTTCAACAATAATTAAATGATGACTTACCTAAGAATGGATATTACAGCGTAACCTGTTATGATTATAGCAGAAAACCAAGTTGAGAGTTTTACTTCAGGAAATGTCTAAATCAACTCCTCATCCATTAGCAGTGAGCATTTGCTTTTAAATGGCCTTCAATACAATTGTATTTGGCAAAACAGAAGGTTGCCACTAAAAAGTTTTAAAATATTACACCTTAACTCTCCTGAGATCCTGTCTTCATCTGACAGATTAAAATTGTAAAGCCTATATGCAAAGATTTATAACTGAATAGCATATAGTCTTGTTGGTAACTAAAATGTCATTCTCGTCTTTGGACTTTGTGTAACATGCCTTTCCAGTAAAATTTAAGACACAACCTATATGTAAATTAGTTGAATATGCAAGAAACCAGACAGCACTTTTTGCAATAAAGCTGTCTCAAGTGGCTTGATAAAATTTGAATGACAAGGTAGAATTTATTGTCTTGTCAACAAGTATTATTACTACAGGTCTGATCATTCTGCTGCTAGATATACAAAGGCTGGATTGGTCTCAGCATTGTATGAGACCAGCATGTGAGAAATACACGAGCATTCTAGTATGGCTTTTATTAAGAAATCTGCGTTCTTAAAGGGAGAGAAGGGAAGACATCCTGTATATTCTGTTTAACATAGAGTTGAACCTTCTTATAGTTCTAACTACATTTCTACTACTAAAATACTGGGAGACAGGCAGTAGGTAGTTTCAAAATTTTGAGTGAAAGTCTTGATGTTGGGAGACTCTACTTATGCTCCTTAAATAAACAGACTTTCCCTACGTGAAAACCTTCCTTGACTTCCGTGGTGGTTCGCCTTGGACACAGGTGCCCATCAAGCTGCTCTATCACTCCCCTCCTCAGCAGGCCAGGGTAGGGAAGAATTAAGATGGAAAAAGATTCATGTCAAGATAAAGCAGTTTAATAAAGCAAAAGCTTCACATGAAAGCAAAGGAAAACAAAAGATTTATTCTCTACTTCCCATCAGAATGTGATGTCCACCCACATCCTTGGAAGCAGGGCTTCAGTATGCATAGTGGTTGGTCAGGAAGACAAATATCATAGAAATAAATGCCCGCCCCCCTATTCCTCCTCCTTTCTGTTAGCTTTTATTGCTGAAGAGATGTTAGATGATAAACGATATCCCTTTGCCCAGTTTGAGTCAGTTGTACTGGCTATGTACTCTCCCAAGATCTTGCCCACCCCCAGACTACTGATGGTGGGGTTGAAGAGACAGTGCTGATGCTGTGCCAGTGCTGCTCAGCAGTACCAAAGCACTGGTGTGTTATCAACACCTTTCCAGCAATGAGTGCAAAGCACAGCACTGCAAGGGCTGCAGTGGGGAAAATAAACTCCCTCCCAGCCAGACCCAATACACCTTTTTTAGAGGCTGTCTCCAGATGACTTAAAAACATATAATAGGAGGAAAAAAAATTCAAAAATGCTGTCCTAAAATGTTCTATACAAATCTGATAATTTGCAGTAGATTTGGCAAATTTTTAAGCTAATGTAAGAAAATGCTTCATTGGTAATGTTGACTTTTCCTCAGTCCTTGTAATATTCTCTTATTCTTCTAGCTCATCTGTTCTTTCAGAGTCTCTGCTTGTGTTATGTTTTGCTGCCTTTTATATGTCAAGCAAATCTCCTAATTCTATGAATTGTTCATACACTTTTCAAATTTGAAAACATGCTCTTTGTTGTCTCTGATTTACTTCCTAGATCAGACTGAAATTCCTGTTCTTTAAAGAAAAAAAACAGGAAAAAAGTATTTAGAGCAGCATACTGCTGAGTAATTGCTCTTGCTTATGGATGGATCTAAGATGTATTTGTACAAGCATTCTGTAGCCAGGTACTCTGATCCTTGGTAGAACCTATCTCTGAATTTCACCTTCTTGCTTGATATCCTCTCATTCAAAATCAGATGCTACTGTCCAGCAGCTTGGAATTGTACTTCACCTGACACTTGTGTATTCTAGCTATGGTTGAGGACATAGAGGTAATAAGCTCAAGACAGCTTGTCTACCATGGCAGCAGACCAGAAAAATACACAAGGCAATGCTTGGCAAAGGAACTTCTCCATTTTTGTGCCAGCAGTCACCACAGTCCCTCAGCACCTTTTTCATAGAAATTCTTTTTTGCCTATTATTCTGAGCAAGGGATACTTTGAGCTAAATTAAGCTGTGTATGTTCAACTGTGAAACTCCAGAGCATTTCAAGTACCATCAACTCACTGCAGTATATTGAGCATGTATAGAGATGTCACTGTTTTGTGAGAATGAGGCAGAAATAATTTTCCTAAAACTTGTGATCATCATTCCAGTGGTCTTTGTTTTAATTGCAGTACTTCAGCCAAGATTCAAATGCCTTTCACAGTCCTACACAGTATGTTTGCCCAAGCACATTCCATGCTGCAAAATGGAAATTACAGATGCCCAATCTACCCAATGGCAATTGCATCACTTTTTCCCCTTTACTTCAGAATTCATTGAATCTAAACCATATGTTGTGTAAACTTTATTTTCAGACATGTTTTTCTTTGGCTTCTTCTAACTCCTTTGTATAGTTAAACTCCTACAGTGTTTTCTTCTCTTAGACTGCAGTTACTTTCATCATGGACTTTCAGTATGTTGCAGCTGAAATATTTTATTCCTCAAGGTTTTGCAAAATTGTCTTTTCCTTATCAGTCTTTAATGCTCTTTTTCCAGAACGCAACAGACTCCTGATGCTAGTTTCTTGACTTAACACAAGTGGCATTCTTTTCCTTTCCCAGTTACTACTTGTGTTGCATTCTGTTGCACACTTGTGTTGCATTCTGTTGCACACTTGTGTTGCATGCTTGTAAAACATTCTGCTAAACAGGTTTGTGAGGCTTCTTACTTTGCACCTTTCTTTCCAAAGCAAGTGTAAGGAAATAGTAAAAATACAAGACTTACTTAGAAGAAGTTGCCTGAAGTCTGTCATGTAGCATTGAATCTGCTTTTATAATGTGGTCTTTCATAAATAACTTTTAAGCAGGATGTGGTGAGGCTTCTTGTTCAGTAGATCCCTGATAGGAAGGCAACTTTTTTTTTTCCAGTTGTGACTTTGTCCCAGAAATGCAGCTTGAGGGGGGAAAAAAAATGGTTGCACATCAAATTTGATGAACAATTTTGTTTTAACTTTGCAACATTTGAAGATCAAAGGATTTCAACTGCATGAAAATTGGATATTGTCTTTTAGAATGGGATAGTGGTCTAAGTGCATTAGCAAGATAAACTGCATAGGTAAAGAAATATGCTTGATTGGACAGGCTGATACGATTGAGCAAACAATGATATGGAGTGTACCATTGAGTTTCTGAAGTTTAGTGCAGTAACTAGAAAGAAGACTGTTCTAGTTCATGAGGAGAGGGCAATATGCAGTAGTGAAAGGTAAAATTAAAGGAATTTTTCTGTATAAGAAGTAGGAAGGGTTATTATTTGTATATTTAAAACTTTGGGAAGTGCCATTTTAATTACTGATTTGAAAAATAGAAGAAGAAATGTGGATGTTCTGTTTGAATAGCATGAACTAACAGGTATTGATGTGAGATAAGTCAATTAAAATTGGCTTCTCACAGTAGTCAGCAATTGTTTATTATTCAATTTGAATGTCTAGGTTAGCAGAGAACATAGTCAAATCCTCTGAAAAAACTGGGACTTGGTCACTTTAAGTGCTTTTAATGTAGTATCCAAAATTAGAGGGCATGACAGCCTTGGCTGTCGCTTCTGTTTGTGAGACTGGGTTTTCATGAAGATATGCTCTGTTGTTATCATAGAGCATTACTTCAGTTACTTGAGTAAAAATTGCAGTTGAGATGAGGTTCTCAGAACCATCCCTTTGTACACTAAACTTTTTGTATTTTTCCTCGTTAAATCAGTTTCAGGTCTTCTGGTCTTTATTTTTAAGGTGTCTTTTCTTTTGAAGAGATAAATTGGAAAAGTGATGTCTACTAACCATACTACCAAAACTTCTCTTATACCAAGGTTGCAACCATAACATAAGCTTCTGTAAGCTATCCAAATGCTGGTATTTGTCCTCTTTCTGTCTTTTCTGAGTGGGAAAAAAATATATAAATTTCCTTCATTGTGCTCTATGGCTCTTCAGAAGACTTGAAAAATGAGTCTTGAATCCCGTAGGTTAGTTCTGAATCCTGATTAGACAATCATCTTATTTAGACTTCTGTGTCTTTCTCTTTCCTTGTGGTTCATACATGCAGTCCTTCAAATCTGCTGTGTCCTTTTGCACACTTGAGTGGGCTTCTCAGTGAAAAAATGTAGAGGAACAGGTCATTGCAACACTTGACTGATGTTTGTGTTACTATGGTCTTTGACAAGAAGAGTAGTCAAGAGAAAATCCTCTGTAACTGTTCTAAAAAATACTACCTAGCAATGAACATTCAGGCAGACTTCTTAAAGCTATGTTCTCTTGTTCTTTTAAGCATTCACACAGACACTTTATTAGAGACTTGAAAACTTGGCCAAAGGTGTAGCTTTTCAAGGAAACCACAAAAGACATATCCCTGAAGCTGACATTCCCTTTTTTCCATTCCTTTGAAATTTAAAATGTTCTGGTTCAAGTGTTAGAATTTCCAGAGCTTCCCAGTGAAGTCAAAATTGGCCTGACTAGGCTTCTTTTCCTGTGTGTGGGTGTGTGTGCACATGCACACATATGAATGTGTTGGGGTTTTTTCCCTAAGAAGGGGAGGGGTGGGGAGGTTTTGAATCAGGTTCGTCACATTAGGAAAGTTTAATCCAGTTACTTGTTTGCCTAAGATATAAGCAACAGATTTTTATAATACAAAGTTTTAAGTCATGGTGACTATTCAGACCCTCTGTGCTTATGATTATGCAAATAGTTTTCTGTAAAAAACTATTGAAATCCTAATTTTTCAAGAAATGTACTTTACTACTATTTAGATTAGATGAAAAGAAATCACAGCAGAAAGAGACTGCCTACATTAGAACATGTGGTAGAAACTTTAATAATGGCATGGTACTTTCATTCTGTCTCTGAGGTTGGGGAATTAAAAATTTAAAAACATTTCTCACGGGTTATGGCAATAGCACAATGAAGGCATGTTATTTAGCTTAGTCATGTAGAAAAACTCAGCAGGTTTCTATAGCAGTCTGTCTCTAAACTCTACGAAAAGTTAATCATGCTTTTTTGATGGTTTCCCTATCCATCTTCTTTCTGTATATAAGCTCTGCATTCCAATCATGCCAATTGTGTCTCTCTATAGAAAGGGTGTTTATTAGAATATGACAGAGAACCTAACCCTCAAAATGGACAAAGGAGCAACTGTATCTTGTCCTATATGTGATAAAAATCAAACCCTGAACATGTCAAAGTCCTCTGAAATAGTGTTCTTCTACTTCATGTCACCTTGAGCCCAGGTAGAGTATGTTCAGATGCAATCTTGCAAATGCTAAGCTGTTTTCTTCCCACTGGCACGGTCTTTCCCCTAACCATGAAATTCCTTAAGCCCAAATTTCTCAGTTGGTAGGTTTAATTGATAAGTGAACATCTTTGAATTCATATGTCTATGAAGGGAATTAGGTGGCAATGTGGGATTTTACAAGGATGTTCAGCCTTGCCTGCCTGCACATTTTCATAGCACCACAGTTTAGATGTCTCTAAAAAGTTGGTTGATCAGTGGGAATAACAACAAGGTGCCATTGGTTGTTAGCTACTTTCTTGTGTGGTTTTAAGGAAGTTAGGAAACTTGTGGTCCTTTGAAGTTTGCAGTTGGGGTAGCCAAGTTCTTGATGCTGCTTGTTTTTGCTAAGCCCTGGCTCTCTTTGGCCTTCTGCAAAAAAAAAATTATCAAAGGCCATTTCACTTAGACTGCTTGGAGTTCTGGTGGAAAGGTCCTCTTGGCCCTTTGATAGCTGCCTCATCTGCAGTGGCTGGAATGTTCTTTCTCCATTCTAGGCTGTCTGAAGCAGTAATGAGACATGGTATTTGAGCCTTTCACACTTTAACTGGTCATGGAAATAAATCTCAAATGAGAGTGAGGGAAGGTTGTGTGGGGTTTTGTTTTATTTTAACTTTTCTCTCATTTTTGAGCTTGCTACATAGAATTTCTGTAAGCTAATGGTGGTTCCTCTGTAATGCTGTGTACTTTGGCCGTCTTGAGGTATTGAAGGACTTACAGTGACTTCTTGTCCGTTGCCTTATTATTCTGGTTGTCTGCTAAATTTTTTTAATTTATGCCATCTTTTAAAGTCTTTCCTCATGACCTCAGAGAAAAGGACCCTTTAACCTAGTCTTGAAAAGATGATGCAAGTGTAAGATTCTACAACAGGTTTTACAGCCTAATCTGTTTCTAGCAATTTTTTTACACTTTTGGGGTCTTTTAATGCTAGCAGTAATTATAAGATGAAAGAAAATGGCATGAAATATATTTTCACACAAGCCAGATTCTTAATAATGAAGAAAAATGGAGTTGTTTTTTCCCATTAGTGCAAAACAGTATCATCTTAAATTGTGAATTGAAGTTCAGATGTAGACTGGATGGACTTAGGAGGAATTAACACCATCAATTGCTATTGAACACATCAGTGATGATGTTCCTTTTTGCTCAGAAGTTCAAAATCCATTGCTCAGTGGATGCTGGGAATGTGTGTTGGTAAAGCATTATGCAGTGTTCTTCTGAAAAACCTTTTGCTTGCTGTAGTTGGCAATGCAGTATTGGGTTACATAGATCTTTACCAACAATAACCATTTTTGTCTGACATCACTTCATGCTCTCACTGCACTTCAGTCCTTTCTGGGTATGATTACTATGATGCCACTTGGAAAATTCAGTCTAGGCATATCTGGTTATTTTTTTTCGTCCTCACCTAAGATGTGTAAGTTGTTTATTTTGATTGCTGGTGGAGCGAGAACAGGTTAACTCAACTGTGTTTGGCTTATGAAGAAAAAAATATTTTGACCAAGTGAATATTTTTAGTTCTAAAATATTACAGGTTCAGAGTTGAGCCCTGCATCACTTTATTATGGGAGGTGGATTAGTGAAGGTGTTGCTATTTATATGAATATCAGTTTTTCATGATAACATATTTGAGCTGATTCTCCTTTTAATTTACTACTGATAAATAAAGCTTTTATGTAAAGCTATAATTGGAAATACTTCCAGATACTTTACTGCATGTATTCTTACTGATCTGTGCATTGCAGGCAGCTTCTTCATATTGCAAAATGATCTGCACTGTGTCTTCTGCCATTCTGTATAGATCCAGAATGTGCTTCTCACTTGTGATTTCTCTTGTCCAACTGTTTTGCATACTATAATGATATGTGCTCAGTGTTTTAGTGAACACAATTTTGTTTTTGTCTTGTTTTGTCTTGCAGGCGCCAAGTATAGATGAAAAAGTAGACCTTCACTTTATTGCATTAGTTAATGTAGGTGGTCATCTCTATGAATTGGGTAAGAACACCTTTTTATCTGCTCTCTCCTTTTGTTTGAAACAAATGCAAGTAGTGATGCTGTTAACTGTCAGTTTCAGAGAGATATCTTGATGTTATGTAGGGCTTTTAGGTTATTTTCAGCTGCATCTGAGGGTCTGTGGGTTTCTGTCAAACAATTGCAGCCTTCTTCCCATTATTTTTTTGTGGATCTCCTTCTCTCAATTCCCTCTTATTAAGATAAAATGGTACAGAATACACTAGACTGCCTCAAAACTTCTGTTATCATTTATAAGGACAAGAAGCAAAAAAGAAGATGAACACTCAAAATCTCAGGGGAAACTGGTTATATTTATGTCCCTGCATTGCTTGTATTAAATTAACTGTATGCTGCTTTAGAGTGCTAGCTGTATTGAGTAGTGTGATATAGTTTAAACTGAAAGTATGTAGTCAGGGTACTAACAGATAGTAATATTCTTCAACTCATTTGTAATAGGTTGGCCATTTTTTCCTCTACTTTTGTTTGGTCACTGGACAGTTAACTGTACAACAGTAGTCTTTATTTTCTGAGTTGCAGCTATTTTCTCCCTCTTCAGCTTGTGTGGCACTTTAGTTCTGCTTAGATATTCTCTAATGAGTCCAATCTTAAATATGTTGCTGGGCAACTACGTTTTGCTGCAGGCTCTTCAGAAAACCAGCAAGTAGATCAGTGTTTAAAAACTGCAAGTTACTAGTCTTTCCTAACGTAAATTTTGCAGTGTTTTATGATGATAATTTTCATCTTTTGATTATATGATTACATTTAAGGAGTGCCTTTAACAGGTGATAACTAATCACAACCTGGGACATAAGCGGTATATAAGAAGTGTTTGAATTAATATTAAGTTGATCTAAGGGGTATTATCGGGGATAAGTCATGAACAATAGGCACACATTTCTGTATTTTATGATGCTGTACATCTGTCATTGATCTAGATCAAAAAGGTGTAAGTACTGTAGGATGCAATATACATGTTTTATGACTATATTTCAGGGTATGATGGATGGCTTACTCTTCTTTAAATGCTGTGCTACTGTTTCCATGACACATTTTCATTGTCCATTAATTTGCACTGCTTAAAATGCACACTACATAGTATTATGACCATGTTTGGCTATTTTCTGTAGGTATGATGCAAGATAAAACCCATTTGATTTTTTTTTCTTAAAAAAAAAATAGAACAAGAAGAGGCATTTACCTCTGCTGTACAGTGGAATGCCAATATTATTCTTTTTTTTTTGTTCTTAAAATAACTCTGTACCAGCAGAAGGAAGCAAAAAAACCCAACAAACTTAAAAGTAGGATAATGGGAGAAGGTTTTTCAATTGATTCACTGGCTTCAGTCACTGTTGGCAATGCGTGGGCTTTGGCAGGCAGAAAATGCAAAGGAAGCACATAGATGCTAAATAATGCTTACAATGTTTTTGCCATAGAAAACATGAAATGAAAATGTTGTTTTGCCACGTAAAAAAACCAAAAATAGAATCAAACTTAACGTACAGTAGTTCAAGGCATTCAGTTGTGTTTCCCTGGCATTTTCTGAGGGTTTGGCATTGCTGTATCTTCAGTCATCATTGTTACAATTGTGAAAAATCTCTTGCTCATGCAAATCCAAAAGTTATCCAACATCAAATCTATTTTTAGTTATGGAAAATATAGTTTGGAAGTATTGTCAACTGTGGTGGCATCTTTGGAGAGGGAAGGGTCTTTTACAAGGAGAAGACAGCCAAAAGGGATTTTGGTCTAGCAAATACTTAGGATACCCTGAGAAATGTTTTCCTACTATTAACACTTCGAAAGTAACCTGAAACATATTTCTATGAATGAAATTGTTTTTAAAATTCTGATAATGATAGCATTATTGTATTGCAAAAGGGAAGAAAAAAATATAGCACCCCTTTTTAAATGCTATATGAAAGTACATAATACAGCTACTGTTGGGGGTTTTTTAATGAGAGAAATTTATTTTAAGTGAGAGAAACATTTCAGTTATGCCAGACTTGTCAAACTGGTGGGTTTATTATTCTGTTCTGTCATGGAGTCCCTGATCACAGCTGTCAAAGACCACAGACATACAGCTGTCTGTCCGGGTAAATCCATCAAGCATAGTTGAAATTTTTCTGCTCCACTGGAAAAACTTAAGTACTATGCCAGCAGTAAAACAATAGCAACTTACAGCCTGGAAGTTCTCGAATAAAATATTAAAAAAATATTTCATAGTTTTTGTTGCATTTTTTTTTTAATGTAACAGCCTATACATAGTGATACTGGTTGAAGCAGTCAGCAATGGAGGAGAGACCAGGGAAAAGCTTGTTGCATGTGTGATTTCTGTATGAAAAATGAGAGAGCATTTTTGAAAATGAAGTACAAAAAAATATGTTCAAATAGTTCTATCTGGAAAAATGAAGCTTTTATAATTTTATAAATGTGTTGTTCAATTCTGCTTTGTCTTTCAACAGATGGGCGCAAGCCATTTCCAATAAACCATGGCGAAACTAGTGACGATTCTTTTTTAGAGGTAGGAATAGAGAAAACTCTGACGTGGGGTTATACAAAATTCTTGATGAATTTCCTCAAAACGTATAAAATACATATGTAAAAATACTTATACAAGTCTTGCTATATTTATGGTTGGATGAGGAATAGAGCAGTGTGATAGTGAGACAAAATTAGTTTTGCTCAGTTCTAGTAACAGATATTTTGAAACATGTAACTCTGGATGATAGAGTATCATAAGAGAAATGTCAGAAAGGTTGACTGTAATAGATGAGACTGACTTGTCTTCTGTACTGAGACTTTCATATATACCTCTACTCCTTTCAAGTTGTACACGAGGTGAAGTTATCAGATTGAAAACTTAAAATTTTTCATTCTCTTTCCTTTGGTTTAGTTATAGTTTGATAGGTATCATGCTAGACAGAAGTTGATTTCCTATCTGGGTGCTTCTTTGTGTCAGGAGCTGTTTAGGTTGAGAAATTAATTGGAAAGGGATATGCTTAGTTGGGAGGATAAATTGTCATCCCCACAGAATGATGCAAAGTTGAAGCTGAGAGAAGGCAATGCATAGATCTGACTTTTATGGTAGCCAGACTAGATTAGCATTGCAAAAAAACCAGGAAAGCTGAAAACAAAACCACAAACCATTTTATACGTTAGTAGCATAGACTAATGTCTGTAAAGTTTGCATACAATTTGTGTTTGTTTGGACAGGGGGAGAGGTTGGATAAAACTTTCCTTCATTCATATATGGCTGTTTTCTGTTTTACTGATAACATATGTTCTCCACGTTGCACCCTAAAGCTAGATGAAAGAATTACTTAAAATCTTACAGTTACCCCACACAGCTTAGATTCATCTTGAAACAAAGGAGAAATTTCTTAATGCAGCAGTACTAGTAAAGGCAAACTTCAGAGATGCATTTAGAAAGTCAGACAATATTCAGTCACAAAAATGATCATTGCTAAGGTTCTGCAAAAACTTTCGCTCTTTTAGGCTGCTCTTACGAGGACTGTAAATAATCTTGAATAGTGGTAACTCACCTCAGAAATACAGTTTATGCAGATTTGTTACACTATTTAGTAAACTTTATGGAAAAATCCATTTTGACCTTAGTTGTATAAAGCATATCTTCATATTTCAGTTGGGAGGGATTTTTTAAATAAATATGATTTATATTGTATTTATTGTATATTGTATTTATTTTGTATCTATTTTGTTTGTACTTTTTTCCCTAGGATGCAATAGAAGTTTGCAAGAAATTCATGGAACGTGATCCAGAAGAATTAAGATTTAATGCAATTGCACTGTCTGCAGCTTAAAAGCCTTTTCCAGTGAGACTACTCTATTGCAATGTATTGTAACAATAAACTGTTGCCATATGTTAATAGTACAAATTTTGATACTTCCCTAACATGTTGATTAATTGTAGTATACGTGGAATAAACTTTGCATTTGTCCTTGCTATATTTTGCTGCTTGTTCCTACAGCAACTTTGGGTATTTATATACAGGCATGCATTTTGTGCAAGATTTCTATGTGGTGGGTTTTTTCCTTTCCACCCCCTTTAAAGTTTCAGAAATTACTGTCTGTGATATTTCATCATAATAACAATGAGTTAGTTCAGAACAGGATTATTGTTTGTATCATTCACAGATAACATTCTGAGTGGAGCATATGGTATGTTAATGGGTGAAAGCTTGGAATATGAGGCTATCTCCATCGCTTATTTATAATGGTGCAAGAATATTATAAGAACTTCTTCAGGTGACTCAAATGACAAAGACATTTTTTCAGTGCATTATTTATAAAAAAAATACATGGATGAAAAAAGGCAGAAAAAGGACTGTTCTTCCTATTGGTGAGCACTAACATTTTAAAATTATCTTAATGTTTACATTTTGAATAAAAATTCACTTTGTTTCTCAAGCTTAATAATGTTAATAAATTGTCAAAAAGCTTTAGTTAAACCAGTGTTTGCTATTTGTATATGTGGAAAAACAACATGGATTTTTGCCCCAGGAAAGGCACACTAAGTAGATGAAATGACAGAACTGCGCAGGGCACACACAGGTGAATACAGCAATGTGAAGTATCTTGCCTAACTGAAATAAATGATAGAAAAGTAACAACTGTTGTAGTGAATTTTTGTTTAACAAGAACAGGAACAGACTATAGATTTTAAGGTAGCCATGATGGTCATATACTTTTCTCCCCTTTAGGAATATCTGTTGTAAGTTTCTCATCAGGCATTACTGAATGCTATGTGATACCCTTCCCCTATGCCATCCTTCCCACCCCACCTTACTTAAGGTTAATATATTACTTAAGATCTTAAGGTACTGTTGACCAATTTCTATACCTGAATTAGTAGCATTGTGGTTGTTTTGGGTCTGTTTTGTTGGTTTCGTTTCAGGGTGGATCTTTTTTTGTTAAGCAGTATTATGCTTTAGGATTCTTGTGAGGGTTGGTTTTGGTTAATGTGCATGTTTTTTACATTCCAGAAAAATATTCCTTATTCGTTCCTTTGAAGTGGAATAATTTCGGTTTGCTTCCAATCAAACTCGCTGCCAAAGGAAACTGAACCCTCTGTGTTCCCAGAGGGTGCTTTCATTCTCTGTCAATTGTCATTGCAGGAAAAACGAATGGGGTTATGCCAGAAGCAGTCTGGCAAAGTATTCCTTCTTTATAGAAAAGAAAGAGGCCTGGGAGTCTGTCTTATCACTTAAGAACATCTCTTGCACTCTAAAGAAAAAGTCGGAGTGTCTGTCTAAAACATGTCACCTGGAGAGTCCGCTAACAACAACAGTCTGTTTTCTATAAGTGAGCTGGTTGGAAAAACTAGGGAGAAAACCAACACTAATGAGCATCTATTTTTGAACACTTTTTCACCCCAATAAAATGCAGTATTGTTAAGACTTGCTTTATGTTGCCATGCTCATTAGCAAAGCCCTGAAACTTGCTTTTAAATAAAAATCAAAGGCTTTAGTAAGCAAACCAGCTGCATTGTCTTCTTGCTAATATCAGAAAAATCAAAAAAAGTTGTAACAGTGGGATTGGCATATTGCATATTTTATGCTGAAGGTGACTTGGAGGATTAAATGTCAAGTAAGTCATAGTTATATAGATAAGGCCCTTTTAGGATAGGGAGGGAGGGTGAGGAAAGAAAGCACAGTTCAAAGCTGTTAAACTAGCTACATCAATTGTCTGCATTAAGAAAATAGGCACCTGATCTTCAATGTTCAGAAGATTTAAAGTAAAAAGGGGCTCTGTTTTTGTGCAATTGTTTATGGCAAAATCCCTTCAGAACAGGATCTCCTCACTGAGTATGAGAACTCATTAGACAAATGCATGACATAGGATAACAAAGTTAGAATAGTAAATTTGGGATGGAATTTTTCATGGGCACACTGGAAAACGACATCTTGGCTGTTAAATAAAAACAAGAATTCTTACTATTTGGGCGATACCATAGTTTTGCTTAGCATCTTCTACAAAGTCTTCAGTCATCCAGCAGGGTAGGGTTTCCTTCCATTTTTTTTTATTTTCAGTGTTAATTTCTCGTTTACCAATATGTGAGATGGCACATTTCAGTGAACACTGATTGGAGATGCCAAAGAAAGAGCAATGCACCGATTTTTATGCCAAACTGTATCCACTTACTGTGTGGTCCCTTGCTAGACTGAAATGTTGAGAGACTGCACTGCAGAAATACCATCTCACCTAACATGTACAGTGTAACAGCCTTCCAGAGCTTGTAAGACCCACACTTTGGCACAGGCATTGGTGGCCATTTTGAGGAGCATAGGAAGTGAAGGGATTTACAAGCTGCGGGAATATCCTTTCCATTGACAGAACCTGTATAACTTGGATACAAGGAGTGAGGTACAAACTTGGCTGACTTAAAAAGTCCAGCAAGGTCATGACCAGGGGCTGATAATCCCTGCAGACCACACAGTGCTTTGGCTCTGCAATGCCTCGGTGTCTGCACCATTGCCTTAGCTGTACAATCCCTGCTTATTAGTTCAAGCTCCATGGGAAAATAACACTGTATTTTCTAACTTGTGCACCCTGCCAGAGCCTTGCCACCTTTGTGTGGAGGAGCGTGGCTGGGCCACAGGCATGCAGTGCTAGTGACTGCCAGGAAATCCCTCTTCACCTCCTGCACTCTGGGCCAGCCATATGCATCATCTTATGGAAAATGGTGCATGTGGGAGGGAGGAGATGATGCGTGCGTGGCGCTTACATTAATTTCAGCTGAGTGGAGCTGGTGTGCTATTAAGCACTGAGGATTGTTCAAGCCCTTTTAAGTATATTGGTGCAAGTTTTCCCATGTTATTACAGGCATTTTGTTAAGAAACTGTAAGAATTTAATAACCAGTACAATGCCCTTTCCTTTCAATCATGGCTGCATGATTCAGTTAAGGGAAGAAGAAGAAAGAAGTTGTTTTCTGATATTGAAATGTAAGTTTTGGAAAATAAACACACTTAACAGCCCACATTTAGAAAATAATGCTGTCTTTCCTTAAAGGAAACCTGCCTTGGTAGAGAATACATTGTGTTAAATATTTGTAGAACTCTCCTTGAAAAGAACTGTTGCTTGACTTATCCCTAGGAGCACACACTTATTAAAAGGGTTTATTTTTGCCAAATAGAACAATATTGTGTTTGCTACTTTTGACAGCAACAATTACCAGTCATATCTGGTATGTGTAGTCTTTTTCTGATCTAGGACTAACCTTGTTAGTGCAAAGGAATAATAAACTGTTTTGATTGCTCAGGCTTACAGAGATAACTTATCTGTGACAATTGACTTAAAATTCACTTTAAGGATGAAATTTGCATGTTGGAACTTTGTTTTGCTTTGTGAATAATTTCGACTTAAAAACTGCTGTGATCGGTGCAGCTTACTTAAACACTGTCTTATTCAAGTTACTTGATTACTCAAATTACTCAAATTATTTGATCTAAAACATTAAAACTTTAATTTGTAAGAAAAGTGATTTGATTTGCCATGAAGTGAAATAAAGCAACTAGAAATAAGTGAGCATTTGGAAATCTTTTTTTAAATATGACCTCTTTTGAAACTTACTTCATAGAATTTTATTCTCAAATAAATTTAAACTTCATAGAAGTCTTAGTTACTTTCTCCTACTTAGGGACAAGCATTGTATTTTTAGATGAATTGAAAAGACCTTAAACACTGGAGAAAGGTTGCTATTGTTCTCTAGGAAAATGTTTGGTAACCTTAGCTAATGCACACTGATGTCAGCTGGCAGCAGCAATAGCTCATATGTGCTTTATTTAGACTTTTTTTAGCCTTTGCAGTCATAGATGTTAAATAGCGAGATGAGAGGATTGTTTTCTGATGTTCAGGCTTCCCACTCGAGAAAAATGCAGATTCTTTGTTTGTATTTGGTCTTGCGGCTGATCTGGCATGGGGCAGGAAAAAAGAGTAGGAAAAAACTTCAAAATTACAGCTTTGACTATTGTTTCATTCATTGCTGGCTCTAAAGCATACGTGTGAAATCATGCCATGGTGAGGAGCTAAATACATAATTTCTATGCATTTGTAACTTTAATAAATGTCATACATCTCCCGTGGAACTTCTTTCAGCCAGAGTCACTATGTTTTTCTTCCTGTGTGTCACATTAGCAACACTGATTTCCACATATTGCAGAAACTGATGGCTAATAGCTCCTTGGTGTGTTGATCTCCTAAAAATTCTCTTTCCTATTCTAAGAAGGTTTTGTGTTCCCAAGTAAACATCTCAGGAGAAGCGAATTTGTATGTAGTACAAATTTTAGGTTCACTTTTCTCAGTAGTACTTCAAAAATTACATATGTTTTGCTGTGGGCTATAAAAGCAAAAGGTGCACGCAGCAACTCAGTTTACTTATGGAAAAGACATGGAAAGAAAAAATGTTACAAAATGTTCAAGTAGGAAAAGATCATAGAATTCTTAAGGTTGGAAAAGATCTCTTTAAGATCATCGAGTCCAACTGTTAAACTCACATAGCTACATTCATTGACCATCATTGACCATCCACACATTTTTTGAGCACTTCCAGTCGTGGTGATTCCCCCCATCCCTGGGCAGCCTGTGCCGGTGCTTGACCACCCCTTCATTGAAGAAATTTTTCTTAATATCCATCTAAACCTCCCCTGGTGCAACTTGAGGCCATTTTCCTCTTGCCCTGCTGCTTGTTACCTGGGAGAAGAGGCTTAGTTCCACCTTGCCACAGCCTCCTTTCAAGTAGTTCTGGAGAACTTAAAATGCTACAGTGAAATCAAGTACTTAAACCCAAAACCCTAATGGCTATAAATGAGCATTCCAGAAAATAGTTCTTTTTCCTGATACTTTTCTGTTGAGCATGCGTCCACTCTTCTGTTGGAAAAACAAAGGGCGGTTTGCTGTGTTCATTCAGCACACCATCCCTCCTGACTCCAGTGCCTCGGTCAGGATGGGTGAACCTTTGCTGCAGCACAGCATATTCCCAGCCCGCCCCACGTTTGTGGTTCCGCGGGGCCAGAGCTCGGCACAGCACCCACCCACGCTCACGGGTCAAGCCGTGCTGAGACCGGGCTTTAGGGCTGAGCCTGGGATAGCACTGGGGGTACAGAAGTCACAAAGAATCTGCTGCAGTGTGCTGTGGGCAGGGACACGGATGAAACAGAGCAATGGGCAGTAGTGCGGGTGCTGCCAGCTAAACCAGAGCCGCGGCCAAGGTGCTGGGGCGGGAGGCGTGCGGGCCGAGCTGCCTGGGCATCTCCGCCTTGGCCGCTTCGTGCGAAACGGGCTCAGAACGAAGTGTGTCTCTCTCATGTCTCCCGAAGCGGTGAGGAAGGCTCCTAACTTGTTCCCGGACCGGGACAAGGCTGAGGAGGAGCGCGGTGCCGCCGGCCCGGGTCGCGGCGCTGCCGGTGGCCGGGCAGACCGCGGTGTGGCGATGCAGGGCAGCCCGGCAGGTGGCCGGGCCGGGGCGGCGGGGACCGGCCCTGAAAGGTGCGATTGTCCCCAGCTATCCCTGGTATGCAGCGGGGCGGGGGCCGCCGGGGGCCGCCTCCGCCGGCCGGCAGGGAGGGAGGAAGAGGGAGGGAGGCAGGGAGGGAGCCGGAGCCGCCAGTGTCGCCGCGGGGTGCTGCGGCCCCTCCCGGGGTCCCGGCGCTGCGGTACAGCCGCGGCTCCCCCGGATTCCTGCGGTCGCGGAGCGCCGGGCAGCTCCCTCCGGCAGGGGCCGTCCCGCGGGGAGGGACGGGCGGAGGGGGAGGAGACGGCGTGGGGAGCGTTAAAAGCAGCAGCTGAATGACAGCGGCTGGTCCCCTCGGCCCCGCACCGGCCGCTCCCCGCCCGTCGCGGGACATGGAGGGCAGAGAGGACGCCGAGTGCGACTGCCAGGCGGCGTTCGCCGAAGCCCGGCGATGGGTAGAGGTGAGGCGACCCTCGGTCCTGCTGTGTGCCAGCCCCCGGTCCCTCCCCGGGGCCGGGGTCCCGCCGCTCCCCGGGATTGCCCCCCGTCCGGCAGCAGCTCCGCCGGCG
>JAWWEU010000001.1:68550285-68665269 GCA_035583155.1 Acropternis orthonyx
TGGGAGATGGTCCTTTGGGGGTATTGGGACACTTGGCCCAGTCATTCTGCAGTTGTCATCACCTGTCCTTCACAGGGACAGTCCAATCCCAGATCTAATCTCCAGTGTTATTTGTAAATTCTTTCCTGGAATTACTTTATTGACTCTGCTATTTGTTATTTATTTATTTATTTTCCTTCAGGAAGGAATTAAAAAAATCTGGCTTGTGTAGTTTGATCTGAGATTTTCCACATGTTAAAATGACCATGTCAGCTAATAAAACAGGATGTGATGAAGAACAGAAGCAAGTGTGGGATGTTTTCTATTTACATTAAGGAAATTAATGAAAAAACAGCCAGGACACCACAGCACTCCAAAATGCCTTTTGTTCAGCTATGTCAGAATTTCGGGGTGCTGGAAGTGGCAGATGGGTGCCAATTTTTGTCAGTGGTTACCTCCTGCCTGGGTCAGTCATGATAGTACCATGTCAGTTGCTGATGCCTCCAAAAATATAACGTAAGTATCCTCTTTCTGTTAGTTATTAGCTGTTTGATATTGAAGGAAGCAGGATCTTAGAGTTGATCTTAAGTGTCTTTTCCAACCTTAACAATTCCATGATTCTATGAAGCCAAATGTCAAAGTGGCTGTGGAGAAGAGGAAACAAAATGAAGATTCGGGTTTCACACTGCAGGGTTGGAGGAGTTTTGTTGCAACACCTGTCGCACTGCCTTGAAAAGTTTCTTTGGAAACTATTTAAGATTAGGTAAAGCAGAGGACAAAGTTAGGCATTACTGCATTTTTGCTCTAGGGAAAACTCTTTTCTTCCTTGTGTCATCATGATCTGTTTGCCTAAATAATGCCACTGACAAAATGCACCTTTTTTTGATGCTCCTGAAAATGTAATCTTAGGTGAAAATGGGCCAGACATTTGGTTGCATGTTCTTTTGCAAATACAAGAGGTTGTAACAAATTGACACTGACAGTCTTAACACCTTTGCGTGCGTGCGTGTGTGTGTGTATATATATATATATATATATATATATAAAATTTTATTTTTTTAAATGGCAGGTAGGCATTCTCATTGCGAGGTCTCAGCATTCAATAAAATGTTGCTTGGAGTTGATCTTATTTGGACTGAGTGGAAATGGAGTGAGGATGAAGGCATAAGCTCTAGGTACAGATGGATATCTTTCACAGACATTTGCCTGATGCTGTGGAGGGAAAAAAAACATCCCTGATATAATAAACATTGACTTGATGTTTATTCAGGAGGGTATTGCTTCACAGCTACAAGTCTTATGTGTGGACGAATTTTTTCAAAGACAGATCCCCATTAAAATGCACAGACTGGGTTGCTCACTAATGACCCAGCTTTCATGTGTCTGATAAAATCCAAAAGTCCTCTGTGACGTTAGGGTAGGTCTTGCAAAGTAATCTCAGACTCCAGGAAGGTCTGCATGTCAGGTGTCAGTGGATAGGGCTGGGAGCTCTGCGCTGTGGAGAAATGACAGAGAAGAGGAGCTCGGAAAGGGAAGAAGACAAGTGTGCACCGAAGGTTGTTTGTAAATAACTACTTTCTCCTTCTTACTCAAGTGAATTTCTTACCCTGTAAGTATTTAAATTGTGAAATTTAGTAAAATGCACTGGCTTTTTAAATCTGGGGGATATTTTTTTGCATTTGTGTTGCATTTAGGTATTTAAAAGATTGAGGGAATACAGTTGCAGACTGTTCTAAATTTCTGACTGTTATTACACTGACTTTAATTTTTTCACTCACTTATTTGTAAAATCAGTATCTCATCTGCTGTACCTACCATGGGACATGGAAACCTATTGTTAGACCTGACTGAAAAATGCTTGTATGTGCCTGCTTATGGTTCCTTTTTTGTTTTCTTCTCTTTCTTACCTCCCCAGCTAAGAATTTCTAAAATTATTATTTATTTTTTATTGTGGCAACTAAAATCTTGTATAATTCCATTTTCCTGTGGAGTCTTTGATCTTTCCTTATGAAAACTGTCTCCTCTTGAAACCTATAATAAAAAGGTAATTTTTTTTTTTTCTGAAACATATTTGGATATACCATAGTTAAGAAGGATAATGCTATTAAATCATGTCTGATTCTCAGTATAATGGTTAATTTTGTCAGAACACAAAATACTTAACATGCACATTTCAGCAACAAGATTTGATCTCTGTATGCAAGCAAGTCTCTTGCAAGAACCATATGGAGTGGTCATGGTAATAAAGTGTAAGGTTGGAGCAGCAGTTTCCAGCATCTCAGCAGATGATTGGGAGGCTGGCAGTAATTTGGGTTTCCTGTGTCTGCTGCATTGATGGGTTAGATGCAATCCAGCCGTGCAGATTTCTAGTTGTGACTCATCTGGTCATTTTGCCTTTCCCCAGTGATCAGCAAAGGAGGTAGGATAGAGGAGGATGTCTCTCTGGCAATAGAAAACATCTCTAATGTCATGCTGCCTTTCCGATATGAGGGAGTGAAATGTGGAAGAGGTATTGGTGTGTCTTGACTGTTTTTAAAGGTGTGCCAGCCCTCCTCACCTCCCTTTTATTTTGGTGGGTGTTTTGGTGTTTTTTTTTTTTTTTCCTTAATTTCCTTAGAGTGTTATCCCTAATCCAGCTGTGCTGTGGCTCTAGCTCAGCCACATCTCACTTTTATTTTTGCACTGTTGCACAGTATGAGAACAGGTGAACTTTATGCTCAGTTGAACACATGTTGCTCCTGGGGGGAGGATACCGAGATCAAATCTGGATGTCCAGGTCCTTCTCATCTCAACCACAGCACATGTTTTTCCACTCAAGAAGTGTATGTGTTTCCCACCCCCAGCCCTGATGGTAGGTAATACGTGTTCGCATTTGGATGTGGCACTCTTCTGCAGACTGCTAGCAGAGATAGATGTGATGGCACCAATTTCACAATTTTTTTTAGTCTATCAATGCATATAATGTTGCTTAGGTTGCACGTACTGGTTTGAGTTTTTCACAGAGATGCAGATTAAGACCATAAAGTGCTTTGACTTTGTCTGCCTACCTGATGTAGGCTGGGAGTTGAAAGCAGTGTGGCTCCTGTCACACAGAAATCCATCTGAGCCTGTGTACATCTGTCAGAAATACCCACAGCATTATGCAATATAAATATCCTTTGAGATTAGGTTGCTGCACGTTAATTGCAGCCAGACACAGCTCATCGTTTTCTTGATCTAAAGAGCCTGAATACTGCTCACCTTTTTTATAATGTTTTGTGAGGGAAGATTTAGGTATGAAACTTGCTTCTGTGTGACTTTTATCTGTCAGGAAGACTGTTTACCTGAGTACTAATAATGCATAGGTACCACAACTATTGTAAAAATATAATGGCTGTTTGGCTTTTTGAGAGCTTTATAGCCTTAGTTATAGAATGCAGCATCCTTTCCATGAGAGGTGTATGTTGGAGAAACTGTTCTTAAGAAAGCTGCTTTAAACTCTCTCATGTTTAGAAGTGGGTATGTGCATTTCCTTTGCCCCTTTCTTTCTGGTATTAGATGTACAATACCATGATATAAGAATTACAGTCTGTGTGTGAATGTCAGTATTATATATCCCCTCCTCTCTACTTTTAAAATAGTTTTAATCCTGTGATTTAAAAGGGAAATAGGTAGCATAAGGTGGTTGCAATCGTGTGCTTGGGACCAGTCTGACAGACACTATGGCATATTGAGGATCTTCGCATGCAATATGGAAGACTTTGGGGATTGGGTGTTAGTGTTACACCAGCAATCAAGTACTGAATGCAGTTGCACGTGCTCCTCATGTCATCTTCCTCAGCTTAGTAAGAGACGTTTTGGTCATTTTCTCAACTCTCATGAGCAGCTCCTGTTTGCTAAGTCAGTTTAAATGATTGTCTCTTTTTTTAGCACAGGCTTTATGGCCATGATGCTCTCTGGTTTTCTGCTGAGAAAAATCCAGTTTTAATCTTGAATTCTGAGCTGGTTTTTTTGGGATGTGCTCAGAAGTAGGCACAAGTTTTCAGTATGAATTAAAATTCGATGGTTTCCTGGATATAATTGCCAGGACACTTTCTGCTTTATAGTGGATTTGACCAGGATCTTTTGCAGTAGATCCCAGTGGTCACTAAAACATCACCTCTGCTGTCATAATTTCATTTTGACATGGAAGTAAACTGACATGTTTTGGAATATTTACGTAGGGCACTTCTCTCTACTTAACTTTTTAACATAAAAACACAGCTTTGGTAATGACATGGAATTTTTAATGACCACTGTATAGGTACTGTTAGGTCATAGCTGTCAGGCTGGAGCTGTGAAAAAAATCTCTGAAGCAGTAGCCAGTTTCAGGGAGAGAGTTTTTCAGCAGTCAGAAAATTTTTATAATGCTCTTTTAGACCCTGAAGCCCCTTGCTTTTATTCATGTGTAGTGTCAGTGGATGCTTGCTGCTGATGATTGTTGCAGATACCACGTGCTGCTGTCTCAGACGATGGGGAAACTCCTGCATGGAGCAAATGAGCAGCTCATGTTCTCTTTCTGCATAGATTCATTACTCGAACCAAGTTACTCACATATATGCAGTCTGGAAATACTAGAAGTCTTTGATCTTTAAAACTTAATGTTTGAAAATGTAAATGATGTGCTTCTTTTGATCTGCTTCTTAAATTAAATGGTAATTGTGAAAATTACATTTGGCAGTTTTCCACTTAAGGGTTTGTACTTTTCATTTCACACTATGTTAATTTTAAGCTGTACCTCTTTACTGTTTTTTTTATCAGTGAATTCTGGTAAGGGGGTGATCCTTATGTTTCTACATGGCCTAATTATTAGCAGTGCATGTATTTCATGATTGGACCCTAATGTGCAATTCCTCTAACACTGATGTCAGGGATTGTCAGTTTTGTCTGCCTGCCTGAATGTTCATTACCAGGGTAATAGGAATCATTAAAGCTGAGCAGTCAAAAACTAAGAGTTTGAGCTGTCTGTGCCCAGGATGGGAGACTCTGACTTGTTCACTTAAGGTGTCAGGAAATGTTTGGGCACATGTTTCACTGCAGTCTAGTGATGTGTCCTCACAAGCATCTGCTGGTAGCAAAGTAGCAGAAGCTTTTTATCTGTGTCCTTCCGTGCTGCTGGACTATTTGCTGTTGCCTTTCCAAGCTACTGTCATCTTCTAATCAAAAAACTACTGGATAATGTAGGGCTCCTAAAACGTTGATGAAGCTCATGCAAAGTTGAGTCTTTTCCTTACATCAGCTTTCTAGTGCATAGTGGATTTGTCTGTTATTTAACATAAATGATGATAAAGACCTCCCTGCCTTTGTCCTGTTTTGTTATGAAAGGAGCCTTTGAAGTCTGTGGGCCACATCAAACTGCAGCTAGTAACTCACAAGGTTATTCAAAAACTTATCCGTGTGTAACAGGTTCTTTTAAGATCCTGTTGGTTTAATGCCAGCTAAAAATCAGCTGCTAAACTGAAATGAAGTTGTTAATTACCCCCTTAGTAAAATTACTTTGTGTAATTTTCAGTTATTAATATTTGTTTAACTCTGCAGAGATTAAGTTTGTAGGGGAGAAGGTTCAAGGTGGTTAGTACTCAATGTCTGCCACAACACCTTTAAGATGTACTCATGGCTGGAGGAGATTTTGGGTGAGTTTTTTGTTTTGTTTTGTTTTTAGGAGCAGGCATTCTTTATTCCAGATTGTAAACCATCAGTGGAGTGGGATTTTCTGTTTTGAGTATCATCATGTGGCCCTTCTGTTGTAATTCATGCTACAGTACCCACATTTCTCTTGCTTCCTATCTCCTGTTGATTTCCTTTAGGAATGTTTGCATTAAGTTCAGCATCATGTTGAATTACCATATTGCTGATTTCTATTTGACTGTGTGCTGGTGGATTTCAACATTCATCTCCACTTATTTGCATAGGATGTTAAACAATCTGATTGCTTTAGTGGCACCCATCAGAGTTAGGAAATTGCCCAGCTGAGTTAACAGGAACATCACATGCAGGCAGCTCTGAGTTGAGAATTTGAACTTTTTTTTTTTCTTTTAAACACAAAATAGAGAGAAGGTATTTCCAACTGGGGATAAAAACAGGTGCCAGGGGAAATAAAAATTAAGTATCTTTTCTGAGGTTACAGGTATTATTTACCATGTGTTTCAATGCTTCTGTGTGACCTTTCCTTGTTAAACTTTTATTTTTAGTAAATAATGACTTAATCCATTCCAGATAACTTCTCAAAAGGAAAATGAGCTCTCTTAGATATATTTTTTTGTTTTTAGGTTGGAAATTGGATGCTTAAATTCTAAATCTCTTTATCCAGTTGTGGGGGATTTTACATCATCCTTTTTCAGATTTCTCTTCCTTAGTATGTTCTTTGGCTTTTGCATCTTTTTGGATAAGGAGGACTTGTGGAATTATTCCGTAATCTTATATGCAGGTGAATTCAAATTATCTGATCACAGTGTTTGGGTTGAGGGAGGAGGGAGCCAGAGGAGCCCTCTGTCCTCTCCTGCTGTGTGGGCAGAGACCCTCACCAGAGAGGGCATGTGGGGAGTGGGGCAGTGCAGCAGGACCCTTCACCAACACTTGTGAATCTTACAGTTACTCAAGTCCCAGAGTCCTGTCAGTATAGACAGTGCTTCTATTTTCTCTTCTTCTTGAAGCCTAATATGAAGGTCCTTTGGCTCAAAGTGAGGGTCGATTAAACAGTAAAGTACAAATTTAAAAATGTTACCCTAAAATATTAGGTGATGCCAAACTTTTTTTTTTTTTTTTCACTGTTTCTTCATGGTGATTAAATTCATTACAAGTCAAGTTAGAGCAAGTCATTAATTAAAGGAAGGAATTTTTGAAGTCCAGATTTTTTTTTTCCCCTCCAGCTTGAAGAACTTGAAGCAAATGAACTTCATAGTGCTTAAGAGCAGATAACTTGTATTTCTGGTGAATGGTGTTGCCAGTTTTAAACCTTTCTCGCTAATCCTTTAAGGCTAGCCCAGAACAAAACAAAAGAAAATAAAAGACCTTAAGCTTCAGACCAAAGCTTTGACTTCGATTGAATTGCTCTGGATGAAAAGATAAGTGATAGGTGTGTTCTGTTTCACTGATTTAAAAAACAAACAAACACAAAGTAGAGTCTGCTGTTGGAAGAGCTTCTTTCCTGGAGCCAAACTTTCATGAACTTTCTGAAGCTCTTCACTTTTCTCCTTGTAATTTCATTTTTAGCCCTATTTGGGAGTACTTACAACCTCTTCAGAGTTTGAGGCTTTTCTGGAAACCAGAGATACAGAGCTGCCATGCTCCTGTGACATTTTGTGCAGCCACCTGTGACAGAGCACAACAACCAAGGACTTGCTATTTCCTATAAAACTCAACAGGAACAGGAATCTGATAGCACAAGTCTGTTTCCTTTTTAAGGTGTAAGGCTCCCATTGATCGTGTAACCAGAAAAAGATTAAATAGCATTATGCTCAATTTTGTTCTTCTTTACCTCCCCTCCTACTGACACTATAGAAAAAGGTTTGACAGGGACATCTCAAGCTAAACTTGCTCCTCAGGGACTTCATTACCAGCAGAAATGTAGGTACTTGTGGGAAATCTTGGAAAACTGAAACGGCCAAGCTTTAGGCTTAAAAAAGAAAAAATAGTTGTATAATACATACCTACAGGAAGACATCAGACTTCCGTCTCAGTTTTATGATAAATAGCATATGCTGAGTTTTGGCATTAGATCTTGAAATCATGTTTAGATTAAATGCTAGTAGTTGGATGAAATGGGCTTAGACAGGCTTTACTTTGTTTTGGTGCTCTAGAGCTAATAATTTACAAAATGCTGAGCTAAGGGGCACGAATTAATGACATTCCAGTGTCTTAAAATATCCCTGGCTATGTCATAGTGAAAAAATGTGTATTTGTTGTTCAAATGCTATGAATTTCACAAATATTTCATTTATGTAAAAAAAAATGGAAATCAAGACAGAAGTTCAGTTGATATTTTGTCAGCTATTTTCACTTATTCTGAACAAGGCTGTGCATTTTTGAGTAGTACAAAAGTCTTTACCATGTTTGTGAAATTACTTTACTATAAAGAGCTACAAAGAATTTTCTGCCACAGTATTTTTCCCATGTAGGTTTTTTTAAAAATAGCAGAGGTGTTGTTATCGCAGATTTATTTAAAAGAAATGTCACTAGCCATGAAAATCTTTGCTTCTTAATCCAGTTTCACTTTGTGCCAAGTTTTCAGATTTGTTAAAATAACAATGTCTTCCATTGCAGTGTATTGTGACTTTCCAGGGATTCAAAAGATATTTTACATGGATTCTCAACTTACCATTAGAGTGTTTATAAAGGAAATCTTTCATTCTCAAATCTTATTACATCCTTTCATGTTCAAACAGCATAAGTTGTTTTCAAATAATATTGAATATATTTTTCAGAACTGTTTCATTGTACCCATTTTTTTGTTTTGGTAAGATGTGTTTTGGGTAGTTACGTTGTAGTGTTATTCCTGCATGTAGGCAAGAATGTTAATAAGCTTTTGGGTTGTTTTGTTGGACATTATTTAATCTTAATTTGCTTCTTCAAAGTCATTAAATGAAAGATGAGCCAATTACTTTATTGACCCCAAATCTGTCCTTTGATCTCTATTGATAAATCTAATACAGAGACTGACAGTCACTTTTCATAGACATATCTTTTAATAGAGGCACATTTTGGTGTGAATTTTGCACACTTTAAAGTGTATGTGGCCTTGACTACTACAAATCCTTGAAGGACTCTCTGATTTATCTACCAGCTTTTAATTTTTTTTTTAATTGATTGTGGGGGTTTTTTGAGGTTCTGGTGCCAGTTGCCATCACCATGAAATATTTAGTCATCCGGCCTTGAGGTTGTTTGAGCTTGCCAGGTTTCTGTGTAACCTCCCTGAATTCAGCAGTAGTGTTGCAGAGGACTGCTGGAAGCAGCAGTGGAACTGGAATGATCCCGGCTCTCCCCTTTTCTGGCACTGGGTGTAGGCAAAGGCAGGAGACCAAGGTGCAGCAAATGTCATGTCCCTACTGCAAACCTGAGGCAGGGTTACATGAGGGGCAGACAAGAGAAGTGACTCTTTTCACTTTCCATACCCTTGTTTCTCAAATGCAATCAAAAATAGCTTGTCTTCCAGGGCTCTTTACATTTTGCTCCTGTGATTCTTCTGTCCTCACCTCTGGCAGCAAGGCTGTGTTGAGTTTTGCATGTTCTTCCATGAGGTGGCAAAAACTTGATTTTTTTCCAATTTTTTTTTTTTTTTTAATACACATGTCTAAAATGATGCCTTGAGCCGATGGATTCGTGTAGCACCTGTGACCAAAAGCAATGTAATGAAGTCCAGATCTGCTTTTACTTTGAATATTCCCATAATTTTTTTTTTTTTTTTTTAAATGTGGTTTCTGGAGGTTCTTCAAAGAAAACCCTACAGTAGGTGCAGCTATTTCCTCCTCTGGTACCTGCCTCATTCTCACATAACTCTGTCAGTGGAGGTGCCCAGGAGGAGCCCTTTGTCCTTCAGAACTTGTAGGTCAGTAATTTTTACTAGCTCAAGACAATCTTCCATCAAGGAAAGGGAAACCAGATTTTCTTTGTGGAAATGCAGAAAGTGGCAGAGGTGCATAGGCATCCTCAGCACCACCACCCTGCACTTTCCCAGCTCTGTAGGCATCTCCAGTGGTCCCAGGGGAGCAGGTCACTAGAGGAGCACAGTTGGACAACTAAGACTTCTCTAAGCAGTGTAACACTAACAACTTTGCACATAAAGACAAATTGGTTCCTTCCACCCCATCCTCTGTGACAAGTATTAACATGCCATACAAAGGAATTGATTAGGGAATTCATTAGAGAGCATAAATTGGATGTGACCAGTACTGTAGTCTTTAGATTCTAATAAATCATAGTTTTCTATGCAACTTTTACCACAACATTAGAGTTACAGAGCCTGGTGTTTGGGTTATGTATGATACTGTAAGTGCCACTTAAACTGTGTGTCTTCAGAGTTAGCAATTAGCTTGATCTGAGAAATTATGGGTACTTTCGGGGATAGTACTTGTGTCTGTACCCCCCACCATGGTTATACAGTTTTTCTTTTTTTGTTGTTTCAACAATGCTATGCCATAGTATGCATTACTGGTTTGAATTTCTGGCTTGATTCTTAGAGTATCTGTCCTAAAATAAATTTACTTATTTGTAGACATTTTTTGCATCTCAGTTATTGTGTGTTTTGAGCAGTTGCTGCAAAGTACCTCATTTCCAAAACACCAAAACTCCCCCTGAAACTCACTTTGTTCTGTCTTGTCCCTTTAAATCCTGGAGATACATACGTGCTTAACTAAGAATTTTCACTGGGTTTGGTATTTAGATGATGAGACTGAGTGAGTAATAAGCCCTTTTATGTGAAAATTGCATATATGGCTTGAAGGAGCTTACGGGTCACGTAGTTCACCACTACTCTCTTGTAAAACTAGCTATTCTTTTACCTAGACCATTCCTGGCATATCTGTCTGTCTGTCTATCTACGTATCTATCTCTATATATTTTAACCTATTAAAAACTGGTACTTAACTTTTCTGGTTAATTTTTCTTCCCTAATAGGCAACAATTTGCTGCAAAGTAAACCATTTAGTACAACTCTTGCTTTGATAAATTTGGAAAAGTGTTCCCTCTCATCTCATTATCTTTATAGGAACTAGTCCACATACTCTTAAGCCTCCTTTCTTGAAGTGCAGTACATGAAATAGCATGTACCAAACTAAGAGTAGGACAACTACTGCACCAATAGAAACTGGTAAATTACCACGAAAGGCAGTGGCGTTGCATAAAAAGGTATTGGCGGGGGCTGACTACAAACTGACCTCAAGCCTGTTTTTAAAAAAAAAAAAAAAAAAAAAAAATAAGCTGCTGTTTACATGTGGGGTCATCCTGCTTTCACTTAATGGCCTGTTAATTTCCTTACCTAGATTGCATTTCCATAGTCTGTCTTTAAAATAGCAAGGCTTTTTTCCAGCTGCATAACTTGAGTCCATCTACAGCCCACTTACTTTTCTTGTGTGTCAGACCAGTTAATTTGCCAGGGCAGGAAGGAAGGAAGTGGCTTTTCAAGCCAAAGTGTTACTTCCTCCCAAAAAGCTATGGCTAGGTGTTTGTGGGCAATCAGCAATATTTAATACCCTTCTAGAAACTAAAGTTTAGGAGAATAGCTGAAATATTTTTCTAACCCTTATTATTCTAGTATCTTTCTTGTGTCATCACACCTCAAAAAGGAATGTTTTATTTTTAATTTTTTTTTTTAAGTCAGTGTCACCTTTCCAGCCCTGTGAGTTGGAGATAATTACTAGTGGCTTAGAGCATGCTCTAGAACAGACAAAAACTTTAATTAGGCAAATTCTTCCAGGCTTTGCCATCTTCAACACTTACACTGTCAGTGGTTGTTTTCCCAGTCCCATGGTTCTCTGAAGCATCTGGCAGCTCTTTAACTGAACATCGTAACCATCTTTTCATTGTCAATTTATTCACCTTCATCGTGCCTGGTTTGTCCTTTCTATTTCTTCAAATATGGCCATAGAATTTCTTCTATATTTTGTCTTTATTTACTTCTTTTACCTAAACTTGCCTGACTCTTTTTATTATTCTAGTTGTGTGAGCTTTGTTTGCTTCTACTTTTGTGAGTTGGTTTCTCAAACTTCTGTTTAATCAAGCTTTTGGTTTAGGCTATGAAGTTTCTCATCACATTTTTTGGATAGAATATGAAAGTAAACTAACTGTAGTACTTTACTGGTTTGATTGAACACCTCCCAGATTATATAATACCCTTGAAAACAATAAATAAAGTTTTGAGACCACTTGCAGGATACTACTGGTGGTCTCTGTACAAAGAGAGCACAACTGAGGCTTCCTCCTTATATTGTCCAAAAGTGTTGTCTTTATTAATAAAATTTTTGAGTGGGAAACTGAGCTGTCTTAACATGTTTTATTTGAAGCAGTTCCATATTTTTAAAAAAGCAATTGTAATGCTAAAACCTACAGGACACTTGTGGTAATCTGTATAACTCATTGTTTGGCATCCTTGCTGACAGTCTAGGTGTTTTTTACTGGAGGTGCAGTGACATTTTGAGGGGGTCCGTTCTGGTTTAGTTTCCAGCAGATGATGGTTGCAACTGAAGGCAAGGAAAATGTGTGAGGATGGTTATTAAAACAAGGGCGGAGGGGTGTTGGGAGTGTAAACTAACAGGCTGTCCTCGGGACATCTGTGCAGTGGAGTAAGATGCTGTGATGAGCTTTGTTGGCTGTGTGTTTTGTAGTTACAGCTGAAGATCCTTTAAGGTTCTGTATTACGCTGTTGCATTTCCTGCTTTTACTCCAATAAAGGTGTTAAGGCTTTGTCTCAACAGAAGCAAAATCTTTAATCATTAAAAAAAAAAATTAACTTACATGCATGAAGGTGAAAATAAAGTTGTTGCATGCAGAACAATTAAATCTCCATTAATTTTAATATTGCTCAGAAAGAACACAGTTGATTGTGAAAACAGACTGAAAAGAACTGAGTAAGACTATTTCCTACCTGTAGCGCTAAAAGAGGTAGGTTCTTGTCATAAGGGTGAACTAGCTGACTTTAAACTTCGCTCTCTTTCCTCGTTAAACATGAGGATAAAAATAGCATTTGGTGCTGGAACACTTGTTGTGCACTGTGTTGCTGTCTTTCTATTCCTTAACCAAAAGTGTTTTCTGACTGGGAGATAGCCTTGGATTCATACTGCTTATACATATTTGATCAAGTACTTTATCATCTCCCAAACCATGGGAAATCAGCAAGGCTGGCGGAAATGATACAAGCTGTACATGCAGTCTTATTTTGAAATGTGACAGGCGTTATGATGGGAAAGGAAGAGCAAATGTGTTTTTAGCATTTGTGATAAGTACAGCACAGGTTTATACCGTAATCTTCAAGATCAGGGTCTGAGAAGAGACTTCCTATTTAGAAGGGAAAGAAGTTTGGAAGCAGAGAATCATGATGGAGACACCTTTTGTTTCTTTCCCCCTCAGAATGTACCTGTCACTTAAAAAGTGCAATGTTTTTCTGTCTTGAAAATTTTGCAAACTATTACAGCCACTGTTCATTCAGATTTACACTTTCACTCATGTTAATGTACAGCACCAGTACTATCAAAATTCAGTATGAAGTCCTAGACTTGTACGTAATTGAGAGCTTGCTATTCTACCACAGAATATTTTTGTAGTGAAAATGCAACTTAAATGGGAAAAAAAAAGTGCTGCCTAAAACTAGTTGTATGAACAAATTTCAGATTAGTGATAGTGTGTATATTGGTATGTGCTGAGTGGGTTTGCTGGTACCTGGCATAAAAGACTAAAACAGTGCATTCTCAGAGAAAGGTGACATTGGGAAATTTGGTAGCATATAACGTCTAGATGCCAAAAGAACAAAGTATGTGTATTTATGTAATAGTCGAATGATGAAGCTTATAATAAATGTCAGGATGGTAGGAACATGAGGGGGGAAACAAAAGCTTGGGCACTTTATTTTTATGTTTCATGGTGTAAAATAAGTGATTTTCCTGTAATTTCTTTGCCCCAGATAATTTCAGATACTGAAAATTCTTATTCAGCTGAGGGCAGTGTTTTAAAGAAAAAAAATTGTCAAAATAAATTCCATTTTATAACAGCAGAGGTCAGAGTATGTCAAGAGACAGGAGATTAATTTTGCAGTGACACCCAGATTCTGTATGAATTCACACTTTCTAGCAATGCAGGCTCTCAGACTGAGGCACCAGGCTTGCAGGATATTGGCCAGCATAAGGTACACGAGTTTTTAGTAGCATAATCATGGTTACATGTCTTCGTTAAAAAGGCATTGTATAGATTTAACACCTTGGACTTATCACAAGTTGGACTTTCGTTCAGGTTCTTCTGGATACAGTGTGCCTATGTTGTACAGCACAAACAAATCTTTCAGCAAGCAAGTGTTTAAAAAAACTTGATAAATGGGGACAGGAGGAAGTAGTGGGTGATACTTCTCCTTTCTGGAATTATTTCTGATGCAAGAGAATTGTTTATGAAAAGATGTGTTGCTCTGCCTATCTTTGTTTTTTACCATTTAATTATAGAGAAGGCTAGAACACCTCTGCTCTAAATATGAAAGTACTGGTATCCTCCCTCCCCACGCTGCAAATGTGCTGACATACCTGGGTATGGGTCACTGGCAGACTGAGGATGTTGGGTGAGACAGACAACTAGTTTAACTCAATGGGATAATTCCTTTGTTAGCCTGTAAGTGTTGTGCAAGTCATGTTTGAAATGCTTCAAGTTGAAGTTACATCCAACTTCTTGTTCTAACAGAAAATATTTAATAGGATATGTGCCCAATAAAGCCCATAATTTTGTGATGCCCCCAAACAAAATTAAATCTTGCATTGATAATACAAAGTACCATTCCTTTCTCTCTGGAATTTTGAAGTAGAAAAACCCCAAAGCCATCATTCTGCTTTGATAAAGCAGTGACCTAATGTTGGAAGCACTTCCGAGTTTTGTTTTTGTTATGATAGGAAAAGTGTCAACTGCTCTACTGAGCTGTAAATAAAATGGTAAAAAATTTCCTGTAGAAATGGTAATCACGTAGATCAAGCAGCAGAAATTGGCATAACTTCACGCAAAATGTATGGACGAAAACATTTAAATTGGGAGCAGTCTATGCTTTATCTGTTGCTAGGCAAAACTTCAGACATTCTTGAAATCTGCATACCCTAGAAGACAGCTGGTCATAGAAACCATTGTGGCTCAAACCCGAAACGCTTGAGGCATCTTGCCTATGTTAGAAGAAAATCTCAGTCTTCCAGTGCATAGATATTCTCTGTCTATGAAAAACTGTATGGATTACTGATAGTATGTCTCCATTTAATGCATTGTTATTTTTAAAGACAAAGTTAAGCTAGAGACAAAAAATGCATCTGTTTATAATCCAAAAAGTCCATCTTTTCTGTGGTTACGAGGTATAAGCATGATCCTACTAAATGAATAGTAGAGAGTAGTCTTTCAAGACTTTTTATAGCTCTGGATAGATTTTTCTACTACAAGTTGTGCCTTGTGTGTATTTTCTAGGATTATTTTAATTACTGTAGCTGTATCTTTAGGGGCGATTACATGAATATATGTGAAGGAGCCCACTACAGATTGGAAACATTTTTTTCTACACAGGACATACAGTCAGTGTGTCTCTGAGAAAGGATGTATCAGGCATATGGAGATAAATTCTTTAATACACTACTGACTTCTTTTTTGTTCAGAGGGGAACAATTTTTTGTTACCAACGTTGAAGTTTTTTAATGATACAAAAAATTGGATTTTGCGGTTCATATTTTAAATGCTTAATGAGTTGAGTATGGAACCTGCAATATAAATTTTTACCTGTCCTTTGCAGAGTATGGAATTGTTTACAAATGGTCATGAACATTTCTGCAAGGATGTCATAATAAATATAAGCAAATTATAGTTGTCTTCTCTAATAAGGGGGCGATAGGCTTCTTTTGACTAGTAATTAAATCCTGCCTCTGGGCAGTGTACGTAGCAACTCTGTGCAGCTGCTGTGAGAGTCATTCTTATCTTGGGTTCCTCTAAACACACCCAGGCAAGGAGGGAAGCACTCTGTCAAACTAGTTTGGCTCTTTAAATAATTAAATAAATACAGCTGCATTTGCAGAGGAGCAACAAATTGGCTGGAGGAAGTGCCATGGTGGAGGTGGTTGAGTAACGCTTGGGTCATCTGCGATGCTCAGCCTGGATCAGAAGTAATGAGTGATTATGCGGAAGAGGGAAGATAGGAAGGGGGACGTGTTAAAAGAGTTTGGAAGGGCAGCAGTTGTCACTCATGGCTTCCCTTCTGGACCTCTATGCTCTTCACCTTAATTCTTTAATTACAGTGCAGTAGTTATCCCTGTGTGGGGCTGCCTATGACTTTAGCAGCTTCTTCCATTTATGATTTTGCAAACCAAGCAGAAGAGTTCCTTGGAGGAAAAGAGTTGGCTAGTAAACATATTTGGCTTAATAAATACTTAAATGACTAGACCAAAATGTTCCAGTAGAAAAGACATATGATAAGGCAGCGTGGTGCATGAAGAGGGAACTTTTCAAGTCATGTTAAATCATTAAGTAGGGTGAAGTCCTGATTTTGAGGTTGATGGTAGCCTGATCCCTGATTTCTGCCAGCCATGGCATTTCATTTTTGTAAAGGCAAATATATCTCAAACAGACGAGGAGTTAGATCTTGCAGGGAAATACATATATAATTATAAATAATGGGTGAGTACTGTTCACATGACATTGTGTCTGCTGTGAGATGATAGAAGGGAATTGAAGAAAGTGTAGCTAGAATAGGATCCCCTGAAAGCTGTGTGGTCAAGCACAAGAGCATATTAATTTCAGAGTTCTCAAAGCATAAAGACACTTGATGAACTTGCTGCATGTTCCTTTATATTTAAAGGCTCTTAAAGGGCAGCATTCATATTTTAGAACTGTTTAAACACCTAATCAGTGACAAACATTAGCAAAATTTACTGACCCTAAACTTCTTTATTCCTTTGCCCAGACTGATATTCTGCTTCCTCTTTTCAAATGCACGCCATCCTTTTGTGGCTCCCTTGGACTTCCATTTCCTCCACAGCCATCCTTCCTCCTCTGACTGCAATTATTTAATTTCTTTGCCAGAGGCAATTTCTTTCATCTCCTGCCAAGGAGAAGGACTATATATAAGCAAAGATCCTCTTGTCCCATGTCATACCTGATGTCTCTCATTAGATGGTGCTGCGAAGCAGTGGCAGTGGCCTCTGCCGTCCAGCGCTGTGATACAGGAGCTGTAATGTGCTATATTGCTGCAAGCCTTGTGAAAGGGAGCCTTTGAAACTCTTGGTCCACGCATAGTGCTTTTCAGATGTCCCAATATAATTATTTGTATGTGTTTATATTCCTTTCAACTTCATATTTTAAAAATTGCAATAAACACCCAGAAAAAAAACCCAAAATACAGTTTTTCTTTGTGTCACTGTTCTTACCTACTTCTTCTTACCTACTCTTGTATCTTGAAATGCAAACATAGTTTAGAAAGTCTCCAACTACTAAACAAGAGCTTTACAATCTCACTTTTCTTTTTATGCAAACAGGTCAGATCTGTGGAGTTCTTTTAAGCTAATCTTTCCCCCTGAATTATTCAAACTCCAGAGAAGAGCATACTATTTTTCCAGCTGAAATTCAGTATTAATTTCAGTGACTTCCACCTGATGGTTTGCTTCTACATAACTGTTGCTAGATAATATGGAAATTTCTAACTGGCAATGTTTAAGCACTGCAATTAATGCCAAGTGCCATAGTTTACTGGGAAGTGAGGTTGTGACTGTTTTTTCCAGACTCTGTCATGACACTAATTGCCAATATGGTGTCCTTTGACCCCGTTAAATGTTCATTTCCTCACAATTACTTTGCTTGCTGTCCATCTGTTGACTTGTTAATGAGCTAAGAAAACCTGGTGAAATGGCTTGAAAACCAGTGGGTGTAGGAGAGAGAGACATGTAAAAGTCAGGAGATGTGGGGACAGAAGGTAAGATGTGATGACAAGGCTGTTGGTTCCCCAAACCCCATGGGTGCACAAATGGGTGTCTGTGTGAGAGAGAAAGAGGGGTGTTGGTCAGTACTTTTGGCTGAAGCAGTTCCATGCACATCTCAACATCTCAGTATGTGTGTTGCTCCAAGTACTGTTTCCAGTAAAGGCTGAAAAATCTGAAAAGATCGACAAATCTCCAGTAATAACAAGAAATTACTTCCATGCATGAATAACCCTTCTAAACATGCAAAAGCAATTGTATCTGAAGCATTTCCTTTTTGTGTGTGCTTTGTTTTATCTGATGCCTTTTTTCTTCTCTTGCTGAATGTCATTTTGAGACCTTGTGGTTAGCTCCCTGGTTTGCTCATGGCACCGGCACTGCCCTCTGGAGAAGCACGTGTATTTAAAATATATGGAAAATCAAAGGATTAAATGCACCCAGGATCAAGGCAGTGGATTTGTGAGAGTATTGTAATCTAGGGTAGAAGCATGCTCTGCTCTTGACCACTTCATCTGGTATCTCTGTGCCACTTACATAAATAATACCAACAGGGACCTGCTTGTAAATAGCAGATTTTTAGCATGTTTTTTGTAATCAGCATAAGCAAATATACTGTTTTCTTTAAAGTCCTTCCTTTAAAAATAGATGCTAGCGAACTAACAGCCTGTATTGAAACTTGAAGCATATACTCTGACTTGGAATGATAATAGTGGTAAAACTGAACTTAGGAAATACAATCACCCAAAGGCTTTTTATAGTTTGCATTTATCTTTTGTTCTAAATGAACAAAATCAAAATATTTAGAGATTCAATTATAGTGAAATGGAAATATTATTTAAAATAGTGAATATAAAGTAATAGATTAAATGTTAGACAAATGTGATTTTTATTATCACTATTGTTTTATGTTAGTATTGCAAGTAATGCCTCTATTTGAATTAAAGCTTGGAAAAAAAGAATCCATTTTTTTTCTTGTTCACTTGAAACCAAAGTGCTGCAGTTGTCATAGATTTTATTTTCCTCCTTTAGCAAAGGAAATTATATGGACAGATTTTGCATAGAGGCTTTTGGGATGTTCAGACAGTAAAATAAAAAAACTCCATCCCAAAAACCTCTATGCAAAAATCTGCCCATATCGTAATCTCTGCTTATCATTTCTTCTCTTATTTCAGTTGATGGCTTTTCCAGAAACAATTCCTTCATAATTCTTGTTCCTTGGGTATGTTTAGCTGTTTTCTATGGCAGAAAGAAACATCAAAGTGTAGTGTACCCCACCATTTTACTGTGAATTACTTGAAAAAGACAATTGTCAGTATATTTTTTTTTCATACTTATGGAATTCAGTGGCTGCTTTCTGCTTGTTTCAGGGGTGAACAGAATGTTTGAATATTTTTTTCATGACTTTATCCTTTTCTCTATTTAATAAGGAACATTTATGGCTAAGGAGCCAAATGCCACCATTCTTTTACCCACAACCCACAGAAATAGCATGGAGCTCCACTGGAAATTTTTAAAATAATAATGTTACTCTTCTGTTCTCTTGGGAAGATGCATAAATACCCACTTTTATTTAACTGAAGTTAGTTTTAAATACATATGAGAAAGTAAATGGTAAGTTGAAATTGGCATACATTACTGGAGGCGATGGCTTTAGAGTTTGTGCACTTTTAAACTATTTATGGAATAAATAGTTTCCCAATAAATCAGATGTACCTGTAGAATTACAGCAAAGTGTCAACGATTTCTTTTTTTCAGAGGCGCCTAGTCATTCAAATTTCACTTTGCATTTGCAAGTTTCATGTCTTACTGGTACAACTACCTCCACCTAGTTTGTGCTGCCCGTATCTCCACATACCGTGACCCTCTTTTATCACACAGAGAACGTATGTTGGTTTTCCTAGTTTGACACCTGTCAGTACAGTCATCAAGATAAACAGGAGTAGGCTTATTCATCTGGTTTTAATTTGTGGGATGATCTTGTTTGTGGGGGAGGGAGGAAAGCTTGATTTGATTGATCCCACATGTTTATTCTTGCTCTTTCTGCAGCAGTGTTCCCCTAAGTCAGGGATTCCCTGAACTGTTGGAAGAAAAATTTTACTTTCATCCTTCAAGTTGTGTTTCTACATGTGATTTGACAGAAAAGCTGAAAAGAACAGAGTATAAGCAGCTGATGAGCAGAGATCTATGCTTCTCACACCTGCTGCAGCAGTAATCATGTCCTTTCTTGCTTGCCCCTTCTTCATTGTTTTTCTTCATCTTTTGTAAAAAATGTAGTTGTATGTTATTTCAGGAGTCTTGGCATGTTTGTCCAGAAGGCATACCACAATAAGATCCCATCATTATGTTGATGATAGAAAATAAGAGTTAAAGACTTCTTCAATAATCAACCATTTCCTTTTATAAAGATCTGTTCTGCTTTGTTATCATAAGCATTTCTGAAAAATTACCATATTCTCTGAAATATAATGATACCTGGGGATTTGGAGGAAAGAACTAAACAGGGGAATACAGCTTTTCATTGAGCAATAGAGCGGGAATTACTCCAACTGAAAATCATTAGTGTTGAAGATATAAAGGGGAACATTCACATGGTCCAGCATAAATGATCAATGGCAAAATATTCACCTTCAGCCTTCTTACTTTTGCTGTGTGGTTAAGTTATATGAGATTTATATATAGGTATTTTTCTTATTATTTCCAGCCACTGTAGTTTTTTTCCTCAGTGGAATCATGCCTGTCATGGATTTTAGCAGTGAGGTGTGAGGATTTGAAATTATGAGCTTTCCTTTGTAGAAGTTCAGGCCTTGCTCTTGACTCTTGTGCAATTGTTAGGTTGGGCAATGTCATCATTTCATTGCTGGAGAGCTGACTGGGAAAGCCTCTGTGGGCACCAACTTCTTGAGCACTTGTTGACTGGCCTCTCAGGAGTTTGTTGGACTGTGAATTAAATTGCTGATTGGAAGGGAAGATAGCAGTGTGGTTTCCACAATTACCTTAGCTGCTTTGGACCTGGCATCTCTGCTGCTACCAGAAGGGAAATACCAACAGTATTTTTCCATAGATAGAAGATACAAATGCCTGCTCTTTCTGTACATCTTCCCAGGGCTCAAAGTTCAGGGAGACAGATCCTCCTTGCCTCAACAATGAGCTGCTCTTTTGTACTGCTTGACCTTGAGGAATCTATTCATCACTGTGGTTGGGCTTTTTGCTGCAGTGTCAAAGGTTTTCTACCCAAATGGCTGATTTTGCCACTTGTGTTTACGATTGTGTGCAGTAACCCTCTATATATGGCTCCTACTATCTGCTCTTTGGGAGGCATTTGGATAAAGCAAATTACTAAAAGAGAGTAATGGGGCAATATTAATGTGTTTTTGGCTTGCATTTCTAATAAAGAGGAAGACCCAGCTGGGAGCAGAAAATTGAATGGGAAGTTTGTAAATGCCAGACAGCACTAGCTATTTACTTCAAAGCATAATGGCAACATTTTCTGACAGCTACTGCATATGCTGTTCAAAGACAAGCTCATATTCTGCATGGTGTTTAAATGGGACTACAAACAGCCATGAAAGGAGGAGGCAGGACCTTGGGCAGAACATCTGAATGCAGGAGAGAGAAACATCCTTATTGCCTTCTGTATTTATTTTTTTGATGTTGCTCTTCTTTTGTGATATACACAAAAGATAAAATTTGTCAAGCTGAGGTATGGCAAGTTTCTGAAAACTGTATATAAAATGCAGTGGAGTTAAAATACCATAAGACATGTTGTGAATCTACTTCCAAGCCTGGCCAAACCACAGATGCCAGCAGGTTGGGAGTTGCCTGCATGCTTACTCGTTGGCTGGGTTGTAGCCCATATATCAACTTGTGCATCTTATGGTAGCAGTGCCATTCTAGAGTGATACATTGAATGAGGGTGGTTAGAGCCAAACCGGTACTGTAAATGGATGGAATTATATAAGCATGGAGCCATTTGCCATGTAGTCTGATCCAGATTTGTGGTAATGGGTAGGGGGAGGAAAGGCCATTGGAAAGGTAGTAACTCGAACAGGAACGTGTATGGGAGGTGATCAGCTGAGGCAGGCACTGTGACAGAAACTGGCAAGCACAGCCAAAATTCTGTACTGGGGGATGGCACCATTGCAACACACTTGTATTGTTGTCCCAGTTCCCTAGAGAACACAGGCAGTCCTCTCTGCAGCATGATAAACATGGCTTTGCTTGCTGCAGGCTCTGCTGGGGACCTGAAGTTGATAAATCGGTGTACTATCCTTGAGGTTGCTATCAGATTAATTACTTGCCCTGTGGGATCCTGGCATAAGCCTGCCTTCAGGTAGTCACTACCGTGCGTGGTTCAGTATCTTTCTTGAATCTTCCATCCCTCACCTACAGCCCTGAATCAGGGAGTGGTGTGCTTCGTGCTGATGCACATAAAATTTCTTCCAAACTGATGTGCAGGGCGCTTGCATGGTTTGAGATGGTGTAGTCTCCATGGAGCAGGGGAGCTCTGAATGAGGTCGAGAGAGCAGGCTGGAGGGCATCATTCAGATTACAGGCTGAGCATGATACAGTGCTGCCTCCTTGTTTCTGAGCAGCCAACAGTTTTGTGATGGGGAACTGGTCAGCCAGCATGCCTGTGTATCTGGTATGATTCTTGCATTGGATGGGGAGAGTCTGGCTGTGGTGTTTCCATCACTGCAGTGTTAAATTGAGAAACCTGCCAGTCCCTTGCACTTTGAGTTTCATGTGATGGTAAACATCTGCTGGCCTGTGGTAGAGCTGCCTTTTTTGCTAAAGCCATTTAAACTGGTATAAACCATGGAAGCAACTTGTCATGAACTCCCTTAGTATTTTTTTACTAAGACCGAAAATTCTTTCAACTTTGGATAGCTTATAAGGCAAAGAAGATCTGCTTTATGATCACCTATATTTGACCTCTAGTATGACAAGGCAAAGAAATGTACTTAATGTTCATATTGGTACTGAGGCATATATATATTATTCAGTGCTATGTGCTTTTTGTTCAGTCTGTGATGATTTTGATGTCATACTATCCTCAAAATGGTTGATCTTTGGTTATTTCTTCTTGAATTGTCTCCTCCTACAGGAATCACAGCAAATATGAAAATAAACTAGCCCTCTGTATGTGTAAACATTTTTTAAATGTTGAAATTTCAGTAAAGACTTGATTTACATACTGTTTGAAGTAAATTGGTTGGACCTGGCAATTGTGAGTTACCAAAGTATTAGGGGACGCTGTCCTTCAAAAACAAAATCAAACTGTTTTTTAGCAGCAATTAAATGTGATTTTATGATGCAGCCTTTAATTATGTCATTGCTCTCTTTATATAAAAAAGCAGTGAAAGAAGAATCATACATTCAGCTAAATGAAGGAGGGAAAAGAGACATAATTTGGAAAGAGGTGTTCAAACATGGATAAAAATCACTTTTACAAGATATTTTCTCTATTATTTGGTGGCTCACATGGCCTAAGTGGTTGAAAAATTGTCCAAAATCAATTATGCCTATTACATAAGAGTACCACACCCAGTATAACCAGTTTTAATGAATAAACAGTGACTCAGAAATCGCAGACATAGTTTGAAGATGTAATATCTTAGGGTGGGATTGACTTGGTCTTACTCAGGTTCTTAAAAGTCAGGGAACTCTGAGCTACTCTGTGTATTTCCAATTTTTTAAATTATATGTATTTCCTCTGTACGGTATAATGGTTACAGCTGAGCTTGATGCCCTGCACTGGCTATGAGCCAGGTGAAAGTCCAAGCTGAGAAAAGTTCTCAGCCTCTGTACAAAAGCAGGTTTTAAAATGGAGTACTTATTTTTGTGACATCAACAAATTTAACATGTTGTGCAACTTGGAAAATGTTTCAGTTTCAAGCACCAGTGTTAAATTGGTCCTTGAGAATATCTTTTAATTACTTAATTATTAGTTATCCTTTGAAAGTCAATATTCATGAAAGCTAACTTGGCAGTACCAGCGCTTTTATTTTAATATCAACAAAGCACGTAGTAGTCAGAATCTGTGGGTCACAAGATTGGTCTGACAGCTCCATCCTGTATATCCAATCAGTGTTGATTGCTGCAGTTGCTGCACAAATAGCTTAGTCAAAATGCTTCCCATGTAACATCTTCTAATGTAATTTTAAGAAGTCTGCAAGTCTAAGAGAAGCATTTACAACCTTGTACTCAACTTGGACTCCCTTACTGTTCAAGGATGGCTTCTAGTTACCTGAGGTCATGTGCCTGAAGACTTTGTGGTAGTTGAAAATGTTCCACACACCGTTTTGGAGACTGAGGTATTGGGTTTTTCCTGTGGAAAAGACCACAAGATGCTCCATGAAAACATGATGATGCACTACAGCATGGCACTCTTGTGTTCCTGTAAAGGGGCTATGGTGAAGTTGGCACATGTCTTCAGTGGCACATGCTCCTTGATTTCTTGGGTGTAATTTTTTGAGGAGTGTAGGCCTTAGCCACACGCTGCAGTTCCAGGTCTTGTTTTCCTTTTTTTTTTTTTTTAAAAAAAAAAAAAGAATTTCAGCTTGAAGGTTGTTTGTGGATATAGAAGACATTGCCAGCTTGGGATGAGCCGAACTCTAGTTGAAGGAAACACATCATCATCTGTTGCATGAATGATTTACCAGTAAACTCCCTATAAACCCAAACATTTGGACTGTGTAATCCTGTAGATGTTGGCAACAACTCCAAAAGAAGAGTAACTTTTGGACTCTAAGAATTGATTGGAGTTTGAAACATAACCATAAAGCTAGATCCCAGTCCTACAGCCTTTATATACAGTACTTATATACTGCTTTATGACATGGAAATGTAAAATTTCTAACCTGCAGAATGAGGTGGGTAATTTATAACCTGTATTCCTATTACCTAGGAAACATAAATACTTGTATTTAAACTTCCAGTGCTATTATGTTACATTGGCTAGTTTCCTTAAAAATATTATCACTGAATATATCAATTTGGAAGCAAAATACTGTTTTATATTTGAGATAAGGGTAATTTTCATACTCTGTTTTTAAGTAATTATTGAAAATTATATTGAGAAGATACAACCTCTACTTTTCTGTCAGAATAGACTGTTACATGAATATTGTATAAAACGCAGTTCTCCCAGGGGAATCAGTATCATCCTTTGTTGTTGAAAGTTGGGGTGTGTGTGGTTTTTTTCTTTCCCTTAATTTTGAATTTTCTCTTACCTTGAGTTGGCGTGCCATCATTCATCCTCTGTCATTATTTGTTAAATCCTAGGAAAAAACCCCTTAAGCCCAAAAGATTTTTGTAACATCTAATTTGGTCCTCAGTAGGGAGATTGAACTTGCAGCATTTGAATGAAAAAAAAAAACCCCAAACCCTATGTTAAAACTAATTACTTAAATTGTAGGATTTCTGGTGTTAGTATACATCCCTTTTGCAATTCAGAAAAAAAATAATAGGGTGATAATGTAACATACCATAAAAGAGCTACATCTTCTCCTTTGCTTTTTTTACCAAGCACTGCTCATTTGTTTCACTACTAATTTCCTTAATTACTGTGGTAACCAGTAGCTTTGCTCTGGATTCACACAGGTTCCACAGCACATTTAACTATGTGCCTAAAGTCCTGCACAGGATTGAGGATGGTCAGGATCCCCAAAAGGAGGCTCATAATCAGCTGGTGACTGAACCTGGTGATCTCTTAAGCTCAAATAAATACACTTCCTAGTGTTTGATTTCTTTATTCAGCTGGGATAAAACCTCTCTTTGGGACTGTTTACAGAATATTGTCTCTTCTTCTGACTTGCGTGTGGGTTATTAATCTGAGTGTTTAGAAGAAATCTGCCAAATTTGGTCACTTCAAGGAATGTGAGCAGAGGGAGGATCTAGCAGTGACTTCAAGTGAATATAGACTTGAGAAGTGCTATGTTGATGATCTTCTTGGAGAAGAGAGCTAATGGCAGGAGTAATTTTTTTTTTTTTTTTTTTTTTGGTGTGGACAACTTTTCTGCAAACACATAGGCAATGATTTTAGCATTGGGTATCTCATGTCTTTAATAAGATATTGTTCTTGTTCAGCACTTTTTCACTCACAATATAAAAAGCAGTCCCATTAGTATAGTCCTTCCACTTGCCAAGTAATGGGAATTGATGTGCACATCGTAGTGCAGACTTTGACAGAGTGCTTCTTTAGTCACACTGCCTTAGGTGCAAGTGGCATGAAAAAAACCCCTCCTATTAAAATACTTTTTGCCAGATATCATGAATATACATGCTGTAACATGAAGTAGAAGATAAAAGACCTTCTCTCTCTTTTGCACTTCTGTTTGAAATGTATTCTATGGATTTCAGTGTAACTGGTATTGCTTTAGAAAGTAATAAGTATTCCCACAGAATATAGCTGAAGATTGATCTACACTAGAGGAAACTACTTTAAGATGTTGGATCTAACTTCTTTTGAGGCATAAAGAACTGGCTTTTAAATACCTATCCCATACTAGTAATTTCTGGGGTTAATTTCAAAAGAAATAAGTGTTGAATCAGTGTTTGTTTGTTTTTTTGTTTTGGGTTATTTTTAGTACTGCTTAGATACTCTTGCTAGTCCTGATTTTGTGCACGTGTCCAATTAACTCTCAATTGTTACTCTTTCAGGCAGTTACTGGCAAAAGCTTTGGAACCAAGGACTTTCGAGCAGCTCTAGAAAATGGAGTCCTGTTGTGCGAGTGAGTATGGACTTACCTATATAAAAATTCTTCAGGTTAACATCAGGGGCCACTTTCCTTCCTGGCCTCTGAAATTTTTTTTGAAGTACCAAAAGTATTTTGTAGTAAGTAATTCTTTTTTTCCCCCTTTTTTAATACCTGTTGTTTGTTGTGGTAAGTAAAAGCTTTTGGACATTCTCTTTCTAGATCTGGCTGTGTTGTCCCACACACTTCTTTCTGCAATACCGAGAGATCCTGCTGATCCTCTGGCCAGTTGATTGATTTTATTGGGTATAATGTCCATGTTACCACTGGGCTTTCTCTTTGGCTTGTGCAAGGTGGTGTGGACATGGCTGGGATTAAAGCACTTGGTAACCCTTGTACCCATTGTTTTTTGGGTTTGTTCTTTTGTTCTCCATCCTCAGCTCCTGAGTTTTGGTTCTGTAAATCCTGAAATCTATCTGTGCCTACCAGAGAACTTTACACTTTTTACAATTTTTCTTTTTAAATGTACTACCTTTCAGAAATGAACTTTGCAAAATTGTCAGTTGAAGATAACAGGCATTTAATTTCATATGTCTATTACTTATTGCTTTCATGGTTGCATCCAACTATCTCAATAATATTGAACCTGTGGAATGTCTTTTGGCCTCCTTTATAAAAACACAGTTTTAAAAAACCCCAGAAAGTATATAGGGTGATAAAAATAAACAGACTGGGTCTCAGCATAATGTGGAAATATTTTGTCATATATGTGACTATGCAGTCCAGATTTCAGTACTTTCTGGACTGGCTTACTGTTTTCAACAACAAACTCTGACCTTGGCACTTTCTGCGGGAAGCGTCCTTGTGCTTATATATTGCAGGCTTGGCACTAATGGGGCTTGTCTAGTTTCGTTGTTAGACTGAGTCAGAGGTGTAAAATGTCCACTCATCAAGTCTCATCCACATATCTGTAATTGCTTTTGTACTTACTGGAATAGGTTTCCAGGACTGGAAGTGGTGCTAATCCTTTAGTATTTTAAGAAACAGCAGGTGTAAATGTCATTAGAACACCAGTGCAAGTGAAATCTCATTAGAGAACGACTTGGGTTTGTAGAAAAAATACCACAAATGTCAGAGCCACTCTAAAATAAGTTCAGCCAAGCTAACTTTCAGAAATTACTTACCAAGGTTCAATTCTCTGAATTTTTTTTCCTATGTGTAATTTTTTCCTTCTGTGAATATTACTGTGTTTCCTGTCCTCGCTTTTATTTTTCTTTGGGCCCTTTACCCATCTGGTCCTGTCTCACAATTACTTCTGCAGTTAACTTTGTGATATGAGAAGTTAATTAATTGTCAATAATCTTGTAGAGGTGGATGATATAGCTTCACTGCTTATGTGATTAAATGTTATTGAGTGTGAATGTGGTAATAAAAATAGCTTATACTTTTAATACGAAGGTGTTTCTTCAGGTATGTGTTTAGTGGGATTTGTACGTTGTATTCAGATGTAACTTTTAAATAGTGTACTTAAGAATCGGCAGTTAACTGTTGCATCCTAATCCTCTGATATCTTAATTGTTGACACTTATTTGGTGAAAGAATGAGCCTCCATCTGCCAAATGCAAATCAGTTAAATTTATCTGTAATTAATAGTAATGCAAGAAAAACATCCTGTAATTTCTTCAGCTGAGCAGCTTGCCTTAGGAGGCATGCAACTTTTGTTTAAAGCAAAAAATGCCTCATTATGTTGTAGTAAATCATATAGCTGTCCTGTTAAATTCTCCTGATAATTTTAAATGTGACATACTTGAAGTACAAAAAGGACTGATTTTTGTAGAAATTCTGTGGAAACAGAAAAGAGCAGATGACAAAAGCTTTCAGATGTCCAATTTTCTCCCACGGCAGTATAGTACAGGATCTTAAATAATTGAGATAAACTAGGAATTATGTTGCCCTTTTACATGCTTCACCTGTGGCATGGCTAATTTAGTGTACATGGATATATTGTTTCTGGAGATTGTATATTTGACTAAAACTATAGCAGGTAAGACCTATACTTGCACCACATACTCCTGTAGCAGTCCAGTTGGTGTGTTTGTCCTACGCTTGACCGGGGTGCATGTTCACTGAATGATCAGTAGTTGACAAAATAAAGCCTCTTATATTTTACCAGATCTCATGTGCATACATTAGAGGAAGAAATTCACTGGAGTTTTTCTGATCACATGCTACTTCGTGTTCTTCAGTAAAATAAAGCAAATAACAATGATGCATTTGGAAGATTAAAAATAAAAATGGGGAGGGACTCAACCCTTTTGTTTTTTCCTATTCTGTCCCAACAGATCACTTTTTTTTTCCCCCCTGTGTGGAAGTCATCAAATGGGTTTTGTTTACTAAATGACCTAGTTCAATTGAAAAGTCTCAGGACCTGCAGCCCTTATTTTTCTTTCTGCAGGCACTTAGAAATGTATCCTCTATTTCAGTGTGTGTGGGTAAACTGTTCCTTGTATTTGTTTTCCAATTATATTTGCTGCTTGAGGTAAAAAATATTTTTTCCCCACATAGAGTTTTATTTAAACTCCAGGTCTTGTCTCTGCATTGGTGTGGGTAGATGACAAAACCTTGCTGATGCTTTGTCTGGCCAGACAAGCAGTGACAAGAGGGAGGAAGTCAAAACCCCTCAAAGATATATAGGCTGATGAAGTCTGTGGGATGTCGTGAGGTCCTCATTCTCTATGGACCCTGTGGTCTCTAATTTGGTGAGCCACAATACTTCTCTATCTCTGTGACTGAAAACCAGGGTAAAAAGTTGCAAGGAATCCTGTGCCTCATCCTCACTGCAGGACAAGGTATGCATCTGGACTTGTGTATTCGACAGTGATGTGTTAGTCTGTCCTATCTTCTCAGTTTAATTAGGAATTTTATATAAAGAGTGATATCAGCTGACTTCTGACGGAGACTGAAAATGACTTGTGCATGTAAAATCTATGTGCCAAAAATGAGGATTGCCCACAGCATATTGAACTTGGTAGCATTATGAAAACAGTTTGTTTCTTGCCCTCACAGGAGTATTAGTGCTTTCACACTGAACTCAGGAAATCAATATTCTGGTACATTTTTGACAACTGCGTCAGAACTTTTATGTGAAGAAAATCTTTAAATAGGAAATTTGAGTCTGATTATCATCACCACCCATGTAGCAGAAGCATAGTTCCATTTCTGCCCACACCCACCCAGGCACCTTCTTTTCTTCTTTCTCAGTTTGCCATTCTCAGAAATCACTTTGTGTGTGTGTGTGTGTGTGCGCGCGCGTGACTTGTCTCATTTTTGCTTCTATAGTCTGTTGTTGCTTGTCACTTCTTGGGAGTGTGTTAATAGGTTCAGATCTAATTCATTCAAATCATGTTTAGTTAGGGCCATATGCAAAGTATTTCTTACTAAGCGTGGATGTTCATGCATCATCAAGTACAGTAGATTATGTAACAGAAAATTGTATAACTTTTTTTTTTTTAGTTTGATTAACAAGATCAAACCTGGCATCATTAAGAAAATAAATCGCCTGTCAACTCCAATTGCTGGCTTGGTAAGTAATGACATCAAATCTATTATCTGGAATATGACACCAAGTGCTCTTTGTTTTTAAGGAGCACTCTCTTGCCTACTCTTCTTACATCGTCTTCTGACAAAAACCTATGAGCTTCTAAAAATTTTAGCTCCATTTTCATTTTTTATTTTGTTTAAAAATTGTGCCACTTATACATTGTCTTAGACCACAAAGATTACCTAATCTGTGATTCAGATCTGTAACTTCAATCATCCTGTCACTGTGTGAAGCTTCATCATTCCCAGATGTATCAAGCACTGGCTTCTGTGCACAAACCTCTGCAGCATTACTTGTCTTTGTTTAAAGGCCACCATCCTGTCTTACATTCACAAGCCACTTCAGACGTCCCTTTCTTAGGGAATCGGCAAAGTAGGAAATGTTATGTATAGTTAAAATATTTTTAGAACCTGTTTCACTCCACCCACAGCAAAGCTTCAGTTGCATTAGAATAACTCTGATGCAAAGATCTCTCTTCAGGCTTCAGTTGAGGTATTTGCCGATGTTTTGGCTGTAAATCACATTTTTTGGGGAGGGAGGGGAGAGATGAATGTAGTCATATTCACAGGAAATTTAAAAGATTTTCTGTATGCTGTTTTGAAAATTTGCTGCCCAGAGACTGTAGGGTAAGTTTTGTAGCCATTTAACATCAGAAACCCTTTTGTGGGTTTCTTTCTTTATCATTTTTTTCACTACAGCAACCTTACTGGCTATTCAGTCCTGTCACTGGAACTACTGGTCTCATATTAAAAGATCTGAGGTGAACAGGGACATATGCATGACTCCTGAAACAAATGGAAATTCCCACCTTATGATAAACGTGCAATCTCAGTGTTAACCTGATTTCTTAGTAGGAGTAGAATGCAAAACTTCTCTAGCGACTTTTATTTGTATGTTTTAATGGGGTGAGCCAATAAAACATTGGCTTTTGCTGGTCAACCATGTAGCTCATTGGAGAATAAGTGCAGTTAACTTGATTGGAGGTCATAAGATTGGGTTAAATTGCCATATATTACTATTGTACAAGCTGAGAACATGCATTTCCACATCAAATGAACACAGAAGGTATTAGTTGCCTTTGTCCCAGGAAAAGCTCAGGTATAAGGCTTGCAAGTAAGACTGCTGCACATTCTTTTCTTGTGAGACATACAGAGAAGAATTCAAATGAAACCAAAATAATTCTTGGGAGGACAGTACAGTTATTTGATCAGCAGTTTGATTGCCTAAATGGCCTCTAAAGTAGCCATTAGATTCAAACCAGAAAACCATAGGCTAGATTTCATTTTTGTGGTGATTTGAGCATTGTCTTGAATCATAACTGTAAGAACTTCTTTTTATATGTGATTTTTTGTTTTCAGATGCAAAAATATGGAGTATTCATTTGGTGTGTGTTTTATATCCTACTTTTAGTGTTTTAGTTGCTACAAGTCTTCAAAAATCAAGGAAAGAGGAGGAAAGGTGAATGATTCTTGTAAATCAAGATCACTTAGTGTTATTGTTGTTAAAATGTGACTTAAAGCTAGTAATTGAGAGAGCTGATGTTTTGTGTTGACCTGTGGAAAATGTTTTACATAAATATTGCAGTTTCAGGAGACGGTGCTTATGGTGACAATAGTGGGAGTCTGGTTTTTCCAGACTTGAGGAACCTACTCAGTTAAACCAGCTTTGAAGAGTCCAGCTTTTGTCCTGGCATGTAAAACTCAAACTGAAACTTCTAGGGGTTTGCATTTATAAAAAAGCAGACATTGATACCTGACAGGCTCAGGATACTGTGGTTAATGAATCGTAGGATTTAGGGATGGATGGAGTTTTCTAGGGAATTAGCCAGTAGGATTGCTTTCCACACTCTGGAAATACTTTCATTGCTTGTAAGTTTGTTCTCCCACAAATTTGTTTCTTGTGTTTTCTGTGGTTTCATATGTATTATGTATACTTCTGTGGCTCTCACTTCTGTTTTCAGTGTCTTTCAGTCTTGCACTAATTGGTCCCTAGCAAGCCTTAATGAGACTTAGAAATCACAGTTGGTTGGGGGACTTCTTTATTTTTCTCCTTTTTTTTTAATCCAGATGGACATTCTAATATCAAGAGACAGTAGGGGTTTTTTTTGGTAAAGCATAAAGAGATGCTGCGATTTTTTTTTTTTTTTTATTTGGGTCCTGCAAATAGGGTAATCTGAATATCTTCTGATCATGTTCTTTCTACAGCTTCTTCATGGTCCTCTAGACTCATGTCCTGATGTCCATTTTCAAAACATTTTATGCATTCATCACTGGGTAATTAACATCCATTTCTCTCCTGACTTTTCTGATTAAAAGAAAATAACCCTGCTGTGTTCTTGACAGGTTTGTGGCAGTCTGATTATCAGAAGGAAACAAATGCTTTGAAAGACATCTTGTTTTTCTTCCCCTTTTTCCCCCTTTTGTTTTTCTTTCCCTCCAGGAATTTCTTCAGTTTTGGTTTTGTTCCCTAGAGAGTTAATATATTTTACTTCCATATAAGTATGTCATTTAGGCATTGTGTTCACATCAACTACTTGACAGGTTATTTTCAGCAGTACAGAAATGCAGTGTTGAATAGATGTTTTTGGTTGAATCTGCAGAAGGGTTTAATTATATTGTTTCTTTGACTTCATGGTTATTTTGAAAACAAATTGAGTCAAATAGTGAGTGAAAGCCTATAGGAATAATGAAGCATTCTGGTTTTTGTGGAATATTGTGTGCCATACTTTTTTTTTTTAATTGAGTTAGGGTGAGATGCTGCTTTTAATGAAATAAATGCATTATTGATTTATGTCATATTTACTTTTATGACACCTTACTTATAATAAAATCCGAGTGGGGCTTTATATTAGCAGGATTGTCTCAGCTCCAAGCACATTTTAGACAACTGAAAGTGTTAGCTTTCATCTTTAGTTTGATTATTCTGCTGCCTAGTGATTTTTCAAGTGTGAATTGCAGTGGTTCAGATACAATCATGATGGAATGGAAAAACAAAATACACATGTTTTGATGATTAAATACTCAAATGAAACTTGGCATTCAGTTAACGAAAAATGCTTAATTGATACCAGGAAAATTTAAAAAAATTGATTAAACTTCTCCCCAGTTTGGCATGGCATGGGAAACCTGGGCTGTAGCTGCTGTGGGAGGGTTTGTAAGAACTACTTGGGAAGGAGACTTAATCTGGCCATAACTTGGTATCCATCTAGAAACTTGTTGCTCCAGTCCCTTCTGAGGCATGTACCTCCCATGGTTTGGGTGAGATCTAGCCATCATCTTAGCTGTGTTTGCGCATTAATTTTTGTTCCAGTTTGGAAAACAGAACTGCTGGGGGTGAGTCCCAGAGTGGCTGCAGGAAAAACTGGTGGTCAAAGGTGGGTGACTGAAGAAACATCCGTGCAGCTCTTACGGTGGTTTCCTGGACAGTGAGGTGTGCCAACTGTGGGGTGCAAGGGACTAACTCCAGCAGTAGCTGTAGAAAGTTGCCACTTGCAGCAGGTTGATTTTTAACAGCATATGGCAGATTTTGGAGACAGTGATGTTCCCAGAGGTGTCCTGAAGGGATTGAACTGGGAGGTTGCTATTGGTTTGTTTGATTTAATTTTGGCCATTTTTTTAAAATACCTTTTAAAACCTTTGCACTACAACAGTTGCTGGAAAATGAAAATTTAGTTTCTGATTATGGGTCAAACTGTGCGAAATACACAATTTGTATAAAGAGCAATGCATATATTTTCCCCAGTATAGCAGAGAGACAAGCAAACTGGTACAGAGTAGCAGTTCCTCAAGCCCTCAGGCATTTCTAGGGGATATGGGAAGGGTAACAGAAAGATCAGAGGATTGTGGAAGCTGAGATTTCATTATGAACAACAGAGAAAGTGCAGTCTGCGCTTTCTCACCTAAAAATCCACTTTTTCTGGTCCATACATGTGTGAAACAGATAGGTTGTTTAAAGAGAATTACTCAAATTGATAAATCTCGCTATGTTCAGATCCTTCAAAATGTTTTTCCTTACAGCTCTTGGGGAATAGGGGTGCTGAAAATAAAATAAATCCTTAATAAAATCAAGTCTAAAGGAAAACTGTTTCCTCAAAAAAAATAGAGTTCTCAGTTTGAATCCCAGTACCTGAGATGGTTTGTATGCAATCACGTGAGGGCAAGGACTTAATGGTTTGACAACATATCCAACAAGGCTCTGCTGAGCATTTTCAGAGGTGAATCTCTGGCTGCAGCACCATTGTTCTCCAGAAGCCTCAGTTGACTGAACACAGAGAATCATAAACTAGAATGAAAGTCACAAGACATCATGAGACAGTGAGAAGATGAATGAGTTATGTATAGTTTATGCAAGCTCAACATATCTGTCAGAATAATACATTGCTCAGGTGGAATAAATGTACTCTCTTCAGCAAGGCAGAGTTTTAGTTAAAGTATAATTCCAACTGGGACAAGGTGGTGAAGCAAAGAGTTGGTATGTCTTTTGGAGAGGGGTAGTGAGTGCACATCTTGCTGCCTTGCAATATACCGATTCAATCTTCTAAGACCATCTATATCTTTGCAGTTCCTATGAGTCATGTGGAAGTGCAACGCTTTGCACTGTGGTTGGGAAGCCTTTCCTCACCTCAGAGATGTGAGGGCTGTGATCATAGGACAGGGCAGAATAAAAAGCTGTGGGGTTTTCAGAATTGTAAATGAAATGTCATTAGCACTTTTGTTTCGAGTTGGTCCACAATTTCAAACAAGTCGAGATGTTGCTAACCCAGACTGTCTCAGTGTGAGGGCTAGATGAGTATTAGCACAAAATGACATCTTCATGAAGTTCTTCAGCTTTGGCAGACGATTCTTTTTGTGAATTTTTTTCACCTTTCACACAAGAAAATAGAACTTCACATCTCTAGGCAGTCCCAGATTTGAACATACTTATCTGAAATGCTGTAGAGTGGGATTTTGGGAATTAGGGTTCCTTTAGCGTGATGAGTGTCTTGATGGCTTTGCATGCATGTTTTTTCAAACATTTATTTTCCTGGTTCAACAGGAAACATATCCTTCTGACAACTAGTACTCGAACATCATGGCTTCCCTTTAATACAATGTAATATAACATCACTGTATTCTATAATATACTTATTTAATGTATCAGAAGGTATTGATACCACTTGTACCAAGTCAACAACCTCCAACAGTGTTACTTAGATCAGTGGCATGTACCTTCTAAACAAAGGAAGTAGGGAATAATAAAGGTAAGAAGAGAGAAATATGACCCGGGAGATAAAGAAAGGGGTGGAGAACATTAAAAAATTAAAAGTCTGTGCCTTTGTGCCTAATGCTTTGCAAACCCTGGAACCACCCTGGTACTTCCTTATCTCTTGTCATCAGGGAGAGCTGGCCAAAATGTTCTTTTCTGTGGGAAAATTTTCCTGACAGGGTAGTGAGGTTTTTTTTGGTGCTATGTGGTTTGTTGGTGGTGGGGCATTTTTTTGTTTGTTTTTGTTTTGGGTTTTTTTCTTTCTTTTTTTTTTTTCCCATGTGTTGCAGGGAAATGGCATGCAGATGACATTTTGACTTTATTCAAAACAGTTTTTCTGGTAAAATCCACACTTGCACAGATTAGTTCAGTTGTATGGGTTTTTTTTTTAGGCCTTAGATGCAAAGTTCCTTGTCTGCATTACTTAGAATCAAATTGTTTGTGTTTTTTCCACTTATATTTAAAAAATCTGGTGATATATGAGAGGCTTTATTATTATTTAAAATAAATTCTCTTTTTTCAAAGCACACCTACTTCCAAAGTTCATTCCCTCATGCTGAATATCCTCTCTATTTTCTCTTGCTGTTCACCTCCTTGTCTTCAGTACAGTCCTGGCTCAATTGTCCTCTCCTTTGGCTGACCTGGATCATGGGATTTTGATTTGTCTTTGGATTGTACATTCAGAGGTACAGGGTGAGGGTATATACAGCCCTGCTGCTGAGAGTGAAGCTGCATTTTCAGCTGGAAGCTGCTTAGTCTGGTATTGCTTTTCATCAGGCAAGGCACAAGATGATAGGTGTATTTTTCTGAGAAGTTGGTGATTTCAGCGTGTAAACAAAAACACAGAAGCATCGTTGCCCATTTTCTGGATGACTACCCTCAGCAAGTTGTCGGGGATTTCAGAAAGACAAGTATTTTAAGAGACTTATTACTTGGCATAATCCTTACTTACATGACTGGAAATTCTTGTTTTGCAATAGCAGTTGGTGTTTCTTATGAGTGAACTTTAATACGCTTATAACTAAGGGGAAATGGAGAAAGTGAAAGTGGGTATGGTCTGACCAAACTCCTGCCCTGCACCAAGCATGCTTTCCTTTATAAGACAGTCTATATTACTATATATTACTACTATATAGTAGTAATTCTTTTTTAATATCCTTTTAATGCTACTGGAAACAAATCTTCCCAAAACTGTTATTTTCCTTTTTCTGTGGGAAGTAAGAGATTTGTGGGGAAAGGGAAACATTGTACCCATTTTTTAAAAGGATGGAAAGGAGTACCCTGTGAACTATCAACCTGTCAGCCTCATCTCTCTACCTGGGAATTCATGGAGCAGATCCTCACAGAAGCTCTGCCAAGGCACATGGAGGATGGGGAGGTGGTTTGGGACCACTGGCACAGCTTCACCAAGGGCAAGTCCTGCCTGACCGACCTATTGGCCTTCTTTGGTGGAGTTACCACATCAGTGGACAAGGGGAGGGCTACAGATGTCACTTATCTGTACTTCTGTAAAGCCTTTGACATGGTCCCCCACAATATTCTTCTCTCTAAATCGGAGAGAGATGCATTTCATGCATGACTGGTGAGTAAGGAATTGGTTGGATAGTTGCATAGAGAAGGTAGTCATCAACAGCTCATGTCCAGATGGGGATTGGTGACAAGTGATATCCCTCAGAGGTTCTTATTTGGACCAGTACTGTTTAATGTCTTCATCAAGAACACAAACAAAGGGATCAAGTGCAGCCTCGGCAAGTTTGCAGATGACACCAAGCCAAGTGAAGTGGTTGGCACTCCTGAACAGGATGCCATCCAGAGGGACCTTGACAAGCTTAGGAAGTGGACCTCATGAGTTTTAATAAGACCAAGTGCACGGTGCTGCATCTAGGTTGAGGGAATTGCAATATCAATACAGGATAGGGAATGAAGGGATTGAGAACAGCCCTGCCAAGAAAGACTTGGGCATACTAGTGGGTGAGAGGCTGGACATGAGTCTGCAATGTGCACTTGCAGCCCAGAAAGCCAATTGTATCCTGGGCTAGGCATCAGAAGGTGCTGACCAGCAGGTCAAGGGAGTTGATTCTGCCCCTCTGCTCTTGTGAGACCCCACCTGGAGTACTGCATCCAGCTCTACAGTCCTCAGCACTATAAGAACATTGACTTGTTGGAGCCAGGTGCACAGGAGGGCCACAAAAATGATCAAAGGTGGGAACACCTCTCCTGTGATGGTGGGCTGAGAGAGTTGGGGTTATTCAGCCTGGGAAGACTCTGGGTTTCAGTATTTAAGGAGAAATTATAAGAAACGTAAGGACAAACTTCTTAGCAGAGTCTGTTGTGATAGGATAAGGGGTAATGTTTTCAAACAAAAAGAGTATAGATTTAGACTAGATATAAGAAAGACTTCTAGGTTACCATGAGGGTGTTGAGACAGTAGAACAGGTTTCCCACACAAGGTCAGGTTGAATGGGGTTCTGAACAACATGATCTCATTGAAGATGTCCCTTGTACACTGCAGGGCATTTGAACTAGATTGTCTTTAAGGTCCCTTGCAACCCAAACCATTCTATGATCCTATGTTAGTAGTATGAGACAGTATCTTTTCACTTGGTAATTGAGACAGCATGGTATTTCAAATGTAGCCATCAAAGTATTAAATTTCTTACTTGATGAATTTGAGTAAGATTTTGTCAGTGCTACCGAAAATGGAATTGGAAATTACAATCTGTGTTTCCACTGGCAACTGAAATTTGTGGATTTTACATTGCTTCAAACTCCTAAGCAGATGTTTCTTCAAGTTTTGGGACATGGTGGACATACTAACTGTAGTATGAAGCATTTTAGAAACTTGATCGTTTTCCTTAAGAATTTAAGAAAAGTCTTGCTTCTTATATAAGAAGTTTTTAATGTGTCAGATCTTCAAGTACTTCATGAAGAGCTCTTTACCATTGTTTCAGTTCTATACCTAAAGATAGTAGAGTGTGGTTAGTGGGAGTTTTAGTGACTTTCCTGAGGTTAATCAGCAAGTCAGAGCATGGTAGGGGTAAAATTTTGACTCTCAGTTCAGTTCTCTCATGGACTTACAGTGTGAACAAAAAGAAAAAAAAAAAAAAAAAGGAAAATTAGCAAATGTCAGAAGTAATGTAAAATCTTATAGGAATGTATGTGGAACTATAAATCACTTCTGGTACTCTTTTTGCTGTCTCATGGGAAAGAGGAATGTGGCTTTTATAGAAATACCTCTGTTAGACAATTAAGAAAAAAGAGTTGTGTGCTAGAAAGGAAGTATGTTTATTAATAGAGATGACATTGTTCTGTAGTCTTTCAATGCCTGATAGTGGGAGTATGTAATCTCAGCAGTGGTTTACTGATGTTTTTTGTCCTTCTGCTTGAAAACATATGATATGTTTCAGCCTTAGCTCTGAATTTCCTTTAATTGTTTTCTGTTGTTGCCTAAACACTTTGAAATGTAGGGTGTGGGGAAAGAGAAGGCTGATGCAAACTCTCTGTGACATTTTTAGTAGCTGCTCAAGACATTGATTAGGCAGAATGAAACCCAGACTCAGTGTTGAACTTGACAGGTTTTAAGTGAGTGATGATGAAGTGAAATGTACTTAGAAAACATGAGTAGGGAGTAATTGTACGGGTGCAGACACCAAGAAATGGTGGTTCAGCTACTCACCCTGGCCTCTTGTCAGGGGACAGTAGGTGCTGTGCCTGCTGGTTGATCTCTAACTCAAAAGCAGTATTCGGGGATGCTTTAAATGGCATTGAGTCTTCCAAACTGCTTTCAGTGTGTTACTGTGATGAGATGTCAAAATGCTAATTAATTAATAATTTTAAAAAATCTTGTTAACTAACTGTAAAGTAACAATTGGCACCAAGAACTTTCTAATATGGAAAATTTTCATTCCTCCTCCTGCTCTAAACCAAAGCTCTGAAAAAGTACGACCCTTTTTGACTCAGCTTGCCAGCACTTAACAAAATACATAAATATGGTTGCCAAATAAACTGCAAATAATTTCCATTGATCAACTCAAGTCTGTGGCATACTCTGTCATTTGTATGCTATTTTTATTTTCTTAAGTAACTGATGACTGTTTCTGTGTTTGTAAAGAAACATTCCTTCCGAACTGGAAAAAAGAAATCAACCACGTACAAAAAGTACACACCTTAACTCATACTTGTGACATTCATAATCTGATTTCTCCTGCCTTTACCACGGAAGTGCAGATTTGAGATTTCTTGTGGCAGTCAGTGTTTATTTGTGTTAAGTCTTCACAAGTTGGATGCTACAGTACTTCCCCCCCCCCCCCCCATTCTGGCTTGCCAGATATTTATCTACATGCAGTGCTTAAAATTCATGGCAGTTTTCAAAGAAAGTAGATGGTAATTGCAGCGTTGATAACTTTTTCTGCGGTATCAGTGGTAGAGCTGTACAGCTATGCTGTTTACCCTTCTGTTTGGTACAAAATCCTCATACCACATCTTTTAACGCCTGTCTGAACACCTCCGCACCCATGTGCCTGTGCTGAATCACCCCCTCCAGTGATGTATGTAAAGAACTATTAAGTATGATGCCAACACCAAATGCTGCCAAGCACAGTCTGCTGTGGGGTGACCAAGCTTGCTTTCTGCACGGCATGAGGGTGGAGAGGTATATGAGGAAGCCTGGAAGTGATGTGGGAGTTCAGGTGGACTGCAAGGCAGGTCATCTCCAAACCCATTCATTGAGCTGAGGTGCTGGAAAGGCTTCTCCACAGCACAGGATAAGACCATGCAGGGCAGCAAGGATTAAATACAGTACTAAGGTGCTGCTCCCTTTGAGAAACAAAAGATGTCTGGCTCTTGAAGGAAGCAAAGTTAGAAAAAACTTTCAAGTTCTATCTTAGGAAAAGTGAAGTTCTAAATGGTAGTCTAGAATTCAGGGGTTACATTAATTGAGTAGCTGAGGCTCTCTTTCAAGCCCTGGTACAGAGAGGCTGAATTTCATTTATATGAAATTCTTAACCTGTGTGAGCAAAGGGAAAAAAATTGTATACAAATAAAAAAAAAAGGGGGGGGGGGGGGGAAGAGGGGGGAGGAAGAAACCAAGCTCTGCCAAAACTTTGTGTTTCAAGAACAAGAGGTCTTTGCTTTTATTACTCATTAGGCTTCAGGGGAGTTTCAACTTTAAGTGGATTACTGTCATTCCAGTTCTGTGTAGTGGGGCTGACTTGGCGCTGGAGTATTTAACACACTTCGCTAGCAAAGTCTGTTTTGTCTAAACTGTTTGGGGCACATCACTTGATTTTTTTTGTTGTTGGTTTTTTTTTTTTTCCTTGACTTTGACTGGAATGCAAGTAACTGGTGGGAAGGTTAAGGCTTGTCTAAACAAGGAAGTGGCCCAGGCTGGTTCTTCCATACTGGCTTTCCAAACCTATACTTTCTTTACAGTAAGAGTGCCTGTGAGTGGGTAAGTTCTTATAACTAGACATGTCTGCCAATGTTCTGTACTTTTGCCCTTCTCCATTGCAACAGGCCTTATTTGGTAGCAGTGACATCCCAGAAACACACCTGTGGTTTACAACCTGATATTCATTCTCTTATCAATGAAAGGCTCATTTGGTACATACTGTTACCTTAATACATGGCTTTAATGTCATAGTGAAGGTTATTCTGTAGCATGGTTAGAGATACAGGCCTGGGAGGGATTTTGAGTCATTGAGGACAGTTGGCTCTTTCTTGTGTCAAGCACCTCAAAAGCTGTCAATTCAGAAGTCTTGTTTTAAAACAAACAACCCATGTTGATTTGTTGTCTGTTTTCCTTAATCCAGTTACTGCTATTGCAAAGAAGTTGTGGAGCTCAGTGCTGCAAGAGGTTGCAGGCAATGAGGTAGGCTGGGTGGAGATGTCTTCTGCTGGCCATTACACATGGTGGTGGACAGTGCCAGGAGCTGAGGAACAAATTCTGGGGAAGGTCCTTTAATAACACCTCTCTCTTGTAGAGATCCATGCAGCTGCAGTCACTGCAGATGGAATTGGGGTTTGGGGGACAGATGGACCTTTTTGTCCAAAACCAGAATGATTCTTTACCTAAGGCTGCTTCAAAATGTGGTTTCCATAATGGTTGAACCTTGAGGCTCTCAAATTGCAACGGTGAAAGGCGAATGTTCGTCTTCCTGGCTGATCTACAGTTGTTGATACTGACAGCACCAAGGTAATGGGAAAGTTTGTGAAGAAAATGTTGTTCCTGCATTCTCACAGCAGGAACACCTGCTTTTTGAGAGGAAAGCTGCAAGTGAATCACTAAAGATTTAGTATCTGTAATCATTCATAGAGCTGGGGCAGGGAATCCCTGTGTCAAAGATCACAGTAATTTATTATTTTACCCAGTGTGGAAAAACAACAAAGGGCACGCAGAGGGGAGTGGCAAAGCAATTAGCACAGTTTCTGATCTTTGGCCAACACAGTGCTCTGTGCACTCTGTTTTAGGTGGGATAATTTACTGAACAGATGCCCTGAAGTCACTCAAAGTCAAATTATGCCTGCAGGATGATTGTTTTAATTACTGTTTTTAGTTTTGGGCCCAAAAAGGGAGGAAAAGAGCAATTTAGGTATTCTATCCACTCCTCCTCATGCTTTCAGTTGGTTGAACTCGCTAGCCTTTAGAGAGCTGTAGGAGCTGGGATCACAATCTACAGATGGGATGAGTGGGTGATGGGCACCAAGCATCCTGACGTGCAAGGCCAAGGTGGTAATGGGGAGTTCCTGGCTCCCAGGCCTGTGGTCACACCACATGGTTGTGTTCAGCCCTATTCTCTCCTCTCTTCTCACCCCTTCTGCCCCTGCCTGCAACTGCAGCCAGAGCTCATAACCGAAACGTACCTCCAAGGAAGAGCAAGTTACCCAACTTGTTCAACGAGCTCCTGCTGTGGGTTTCTTTCCTTTACCCCACCTCTGACTATAAACAATGTGTAGCTGTGCAGTGGTGCTTCTGCAGTATGTGGCTCTAAATTCTCTATTAAGCTGATTTGAGTGGTCAATATGATGATGTGTCTATGAAAAACATTTTCTACTTTGAAAAAATACCATTTTTTAAAAATGGAAGTAACCCTTACTTAAGGGAATGAGGATGCCAATAAAGAGGGTTTGTCATGAATGCAGAGCTGAAGGAGACAGTGTAAGCTTTCAAGATGACTCCAAACGTCTTCATAAATGCAGTACTAAGAAAAATGTCAGTTAAATATGATCTATTCAGATGATTTTCAGAATTCTGTAGCCAAAAAATGCATCAGTCTCTCTTTCTAAAATGTCAAAAGTCTTTGTTGCTAGGCACTATAGGTACTTGGTGTCTTTTTTCCTTTTCTTTCTTTCTTTCTTCTTTTTTTTTTTTTTTTCCCTAAGTCTGGAAATTGAAAACAACTTTTGGCACCAAGTCACAGTCTGGATAATGCTGTAATACTTTAATGCAAATTTGCTTCATAGTCCTGCAAGCGTAGGGTTGCCATTCTCTCTGTACTCTGAAGAAAACCCCACCACCTTAAAATCCCTCCCCAAAAACCACAACACCCCTTCCCTCCAAAAAAAACCCAAACCAAAACACCAAACCAGAAAACAAAACAAAACCACAAAATCATAAGGACTTTGACTTAAACAGTGGGTATTTGTATCAGGATAGGAGACAACTTTGAGGACTGTCTTCATCTATTGGCCGATGAAGCCGTGAAGAACAGAGAATCATCGTGTTAATTAAATTGTTTTTCTCTTAGTTGCCAAGTGACTTGAAAGATGTGCCATAACTTGTATGCCTACCAGATCTCGCTGTGTTTTTGTGCATATGTCGGGTGTCAGAGAGACAGTTAACTAGGGAGAAGACAGGCTTACCACACAGCATGACTGCACCCTAAAGAAAGCAAATGTATTCACACACTTGTTTAAATTAATATTCCTGTCTCACCCCGATAATCATGATAATAAGGGGTTTATTCTTAATAAAATTGCAGCTCAAATACACAAGCAGAATGTAGTGTGATGTTGTGCTGCACGTTTAAGTAGTCAAAGTAAGATGGTATTTATATGGAGACCTCTTTTAATTACCTTTTACTTCATGCTCTTTCACATTACAGATTTTTAATTTTTTTTTCTTTTTACATACACTATGTTCCTTCTCAGGTTGGTGGTTTTGGGATTTTTTTTCTTACTTAAGGTCAACATTTTTTTAAATCTGTTTTGCATATTTGCTTTTTCTTTTCTCTCACTTCCTGCAGCTCATGCTATTTCTTTTTTTCCTCTTTTCAAAGGGCTCTTTTTTTTTTTTTTTAGGTGTTGAGGAGCCTATGTACTTCCCCACCACCAGCACCTCACCAGTGCTCAGGTTACCTTTCTTTTCAAGTTCTTGCTGCAGTGACATACATTAGGTGCTGATTACAGGTGCAACACAGAACCACTACCCTCTGCCTTGATTTTTACTCTTTAAAAATTGTTATTTAATGTTATTTTAGTGTTTTCTGATACAGTGACTGGCTTCTTTCTTCTTTGCGGTCTGGAGGATAGTGATAGGAATGAGGCCCTGCAGTGGTGGCCCTGCTCTTCCCATCCCATTGACCTGCTGGAGGTGCAGAGCTCTGGTGCAGCCCCTAGCCCCTTGCCTAGGAGCAGAAGCAGCATTGAGGACCAGCAAGGAAGGACAGAAAAGACTCAGCTCTTTCCTCTCTTCATGTCCATGAGGTTTCAGGCGTGAGAAAGGCTCCTGCTCTGCTAAGGATGCTGAAGGGAGGGTATGGGCCCAGTCTCATTTTCAGTATTGACATGACATCTTGGCTCCTTCTCAGCATTGGTTAGAGGGAGATGCCTTAGAAACAGGCAGAGGAAAGGTTTTGTGCCTAGTGATGCCTTTCTGGTCCCCATGGGGCCGGCATGTAGCTGAAAGCGTGCGGTATGGTTGTTGTTTCCTCAAATGGCAAGTAGACAAATTCCTGCTCGTGGATGACCTGCTTCCCACTGCCAGCTCTGTCTCTCCCACATTATGACTTTGCAAAGCTTTTGGGTGTGGTTCACTTTGAAGTTTGAGGCAAAAATGAGTGGTAATAGCTCTACCTGGTCAGCGTTGTACATTGTGCATACTATAAATCTGTACAGCATGTGGGAAACTCAAATCATTTTAGGAACATCTGAAATATTCTGTTTCATCATGCACACCATCTGGGGATAAAAACAGCCCTTCCCACAGTCTCATTCCAACCTCCCCACCCCTTCTCACCAAAACACTTAGAAGTAATAGCATACAAGAAACAAATTACACTTGAATTTTGTGGTTTAATGTTCAGGCTTTATTTTTGTTGTGATTTAAAATCTGTAATTCTATGATGCTAATTCCAGCTTCAGATGCTCAGGGAAATGCACTGATCGAGCTCTGTTAATAACATGAACAAAAATAAACTAGATGATTTTTATCCCTCTTAGTTCAGGAGCTTTCTCTATTAATGGTCAAAACCTTATGCTTTCTGCAGAAATGTATTTGATCTACTGTACAATGAATCCTTGCTTTTGGACTGGCTAGCTCTCCCGTTCTGGTTTTGCTTCTCCTGTGCTGATAGGTGGCACCACTATTGCTTCTCGTGCTCCATTTTATTGGTATAATAGAATCAAATTCTCCAGTTTTCACTGTATTAAGTCCCTTGTCTTTCCTCATCATCATACTCCCTTTTAGCTGCAACTCTGCTAATTTAAAGCTTTCTTAAACTTTAAATGGCCTGCCCTTGTTTACAGAGATTGGGCACACCTTGGTGGCAGAGGAGAATGTCGGACACAAGTATGAAGCTTTTTTCCTCAAGCACATCACTTCAATGACTTTTGTCACTTGGAGATAGCTGTGGTGTGTTGTGCATCTCCAGGCTTTTGAGTTCTGAATGTTTAAAAAAGAACCATTTTTGTGAAGTGTGATGAGATTCAGATTGCAGTATAGCCTTTGAGGCTGAAGTGGTAGCAACCATTAATCTTTAATTAAAGTACAGTTACATTGGTAAAGGGAATAGTGTAATGACTTCTATATTTGAGTGCATTAATCACTGAAAAATGTTCCTGTTCACATTTCTAATGATAAATTTAATTGCAAGGTTGATAACTTGTCATTTTTTTCCTACTTACTTTTGTGGCGCTATTTAAGATTCATTTACATTCATTATTCTGGTAGAGTTTAAAATGGCTGCTAGCTATTTTGAGACCTGTGGCTTTGCTGATTTACTACAATGATTAGGAATGGCCAAGAATAACTTGGCAAGGACAGTATTTAGAAGTACTGATACATTGAAATGATGCCTTTTTGCATCAGTATCCAAACCTGAGCAACAACATATTTGGTGTCATCTCTTGATGCTCTGAGGGTCATTTCCAGACCCTGACTGGTGTTGGGGCATAACCTGCAAGATGACTGGTATGATCAAACTTCTGGCTTGGGAGCTGGGGAGTGAGATTTTGAACCATATTTTATCCTGCCTCCTGTGTTATCTCCCCTTGCTTCCAACCCCATTTCTGAACATCTGGACTCCTGTCAGTGATGATGTTCTCAGGCTGTAAGTGTTATAACTTCACAATTAATTCTCTCATGTGCCAACAAGCATCCACTGATGAGCAACTCCTCTGCTTTGTTTTCATTGCTCTCAGGGTGTAGGCAGCATCTATTTCTCTAAATATGACTCTTCTTCCTTGTTTACCTGCACAATGTGCTCCTTTTCTGCACTTCAGCTGACATAACCCATTGGTCTGGGCATTTGCTCTGAGTTTGGCTACAGGTCAGACCAATCAGACCATGTTGCCTTCACTGGTGTTGGTGTCACTTCAGTTTGTTACCTTGCAGCTATTCATTACTTCTGCTCTGCTGCTTTCTTCTTGTGCCTTACCTGCCAATTTCTTGGAGTCCCTAGACCCCAGAACACTGACCTGATAGTTGTTTAACAAGTAGTTCTTCTTCTACTGAGACTGTAGCCTGTGGCCTCTTCCACGCAGATGAAATGATGCCTTTTTAAGTCCTTGGGGTTTTGGTACTAGTATGACATTCAAATATTAATTGAATAAAGCTGACACATCTAGCCAGCTTTCCCCATGATGCATTAAAAGGGGAAAAGGGGCATTGCATGAAAAGTAAATGCCCCCTCTGAGGCTGCACCCCACAGCATGAAGTGCTGCCTTTGCTACGTGTGCAGGCAGCTCCCTGGGCACTGCAGGCACTAGTACACGGGCAGAGGTGAGGTTGACTCCACCCTTCCCAGCCCCCTCCTCTCATCTGCCACCACATCATATCCCCATCATTGTTATAGTGTTGCATCCCCCTGCAGCAGGGCACTCCCCACAATGGCACAATATGCATCAGGCTTTGGGTCATCGCCTTCACGGTGTGAGATACTTGGGGTCTTTCAGACGTGATAACACAAAGCCTGCCTGCAGGCTGCATGGGGGAATACCTTGTTCAAACCTTTTCCTCCAATGAAGCCATGTTTACAGACTGATAAAGAGTACTAGAGTCCCAGGGACCTTCAAAACAGAAGGTTTTGGGGATTCTTGGGTTTGTTTTACTTACTAAAGTCTATATTAGAAGCAGCTGTTGCTTTCTTTGTGGATGTTTTTCATAATAAATTGTTAATGAAGAAATAATTGTTGCATCCAGTTGATTGTGTCTAGGGGGAAAAAAAGTTTAAAGTGTATTAAATTGTAAAAGTGAAGCTTTTTCATACTGTGAAACCCTGATACCACTACCCTGACTTACAAACCCTTAATAACAGGGCTGTGCCTAGCTTGTGAATTAAGTAACTGTGTACTTTCTCCTTTGGCTTCCAGCTGAAGGGAGCAAGTGCGCAAGAGGGCACATTCTTTTGTTGTTGATAGCATTCCGCCTTAACGAGAAGGAATTTCTTGCTTATTGCCTATTGTTTATGAAGTGGAAAAGGATCACAAGTTCTATAATCTCTCTGTATATCGTTGGAATAATTACTTTTTAACGTTTCCCGTGCGAGTCAGTTGATTGTACAGCAGGTGCAGCCAGTGGGTGCTGCACCTATATTTCCGTATAGACTGGTGTGAGGTTGGGGCTGGGGAGGGAAAGGGGGGGGCCACGGGGGAAGGGCAGGAAGAGGAGGAACTGTAAGGAGAGAAACCCCCCCCCCCGGAAAAAAAAAAAAAAAAAAAAAGGCAGCAGCAGCCCTGAGTACAGTTTGGTGTCTGTCTCTCTGGAGCTTTGCTGAGCAACCAAACCCAGATTCCAGGTGCTGTATTCCCTCATCAGTCTGTGAGTATAGAAGCGGCGTGTCCCTCCTCTTCCTCTTCCCCTGCCAAGAGTTTCTGGGTGGTGAATGTCAGTAGCTGGAGTTATTTTTAAAGGCAAGAGGTGAGGCTTGTCGTGCAAAGCTAGGAAGAGGGCGTTTGTTTGCTGAGCAGAGCTGACATCAAAGTGGAGATTGCTGCCTACTGGCTCACCGCTGCCTTATGCCAGGTAATCTTTAACATACCTCTCAGTCCCCGAGATCGCAGCCCAGCCTGCCTGTGTGCATGTGAAAGCAACCAGCGTTTATGATCCAGAAGACTGCTTTTTCAGTATTATTTCTGTGAGCTGGACTTTGACATTTAAAGGCTCGCACTAATCATCTTGCAAAACCTGCTTAGTGATTTTAACTAAGCAACTGCTTTCTACTTCTCTTTGCAGGATAATATAAATGTTTTTCTGAAAGCGTGTGAAAATACTGGACTGAAAGAAGCTCAGCTTTTTCACCCAGGAGATCTTCAGGATTTGTCCAATCGAGTTACAGTCAAGTGAGTTTTGTTGTTTTGTTTTCTCCTTTGCCTTCTCTCTCTGAGCTCTTTCATGGTCTTTTTTTTTTTTTTTTAATGTTTGCCTATGGAAAATTCTTCTTTTAGTCTGGTATGAGAAGTTCTGAATACTGTGGTGAGGGTTTAAGCCTTGCTAAGGCTAGTAGATAAGATTTGCAGAAGTGTAATTTAAAAAAATGAAGTATTATTATAATACCTTACAAGCAAAGTAGTTAATGAATATTTACAACATTTAATATCAGATGGAAACTGTTCAGGTTATTTTAGACTTGGAGAAAAATTAACTGTTAAATTACATCAAAAGCATCACTTCTATTTGTGCTTTGTGATTACTGATGTAAGATCTGAAAGGCTCTGGTGGTACTTCTGGTACTTATCTGAATGAATTTGGGGCTTAGGTACCTTGTTCCTAAAGGATCACTGGTCTTGCCACTCCAAATATTAGTCAGATGTTTGTCACTGTATACCATGTCCTGTGTCAAGGGGATATGTGTGTGTGTGTGCATAGAAACTAAGTACTGAATTGTACAAAGGGTAACTGTCATGTTTATGGAGAAAAGAGTTTTCCTGTGAAATAGCAGTGGTTTGGTTCTGAAATGTAATTAGTGTATCCTCATGTTTCAGGACCTCTGTGTCTCTTCGTAAGAATTTTATTACCAGTTTCTGAGAGATTTAAGGAGATACTTTATTGTATAGATGGGTGTTTTAAGGTAAATTTGTCATGGCAGAAATAATTCTGGGGCATCTTGTTTTGTTACAGTATGAACTCTTTTTATTTGTACAAAGGATGAATTTATTGTCTCAAAAAAAAAACCAAAAAAACAAAACAAAAAAAAAAAACCCAGAAAAAAAAAGAAAAGCTTTAGTGAGCTGGAAAGCTGTCAGGTTAAATGTTAAGTACCGATTCCTGTCTTAAATTACCCATTTTATTAAAGAGGAACAGTCGGTAATCCTTCTGTAAATATAATGAAAAAAAACACTGTGAAGTGACATGTAACTGCTTTCATTAGAAAGAAATCTCTTGTAGGTGGATTGGACTGTAGCATGTTGGCATGCTCTCTGCCTGATTTCAGAATGAAAATTCATACTGTTTTGAGATCTGATACTTGAGATGGCAATGTATTTTCCAATCTTTGACACATACCTGAAACATAATTTATCACTAATCTAGTGTTTGGGGACTTGGCATCTTTCCAGGATGTTGGTGTTCTCTCTGCTTGTTCCTACGTCATGCTAAAAGCCAGAGGGTTGGTAACCTCTGCCACGCTTAAATTATCCACAGAGCCCTTGCTAAAGTTATTTGGGTGGAGGTTTGCTCGGAGGACATACCTGGGAATGGTTGGAGGTGGTCAGGAGTTGGTCTTCAGCAGTGTCAATAGCAACAAACTGAAACCTCGGGGAGGTTGAGTTAGCAAACTGTTGTGCAAGGTATGTTGTCCAACTCGTCCCTGCATTAAACTGTGGCACCCAAGCGAGGTCAGCCATGAAATTCATCCAGTGTATCTGTAACTGAGCGTTTTTTAGGTGCTTTCAGCACCTCCAGTTCCCTTCCCAGCTCTGTGAACAGAGAGTAAGGCTGGAATTTGAAGCTGTCACGAGGCAACAGGGGTTTTACATCATATCCATTCAGCAATGGTCTAACCAGACTTTTTCAAAAAAGCAGATTTAACTGTTGAGTACTTCTTACGGACAGCAATGCGGGGGGTCTGGGTTAGTGGAAAGAACTGCCAGCCATATAACCATGCTCTTTTAATTTGTTTCAGTACAATTTTGATTCTCACACATTATGTATCATATGACAGTCCCACAGTGTGTATAAAATGCTTACAGAGTAATTCGAAACTTCTGTATCTGAGCATGCTGTAAAATGGTACCCTAACTATGCTAGCACTTTTTGACATTTTTAGGAGGTTGAAGAGGGACAGGTGGGAAGTTTTATTCCAAGAGTTGAAGGAAGTAAGTTACACAAAGATAACTTTGTCCAGTGGAAAGTTAATTATAGAAATAATTTGGTTACCCAGAGGGCAAACTAGTCTTCAGAGGGTTTTCAGAGGGAGCTATATGTGTGTCAGGAGAGAAGTGCTGTCTGATCAGGAATTTTATCTGATGTGTCTCTTTATTATTTAATAGAAATAAGTAACTTCTTACATTCAGTCTGAATTACAAATATCTTCAAAATTTGTAGGATCCCAGGGCTCAGAAAAGGGGTACTTTTTAATGTCTTCCTTATGTGTTCTCCTCTGTTAACTATAGTTTCATAATTAGAAGTAAATAATGTTTTTGCCACAAAGAAGGGAAACTCTATGAGAGATTGCATTTAACTGTTGGCTTTCTGACATTCCTAAGCAAATTCAGTTCGCTGCCATTACCTGAGGCTAATTGCCCACATCTTAAACCAGCTGCGCTATGTTGTATGGGATAACATTAATGTGTGCCTGAAGCAGTGTGTATTTTGACACCACAGCTCTGCTGTTACACCACCATTAGCACATGCTTTTTGTCTACCCAAAATAGACTAAATAAAAAGTCAGCTTGACAGCCTGGGATACCAGAGAAGAGGGCACTGATAGGATACATGTATGTACTGTCAGGGTTGACAGGTGCCTGATCTGCCTTGGATGTGGAAAATAAATAAGAGGAAGGTGCCATTAAAAGGGTGGGTCCGCTTCTCTTTGTAAGGAGGACATGAGAGTTCTCATGTTATGTCAGCAAAACCAGTCTCTCACACTGGCTGGTAGGTTGCATCTCTGTCGCTGTTGCACTTCATGTTCTGTAGACTTGTTTAGTTTATCTGGCACCTCTGGTGCTGGGAAGGTCCTCAGAAGGAACACCTGCCCACTGAGGGGGATGAGCTCTGTGAAGAGGTGTTCCATCTGCTTCTCCTGTCTCTGCTGCCTGGCAGTTAAGTGAGGTGTCTCCTCCTTTTTTACCTTGTGGGAAGTCATATGCCCTTAGGCAGTTGGCGTCAGACTGCCATCCTGTCCCACATGGGCACGTTCCCTTCCCAGCAGGAAGAGTTACTTTTTTCTCATACTTTATTTCTGAGTGTGCTTGCTGCCTTCTGTACCTTCGCTTATAACACTCTTTTTAATCAACAACATCATGAAGCCATTCAGAGATACCAAACTCTTTATTTGTATGTGATGCAGTGTTCTTGTTACTTGCAGTCGAGGTAAAGACCTGCTGTTCCTCATGAACACAATCTGTTCTAAGAAAATAATCTTTCTATCTGGTAAGGAGGCTACAACTTTCACTTGCATTTTGTTTTCTGCTGCCACTGAGATGATGCGCAGCCGTGATGAAAAACCCTCCACTATAATTACTAGAAGTAATCTGGGACAAGAGAAGCAAGAATCCTCTTATATACTCAGACTCTCAGTTCCAAGTGATTATGTGATTATCCTTTTTGCAAAGAAAAAGCTTCTTAAAATTTTATTGTTTAGAAGTTTGTGTGAAGAGGGCTGGCTAAAACTACTGGTTGCTGTCCAAGCCTTGCAAACTTTATGCTTTGCCAGATCAGCAAGATTAGTAGTTGGGTGATGTGGAAAAAGTATACTGGCATGGATGGTTTCTTTTCTGCCAGTGAAAATGGGAGTGGGGATTAATGCCTGAGATTTATAGTTGAGTCTTTCTGTAAATCTGCAGAAGTTATTGCTCAATGGTACAGTACAGTGATACGTCATGTGTTTCAAGAAAGATCATCCAGATGGACTTACTGCTCACGTACCATGCCCAGCAGTGATACTCACATCATCTTGTTCAGTGGCTAGTTATTTGTGTAAATGCATATGTGTCCCTCTTCAATTCTTTCAGTATACTTGATTTTTTTTTTAGCCTAAGATTTTATTATTTCTAATTGGAGATGTTATTTTGCAATCCAACAGTTTGTGAATTTTTTATTTATATTAATACAAGATTGTCTTAAAACTTCATGTGATTCTTTCTTAGTTCTGTCCAAGTAAGAACGTAATATGAGCTTAGTGACTCTAAGTTGTCAGCATGGTTACTATTTAAAAATGTTAAGGACTTCCTTACCCAGCTCTTTAGGGGTGACACACCCCAGTTGTTCCCAGCTGTGGAAGGGTTCTTAGTAAAATTTATACCATGGAGTTAAAAGTGAGTTGCCATAGACAGACACAAAACTTCAGTTCTGATGGAGTTTGTTATCCCAATTATCAGTTTTAAAGGAGGCAGCCTGAACAATCAGACTGAGTGTAAACTCCGATTTGTCATTTCTTTCAAACAAATTGTCTCCTACCTGAAAAAAATTATAATTCTGTAAAATGAGGTATCCAGTCAAAGAATCTCATTAAATTCTAATAATAAATCCCAGCAATGATGGGTTAACAGATTAAAATATTAAACTAAGCAAAACACACAACACCCAAAAAACCCCTGAAAGAAACAATTCACTGCAAAATCCTAAATAGCAGATTTTTTTTTTTTTAAAGCTACAGGCCCTGATTTCTGATGATGAAGTTTTACCATACTAATTTCATTCTTCAATACAAGAGCAAATTAAAATACTTGCCTTCCATTAATATTATAACTGCAGAGTTATATTTAAAGTATGTCTTGAATTAAACTTGAAAACTGAGACCCCACCTGGAGCACTATGTCTGGCTCTGAGGGCCCCAACACAGGAAGGATGTGGACCTGCTGGAGTGAATCCAGAGGAGGTCATGAAGGTGATCAGAGGGCTGGAGCACCTTTCCTGTGAAGACAGGCTGAGAGAATTGGGGTTGTTCATTCTGGATAAGTGAAGGCTCCAGGGAGACCTTGCAGCGCAGCCTTCCAGTACCTAAACGGGGCCTACAAGAAAGATGGAGAAGGGACTTGAAACATGGGCACATAGGATAGGACAAGAACTGAAAGAGGGTATATTTAGATTGAGATATTGGGAAGAAATTCTTCCTGTGAGGGTGGTGAGATACTGGAACAGGTTTCTCAGAGAAGCTGTGGATGCCCCATCCCTGGAAGTGCTTGAGGCCAGGCTGGATGGAGCTTTGAGCAATCTGGTCTGGTGGAAGGTGTCCCTTCCCTTGGCAGAGGGGTTGGAAGTAGATGATCCTTAAGGTTCCTTCCAACCCAACCATTCTGTGATTCCAAAGATAGCCAGAAGTATCTCATCACCTTGCAGAACTTGGTATTTTGATAAGGCCTTTGTCTTTTTGCTGCTCGGTACTTTTTCATGTATTTGTTATCTGTCTTGTAAATCCTATAAAGCAAACAGAAAACCCTGTTGGAGAAGTATTGCTGAAGTGGGACTAAGTGCATACATGAGATGAAACAACAGAGCTCTGACTTTGGCCCTGGTATTTAAAAATTTGGAGTAGTTTTTAACTTCGCCATTTAATGTTTCTTTAGCACATTTTTTCCCCCTGATTTCCTAAAGCAAAAAGCAATCCTGGAAAAATTTGAATGCTATACTTTCTGTAGCATAAAGCACTATATAACTAAAGCCAACTGGAGAGAAGTAACAACTGTTCTATGTCATGTTCATCCTTGTGTTCCTGCATTTCAGCTGAGTTTTTGAGACAGGCTCTCTATTTCAATTCAGAGAGAATACTTTCAGAATTTAAAATACCACCAAAAAAGGTTGTTCAGGGAATAGATGCTTTCAAAGTAAAGCCTGAAAAAAGTGAAATTGTTGCTGTGTGATGTGGCTGTTGAGCACACAATCTGCATGCATTGTTCGATTTGGAGCAGGACACATTTCATCAGGTGTTCTACTGACTGTGTGAGTTAACTGTTACAGCAACATTGACCATTTTAAGCATACAGACAGAATCACTACCTTGCATATCACTGCTCTTGTCCCTTACTAAGCAAGTCTCTGTTTTTAGGAGTTGTCAGAAAGGAAGCCTTCTGGCAGGGAGTTAAGCTAAACACAACGAATCCTCTAATACCTATCTTCTTTATCACATGATTTAAATTATAATAACACCAGTGCCTCCTTTCAGTGATGAAATTGCCTCACTTGTCATCCTTTTGGGTTCAACCACTAAATGTGCAGGTCTAATTGGATTCTTAAAAGTAAGAGTGAAGCAGTAGCAGAGAGGAGTTGAATGCAGATGTAGCTCCTTCCAGCGCAAAGTTTAGTCCCTTAGCAAGTTCCTGGTCTTGTGTTTGGTAACACACAAAACCACTATTTCACTCTATAGTAGATATTAGGTTTTAATTAGAAAAGATTTTTTTTAATAGAAGTTGATGTTTCTCGTGACTTGAATGTTCTTCCTGTCTAGTCCTGGGCAATATGCTGTGTTTCCTGATTCCATTTGTGTTTCCTGCTCAGGGTGCTTTCTTTTGCAGGATTAACAAGGTCAAAGTGAAATTTCTGTTCTGTGTGATGAATGTTAGTGCTGTCGGGTAGACCACTGAAGAAAGCAACCTTCATAGAAGCCCCTGAAATACGGTCTTTTTGAGTGGAGAACTGTTGTCAGCAGCCTTAGAAATTCGTGTTTTGGGGAGGAATTTTTTAGGGTTGCTATACCAGTATCATTCAGCTCTTTAAACTGTCTGGCAAGTGACCCACCTGGAAGCTTGAGGTGTGATGATGACACACTCTTTTGGGACTTGTATCCTATTTTGTCCTCCAGAAAGATCTCCATATATTGCTCGAAACATCAAACACTCTGAAAAAGTATACCGAAAAGCAAACAAACAAAAAACCCCTCAACAACAACAGCAACAAATAACCACAACAAAAAAAACCTCAACAATGAAGGCAGACAGAGAATGCAACTCAGTTTGTGAACAGGTAGCTCAGAACTGGTGTTTGGTGTTGATAATACTGAATTCATACTTAGGTGGTCTTCCATATCTGATGTGTTTGCAGAATTGCTACATCATCTTGAAATACTTTTTTTCTCAAGAATTTAATGCTTATAATAAAAGTGCATGAATGCACTTGAACCTAAATTTGCTGTGCTGATTTTTCCAAGAAACATGCATTTTAGTGGGTTGAAAAACTTATTTCTAATTTGGCTTCAAAATAAAAAACAAAAAACCCACCAACCAAAACACTCAAACACACAACTTGGAACCACCCTTTCCTGCCTTTTTATTTTGTGTAGAATAGAAAGTTATGAACTGGATGAAAGCCAAGTGCTTCAGTGCAAGAAGGACAGTAATAGTTAGCCCAAAACTTGTACCTACATAAATTCTCCATCTTATACCTATGTGACTGAAGAGTCAATCAACCTCAAGGGCTTGGGCATTTTAGAAACTGTCTTTGAATTCAAATTGAGATGAAAGGAGTAAAAGACAGCTTTTTATGGGTCTTGAAAGCTGAAATGCAAACCATTTAACCAAAACTTAATTAGAACAATGAATTATGCTTTTTCCCCATTTATATATTCAGGGAAATAACATTTTTTGCACATGTGGTTGTAATAGGCCTTTATTGTGGTCACTGAGTTTCCTAGTGACAGTTCCCTTGAAATGGAAAAGTGCAGCACCTCTCTTCAAAATGACTCTAGAAATGTGTAAATTCTCTGTTGGCTGTTGGCATTGTCATAGAAATGTGTTAACTTCCTGGACATAGCCATATTCTAAACCTCGAAGTTGCTATATTTATTTTGTTTATGATATAACCAATTTCAAGATCATTCATTTCCCAAGGTTAGCTTTTAGTAATACTTAGGACAATATGCAGAGATAAAGAAAATGAAAAGACTGTATTTTATCACTCTAGTGAAACCATTGTGCTTAAGTGTAAAATATTCGTGCTCATGATATTAATCTGCATAAGATGTAAATCACTCCAGTAAAACTGTTGTAGGTAGTAAAATAAGTTCCAGACTTTGGACTATACCTGCTAGAAATTACCTCCAACTCTTCAGTGTAAAGTCTGTAAAGTGTTGGGTGTGGTGCTATTTAATCTTTCTGCTTTATTTGTGAATTTTCTGACCATTATGAAAAAAGTTCGAGGTTGATCATTTTTGCTGTTCAGTGATTTAACAGTTAATAGTTTATACTTCCTTTATGAGATTATACTTTTGATAGTGTTTGATTTTACCATTTATCTATTTTGTGAAGATCATTCTGCTGTAAGAATGAAAAAGTCTGGAGTTCTATACCTGTACCTAGAAATATACAGGAGGAGTCTGAACAAATTTGAACAAAAAATACATTTAGTGTGTGTCAGTTGTATTGAAAGCAATTCGGGTATCTCTAGTGACATGGATCCATAGCCTTATATTGGAATTCAAATACTGTTATTAGATTACAGTAGCTTTCTGCTGAGTGGTGCTGGCTTGTACAAAGTCCTCATTTTTGATCCTATTACATTTTAAAAGTATCTCTGGGATAACTTTTTTGGGGGATGGGGGTACAAAACCATGATTACTAAAAGCTTTTACAATACATTTTCAATGTCTGTTTGTGTTAAGAGAACATTTCTCTAACCTTTTAGGATTCCCATGGGAATCCATCTAAACCTTAGGCACTTGTATTCATTTTAATCCCCTGCCATCCCAGGATTAAATGCAGATTATAAAACAAGGCAGAAGAGAGACGAAAGGATTTTGGATGAGGAGCAGTTAGTTACAAAAGAAGGTAAAGAGAAAACCTGCATTTTTTGGTGGTGCTTCTTTTTTCTTCCATACAAAAAAGTCTTGTGTCTGATGTTGGAAGTTGAAGGACATATAAAAAGAATAAGCTTGTGTTAGTAAATACCAATTAAACTGAAACACATACGCAAGTTCACTATTTTATTATTTTTAATTGTATTTTACTGCTAAATTGCTGAAGATTAGTTAGCTTTTCTGCAGACAGCTCAACAGGAAGAACTTCTATATTTAAATAGTGGGGGAAGATGACTTCTTGAAGTTTTCCATGGATACAGGAGTTTGCCAGTTAACCATGCTCTGTAAACAGAGAAAGTAAAGCTGAAGAGTGTATTAACACTTCCTGATCCTACCTCATACAAACCCCTACTTTTGGCCATTTTTACTCCTGAGCTTTCAGAGGTTTCAATTCTAATTATTACTGCTGCATTGGAGGGCTTATAGTAAAAGTGGCATTAACAGGTTTCCTATTATGAATACTGCAGAATGCAATTGGTAATGCAATAACAAGTACGAATATTCTTTCCAGAGGGTTGCAGGTTGTTTTCATGTTGTCACTGAAATCAGTTAAATGAAATAATGTCTCACCACATGGTTAGACAATAAGAAGGGGTGGAGGGATGGAAGAGTGCTAGATACCAGCCAAGCTTAACCACACAAAAGGCATGATCTCTTCGTGTTTCTTTTAAATGATAGAGATCTGTTGTCTTTAAGAAACAAAAGGGGAAAAAAACCACCTACCAATATCAAAAGAAAATCCAACTGGAGAACTGTTTTCCAGACAGAACAAGCTGGACAATCGAGCTCAGGATCTCCAGCTCTGACCATTGTGGTGATCTCTACTCAACTTGCTCCAATTTATCAATGTCTTTCCTGTACTACAGGACGCTGAACTGAGAACAGCAGCATTACAGACATGGCATAATAAGTGATAAAGGAAAGGGGGAGTGATTAAATCTGTCAGCCTTCTGGCCACATTCCATTTTTATGGCCATGCACCATTTCATACGGCCCTGGGTGCTGTTGGCCAGTGTTGCCAGCGTTTTCTGCTGGCTGACGTTCGGCCCCGCAGGACCTGCCCCACTCTGCAGTTGCAGGAATTAGGTCCATCCCAGGAGCAGGACTTGGTCTTTGTCCTTGCTGAATGTCATATGAGGTTCCTGTAGAGCCACTCCTCCCGACAGCCCTGCCCTCTGGCATGTGTATCTCCTCCCTGTATTCCTGTTTGCTCGGGGAGGGAGTGCAGTATCAGAAAGTGACTTCAGAAAGAAAAATTTTGAAAGCTGCTGCAGCCGATTGCTGGGACTAGAGTAAGAAGGTTGACTAATGCAGGTGATATTTCCTCTTCCCTTTACCTTCTAGAAAAAATGTCCTGCAAATGTAAACACGTACACACCTTTGAACCCAGTATGTACAGATATGCATCAACTGACGTAGATTCCAATGCGTTATATGATAAAATATTTAACTGGGGCGGGGAAAGGCAGTCTTAGTTCAAGATACTTCTGCTTTTGCAAAGGCTATTAAATTACAGACAGCCACTTGTTCCCTGTGAATAACCACTGAAATACACTTGTCAGATTTATGATGCAGTAATGTATTCTTTTTAACTCTGTGACCTGATGTTTGTAAGATGCCCTCAACTGTGATAATTTTCTGGGATGAGGGATGTGCTTGGTAAAGCAGTAGCTAAAAATGCCTGAGCTAAAACAGAAGGCGCAGTATATTTATGGTTTGACTTGAAGATGTGATGTATTTTCAACACAGATCTAGGGAATTACTGTACAATTCCACAAACCAATCCTAATCTGTCCAAATTCACCTGTGTTGGCTACTGTAGTGAACAGCTTTTAGTAGTTAGTTTCAGGTTAATTTTTTTCAGAAACTATACTCTTTTTTATGTATAAAACAGAGGAAAACTTGGATTACTTAAGTGAGAACAGGAAAATCAGAACAATTCCAATTTTATATACAAAATGATGAGTTCTGGAATAACAGTTACTGCCCAGGCCTGAGAGAATGAGGTCAGGAGTTTGTAAAGACATCTGTTCCATGTTCAGTGCCAGTCAAGAAACCCAAACAAACAAAAAACAACAACCAACCAAAAAACCCAAGACCCCAAACAAAAAAAAAAAAAAGTCCAAACCAAAACCTCATCCCCCCAAAAACCTACCCAGAAACAGGTGTTAGGAATAGGAAAAACAATGGCACATCGCTGTGCTGCTGTGGTTAATCTGAAATTTGCTGGTGTTGTAATACCATATGAAGCTTTCGACTTTGATCAGTTTCCCTTTTCTCACTCTCTCACTTCACCTCCCCAAATTCAGATCTATGGAACTGGAATATCTTCATCCTCACAGCATTTCTCTAATCAAAAGTAGGCATGGCTTCTGCTGTGTGTTTGCTTTAACACTTTACGGGGAGTCCTGAGCCTGAAAGAGAGATGAGGAATGAAGGGTAGAAGCTGGACAACATAGCAAGCTTAAACAAATAAACAAGAAGACGCCAGCAGATGTCATGGACAAGTGGTTCAACTAATCGTTATATCCCATGTTATGTGAATAATCAGTGAACCAAATGAAGAGGCAGTAGGCTTTCTTGCTAAGAGATGCTGTGGATGATGAAAGTTTATTTGCATTCAAGCAGTACTGGAGAAGCTCAAAGAAGGGAAATCTTTTAAGAGTAACTTAGAATGGGGAACCACATCTAGCTTGCGAAGTCCATGAGGGAGAAGCATCTTGCCTGATCTATTTTTATTCTTCCTTAGGCAACCGCGTGGGATTACATGGGAGGATGGGATACTGGTCTGGACAGAGTTTTTTGATCTGACCCCATTTGGATGTTCCTGCGTGTGGTTTTGAAAAGGTTACATGCAGTGAAAACTGCTTTTAACTTCTGTAGCTCTATGGTAAATGCCTCCAAGAAGCAAAACTAAGTTAAAAATCAGACATAACTTGTATGGGAGCACTTAATTTGATTTGATAAATCAACCAAGCAATCTACCAGTGTTAAGATTTAGCAAGTGTGGAACATTGTATGCAGAACTGTCTGAAAAGATTAATAAAATCACAGAGGTCTCTTAGTCTAGACCAGTATCTGACTATTTGTATATGTGACCAGGTTGTGCAATCACAGGGAAAAATATTATCATGAATTATTAGTAATTTAACATATAATGTTATTAAGCCATTTGAAATTTTAGTAAAAACTTCATAAGAATAATGAATAAGAATGTCTGAAAGTCTTGTGATAAGCTGGTACATGCATTTACATATACTATATTCAGCATCGTTACTTAAAACCTACTTTTGCTCTAAAAAGATGGGTTAATTTAAGAGGCTTTTGTTACTGGTTTTGGCATTGGAAGTGTAACTGTAAGATCACACATCAGATGGTTATGTAGAAGGCACGCCCACACGCGTTGAATAAGCATAGAATAAGATGCATTGGTAATGATACTCCTCTGCTATGCTTGTCCTGCAAAACCCTCTCTCTCTGTTCAGAACATTTTATTCTTTGAAATCTGAGCTCACCACTGGTTTTGAATGTTGGCTGCTGTTAAGCAATCATACAAAAGTCTCTTAGTACTTACTGGTGATTTACTAGTATTTGCCATTTCATCGTGATATTTTCATTCCTTAAAAAGAATCTGTTGCAAAAGGTTACTTTTCTTTTTAAAAACAACATTTTGTCTTTCCTGAAGCGTTTTCTTCTTTGAGCTGTAAACAAATTACTTAGTTAAATTTCAGTTTTCTCTAATACTGTTTGAATAATTTGTGACTATATAGTTAGTTTGATAAATAACCTGTACAGAAATCTCCAGTTATCCAGGTAATGTAGTCAGTCTAGTGTGGTGATCATGATAAAATGATGTGACTGCATTTGTAAATTAGTTCTTCTATTTTTTGTTCAGTATTTTATTTCAGTGATTGGGTAAGATTTTAAATCTCTGAATCCAGGCAGTAGTGGCACCAAAAAGCAAGAGTCTGGGTGCCTGAGCTTTGCTTGATTGGGTACCATGTGAGCGATGGGTCCATAGTAGCTGCCTCTTAGCTGGGCACCAGGCTGCCAGCACGGGAGGACTAAGGCAGGTACTGTGTACTTATGCTGTGTCAAATGTCTGGCAAAGTTGCTTGTTAAACTTCCTTTAATGGGACAGCGTGAGGTTTATCAGGAGAAAAGCTGGAATGACAGAATTGTTGGTGCTTTTTGGTTTTCCCAGGCATGGTATTTAGACAATGGGGCGCTGCAGTGAAAGGGCAGAGAAGGGGGGGAGCCAGGCAAGTTGCACTCTTGGTTTGCAGATTACACCAAACTGGGCAGGAGTGTTGATCTGTGGAGGGTACGAAGACTTCTACAGATGGATCTCAACAGTCAGGATTGATGGACTGAGGCCAGCTGGATGAGGTTAAACAAGGTGAAATGTCAGATCCTGCGCTTGGGTTGCAACATGCAATGCTTGGGGAAGAGTGGCTGGAAAATTGCCCAGCAGAAATGGAGCTGGGGGTGCTGGTCCATGGTTGGCTGAACAAGAGCCAGCAGTGTGCCCAGGTGGTCAAGAAGGCCAATGGCATCCTGGCCTGTGTCAGCAGTAGTGCAGCCAGCAGGACTAGGTTAGTGATCCCCCTGTGCTTGGCAGTGGTGAGGCCACACTTCAAATCCTGTGTTCAGTTTTGGGCCCCTCACTGCAGGAAGGACATTGAGGTGCTGGAGTGTGTCCAGAGAGGGGCAACAAAGCTGGTGAAGGGTCTGGAGCACAAGACGGATGAGGAGTGGCTGAGGGAGCTGGGGTAGTTCAGCCTGGAGAAAAGGAGGCTCAGCAGGGTCTGTATTGCTCTCCACAGCTAGCTGAAAGGAGGCTGTAGCAAGGTGGGAGTCCGTCTCTTCTCCAAAGTAACAAATGCCAGACAAGAAGAAGTAGCCTCAAGTTGTGCCCAGGGAGGTTTAAATTGGATCTTAGGAAAAATTTCTTCAGTGAACGGGTTGTGAGGCATTGAACAGCCTGTCCAAGGAAGTAGTGGAGTCCCCATCCCTGGAGATGTTTAAAAGACTTGTAGGTGTGGCACTCAGGGACATAGTTTAGTGGTGGACTTGGCAGTGCTGAATTTATGGTCAGACTCTGTGATATTAAAGGTCTTTCCTCACCTAAATGACTCTATGATTCTAGCTTAATTATGGTTCTGGAGAGGTGGGGAGGCAGTGAACAGTGGAAATTTCTTGTCACCTGTTGCCCAGGAATGTGTTTGTGTGGTTTCCATCATTTAAGTTTCAAACCTATTACTGTCTGATCAAGTCAGGGTAGAGACAAGAGAGGGAGAGAAAGGGAGAGGAGAGAGAGAAAGAAGCCCGCTTTTATCTCCAGAGGAAGGAATATTTTTGAAGGACATGTACTGAAGGCATGTGTACATTGCTTATAGAAGGAGCTTTTGTTAGCAGAGCTTTTGTTGGGAAAGCAAATATGTTCAAGCTCCTAAAAACTGTTTGGTCAGGCTTAATTGCATGTAGGTTTTGGCATGCAACATTAAATGAAACATGTTCCTATTATTTGTGCATCTGCAGTCACAGGAGAGACTGTCCTCCTTAAAAAGCTAAAGTAAGATGCAGTGAAAACAGTGGAAGAAAACAACCAAACTATGGGGGTTTTCCCACCTTTGCCCACAAGAGAGTACTCCAGCTAATTAGTTCAGGTTACTTCAGCTCTTGTTAGCTTTTTGTTAGTGCAATTTTAAGTTATGAAGACTCCCTTCAATTTCAAAACAAGTGTATTGAGATGGGGTTTTTTTACTTGTAAAAAATTCTAGAATCTGGTTTTATTGTAAATGGAGAGGAGGTATCATCTTTTCAGTTTCTAGTTTCTTGGTTATAGGTGGTCTGTGTGCCACCACTGCTGTTGTTTGGAATGGCTGCCTGATAGCTCTTCAGCTAATTTGGGATACCTGGTAAAGATGCTTTCTTGCTGTTTTCATTCTCTATTGCTCAGATGTCTGTGCCAGGCAACTCGCAAAACAAACAGCAACACATGGTCAGCTTCAAAGAGTGCACACTTTGAAGTAGGGGACAGATGACGGTTATAAAAGGTTAGTCTTTGATGGTATTACAAGAGGTAGTTTCCATGCATTTGGTTATTAAAGTGTGTAATGTCCTGATCCTTACATACAAAGAAATAATTAGTTGGTAATTAGAAAAAATTACCTCGTACCTCCCTTGGTGGTGGTGGATACAGCAGATTTAATTTATAGCCAGAATTTGAAAGCATGTGGCTCTTCAAGTGATTGTCAACACAGCAAGATAGAGGAACAAAGAGATGAGCATAAGGCAAACTGAGTTATAGATGGTCAACTTAAGACACGTAGAAGAGAGAGGGCAGAAAAATAAGTTGTCTCATTAGATAAGAGTTGCAGTCCATTCTAATCTTTGTACCTTTATACCTGCAATAAAATTAATAATTATTTAAGAGAGTAAATACTGTGCTATTGTGTTCATTGGGTAATTAGATGTTTAACTTTTCATAGAGAATTGCTTTCTGATTTGACTAAAGCTCTCTTACCACTGGTGGTACTCCCTGGCCAGTCTTCATCTTGTGAAAGCACTTTGGCAAGGCTTTGTTGTACTTGTGAAACACAGGATCCTCTATGCAAGCCAAAATTAGCAAATATAAAAGCCTTTGTGAAGGAAGTAGAATTTCAAAATAGCTTTTATTTCTATAAGTTGCTCTGGAATTATGAGTGTGCTAGTGAATGTATTTTTGAGGGGAATTGGTATGACAGTCGAGTGCATATAAGCTTTTACAAATTCAAAATCATCACAGACACTAATTTAAATGTGCATTTAGGTATTTTAAAGAGCCTATTTACTTCACATCCAGTCTGTTGATTTTTCTGGTATCAGCAGTCATCAATGCTAAAATTTCAATGCCTCTGCTTAACACAAGAATAAATTTGGGAGTGCATTTGACAACAGTTCATTTTTTCTTTTGCAAAGAGTAATATGTAAATGCGTTTAATTTATTATTCTTTTCCTGGTGGCTTTCCTTTTTGAAGCATTGCATGATCTTTTTTGGTAATTTCATTATGCAAAAAAAATTCAAATATATTCACCTGTGTACCTATCCTGTGTCAGGTTTTTTCCTTCAGGGCCTTAAGTAATGGCTATGTTACTTTTAATAATATTTCAAGTAATTACATACTTGACATTCTGTCTGGAGTTCATGCAACATTTCTGGATTTCTTTCCCTAGAAGAAGCTTCCACAGATTCTTTCCTACCTGAAAAAAAATTTGGTGTGCATATTTTTAGAGGTATTCAATGCACTGTTTTCCAAGCAGAGAGTTTTAAATGCAGAGTGGCAGAAGACTTCCTAGTTATCTTGCTTCTCTTTGAAAAATAAATATATATGACTATTGGAGTGGTTCTGAATCAGTGTCTTTTGAAAAATTAGTGTCAAACAGATGGCTGATTGGTTATATCATGAGCTGTTTTTGATAGTACTGATTTATGTTAGTAAAGATGAAGCTTGCTTAGCTTACACTGCAGTGTGAGCTATTTTGTTAGTATCTTAGAAAACTTATACACTATACTACTCTGTCATAAATATATTTCCTTGATCATGAAGACTGGTTTATGTCTTTATACCTTCACTTGCTAAAAAATCCATCCACGACAGGGACTTTATATATTTTTAAAATAAATTTAATTACCCTAGCAGGTTAGTGGGCCTGCTAGGTTGCATCTACAGTGAAATGTAGAGAGGATAATATATTAAGAGCATTCCAGCTATTTTTTCATGGCCACTTCCACCTACCTAGCACTATGCAGCAAGAAAGGGAAAGTATATTGCGAAAAGCTTTTGGTGTTGCGTGGATAATGTGGTGAACAGTTTGCTATCTGGCAATGAAACTTGATGGTAATGCTTAAGCTTATCATCCATGTGTGCTATCTGTGGGTCAAAGGTATGTTCATCCCAGTCTTTTCTCCCACCCTTTATAGTGGTTACCTTCCTTCAAGGAACAGCTGAGTTTTGCTGCAGTTTTACAACGTGTTCTTAAGCCATCGGCAGAGACTGATGTATCCTCTCCCCATTGGAGATGCTACTGGATATTCCTCCACCGCACTGAGTTAATTTCTTCTTGTAACTCTGTTACCTTGGAATTGAATAGAAGGAAGGGGAGACCTTGGAAATTATTCTGAGACTCACTGTTGCAAGGTACACGTTGGTGATGAGACATCTGAGATGGTTTACTGTGTGCTTCGCCAAATGTAATTTTTTTCAGGTAGAATTAAGCATAATCAAGAGTAGAAGCATCTGATTAATTTTATTGAACTGCCTTTTAATTTTTCATCCTGTCTAGACTATCAGTCTTTATTGGGGGATGATAAAGCCTTGTTTTTTCACTGAATTGTAAAACAATGAATATAGTGACTTCACTGTTGCTGTTGGGGTTTATTAATCAAACGGAGCCAAAAACTTGAGACCAAAAGGGCTACTTCCATAAACAATTTCAAGGTAGCAGACCTGGATTTAGCAATCGTTAATGCAGCATGCATCCATGGGGAAGCTGGGACTTGTAGCAAACTGGTGCCATTGACATACTTTGCAGTTTCACCATCAGTTTGATAATCTCTGCAATGATTAAATGCAGTAATTATTGCCATTCTCAGGGGTCTTGAGACACTTTAGTTTTCAGAAGCTGTGGATTCCTAGATGAGAGTTCTAGGCTTTTTTAGCCTTAGTTGGGCCAAAAGGAGTGCCTGGTCTTTGTGTAGAAATTATGAGGATTGTTGGAAGAGGAATTTGTAGAATAAGCTCTTCAAGAGCCCCAGGGTTACTTATGTGTTATCTTGGTTCTGAAGTTTGATTGACTTCTGGGAAGGATAGCTTACAACCACCATGTGTGTTTTAAGGAGACTACTTCTCCAGAGCCTCATCTGGCTAGACTGTTGATGAAATCCTGCAGATGGCTAGCTGTAATTTCCAAGAGTTGGTGCATAAAGTATCTTCTTTCTCGTGAGAAGGAAGGTTCCTAATTTAGCGTTTACTCATGCACTCATTAAAGATGTTGGGAATATTGCCATGGCCTCACTTGGAGCAGAATCGAATCATTTTGCTCCACTCCCTCCCTAGCACCAGACTTAGTTGTAATAGCTTGCTGGAGCATTTTGGTGATGTCTTAATTGGTGTATTATGCTTTTTTTTTCCCCGCAGTCATCAGTTTTGTGATACAAATTACATACTTCATGAGTACTGGTGAAAGAGAGGTGTGAGATCATCTGTAGTTCCCTGGCTAGGATTGTTTTTACTGTATCATTAATTTTGTTCAAGTTTTTATTCTCAGACTCCTCTAACTTTACAGCAGAAACTCCTAAGTGACTAATTGGTTTCAGTAGGTTGGGATGCTCAGAATGGATGTAAATTCTTTAACTTCAGAAGTAATATGGTGAGACTAGCTTAACTTTTCTTCTCCCCTCACCCCTTCTTTTTTGCCTCCCACACAGGCTTTCTAACATTCTGGCAAAGCAGATATTTGGACTTTTACCCATTCTCTCACTTTACAGTAAAGAAGGATTCATTTTTCCAACATTAAAAACTTGGCCAGAAAACCTGGCCAAAAAACCTTAATGTTTTGAGCAAATGTTTAAAAATATCCTCTGACTTGGCTGCTCTAAGTAATTTTAAAGCACTGTTTTCTATTGGGGTGGACAAATTCTTTTTCCCCAGAAAAACCTAATTCAAAAGGCTAATATTTATCCAGTATTATTGATAGCAACAAATTGAATTTAGACATTCCAAATGTCACAGAAATAAATCTGAAGCCATAAAGAGCCTGAATAAAAATAGTTGCATCTTTAAGGAGCTACCTTAGCTGTGGATGTTGCAGGAGCTGAGGATGGGAAGTGGGGATTGCAGCAAATATGGAAAATAATATGTACTTGTCTTGCATCTTGTCCATTCCCTAAAAGAAAAGGGTACATTTTTGCTAAGAGTACTACATTTTGGGAATTTTACTTGATTTTTATATCTAGTTTGTATTTTAAATTGTGTTGCTACTTCATGCCATGTCTTCTGGGAGAGCTGGTTCAAGGGAATACATCCTCTTCCTTTCATTATTCTTTTCTCAAAGCTTGCATAGATTAATATTTGACTTTGCATTAGTTGAAGAGCTCTTCCCTGTTCTAAATGTTTTTACAAATGCAGGCAGAACAAGATAAGATAGAAAATAATAAAGTTCAGTTGTATTTGTGTACGTCACTTCTCTGGGGCATATTTGATCACCCTAAGTTAATAGAGAACTGACTTAAATAGAGAAAAGTCAGGTTCAGTCTGCATTTCATACTGCTGTGCTCTGTGTGATGAGTGATGATGTTGTGCTCTGTGTTGCTAGGGTAACACAAAGAAACAGGAGAAACTACGGCAAAATTCCAAAAAGCAAGCATTATAATTTTTTTCAATGCTTCTTACTTTGCTCATGAAATATTTTGCCAAAATACTACTGAGAAAACCCGGTAGTTTTTTAAAGTTTTTATTCCAGATGTAGACACTAAACTACATGATTCAGTCATGCAGTAGTGATTTACTTAAGGAAAGATTCCAGGATCACTTTAATTTGTTGCCAAAATTTGTATCATGGAATAAGCTGCTCTTACCTTGTACCTCTATTTTTTTCATTTATGCTTTGTCCATCCCTATCAATAAATCTAATTTTTTTCCAAAGTCCTTGCTCTATGGCTCTTTCCGAAAAGCTGTGCTTTTAGTAATCCCACATTAAACTGCAGAAGAATAGAAAAAGCATTTTTTCTTTAATAATACGATAAAAGTTGAGAATAAAAAAAGGAGCTGGCATTGACACTGCCCCTATTCTACGTCCTCCTGTGCAACAGTTTGGCCGACGTTGCATTGGAATTGCTGTAGAGGAAAAAATGTGCCATCAGAAATCTGTGAAATGACTCCCAGGTGCTGCAAATCCCATATACCCCAAAATGCAGGGGGTCTGCCTCTTCTCCACAGGATATCTATCCTCATGTGTACACCTAACATTTATGGGTCTTGGCTTTCCTATAGAGATGGCAGCTGGAGTGGACCGAATCCTGGATTACTTCCCATTCATGCGCCCTGAATAGGGCATCTGTAGCTTGTGCTGGTAACTGAGTCACCTTTACCCTGAATTGTTGTCTGTGTATGTGTTATAACAACAGCAACCCAGTAGATACCTATTTGGACTGGTGAAACTGGATGTGAGCACAGGCATGAACTTAGCAGTAGTCAGTTTAAGTTACTGTCAGTCACATTTTTGCTTTATCAGAGAATATGTTTATTGCCAAATACCTGCTATAATTTATACAGTATAGGCTTGAATTCTGGTTTTTATCTTATTTTTCACACTCTGAGAAATTCAATAATCCTTGCTTTTGACTGTTACAGGCTGTGCTGAACTGTTTTGCTTATACACAAAGCACTTTACATATCACCACCTGTTTGCTTGACACAAAAATAACAAAGGATTACATTTACTAGATCTTTCCCTGGGCATGGACCGAGGGAGGAGATTGAACGAAGAAGGTGTTTGGGGTGGTTTTTTCCTTCTCCCTGTATATAGAGACTATAAAAATCTCTCTGTCTCAATGAGCAAGCGAAGTTGCCTGCCAAATCCTAGCTCTTCCCAAGGGACCACCTCTGAATTTATCCAAATTGAACAATTGTATTAATCCAGAGAGTTGAGTGTAAGAGAGTGCACATAAGCAGTTGCTATGGAGCAGTTGGTAGATGGAAAATTTTTCACCTTAGCCTCCCTTGCAATAACCTGTTTACCCATTCCTAGAGTTGGTGCAGAGGTGGCTGAGCAATACTTCGTGGGAGTAAATGGGTCAGTATTGAGGGCTCTTCTAAAAAATTACCTCTAACATCTGTGTGTGGGAAGAGGGGATGTTGAAATACTCCAATTCGGTGTGAGAGTTGGGAGTAAAAACGACAACAGTTTTGGAAATATTTAATAATGGCAAAGAAGCATCAGGCAGTAGAGAAATTAAATTTTGGTATTGTCTTGGAAAAAAGTGCTAACTGAGTTGCCATGGTTGCTGCAGCTTAGCTGAAGCAAATAATAGACTTCAGACTTTTTTAAATTTTTTTTTTTTTAATAATGCTGTGGAGCTATTTTTGAGCAAACTAACAGCTGCACGTTTTTGTGGTTTTGTATATATTTCTAAAAACTTACACAATTGCACTTAATTGCCTATTTTGATAGCCACAGATATGCCAACTGTTTATTTTGGAAAGATTGCTGGCACAATTGTGTGTTTCCTATATTGATTTATCTTCAAATTAATCTACAAAATTTACACAACATGGTTTAGATTTGTGGGGAGGAATGAAGGTAAGGGATCTTCAAAACTAAATGCAAGAGAAGTTAATGTAGGTGGTGACCCTGATGATCAACAGGATGAGCTCAAGTATGTTGATTCTTGGGAGGAGGAAGTATAAAATTTCAACATTTTGAGAAGGTACAAGTAAGAAAAAAGTTATAAGTGGGGTAACATTTAATATAATCCTTGCACAAAGGTCAACTGAATTATGTACAGATTCTAAAAAAAGAAAAAAGGCATCAGGGAGATAAATGGAGAGATTCAGCAAAGTCATATGCTCCAAGTTCTAAATATCAAAACTTTGGAAGATTCGAAAATCTACAGCATGTGTAAGTAGTAATATGAGAGCTACCTATCAATTTAGCTAAATTACTGTGCGTATTGAAGTATTTTCTTGAGAAGCAATTAATTTCACTTCTGAAATTAAAAAGTCCTCTTGAATGTGAACACACTGATTTCCTTCTAACACTCGGTGTGATCTGGGAGTCAACTGCACAACTTCTAATACTCTGTGGAGAGAGTCCATCATTTCTCATAAAAGTCAATGGATGTTCTTATGCTTCTTGCCCAAAGGTTATGGCATGTGACCATCAGCCTTCAGGAATAAAAAAACCTGCTATTTATTTTTGCATAGGTACTAGCCCAGGTCTGAAATTTAAAGTAACCAGCGCAGGCTTGGGAAACATTCTATATTTGCCTGGGAGAAACCAAGCAAACAAAAAAGTACAAGATATACACTGTTTAATTGCTTGGAATTAGTGAAGCTGATGATTTTTAGGGAGTTTAGGAATGAAGTAAGAAAAAGACACAAAAAGGGACTAGTTATCAAAGCTACACTAATGATTATAAATTTTAGACTCATTTATGTGGGAAAAGACCTCCAAGATCATTGAGTCCAACTTTAACTTTCTTTAAAATAGCTTAATATTTGGACAGGAACGTGCAGGATCCTATCAGTCTCCTCTTTGATGCAGCAACAGCTTGCAGTGAATGCTCCACCCCACTTCCTCTGCCCACCCCTCACATGAGAGCCAAGGACTGCTCAGGCTATCATCCAGGCTCCTGTGCATAGGCTTGTTTTTCTGTGGGGTTTATTTTCATTTTTTATTTGCTAGGCACGCGTTCTTCCCTACAGAATATTAGTTTTCTCTTTGGGACAACCTCTGGATTAGACTGGGATATGAGGAAACTGGCAGAGATGGACCACCCAGGGAGGGGTTGGAAAAGAGCGTGAGGAAATGGATAATGTTATCGTCTGGTGACTACCTGGGGTTGATGCACTTTTCTGGAAGTGCCTGGTTTTGTTTTGATAAGGGATTTAAGAGTGGTGTGGAAGCATAATGAGTGAGATCAGCAAGGAAGAGCCATGCTCAAGGGGTAGTGTGAGAGGACAGGCTCTGAAGTGATGGGAGGTGATGCATTCCCATGGAGGGCGTTGGCTGACTGTGTTCCCTCTCTGCCTTTCTGTCCCTGGGCATCTCTTCTCCACCCCTCAGCCATTTCATTACTAGGTGAGGGCACAGGGTGGGGACCAGCTTCTCAGTCATTGGGGCCCATTGAACTCTGTGCTGTCAGCAACGGGTTTTGTGGGGGCACAGAAAAACACTTTCAGCTGTCATTTTATAACTGACTCTGTGTGCTGTTGTAAGCTCACTGAGTCCAGTGGATCTGTTGCTATGGAAAATGAATGTGCTTTTTATAGTCAAATAGAAAGGTGCATTTCCAAAAGCTGTTCTCAGACTCTGCAGCCATAATCTCACTGGTTTATTTCCAGTGTTCTCAGCAGTGAGCTGGGGTTCTTGGGGTTGAATATCAATTTGCTAAGAATCCAAGTGCTGGAGGAATGTCCTCATGTTTCTGTACCCATGCAGCAACCACATCTTCCACTGGAGCCTTTCTATTCTCAGCAGCACATGGGAATTCATTGAAATCCGATAGCGGCAACATTAATAGCGGTTGAGTAGGTGGCCAAAGAGGCTGAAATTTAACACAAGCCCGCTGCTGGTTGGGCAGGCGGGATCCATCTCCTGCTCAGCACACCTCGGCGGGGGTGGAGGAATCCTTTGAGTCCTACGACATCTTCCTCTGAATCGTAAGTGAAGCTGGTTGGTGTAAAGCTAGAGTGCCTGTAGCTTGGCAAGGAGCTCAGGAGTGGGCTTGTCTTTAGTGTGATCTGCTCCAGCTCCTAGGCCAGGGTATGTCTCTTCCAGGTCCTTCAAATGACATCGTGGAAGTGTTAACTGCTGCCTTGGTGGATGAGACTTTAAAGAGAGAGCACCACTATTTCTTTTTATACAGAAATATGTTCAAATCCTGTGTTTGTGAGATCTGTAGTACAGAGGAAGGGACAAAAACCAGATTGGCAGCTGTTGGGGTTTCTGAAGTATTTGTCACCAAGGGATGGGTTTGGCACTGGGCAGGGTGCATTTGTCACTGGCACATTCCTTTCTGTCAGTGGGAGTGTCTCTGTCCTTTCTTCCCATAAATGGGTTCAGATTTGTCTTATCTCTTTGGACATGACCACATGTATTCTTGGCAGGTAATCCTCATTTAAGGGAGGAGAATGCTCCTTCAAACTTGCTTGTTTGTTAGGGTTTTTTTTAATTGTTGTTTTTTATCTGTATTTAAATATGTTTCTATATAAGAAACAGACATTTAGAAAGCCACATTCTCTGAATGGGATGCTGTAAAATAATCTTCCAGAATTTTGCACAGACTTGTGGGTGTCTTGGATTTGGTCTTGAGCTCCACATTGATGTTCTTCCTGGAAAATAATGAAGTGTCAAAGTAGATTTGACATCATGAGTTGCTAGTGACTGGAATTTAATACATGTTAGGATGTGGGGGAACCAAACAGTATAATGTGTTAGAAAAATAAAATCCGAACTACTGAGTTCATTATTTAAAAGTTTTGAACTAAGTCACAAATAAATGTAGTTTCTTAAATGCACTGCTATTCTGTAAGGATGATTTCTTAAATTACTGTGATCTGCTAGCTGCTATAAGGTCTTTGATTAGTTGCAGTTTAAAAAAAAAAATTAAATACCCCAAAGTGCATTAAAATAAATACTAGCAAACTTTCCTCACTCCTCAGAAATGGGAAGCACAGAGCACATCTGGCTGGGGTATCATCACATGGGGACTGTCACGGTACCAGTGTGTGGAGCAGAGCCCTCCCCCACTGGCGCCCTGTCCACTCATCTGCAGCAGCACGTTGGCTCTGCCACGGTGCTGGTGCAGTAGCTTGTGTGATCATGCTCTAAAACAGACCAGCAAGTTAATCTGGGGTTTGAAAATGTATATTAGGAAAAACCCAAACAACGAAAAGGGTGCAGCCCTGTGGTCCTGATGGGCAGTGTGGAACTGTAGTGTGATTCAGACTTACGATGGCATAACCACGGGGGCAACAAACAGGAGCGGCTGGAAAGGACAGGGAGATCAGGAAATCCTTAAACTCGAGCTGCTGCCAAAGCCTTTGTATTGTCAGGCTAGGGCTTTGGTGACTAATTCTGCTATTTAACCTTGAGCAAACAGTGGAGCAGAGAATAAATTCCTGGAGCTGTGTCTCAGCATGTCACTTGGCTTTATTCTCATAGAGTGGTCTCCGTTAGAGAAACATCTGTTGGTCTGTGCTGGCTCGGAGTAAGTGATGTTTGTCAGTATGTGTTGTGGTCAAATATAACAGAGGTATTTGGTCTCTAATCACACAACATAGGAACAAGTGAGAGCTATTTCTGTCCCATTTGTCTCTTTTCTATTTGCTAAAGGATTCATGTAAATTATATGATTTACACACATGGTATTATTTCTCCATAGGTGGCTATTTCACATCTTTTTTCATCAGTGTTCAACTTGGATTTGTGCAGTTGTACTTCACAGTTGTAATTACGATATCTCCCATGTGTTTTCTCATGGCCTTTAGACTTTTGTGCTGTGTTTGGGAGATGTTTTCCAGGATGTCTGATTTTGAAGTTGTATGTAATCTTTTGCTGAAACCACTGATAGCAACTAAAGTTCACACTGCATGCATTAGAGTTCTACTTTTACAATTTTGAGACCTCTTTGTTAGCTGGAATTTGGTATTAGGGTTGGGTTGGGTAATGCAGAAGATCAGTGTTGGTTTTCTTTTAAGCTTCAGAATAAATGCTTAAATGGTGAGACTGTGGCAGGAGGAGATGAAGTATTTGTAATGCAAGTGAAGAAACTTTGCGCATGAAGAGTAAACAACTTGACAGTTTGCTTCTGTTGTTGGCAGAGCGAGCATGTGAACAAAGCACAGTCTGTCATTTGAGTGTGTGAAATATCCCCCTACCTGCATTTTGGGCCTCAATTGTGTGACTGGTTTACCTGAATGTCCTAATTTTTGTGTTCTTTATAGCCTGAGTACACAAGCCTTGTATATTCATGGTTATTCCAGTATAGAAAATATATTGAAATATAAAGAGAACTGAATATTGCTCCTGTTGCACAGTGGTTGACTGAAATTATCTCAGAGAATTCAAGGAAAGCAGAAATGGACATGATCATGTTCAGTCATCTAGCTTGGTCTCCATGAAGGCTGACAGCCTTTATAATATGGGCTCCAAGTGGCTGAAGACAATTTCTCACTCCTTAATGGGCTACTAATGTTTGGAAGCAAACTTTAAAGCATCTTTAGCAAGGGCATGCGTGGTCTCTGCTTTTATAATTGCAAAGGCAGAAATTCTGCGCAGGAAAGGCTTTGAAGGTAAAGAATGTAAACCTTTAAAATGCTCTTCACTGGGTATGGGAAGTGTAATGTTGGGCAATCAACCTGCCTTTAGTAGCACCTTAGGTCACAGCCGTGATATGTCCTGCAACATGGACACTGGAAAAGAAGTCAGCCTATTGAAAAAAAGGAAGATGAAAATGTGGGGGTTTTTTGGTTTTTTTTTCCTTCAAAATCAGTTTCCAATGAAAAAATAATAGCAGTGCGTTTCGGAAGGGATTAAAACAAAAGCAGCAGAAAAAGTGCAAATATTTCACATTAAAGGAGAAGGGTTCCTCCTTACCTGTGAGAAAGAAGTCACTGACTACAAATCCAGAAGCATCTCTGGCATGTAATATTAAGGAGGCTGCAGGCAAGGACTGTGCAGGTCAGATCCATCTCAGGACTGTGTGTACCTGATAGCCTGATTTCTTTACAATGGGGGGATGGGCAAGGCAATAACAGCTCTCAAACTAGGAAGAAAGAGAAGGAGGGATGGTCTGTGTCCCTGATGGTTGTCACGTCGCACTGAATATTACATTTCCGTGAAGAGCGCTACTTACACTAACCAGGCCCTGCCATCATTTCACTAACCTGTAACTGTCTCGTGAATGGTTTACTCTACCTTTTTCCTGTAACCTTTGGCTAGCTTGTTCCTAGACAGGCAAAAACAGGATAGGTGCTCTAATACATTGCCAGCCTGTTACGGGACTCTGCATAGGTGTTTCTGCTGCTGTATGTGAAGTCTTTGCTTTTTTGTTTGAACCTCTTCACTGTGCTGTGTGTAAAACTTTTGCAGCTGAACTGGCTCCAAACCAACATTTGGGGCAGGTGAAAAGTTGTTTCTCAGTGTTTAAGCCATTTGTCCTTCCATAACTGCTGGCACTGCGGGCAGGAGTGTTGGTCAGTTGTCTGCGGTTCAGCCCTGAATATTTACACCTGGTGACTAAGTCTGTGTTACCCCACCTTTGTAAGCCTCACATTCAAAAAGGTTTTTCTTCTTGTTCTTAAAATGAGCAGGAGGACAACAGGACCACTATGAGTATGTGTTGGTCCACTTCCAAGGTGTGCTACAGACTAGGTGTATATATAAAAGTTTGCTAATATTAGTGGTTGCATATGTTTTCAATATTTTTTTGAAAAAACATGCATTTATAAAAAAGAAACCAGACCTCTCTTTCCTGGCCTACAGCATCTCTCTCCAGATGTCCCAGTTTCAGTTTCTCATTTTTTTTGTCTGAAAAATTTTCTCTAGGCTAAAGCGTTCTCTGTGTTTGGGGCAAATATCTTAGAAAACAATACAATCTGGGAAAAAGTTGCAATTGAATCTTCTTTGGTATGGAATTGGAGATCTGAGGTTCTTCAGCGTGGAGAAGAGAAGTCTTCAGGGAGACCTTTTAGCAGCCTTCGGCACCTAAAGGGAACCTACAGGAAAACTGGAGAGGGGTATTTTATGGGGACATGTAGTGATAGGACAAGTGTAAATGACTAAACTGAAAGAGAGGGTAAGTTTAGATTGGATATTGGGAAGAAATTCTTTACTTTGAAGGTGGTGAGACACTGGCACGAGTTGTCCAGAGAAGTTGTGGATGGCCTATCCCTGGAAGTGTTCAAGGCCAGGCTGGATGGGGCTTTGAGCAACATGGTCTAGTGAAAGGTGTTCCTGCACATGGCAGAGAGGTTGAAACTAGATGATTTTTAACATACCTTCCAACCCAAACCATTCTATGATCTTCCTGCCTAATAGAGGTTTTATTTCCTAAAGTCTGCTTCTATTTTGTTGATAACTAAATTTAAGCTAATTAAAAAAGCTTAGAGCCTTTCTGTGTACCTCTCAACAGAAACTGTGTTAGTTCAGCTGGTTTCTCATTCTATATGTAAAATTGAAATAGTACAGAGTTATGGCTATGTATTCAAAGTAGAATGTTTTTATTTCTTTTGAAAGAGTCATAGTTGCATATTTTATATTGACCACTAATTGGTCTTGAAACCTTTTAAATCTTGAATAATAATTAAATTGTAAGTCAGCTATTTTAAAACATTTTTCTTTCTTTTCTTTTTCTCACTCCCTGCTCTGCTTCAGACCAGAGGAAACCAACAGAAGAGTGAAAAATGTAAGACACATCGACTTCAATGTTTTCTGAAACAATTTCACACTAATGATGATTGATTAATTATTTTTAAATACTTCTGTTTATGGTAATATCATGTTTACTTTATTCTTCATCTGTTCATTTATATGATGCAAATTACTGCCATTTTATGATGATCTCTGTCTTACTTTCCCAAATCAGTGTAATAATTGGAAACAGTACTTACATTGGCTTACTCTACGTACATGAGATGCATCGTAACACTCTTTAGTTGTTTTTGGTGGTGTTCATAGCTAACACCATAAGCAAGATTTTGCATTTCATTGTGGAAACATCTCTAACAGTATGCTGAGATTCTGTTATACAGGTACATGGTATGAGGGGAAAGTAATTAAGTTTGTATTTAGTTTTGTTTGTTTGTTTGTTTTTAGGTTTTAATTACATTATACTGGCTGGGGAGAAAAGCTCAAAGTAACCCCTATTATAATGGTCCATACCTCAATCTTAAAGCATTTGAGAAGTTACTAGGGCAAGCATTGACTAAGGTAAGGAATCCGAAAAAGGTCACTGAAGAAATAGCCTGAATTTTGTAGTTTGTAAAACATTACAGCATCAGTTCTGAAGGTCTCTTGGGAGTTTATTCTTAGTTTGGACAACATAATTTATTTTGTTTTGCTTGCTATCAAGGTCCATTGTGAAAGGCATGATTTTTAGGTTACATTGGCTCTTCTGCTACCCATATGAATGCACCTGCTCTGATTGATATGGTAGATTGTGAAGAGCCCAGTCTTGATGCTCTTTGGCTAAGAGAAATTTTAAGACCTTGTATTGAATCTCCTATCCAAGCCGTGTTGTTTTTAGGTGATTGCAGTAGTCTTTGTTGAAGTTTGTTTGTGAACTCAAAATGCATTCTAGAAAATTTTGAGTTAAAACTCAAAAGTAGCATTTGCACCTTAAATTATTGTGAAAGACCTTCCAAAACTTACTCTCATAGGCACTTGAAGAGTCCAGCCACCTGAGCAGAAGTGGCAGAGATAGTGGATACGGTGATATTTGGTACGTTGACCGGGGAGAGCCCTTTTCATCTTCAGCTAGCCATAAAAGAGACGATTCCTTCGATAGCTTGGACTCTCTTGGTTCAAGATCCTCCACAAGCTTTTCATCAGATATAACCTTGAAAGGTGGCAGTGAAGGTATGTTTTCCTCTTTAAAATCTTTTGTTGACATGTGTCATATGAGTGTAGGAGAAGGCAACTTATGGACCTAATACTTGCATGTCCAGTACTTAAATTGACTGGAAAGTCAACTCTAGTTTTGCAACTGCTGCAAGTTGTATTTTGCTTAAGCAAATATCAGCCTTTAAGAGGTGGTAGAAACAAAGCACTGCTCACACAGACCTTCCTAGGAAGAGTTGCTGGAACTCTTGCTCTCACTGCTGCATTTGGGTGTGTATATGTGTCAGGTTCAGTAAGGGAAATTGGTAGAAATCAGATCTTGATGGGTTGACCTAAAATTCACCAGTTGCAAAAGTCCCTTGCCCTGTTCCTGGGGTGCTTATGTCAAACTTCTGTGTCTTCACTTCATGTGTGAATATTGAATATTCAATAGGGTTTTCCCACCTAGGTTAAAAACTGAATACTATTTGTTACTTTTGATAGTTTATCATGAAAATAAAGGTAACAAGAAGACTGACTGTGACATTGAATCCCTAAAACTGTCTTCTAACCTGTGTTTCTCTGCTGATTTTAAAGTTCAATACAAACTTGTAGTCTAAAGTTATAAAAAGTGTGAACTTTTGGATTTTGTTTCATGTGAATAAAATAAAATCACTGGGCAGAGGTCACATGGAGCATTTCTGATCTGAGCAAAGACATGTGTAGCCATGTTACATGTGTGATACACCCTGATCATCTACTGGGCATTAATTTGGTGAGATGAGTATGTTGCTGTACTACTTGCTGTTAACTTGTTTTTGTTAGTAAATTTACCTGGCAAATACTGTTTAATTAAGAAACTTCTATGCTGTTTTATGTCTTCAGTCTAGAGGTTAGCACTTGGTTTCCTGTGATAATGAAAGAATGTGATAATGAAAGAATGGAACAAATGTAGCAGGGTCAGGCAAACTAAACTGAGCTTAATGGATCTTATCACAGCTTTGACACAGGCTTCTAAAAATACCTCTCCTACTGTCCTGTCAAGAGCTCAGCAAATTTGCAGCCAAAGTATCTCAAATACGGAGTTAAGTTGATTTTAGAAGATTTTGATCCAAGTTCTAGCTAGAATCTTGTGTCTAGAGAATAATGTTTGTGCCTTCCCTTTTCTCCCCTTCCTTCTAAGGTTGTGACAGTGACACAGACTCAGAACTGCCTTTCAAAATGCATGACTCCCATAAAGATGACAGGTCTTACCGTAGGATTTCTGTGATTGAACCAAAACCTACCACTGACTTCAATCGCTTCTTACCCAACAAAAACAAGCAGACAGCATATGTGCCAGCACCTTTAAGGAAGAAGAGGACAGAGAAGAATGAGGACAACAGGAGGAGCTGGGCAAGTCCAGTCTTCACTGAATCAGACGGAACGTTTTCAAGGTACTGGTGTGTGGTCCTATTAAAGTGGGCTTTGAGTTAGAATTTTTTTAAGTAAATGATTTGCAGCTGCTGTTCCTGCAATGCAAAGTCACATAGTTGATTTTCCGTATTTTAACCAGGGGAAAGTTTTGGTGTGCTTGTGTGGTTAGTTTTTGGTTTTGGTTTTTTTTATGTTGGTTTTTGTTGTTTAAGTAATGTTTCAGAGGTGGTCAGACTCTGGATAGAGGATATTTAAATGATCTTAAATCTTAAGTCTCACGAGAGATAGGCCTATGTTTAATTTCTTACTAAAGCCTTCCAAAATACGGTGATGAATTTCAGTTGTCCAACTTCTTGATGCATACAGATGAGATTAGTGGGCAGTTCTTGGGTTTCATAGTTACCTTAATGACTTCACTGTCTTCATTCTATTCCTGTTTTGGTCAACCTCAGTGGATGTGAAACGAATCCTGTAGCCTCCTGCCAAAATAGCAGAGCAGAGTGTGGGCTCACAAATCCAACTTCCCTCCCGATGATCTATGAGTGTGACAGTGGCTCTGATTCAGAAGATGAAAGAAGGCTGCCTGACGTTGTTTTGGATGACTTAGCAAACCGTAGATTTCTAGTAAAAAAGAGCCCTGTAAGCTCTGCTGCACCTGGACATCATTTCGTGTTGCGCAATGACTCTCCTAAATCTTGCTCACAAGAAAGTTATCCAGCTGGTCCACTAGCTGCAATGCTTGAACCACTGAGGTCAGACATACTAATCCAAGATCCAGTAACTATTGTGTTACCTAAATCGCAGTCCATAAATAACTCCGTAAAGTTAGTCTTCTAATCGGCATTTTAACACAGCTGATAATTTGGTATGCCTTTTCTGCCAAACTTTTTATTTTTGTCGGAGGAGATAGAATGCTAATATAACCGTTTAACTTTTTTTTTATTTTAATTTTTCTTTAATGTATCTTATTATTTCTGGTGCTGCAGTGATGGAATTGAGAACTAATACGCTTCGTTCACAAGGCTGAACTCCTGAGCCAAAAAGCATGTCTTTTTGCATTCTTTATGTCAAGTTGCTCCTAAAATATCTTAACTGATTGGATATTTTGAACAGTAACCAGAGGAGGCAGAGGCAGTTGGATACTAAAGAGGAAAACAAACCAAGAGTTAACAATCCTTCAGAATTATCTGGGTATTTTGATGAGGACGAGGAAGAAGTAGGCATCCCAAACATTGAAAAAGATGATTTCTATTTTCGCAAGCTAAGTTCTTCAGCATCAAATACAGTTGTTGCTTTTGACAAATTTCTTCCTAAGTTTTGGACTCCAGAAGAAGAACTGCTATGGAAAAAAATCAAGAAATCCTCTTTTAAACCCTGGTATAAAGAGATTCAAGGGTTCAGGTGCGTTTTCATGCATGCCTGTTTCTCTCCTGTGTGCAAAGCCTATAAATACAGTTCTATGACTTTATTTTTATTTTTCATTTTCATTGCCAGTGTAGCAGCAGCATATGTTTTATTCTTCTTTTATTTTTTTAAAAATAATTGAAATACTATTTTTGTTATACTGTTGCTGCTGTGATTTTTACTCAATGAGTTCACTTCATCTTTTTTTTTCTTTCCCTCTGCTCATTCTTTGTGCTGCTCTACAGTAGAAAGAAATCAGATTCTGAGGATGAGGAATTTGCTTACAAACAAAGCTTTATTGCTAATCAAGCAAGACCAACTTTTGACTGGAACAGTAGTTGCAGAAGGGATCAGAGCTATAAGCCAACTGCTGAATATGTGGGAAGTTCTTTGTCACAGATTGCAGAAGGAAAAATCTTGGAGTCTTCTGATCAGCCCAGGTTGATCCTGCTGCATGAGCTGTTCTCTTGCTGCATCAAAAAGAAATGGCTGGATATTCAACAGCTAAATGAAATTAAACCATGTCCTATGATGTCGTGCTTTTTTGGTTATTACTCTTTTGCTGTTGTTTTTTCGTTGGGTTTTTTAATTTTAATGTAGCCATAAGTTGCTGGTCTTCTGAAACATGTAAATGTGAAGGTATAACATGCTGCGTAGGGCTACTGGCTTTTTGTGTGAGCATGTAAGTGTGATGTTTCTGAGCAGGTTAGTATGCTGTGATATCTTTACGTTGGTTGGCGTGTGCTGTGCTACGGTCCATGGTGGTGAATGCCAAGTGGTGTCGTTGTACTGCTTTGGATACTGCAAGTCTAAACCAAATGTATATCACAGTACATTGTGATCTGCTTGTCTCTTGCTAGTTAATGATATTTTTACTTCCCTCCTTTTGTTTTATATGCTTCAGTCAGTTTTCGTTACTTCAGGCCCTGCAAAAATACACTGACTACCTGTCTTCTGAAACGGAGACCAAAATTGATCCCACTTCTGGCCCTAGGCTCATAAAATGTAGAAAGAATGTTTCCTTTATACCAGGATGCAAACAAGGAGACGAGGAAAATGGGTATCTATATCCAGATTTGGAAAACGATGACTTGTTCGTTCGGAAAACCGGGGCTTTCCATGTGAATCAAGTTGTTCTTCAAGACCCTCGGTATTTAAAAAAATTCTCTGATCAAGAGCCTCCTCTAGAGGGTGAGATAATCCTGCAACCCAGAGAGGGCCAACCTGTGATTCCAGATTTGGAAAAGGATGACATGATTTTCCGTAAAGTCCTCTTTCAGAAAAAAGAGGTGCCTTTGTCGGGTGCTCCCGACAAGTATCACCCAGCACTGTTTCCTGATCCGTGGAGTCTTCCAGAAGAGATTCGATCCAAATTTCTGTGTTTACTTGAAAAAAACACGACACTGGAGGAAAGAAAGAGCAATGGCCGAGTGCTGTCACCATCTTCCCATCATAAGAAGGATGATATGCTGACCCGCAAGATTGAATCTTGGAAGATGGGAAGCAACGTCCAGCCAGTAAATTTTATCCCAGGTCCATGCAGTGAAGAAGATTGGAAGAAATGGGAAGCAATCAGGGAGGCCAGCAAAGTTAGACACAAGAAACGGCAGATGGTGGAGAGGTCAGGTTGTGTCCTGTACAGATAGCGCTTGAGTGCCATTGAACCTTTTCCATTCAGAAAAGCCTCGTCTTGTGCTGAATCATGTGTAAAGTGCCAAGCTGCTATTTGTTCATGTCGTCCTGGAACAAGCTTTTTATTTGCTTTGAATAAAAGCCCTTGACTGCAATACCATATTTTCAACAAAAAACAAAACAAATCCCAAACAAAACTAAACCTAAAACAAAACAGCAAAAACAATGTTTTCTAATTTTAGGCTACCACATTAGAAAAAATATGTTATCATTCCTTCAGGCTCAAAGTTCTGCATAAGTTTCTTCCCATGGTTGAACAGGAATAGTGATTATTCAGAAGACTATGGAGGCTAGAAATAGTTTCTTTTGTTCTGAAAGATAATAGGTAAAACTTTTCTGAAATATGTGAATTCTGTAATGACAAATTCTGGAAATAGGCATTCTGACATTCTTGCTTGCACCTAAATATGAAATGTTTGTAAACTGTCCTGCCACAGTTCTGAGATGATTAGGTGAGGTGAAAAAAAAATAAATTAGTTTTGCCTGCCCAAACTCATGGTGCATGCAAGCTGTGTGTCTATGTAATATTAAATTCCACTGTGACATATTTTATTCTGCCAGTATCTTCCCCCTACTCTTCATACAGTTCTGATTCATACTTTCCCCTAATTCTTTTCCTAGTAGCCTAAAAATTTCTCTTGTCTTACTGAATGCTATTTCTTAATTACTTCCTGGCTCTCCCTTGAATTTTGTACTTAGTGGGGGAGAGTAGGGTTTCAAATATTTCCTTAGCTCTGAAAATACGGCATTGCAAGTTGCAGTTCTCCCAGCTATGCATCATTACTTTGTAACTAAGACACTGCCATGTTCCAGTTGATACTTTGATGTTGCTGCATTTAATTTTTAAGCCTAATACTGTAACAACGTGCAAGCTTCACTGAGGAATATTTTTACAGCACTTGAAAATATTGCACATTTTAAAAATTCATTCCATAGAATAAAGTACCTACAGTATAAAATACTCATATTCAAGAATACTAAAAGTCTTCTGGAATTACCCTGGATTAATTGCGTTCAAAACTTAATTTGCTAAACTTCCATATAAGGCCTTTTATTCTTGTCCACGCCAAGTATTACTTGTATTTAGTATCAAAAATGGTTGAAGTAACAAGAAGACAGCCTCTGTGAGCCATGCTTCTTGTTGGGACTCAAGTTGGCATTAATTTAAATTTCTTGAAATGAGTCTCTTTTGAGCATCATATGCTGTTCAGCAGCACTGGAGTAGGTGGTGCAGAATTAATACAAGGCCCTGTTCCTGCAATATTGCTAAATCAGAAGCATTGGAAACTTGACGGCAGCCTTGTTCTGTTATTTCTGCCCAACTTACATATCATACAAGTCCTGGTGTGTTTTTTTGACTGGTGTCTGATTCCTAATGTGCTATTCCATGCTGGCTGGTTCCCAAGCTTTCAGTTTCCCCTTCACTTAGTGAGAGTGCTGGTGTACTAATGGTATGAATGTTGTTATCAATATCAAGACACTGAATTTTTCTTTTTTGGTTTCTGATTTCTCAGACTGTTTCAAAAGCTTTCTGATGAGCAAGGGTAAGTTTTATAAAAGCTTGGAAGATCATTATACCTTTTTTTAAAATCTTTTCCTCTTCATGCATGCACCATAGCTAAAAACTCATGCAGAAAACAACTTGTGCATGATGCTTTGTTATTCTGTGATTTGGCAATTTATATAACAAATGTAGGAGACTAAAAGCTATATATATGGCAAAAGTTCTCTCTGATGTCTAGTGTATCCAAGTTATAGTTATCAGGCACTTGGAAAATCAACTCTAACATTTTATTTCTGCTGAAGTGAAGTATTTGATGTTCTGTGTTTAAATTACGCTTTAAAACATTCAAAATGTAAAGGAGGATTAGTAAGTATTTTATTTTGAAAGCAGTACACCTAGGACCTGAAAATAATTAACAGCACAGTATTCATTATGGGACTGGTGAATGGTCTGTTGTCATTTTAAGTCCTCCAGGTAATTGAATCCTCAGTGGTAAACGTATTGGTTAGTGTAATGTAAACTTAGATGTTGTATATGATGTATTGTGAGTCAAAGAGAAATAATTTTTTCACTTACTGTGTGATGGTATGTTAGGTATTTGATTATGCATGGTGTTCCAATGATTTTTTTTAATGTAAATATTTTTATCATGAGGCAAACCTGGTAAATGACTAAACACTTCTAGAAGAAACAAGAAATGTCTCAGAAGTTCTTAGATGTTAGGGGAGGGAGACTCAGAAGACTCATGTCACTAGTTAAATTTTTAAGTCTAGACTGAATTAAAACTAATATCCTGTTCCTTTCTATGAATATATACCTGTACTTAGGATGCCTTGCATTTAGGTCTAGATTTTCCTATTTCATTCCAGGCAGATATAGTAACTCAAAAGAAATAAGTGGAAACTGTAGTTCTATACATTTTCCTAAATTCATCTGGAACAAATTTGATCCAACTTTTATGTAAAGTTTGGTTACCCCAAACCATTTCTACACATGGTATAACTTAAGAGTAAAAAATGAGGAAAAGAACTGTACAAGAAAAGAGTTTCTGCGATTGTGACCAGGAGATTTTTGCTACATTTGGCACTCCTCCCACTCAGAAAATAGACAAGCAAACAGATACAACGAGTTAATGTCCTAGTCTTTATTTCTGGAGGCCAAAGTCCAAAGTCTTATGTTACCAACGAAAGTGAATTGGGCCTCTTGGGAGGAAGTGAGAGTCTGGTTTGTTAGTTCAGAGCTCTCTTGGAATGTAACAGATTAGAGCAAGGCTCTGTACTGAATCAGTGTTGATTTTAATCTGATTTTTCCATCATACTGAGAATTGCCATAATTTCACACCCTTTTAAAACTTGATTACACCCCTCTGTGACTCGTACTTCAGATAAATGAAAACAAAGGTATTTTTGAAAGCAAGCGAACAAACAAAACCCCTTCAACAAAACAAACAACAAAACCTCAAACCCCAGAAACCTAGCTTTCATTTTATGTTACAGCATTGAACCTTATGATGAAACACCTGCATTTGGTTTAGTGTCTCAGAGTCTTGTGGTCAAATCTGAGCAGGAGTCCTGTCCTGTATCAAAATAAATGTCCTGTTATGTTTTATCACTGTAGTGTGAAAGAATAAAGAGAAAAACAACTTGACGTGGGTAAACTTTAGGTTAAAGGGAACTAATGAGTAGGAATTCATGGGGGAAACTTGTGGCCCTGTTGAAGAAGTTAGTAAGAAGATGGCTGTGTTAGCCATTCCAACTTGGATGGAAAGCATCAGAGAGGCTTGGGGAGGACTAACATAGACTAGTTTGGCCTATGAGATGCATGAACCGAGCATTTAGCAGTGAGTGACTGTAACCCTTTGGAAACATGCATCAATAACTGATTTGATTTCATGATTAGCGTATGGAAGGAAAGAGTGGGAGGTGATAGGCTGTTTCAGGAGAGAAGTCAAAGGATGGGAATTTGGACTCGGGGAGTGGGGATGCCTTTTGTGTCAAAGAAAGGAACAAGATCAATAAAGATACAGAAGTAGCAGTTGGGTACAAGTAGCTCATCGTGAATGATCAGCGTGGAGCTGCCAGAGGAGCTGCTTGTTCCCTTAACCTGATTTTATTTGCTCAAATACGCAACTAATGACTTGAGTGCTGGCACTAGAGCATGTTCCAGCCTTGCTCGTTCAGCTGCCTGTGTGTTTCCTGCTCTATTTGAAATAACACTCATAAGTATGCAGTTCTACTAATAGAAATCTCTCTCTCTCTGAAGGTTTCATTTGCATAAATGATGGTTAAGGTGTTATAAAGCTGAGTGGTGTTTTTTCTTTCTAGGAGTAAGTCTTTGAATGATGTCAGTGCAGAGGAGCTGCAGTCATTGCGCAAAATCCGTTACGAAGAGCTACAAAAGATAAAAGAACAATTACAAGAACAAGATCTAAAGTGGCAAGAAGTAAGGACTCCACCTCTCTTTGTGTGTCCTACTTGAAGGACTGCCTTCAGTGTCCCTAGTAAACAAGCTTTGGCATTTTTGCAGCAACTCATTGGGTTGTTTTCTAAAACGATCCATCTCGTGTAACTATCAGTGGTTTGGGGGATGTCTGTTTAGTGTAGAAGTGAAATTAATTTAAATGTTGCCATAAGTTTCTGATTAATGCTTTAGGATAGGACTAGTGTGTATTACAATAAAACCTTCAGACTTGATTTCTGTGAACATAAAAAAAAGTTAGAGCATAGCTTTAAGTGTTATCTGAAATTTGTGAATTTATTTTTATGAAATGGAATGTCTAGTATTTGATCCTTTGGGAAAAGGAGTTAAAAATAATACTTCATTGTGCAAATTCTTCAGGCTCCTATCCCCTAATAATTCTGACTTAAATCCAGCTTGTAAACTGCATAGTAACCTTCCACATGCCATAAGGCTATCTGAAGACCTTTTGATTTTATTAAAGTCTCTACTTGACAGTGAGTATGAACAAGAAGCTGAAATTAAGAACAAAGCACTGAACAAGAAGTTCATAATTGTTTGGTTAATGCATCTCAGCCATCTCAGTTTTAGTATTCAGTACTTCCCTTAACTCATCTCTGGAATTTCATGGATAATATTGACAGTTCACGTTGTGGTTTTACAGAAATGAGGAAAATACAGAAATACATGTTTTCAATTTAGAATTTAAGACAAAACTCCAAAGCCTTCAACAAAGAAATACAGATGGCATTTGCATCAGTTTTCAACTATGTGTCACTAGGTGAAGTATTCTAGAATGAAATTGAAAATTCTAAGAGGGTGGGGGGAAAAGGCAAAATTATGTGCTCTTCCACATATTGTCCAATAATAATTTAAATTATTAACTTAAGGAGGCAGTGAGCCTGCAACCCAACTGAAATACGAGAACTCCTTTATCATTTAGGGAAGAGGTACATGAAAATGTGGCTGCAATGCAGACTTGCAAATCAGGGCACTAAGTAGCATGTGATGGGATGCCTCTGTTAGGTCTATGAGGCCTTGAGAAATTCTGATGGTATACATTCATGTTATTCTAATAGGATCTAGCAAAATGGAAAAATCGCAGAAAGAGCTACACTTCAGAATTGCAAAAGAAAAAGGAAGAGAGAGAAGAAATTGAAAGGAGGGCCTCTGAAGTGTCCGGAAGGAGTACCAAGTCACTGAAACAAATGCAGCAGGAGAGGTAATGACCCTAATGGGAATATTATGTTGAAGAACTTAAATCTGAGCATTTTTATTCCTTGAATTCTTGAGCAGCTTTTACTGGCAAGTTGCAATTGATTCTGCAGAGATCTTGACAAATTTAGTTGCAAAATGCAGTGTAGAAATCTAGGCAATTGAAGGGGGGCTGAATATGATTTACTAACGCAGTGTTTGCACAGAATATTAAAGAGTTTTGCCCTATAAATGGTATTTTGCTCTGCTATCCATAAATAAATGTATTGAGAATTCAATATTTGCATTCTCTTGAAATTACTGAAAACAATAGTGTTGAACTGGATAGTTGTCTTCTATTCTTGGATAAGCTTAACTATTTCTCTTTTTTTCTACCACTGCATTTGCTATTCCTTTAGCCACTGTGGATAATTACAGCCAGAATTTTAAAGTATGTTACAGAGCTGTAAACTTCTACTTGACTTTTCGTTTATCCCTAGTTGTTCTTCTGGGTATTTCATCTCTGAAGAGTAAAAAGTGTAAACTGCACGGTACCATTTCTGCCAGTGACAGTCTTATTTATTTAAAATGCACGTGTGAAGGGAATATGCACATGGCATGCGTTCATAAAAGAAATTTTAATAAGTCTAAAAGCAGAATGTTTTGGATTTCTGTATTTTTAAATTTATTTGTAAGGACAAAAATTAGTTGCTTGAATAAAAATATGGATGCTAATTGTATTAAATATCCAGTATAATCAGTACCTTAAAAATGATAAAGATTATCCAGGTGGTTGGTTGTTCCCTTATGGCAAAGGAATGAATAGCAGAAAAAAAATTAATAATCTGAACTTCAGAACACCATCTTACTTAGTTTTGGAAATTCAGCATAGCATTTTCATAGAGCAGAAATGTCAAACAGAGTTACACAGTTTAGGCAGCGTTATGGAACTACCTTCTTTCTGTTCTTTCCTAAATTAAATCTGGATTTCTGAAGATATGTAACTTGAATGGCTATATAATTTTCTTGGCAAAGATATTTCTGTCATGGCGGCAGCCTGAAAATGTGACAGTAGTATGCCTGAGTGTTACGTGAGTGTTGAAATTGGGGAGGAGGGGGAAGAAGGTAGATTTAAAAATATATGAAAATACTATTGTTCTTAACTGATGCCACTCAATTACTGGAGATGTATTTTTCAGTTTATGCTCTGCCTTGAACATTCAGGAGTTGAAAGACTTAGTGCCTGCCTGTTTGTCAGGTCACTTTGGTATTGTAACAGGCTCTGTCCCTATAGGGAGGAGAGAGATGAAGACTCCTATGAGCAGCAGAAACAGGAACACAGCTGGAGGTATTCCCTGAATGATGACGTGTTCAGTGAAGAAAAAGCACCTTCCACATGGTCAGCAGCAAAAGATTACCTTTTGGAAGAAGATACTTCCCACAGCACTAAGGACAGCAAAAGTGAATATGCCTCACAACCACCAAAGGAGAACCTATCCGAGAGCTCGACTGCTCGAGAAGCTCCTGCTCTGACAAAGAGCCTGGCAGAGGAGCAGAGCTCAGCTCTTTTGTCTACTCGCTACTCAGTGAATGCTCAAACTGGGTCAGCTCAGGTTTCAGCTTCTCTCCCGAGAACTTACCAGAAAACCGATACCTCCAGGTTAACATCTGTGGTTACACCAAGACCCTTTGGTGTCCACTCAAGAGGAATCTCGTCACTTCCACGGTCGTTCACGGTAAAATTCCACTTCATTCCTGAAGTTTGTAAATGTGTGGTCTTGAATAGCTGGGGGAACAGTAGAGTTTTAATGTTTTGTTACTTTTTTAAAGAATTGTCTGCTGTGTGACGAAGGCTGTGTTAATAGAGCAGGCAGTTCTGTTGTGGCTTTGGATGTTTGTGCATGTTTCTGTGCTTAAACACACTCCTGGGATTAAAGTTAGTTACTATTTTTGGTAGAATATTCTTTTTATTACTTGTAAGTCTCCTTAGCGTGCCGTAAAAATACCCTGCCATTGGTGGAGGAAATTATCTGGAGCTAAGTTAACATACTTAAGTGGTAAAGACAAATTTTTCAGATTATATGTTTTCTCTGCTCTGTTGACTTTGTTGAAATTGAAATTTTATGCTAGCATAAGATTTGTTTGCTCAGTAAAGCACTGAAAAAATGAAATTGATTCCCCCCTATCATTTTACTATGTTGATTTTCATAGCTTTCTCCTAAATCCTTATTTGTCTCAATTTGAGAAACAGTAAAAATGTAAATAATTCTAATCAGATGACTTTTAACAATATTGTCTTAGAAAGTCTAGCCTCTTCATTCTGAAAATATTTCAAGAGAAAAAAATATGTTTCTCTTCTTTAGTAATGGGTACCATAACCAGAATTTGCTTGAAAGGGAGAAGTTTTTTTGTTAAATATTCAGATCACTGAAAGATTTAAAGGTTTTTGTTTTTTTTTTGAAAGCACATATTTGCCAAACTGTTGTTTTTGTCCTAGATGGATGATACTCAGAAATACAACGGAGAAGTAGAACAAGCTAAAAGAACTCAAACATTGTTCACCAGCATCTCCTTTTCACAACCAGACTCTGCACACCCTCTCTCCACTAGTGCATTCAGAAGCAGAGGTGAGGAGGAAAAGGAGGAAAAAGAGGGTGTTAAGCCAACACCTCCTCCTGATTTGGCATTACCTGTAAAATCCCAAGACCAAGATGCTGGAAGCAGTATTAAACCCACATATGGCATTCCTTCTGATTCTCTTTCACTTGCATCTTCTGCAGAAATTGCGAGTCCTACAGAGCCTGAGAATTCAAAGTCCATGGTAAGTGTGGAAATAAGGTGATTACTTGGTGTAACTGAATGCTACAGCAGAGTAAAAGAGAAAATAAATAAAATTTCATCTAATGCAACTCTTTTTCTGGTTGTAAGAAGACAATTCAGAGAGATGCTGTTTCCTTTGATATAATTCAGGGGAAAGAGAATATTTGGAAAAAACATTGTTTCATTTGCTGCATTTTCCCGTACCCTTCATATGTCATGTGCTTAATTTTATTTATCATTCTAATTCTACATATTGTTTGATGCTTTCAAAGTTTTTTGTTGTTCTCCATATTATCACATTGTACACACAATCAGGTATGTCAGGTGAATTGTCTGAGCTGCTCTAGCATTCATTTGCACGTTTAAACTGGTGGAGGAAAATAAAGATCAGCTTTTCCAAGGCTAGCCATAAACATCAGTATCATACTATCTTTCTTTTGCATCTGTTGTGGTTTGAGCTCCTCCTTTTTTTTTTAGCCATTTAGTTGAATCTAATAAATGCTCACATTAATTTTAAAGTAAATCACCATTTCTTTGTGTATGTTCTTATCCAGGGGCTCAGTCTTTGTGTTCTTTTTGAAATATGTATCTTCAAATGTTGTTCCTTCAATTGACTGCATGTTTCACATGTAAAAAATGACCAGCAATAGCTTTATTTTTTTATACCTTTCTGTAATATCTGGTTGTTTGGTTAATATTCCTTGACAGATTAGAGATTAGTTCCTTACATTCCTGATGCTGCTGTAAAAGTTAATTGTGCCACTTGCTTGAGTGAGGCTAGTAAGACCTTTGATGCTCTGATTTATGAAATCACTTCCGATATATTTTGAGAAATTCAGTCACTTTGAATCATTCTTCATTCTTCTTCCTAATCACTTGTGGAAAAATAACACATTGCAGTTTAATGTTCCTGATACACCTGGGTTATCGCAATGAGTTTATCTTAAATTTTTGAAACTGTGGTTGCTATATAAGGAAAGAGATCATTGTAATATTTTTCTTTTTTTTTTTTTTTTTTTTTTTTTTTTTTTTTTTTTGGTGTGTTTTGGTTTGGTTTGGTTTTTTTCTGTCTTGTAGCAAAACCAGGAATTTCTGTTCTAATCAGTGAAAACATAGATTAGGTATGGATTCTTAGAATCTCTTTAAGCATGGCAAATGAGAATAGCACATAGTAGGTCCATATATTTTTTCCTGTCATTAATCACGAGATTATTAAATTGTCCTTCCTATATATGAGTAATATGGGGATTTTATTTTAAAAATTTAAAAAGAAAGGAAAAAAAAAGAAGGCTTGTGTTGTGTTATAACTTAACAAGCTATAACTTAAGGAATGCAAGTGCCATTTGACGTGTTTGTAAATCATTGCCAGGGATGAGAGATTGATATAGTTCACTAGTCATCAGGGCAATAACACCAGGTCTGCAGAGTACTGTTTTAGAGAGGACCTATCCAAACGATGAAGTTCAGTGTACAAAGTCATGCTCCTCCTCTGACAAGAGATAGGTTTGAAGAGTCATGTTGGGATGATGGGGAAAAAAGTAAAAACAATAGTAATTTCCAGGAACACACTCAAATTCCAACGGGGTATGTGTGTTCTTTAGCCCAGTGTGCCAGACTGTTACTAGATTCACTTTTAATATACTCATGTAAGGACTTGAGGTGTACAGCAGTGTGTGTTGTGAAGAAAAGATTTAATTTCTATGCTGGGCTGTAAGGGGGAGCATTTTCCCAGGAACTTTCCTGCAACATGAGACCATACTTCAGGATGTTCCCTTGCAATGTTGTTTTCCTCTGTATCCAGTGTTCAGGTAGTGCTGAAGCCTCCTCTGGCTGCACCTCTGAGACTCTGGCTGGCTGCATTTGCTTGTGCAGTGCTCCCTGTACCTGCCTGCTGCATCCTGCCAACTTAGGAGCTTTGGGGAATTGGCATTAAGTATTTTAAGTTAGGGAAAATGAATCCCACCCATCAGGAAAGCTGGTTCACTAGGCAACTTAAATGTAGGTGTACATTTCAGGCATATATGAAAGCATGCAGAGTCTCTTCTGTGCACACATTGCTGGAATATATCTATTTTAACATTGTTTGTCAGAAAAAGTATATTTTTTTCCTTTTAATTATAATGTCGATTTCATGATAACGAAGTGCATAGCATGCATTTGGGTATTTTAATTGTTTTTAATGAGTTCACATTAAAATGTTGATGTATACAACACATTCTCATTATATAATGTGGGATTGAAAGCAAGTCAATGTTCTAAAACATTTTTCCATTCAAATATTTTGTTGTTTAAAGTGGTAATGTTAGGTTTTGGTTCAGATTTTGAAAGCATCTTGAAAGTCTGCTAGAATGGTAGAGCTGAATTTAGCTAATTTTAGTATTAGTTTTATTATCTAAGATCTCCATTACAAAATCCATAGCAAGCTGGTAGTATTTCACACAAAATAAAAAAGAATGTTTTTTCACTTAAGTAAAGCTAGTTGCAGCATTGAGCCTAAAGGAAACTGATGATGCATTTCACTGTGGGATGTGCCAGAAAAAAAATAAGATTGATTAGTGGTATCTACTTTTTTCACATCTCTGATGCTCTCTCAGGAGGCGCAGTATGTTCAACAAATTCCCAAGACTATCCATGAAGACTCATTTAAGGGTTTAAATTTCTCCAAGTTCTTAATTTTTGTAGCACTGTGTTACAAACCATTTAAAATAATAGAAATGCAGCATGGAATATACATGTAGAGAAAATATAAATGTAAACTGAAAACACACCTGTTTGAATTTAAAGCAAATGAGTTAGTTAACTGGCTTCAATACTGTTTCCTTTGTCTGTGATGCTAATAATAGATGATTAAAGTGCACACTGTGAGCAGCCTCACTTATTTAGAGGATAACCTTTCCCTCATTTAGATTCCTGTGATACCAGATACTGTAGTGTCATGTTTTATTTTTCAGGAACAGTACAGTGAAATGAGAATCAGCATCAACCAGAGACCTGGCCACAGTCGCAGCTTTGGGTTTACAACAAATTGGAGTTCTTCAGGAGCCTTTGTACAGACAGTTGAAGAAGGTAAATGTGTATTAACTGCACAGATTTTTGTTCTTGTATTTAATTTGCAGAGGGTTCCAAATTAAGGCATTTGCTGCTAAGAATGCTGCAAACATTTTAAAAATCAGGTGTAGAAATGAAAAAATCTGTATTTAGTTTGCTAATGTATTTTTGTGAATCCTCATCTCTTGAAACAGGTTGAATTCAGAAATATAAAAAAATGTATTTTCCTAATCAAGGACATTTCTATAACGACTAAAAAGGCATAAACATGATTATTAGTTCACCAGACCCCTTACTGAAGAGTAGTAAGGGGCACATACAGATTTCTAATATCCAGATTATTCCTTTCAGCTAAGTTTAAAACATTTCACTTCATATGATTTGTAAACACATGCAGAGGAAAATTAGTTAGAAGTTAATATTCCTATTTCAATTTTTCCTTTCTTATCATGTTGAATTTTGGAAATGGTTAATATTTTTAAGAAGTTGCAACTTCTAAATTGATTTCCAGTGCAGTTTTTTTCAGTTGTTTTAATACCGAGGAAAAGCAAATGTGGTTTTTTTTCTTGAGATAAAACACATACAAAGTTTATTTCTAAACTTTGATAGTCTTCTGCAGAGAACAAGCTCAATTTTTATAATTAAAAAAAAAAGAGGCAACAAAGCACAACAAAACCCCAAGCAGATCACATGTAATGCTTGTTTTCTGAATAGTGGTCTTTCCCATTGCCTGTAATATTTGAGGAATACTGAATTCTGCTGTTTCTTCCACTTAACACAAGATCATCCTGAGAAAGGAGAAATAACTGGAAACTTAATTTAGTTAGTCCTTTATTATGCTTTTCAGAGAGTCAGAAATACCATTTAACAGCACTTAATAGGCAGTCTTAATTGTACTTTTTTTTTTTTTAATTTCAAATTCGAGAAGTGAAGAGGCCTTTCTTCACTATAACAGGGTACTTTCTAGAATTATATTTGTGCTCTAGGATAACCCTTCTTGAGCAGGGAGAATGGACCGGATGACCCACTGTGGTCCCTTTCAGCTTGACCCGCTCTGTGATTTGCTTTGCACGAAGAATAACTTCCCATTTGCTTTCCTTGCTCCTAGGCTTCTGGCTTAATTCTCTTCCTTGGAGGCAGAGGTCTGTCCATTTGCCCTGCTAGCTGTAATGGAGAAATCTGAGGGTAGTCAGTATTCCTCCTGCTCATTCACAAAGGTCCCCATAGGCTCTGTCCCCAAAGGAGAAGGTGAAAGCTTTGTGGCTGTTGTCTTGGTTATGCTTTATTACCATTTAGTAAGGAAGGGCACGAAGTATAGATTGAATGGAGAATGGACTGTATCTCGGTGTTCAACATACTTTTTTTCAAAAACTGGCTCAGGTTGTATCCTAACTCAATTCCTGTAGCACCCATTAAAGCACTGAAGGATGAAAGAGCTGGATGGCCCATTGAAAAGACTAAGATGTGCTTTCAGCTAGGCACTTAGGAGTGTTGCATTTCCTATTTTTAGGGGTAAATCATAGGGTAATTCAGGTTAGAACGAACCTTGGAAGATCACCTAGAGCAAAACACTGCTCAAAAACATGTAAAGACTGAACTCAGACCAGGTTGCCTTGGGCTTTCTCCCATGTGGGTTTGAGACCCTCCAAGGATGGAAACTGCACAGCCTCCCTGGGCATTGCATAATTATCCTCAGAGAGAAAATTTTCCTCACGTATCCAGTAAGACCAATCTGTGTCCCAGTTTATACTACTGTGCTGTGTTCTCCTACCATAAATTTCAATAAAGAGCAGGCTTTCCCTTCTGAGTGACTCAGTGACTTCTCTTGGTAGTTACTGGGGGGGTTTATGTTGGGTCCCCCTGCAGCCTCCCTTCCAGACTGAATGAGCCCATGCCCCTCAGCCTTGCCTCACAGGTCAAGTTCTTCAGCTGTGCTCATCCCAGTGCCCTACCATTTACCTTGCCTTACTTTATTGATGTCTTACAGTGGAACACCAAAACTGGACACGGTATTGCCAATGTAGCGTAACAAATGCAGAGTGAATGGAATAGTCACTTGCCTTGATCTGTTGGTCATGCCCCATCCCCCGTTCATACAGCCCCACCACTGCTGGGGGCCTCCAGCCTTGCTCTCCAGCCCATCAGCACCCAGCCTGTACCATCACTGGACTGAGTCCATCCCAGGAGCAAGACTCTGCGTTTGGCCTTGTTAAATGTCAGGTTCCTGCTGTGAATGGCAGCCTTGCCCTTGAGTGTATCAGCCACCCTCTCCCTTTTGGCAAGGTTTGCAAACTTGTTGAGAGTGTGTTTCACCTCCTTTTCCTGATTATTGGTGAACACGTTGGAGAGGGTAGGTCTTGGAATACATCCCTGGCAAGCTCCACTTGTAACCAGCCTCCAGGCTGAGTATGAGCTGTTAACCACTACCCACAGAGTCTGACAGCCCAGCCAGTTTTTCACCCATCTGGCCATTCTGCACTGTAGACAATACCCATCCCAATTTTGATACCAGGATACTGTGGAAGGTTATGTCAATAGCCTTATTAAAGACAAGGTGGATGGTATCCACCACTCTCCCCTCATCCACAGATCTAGTCAATTCATCATTAAAAATAACCATGTTGGTCAAGTGTGATTTAGGCTTGGCAAATCGAAACCAACTGTTCCTAATCACCTTTTTCTCTTCCATGGTCCCTGAAAGAGCTTCACGTATATGCTATTCCTTAAAAAAAAAAAGACAACAAACCCCCCAAAAAAACAGTTAAGAAAACTAGGTAAAATAAATATAAGTGTTCTCAAAAACCTGAATAAGAGTTAATCTTATAACACATTTCAGTCAGACCTATTTACTACATATAAAAGAAGTTAGTGCTCATTTTTGCAGGTTTCAATCTTAACACTAAAAATTGCATAAGTGGCCTTTAAGTCATTATTTTAGGCATTTCTCTGCCAACTTCTGCAGTGCCATATAATCTTTATTGTTTCAGTCCTTTCCCTTTCAGTTTCCCTTTGCAATAATTGTTTGAGATTGTCTTGGTGTAGGAGTGCACATCTGTGATCAAACACTTGCAGTCACATAGGACAAAGTAAATTTGACCCATTTCCTTGATGTTTTATTTTCTTTGTATGATTGAGATAGTGTTTATCTATTGTAATAAAAACAGATGGGGGTAGGTTAAAGGACACTAAGTACATATAGAAAATGAGCATTTGGTTGGTTTCATTTTTACTGGGGACTAGTAAGAAAGAAAAGTTTTATCTTCAGCGAAACTTAGGAAAAAGAACTGTACATGTTTTATAGGAACTAAATCCTGTATAACAATATAAATACATTATTGTTAATTCCTGTAGTTTTGGAGGAGCTGGACAGAGAAAGAAAACATACAAATTTTGGCACCTGAATTTCCAGCTAGTCTCTGCCGTCCTCTCTAGAGGTGAATCAGAGCAGAAGTCCAATACAGGTGCCTGGGTTTGCCCTTTTATTCACAGACTGTGGAGGAAGAGCAGCTGGAAAAGTTACGTTCAAATCTGTATAAAGTATGGCCTGGATATGTCTTTGTAGTGATAGTACAGGAAGAACCAGGCAATCTTAAATTCCCTTCCTTTCATAAAACTGAGCTGAAGTATACTGTTCACACCTATGAGCTGGGTCTTATCCCCAACAAATTATTTGAGTAAAATGATGAACGTGACCTTTTTTGGTTTCTAGGGCTTGTTCTGTCATAACACAAAACAGAGGAATTACTGGTTCTGGTGATTCTCCATGAGCCTGAAGCATTTCCTGTACCAGGAGCATAAGGCTTAGTCTAGATGTGGTCAAACTATATGGTATTAAATATCAGACACAATTCCAAATGTTATGTGATGTTATTGAAAACAGTAACTCAGTGTTACTATCTTCAGTAGTATTCTTAATAGTACCTTCCATTAATAGATTAACATCTTCCTGGCTCTTAAGGAGATGCATGTTTTTTCCAGTTTAACTATTGCCCTTGTTTCTGTCCCCTAGGTCAAACTCTTACCTTTTCTTCTACATTATTGTCAAAAGCAATTGCTGGGTTTTGAAAATTTTACTGAGAACTACAAATGAAGTTTTTAGTCCATATTTTAAGAAGAATGCAGAAAAATAAAATATGGAGCTATGCTCTTCTAGTATAGCAGCTAGTGTTGCTTTTTAGTGAACTATGATGAATCACTGTTTGGTGCAGTATTAGGAAGCATAGCATTTCTTCATTTCTTAACTTTCTCGTGTGCCAGGAATATTAAAGCTATCTGAATCCTTAATGGATGATCCAGACTTACATCAGTGTTTTACTCGTGAGGCAGAAGACAGTCAGGATGAAGCATATGGTGTCTAAATTCTTCTGTTGTATTTGTCCACATTTGTTTCTAATAATGTAATCGAGCATTGTTCTTGGTATATATTTAATAAGATGTGTGGATTTCACTACCTACTTTGGAAAACACTTCCATTGTGTAATTCAAATTTGTTTTATTAACATGAGGGTTTATTGTGCAGTGCTTAACTACATTTTTACTTGGCTTTTCTATTTTCTAATCTGCTAAGGGAATAATTTTTAATGAAAAAACCATTCATATGTAATTCATAAAATCATGCTTGGAAAGTCTGCGTTTCTCAGCTCATCCATTTTCTGAACTAAATAGAGAAAAAGTTTATTAACTGATCCTCTATGCTCTCTGCCCCTAGTATTAGTGATATAGCCTGCCAATGTGTAGTAGATGAAAAAAGTGTAAAGTGCAGTCTGTCTTGCGAAATACCAGTAGGTTCAAAGTCCAAGCTGACATAAAATTTGCTCTCAAGAGACAAAATAAGTAGAATCCAAAGACATCTAGTGGGACAGCACCCAGCAATACCTAGAGTCCAATTACTAGTCCATGCAGAGCTAACAAACTATTTTAGCCCAGCAATAAAGCAGAATGCTCTTGTCAATAGAGCCCAGAAAATGTAAATAAGAATATGAGAAAGCCAGCTTCTACTGGCATTAACAAAGTGCAGGCTGCTTTTTTGGCAAATAAGAGGATTACCCAAACATTGGCTAAATTTCAGCTAATCATTGGATACAGACACTGGGGTGCTGCCTCTCTCACTATCCCAGATTGTAATGGTGAGTAGTGAAGGCAAGACTGAGCCCAGAGGTTGCATATTAAAAGGGCTAACCAGAATGTAAAGACTTACAACTCCAAAAGACTGATGCTCGTAGGCTATCAAAAGCTTGATTTTCATAAATTCTAAATTGAAAAGCTACTTTGATACAGAGTTTACTGATTTTATATTACAATATTAGTAGGCTTTTCTAAGACTTTCTTAATATCCATCATTAAGCATTCTATGAATGATTCCCCGCCTCACCCCTCTCCAATCACAACTCTGCTAAAAAAATAGTTATGAATGGAGACATAATTTTATTTTTCTTCTGTTTTCTGCAGGTAGCCCTGCAGCACTTTGTCAAGTGCATGTAGATGATGAGATCATTGCTGTCAATGGCACAAAGGTTTCACATATGGACTACAATCAGTGGGAAGAAGCCATCAGCAGAGGACTAGAAACTGGAAACCTGGTCATGGATGTCAGACGATATGGAAAGAATGGTGAGTTGTTTCATCGGGCAGATACAGTATGCTCTGTAAGGCAAATAAGCTTTGTCTCTGCTGTACCTGACAGCTGAGAGTCCTTATTACCCTTACAGTAGTAATACATATCTAAGCTAAGTAGTTTGCCACTGAGTCTGTTGCATTTTAACACAACTTGGCTTTTTTTAACTACTTGTACTATTATAAATGTCTTGGCAAGCAAATCTGCAAAGCATTGAACAACTGACATCTCTCTTGTGCTCTGGCCTGTTTATGAGAGGATGCACACATAAAAAACCAGGGTACAACTACCACAAAAGGGAATATAACATTTTATTTCCTACCATACACAAGAATGAAGAGGGCCTGGTCCCTATATGATAATAATTTTTGAAGCCTCTCTCTCAATCACCAGCTCCCTTTCTTCAGGGAAGTAGGATCATGTGTTCCTTTATTCAAGGGGCATTTCAAGTGATGTATGAGCTTGTTCGTGGCACCTCTGTGGTATTATTTGGCCATTGACCCAAATACTGTGATGATGTAATCTCTGCTGTCCAAAATGGTGCTACCTGTTCTGGCTAGCATTTCCATCCTGGCTGATAGCCTTACAGCATTTCTAGACTTGTCATGGTTTTAATCCGGATACCCTTTCAAAGTTTCAGCAGAATTTTTGCAGAGTTGGAAGTGTGACCAAGTTGCAAGTGTGACTTCTTTCACAGTATAAATACAAAACATTCTTTTAGTGGGTATATAGATAGTGTAAGTTACCAGCAAGTGGGGTAAAAAAGGTGGGGTGAGGAGGAGACAAGAACCAAATCACTTTACAGGACTTAGTAAAACTGTAGAGTGAGATTAGTGGCGAAGAACTCATTGAATAAAATTTTCAGTAGTGGGAGGGGAGAAATTATGGAAGTTTGAAAGAAGAGTATCCTTTATCTTTGCCTCATCAGTTTTGCTAGTTAGTTTAGATTGCCTTTTCTTCCCCTCTCTGTGCTTCCTGATGAGCATGGACATGAACATGACCCTTCCCTGGATAGTGTATGAGTCTCATTGTACCTTGCGTGAGTAAAGTTGGAAGAATTTTCTCGTTCCTTACTAATGCTAAAGAAATAGTTTCCAATGAATACTAACTGCTCTTTAATGTTGAGCTGCGGCAGTGCACATCAGCAAATCATCTGGCAAACGTTTACCTGGCTTATGACTAACACTTGCATTTTTGGGGAAGGCGGTCTGCTCATAAATGCCCTCTTTCCTGTCTTCACAAATTCCACCTGATTTGTGTGTCTCCCTCTTCTGTTATGTGTATTTTTGTGTTATTTTAATGTGTTTTCACTAGTTTTTGTTCTGTTCTTTGACATTACTGTCTATATTAATTTCTTGATCCTCCACATACCAAAAAGACTGGGGCAAAGACCAGCCTTCCCTGCCACATGTAAGGCATAAAATCCTCAATCTCACCAGTGTGGCTACCAACATTATAGGTACCTCTGAAAATAAATGGATTGATGCAACTTCTGGAGAACACATTTCAAATGTTTCCAGCATATCAACAAAAAGAGATTTCTCCAGCAGCCTTCAAAGTTCTGTGAGTATGTTTTTGAAGGGTTGTGGAGCCTGGGGGGAGGGAGATAAAATGTAATGTCTTTCAGTGGGAGGATGGATTAAAAAAACTTGTAAATCTTACATTCCTTAAGCAATACAAATAAAAATACAGGACACCGCAAATACGGAGATTTAACTGTGTATGTATTAAGGTAAGTAAGATGTTTTAAAGACTTGCTACTGTCTATTCATGAGTGGACACAGGTAAATGATAAATATTAAAGCATGTGCAGACTGTTTTAACTAAAACATATAGAGTTTTTTCAGCAGGGAAGACTTTGACCTGCATTATCAGCATAAATGGGAGTTGCAGCCCAAAGAACAAGCATATGTGTGCTTTCAAATTACTCGTAAATAACAACCTGCCTGCCAAGGAGCAGAAATAGGCAGATCTTGGCTTCTGGCATTTTCTTGCAAACTAATTTTATTTTTATTTCAGCAGCAATTCACAGCTGATTGTTGATTCCCTCAAAAGACTGCCGTTGCTTTACAATAAAATACCCTCAGGAAGTTTTAAATTGTTTTGTATGTTTTAAATGTTATGAAGTGTTTCATGATATATAGTTCCTGTCAGGGAAGATTCGTAACTGGATGAACTTCCACATATCTAATGAGCCTAAGACCTTTATTTTTTCTGTTTTTTTATTTTTCAGGATACAGAAACAAAACTGATAAATGGAATGCAAGGAGATCTTGGCTCTAATGAACAAAGAGGTAAACCACTGTTGCTATTCATCTGCTCATTGTGCGGTTTGCAACAAGCACAGATACTAAATCTGTAATAATTGCAAGGTTTATACAGTGGATGAAGTGAGACCTTAATGAACTGAAAGCTAGACAGGTAGCACAGAGATCTTGTTGCATCTAGACTGGGTGTAGTTTGCTACCACAATGTGCTGGGCAGTTTGAGAACTGACAGCAAAGCTGTGATAAACCCCCCTGCCTCTTCATTAGTGGTTGTAAATTTACTGTGTGGTAGGGGTGAGAGGGAAGAAGGCACAAAATTTATTGTACTTGTTATTGTGTAGAGACTGAGTCAGTATTAGTATTGATTTATTTCAGTGCCTAGGAAAAGTGTAAAGAGTATTCAACTTTTGGTATTTCCCCCCCTATTTCATCTGTGAGGTTTTGGGTTTAACTGTTGTTTCACTATTATTATTTTACTTTTATTCCTGGAGAATGATATTGATGATTCCTGTGTGAATAATAATTGTTTACAATGCTATGAGCAGTTACATAGCCTTACTTGACAACAGTGAGAGAAACCAGGTACATATACTTCCTAATAGAACAATAATCCTTAAACAGGAACTTTGTATTTCATTTTAACTTGAATACATGTGATAGTTTAGAAAAGAATTCCCCCAAGATACCATTTGCCCTCTGGAGATGCCTTTCTGATACCCTGAAATGGAGATTCGGCTCCTTATTCTGAAGTGGCATCCCAGTCAAAGAGGCATAAATTAGACAGGGAGAATCTGAGTCCAAGTTTGACACTTGTACCGTTTTTATAGTTGGGCATTGTTAGTGATAGAATGAAATACTAACCAGTATAGGATGTAACCTAAGTTTTTACTTAGTGTTTCAGAGGCTTTTTGTTTTTCTCCAGAGATGTTGCTGTAGATTGGAGGACTAGCAAGTTTCTCATCCAGTGGTTATAATCCATAAAAAAAAAAAAGAAAAAAAGGGCACCTCATTGATTTGTTTGTATTCTTTTTATTTTTCAAATAGCATCTGAACGTATTTCTTTGAAAAATTTAAAAAGACGGTCACAATTTTTTGAACAAGGTAAATCAAAGAGCTAACATTTCATGTACTTCCATGAAATTGTTCCTGCTGCACACTCTTCCTAACAGGTCTGGTGCTGGGTGCTCTACCTCTTCAGCATTGTTTGTTGCAGTTATAATGAAGCAACATAATTAATTTCCCTTCTTTTCCCAGGGTCATCAGGTTATTCTTACAATTCATGGGTCTACCTTTGTGGTAATGGGTCTTTGTGTGTTCTTTTACATCTATAGCTATTTAAATCTCTTCTATGTCCTTCATGCTTTTTTTTTTTTCACTGGGTAGAAGTAAGCAGGATAGCATTCTCTGTTCAGGTTTACTACTACCTACAAAACAAGAATAGTGATGAATATTCCAGCAGAGGTTTAATGAAGATCTCGGAGCTGTTGAGAAAATACATAACTCTGGATTTATCTTCAGTTGCAGCTCTGTGCTTTCATGTAAATTTGTGGGAAAAGGCCTCTGCTGGTTTTCCACTATGTGGTGATGTCACAAGATCCCAATAAGAGATAAATTTTTAATTTAATATCCTAACTTTTAAAGGCAAAAAATGAGGCACTCAGTTTTGGTTTTGTAGGTTGCTTTTCAGTGTTTTGCATGTCACAGCTCACATACTTCCTCTAATGTTGTATGTCTTTACGCTGTCTTTGGGCTACGTATGCCTTGCTGTTTTGCTGTAGCCTGAAAGAGGGAAATTCTGGCCCACTGGAAGTTCAGTTGAATTTTGCCAATGATTTGAGTGGGACCAGGATTTTGCCTTTAGTGCTGATGACTCTTTGCCAAAAGTGATATGTGAACTGCCACAGCATATATCTGTGTTTGTGGTTCTCTTTGCTTTTAAGTACTTCTGCTGTGTGGTATCTGCAGTATGGTGGTATTGTGTTGATGTTGGGCTTTTTATTTTGTTTGGTGTTTATTTTATGGCTGGCTAGCAATATGTTGGTTTGGGGGTTTTTTTAAATTTATTTTATAGCAATATTTGAAGTATTTCACTTGTGCTTGAGGGGGGAGACAAGGTTGCATTCTAGAGTGTATGTTCAGTACAGTTACGTTAATTTTAAACTTTTGACACTTTAGCTTTACAATTACATGGAAGACTCTTCTTTGTGAACCTGTGCAGTTCAGCATAAGCTTACAGGGGTGAGAGAAGAGGGGAGCAAAGATAGGTGCTGTCTATGCCTCCCTTTAGCATCTCCTGGTACAATTGCAACAGATCAAGCTGTTTGTCCTATTGCCACTGTGGCTATTGAGATCTGGTAATAAAGATAAAATTGTGCATATATAGAATTGACACTGGCCTGTGACTCACTAAATGTCTTTTGTATCCAAAGTTTGACCTTTTTTCCACTTCATGTGGTCCTACTTCAGAAAACTTGCAACTTGTTGCTTTTATGCACTTTTTTTAAACTTAAATTTGGAGAACGAGGTAACAAGTACACTGTCAACAAACAAAAATAGTGATGTTGCTTGAGAAAAGATTATACTTAAATTTTTGCTTCTCCACATTTTATTGGCTTTTAATGTACTAGCATAATACATGTCTCTCTCTAGCCATCATCTTGGCACAGGATGGTAAAATTAAGTCAGCGTGATAGTCTCAAATAGCATAAGGTTTGTGGTGAACGGTAACAAGTTCACTGAATTTAAATGTGCTTTTGGAAATAGGACAAGAGGAAAATTGGAAAGGGGAAATACATGGTTTTGTGGTAGAAAAGTTGCCAGTGGATGTCTGTTGGTCTTAATTCATGTCAAGGGCAGTAGGTGAATAGCTTCTCTACCTTGGTGCAATGTTCTGGGTATTGGTCATGCTAAAGAATTGTGTTTCACAATAATAATAGGAGAGGTATGGTAAAGAGACTCTGTATTGCCACAGTGGGAGATGTACTGCTAATTCAAGCAATTGCTGATGGCACTTGTAAGCATGTAAAGCTTTTAAACAATTGTGCACATTAGTTGAAAGCACCTAATAAATTTGGCCCTTGAGTAAGTTCAGTAGGGCAAATGCGAGCATGTCTTACTAAGAAAGCAAAAATTAGTGTAAAAGTCTGACTTACGAAAGTTACAGGAGTCTTACAGTTAATATATGTAGGTCTAATGATTTCTCTTTCTTGCCTTCCAAATCTCACAGGAGGCCCAGAGACTGCAATGCCTGATGTAAGTACTATTTATGAACTACTAACTAGTTGTGTAAGCTGAGTCTTTTCAAGAAGCCCACTACTTTCTATTGCCTTTTATACATCTTTAAAATTTTGATCAAATCTGAAAGTACTAAGATTTTCTGATTTGTAATAGAGTGGTTGCTCTCTTTGAAGAAAAGGCTAATTTAGGTCCTTTTCACAATAAAGTTCTAGTGTTTGTAATGGATTTTATTTCTCACTTTCAAAAATCTGTTTTAAAATGTAGAGTGTTGATTCCATGGAAGAGGATAATATTATTTCATTTTTGTGCTATATTAGCTCCCAGTCCCATCTATTAGTGCTCCTACTCGTCGGGTTTGGGATCAAGAGGAAGAGCGAAAACGACAGGAAAAATGGCAAAAAGAGCAGGATCGTTTATTGCAGGTATGATTACTCTTCATAATCATGGGCTGTCAATCCCTTGTGCGCAGCAACTGTTAGGAAAGAAAAGTAGCACATGACCTCTGTTATTCTTCTTACTGACGGCCTGGGGAGACTCTCAGTTGCAGTTTCTGGGCTGCACAGTTGCACACCTTTAGCAGTAATTAAGAAAAAAAATAGGACAGTACATTAGTGAGTTTCATAAAATCAAGCCCAGAATGTGTATTCACTACAGCCAGAAGTGCTCAATCTTCACAAGGCTGATATATTACTGTCAACAGAATTTAAAGGATAAGTGAAGACATAACAGGCAGTAGTCTTCACTTTTGCTTATGAGTTCTATTTTTTACCCCTTAAGAGTTTTACCTTCAATTAGTGATATTGCCTTATATGAATATATGAAGAGAAGGCTGCCAATGCCATGATTAAGTGCCTTCTACAATCCTGTCATTCAGCAATCAGCTAATCACTTGGAATCAACCTGGTTCCCAGGACTTTTGAGTCAGAAAGCTGAACCTGCTAATGCAAAACCACCTAGATAACCAATTGCTGGAGCTGGAGGGGAGAGTTCCAGAGGGAAGGGGCAATGTTTGTCGTCTTAGGATAGCGCAAAAACCCAAAGTATATGTCTCTGCAAAGACCTCAGCTCCCTGAAGCATAAGCACATTCGATCATGTTCATCAAGACACATCTCTGCAAATTTAGTTTATTATCTGAAGTCTGATGGCTAAGAGAGACATCAGTGAACACCATTTACTCTTCACAAGCCCTCTAAGTAAGTTTGGTGCATTCAGCAGAAAACTGTGATGTCAAAGTACAGAGTAGCAACTCTGTTGCCTTTTCGATATTTGAGCTTTTGCTGTTCCTTTCATCTTACAAACTCTGCAAGGCAACAGCTGCACCTTCGTAAACTTCTCTGCGGTCTCTGTTATGGTTTGGATGCTCGTTTGATGCCTGAAGAGATGGCTTTAAAGAATGTAAACCTTGGCTCCCCTTTCTTAAGAGCAACTTTTCTTGTCTTTGCTCCTCCCTTTTTTAGTCCTTAAGTAATAAATTTGGCTAGAATAATAACAATCTTTCTCTTCCTCATGATCCTAGTAATGAATTTTCAAATACACAGAAAGGAAGCAAAGTCTTTCTCTGCTTATTTCCAGCATCTTAGAAGGAATACTTTGGACATCATTAAATATTTTTCTTTTCCCAAGATAGAAGTGGCGACTGATAAACCACTAAAACATTTATTGTGTACCTTGAGTAATGCTTTAAGACAGTATATTGATTTCATACCAAATCTAGTCATAAGACAAATTTGGAGGTCCAGAAATTGGTTTTTGTTTAGGTACATTTCAAAAAACTGAGAGTTCGTGATCAAACCAAATCACAGCCTCATGTTTCACTTAGTGATTGCTTTCTATTTACCACATTGTGCCCAATTTGAAGTTAAATAAAATCACTCCATCTTTCCAAAAATACCTTAGATAGATGATTTTTTTTTTTTTTTCAAATGGTAACCAAACTGGAGGACAGGGAATATAACAGATATGAGGTCAGTTGTTGTGAGATTTAGCATGTAATGAGCCCTGATTCTCCAAAATCCATTACAGAACTCCTTTGAATTGTATTTGAGACAGGATTTCATTGTGGCAGACCTAATATTCTAGTGGAACTCATGGATGTTTTTACCACACTGATCTGGTAAAAAACACATTAAATGCCAGTAGCACATTTTAAGGCAAAAAAATACCGTTTCTTATTTGCATGTTTAACTTCAATCTAATCTAACAGGAGAAGTATCAACGGGAACAAGAAAAACTGAGGGAAGAATGGCTACGAGCTAAGCAAGAAGCAGAAAAAGAGAGCTCCAAGTATTTTGATGAGGTAGGCTATGAATAAGGCTTCACTGACTAGTTTCATGAGGGCTTTTTTCCCTTATATGAGTTGCATGCAAGCAGGCAAATAACTCATTTCTCTATGTCATTTATCTTCTCTCTTTGGAAGATAAACTGTTGTCTATGACTCGGTAGAAAGAGATTGCAAAAATGGGATGAAAGGAGTAAATGGGATGTTTTGAAATATGCTGAATTTGACTCTTTTCTTCGTGAATGACATAACACCAGAAATGTGTTGGCAAAAAGTTACAGCATGTATTAGTTATTGTGACCAGAAAGGGTCACCTTTCCTGTTTATTTATCTCCTGATGCTACTTGTTGGAATTCACCTTCAATACTTTATCATGAAGTGTGTTTGTAAGTGCCTGGCTTGTTACTGACAGCCACTTCATTCTATCTCTGATAAATTTACATATCAGGTCAACTTCTCATTTCCTATCATATGTTCTAGAACATCGAATGCATATAGTTTCTGTCGATGCTGACTTTTATGGCTCTTGTTTATGGGAAGAGAAACAAGTTTCTTCCTGAGTATGGGAACTGTTTGAGGTATCTCTTTGTTATTGCTATGTGAGTGCTACTTCAGGCATCCAAGCTAGATCAGTTGTGTTTATACAGTCATGAATAACTAGACCACAATTTTAGGCTTAGGACTTCAATAAGAAAGATTTTTGAGCTGTTAGAGGACTTTGTTGTACAAGAATGTAAACCATTTCTTGTTTTTTCTATCATTAGAGGTTTTGATGGACCCATAAACATTATTTGTTCTCTGTAACTAAAACGTCTTTTGACCCACTAAAAGACCTTTTCTCACCTTTGAGAGAAGAGTCACAGGGTGCTAGGTCTGAGACTTGACTTTGAAAGGCTGGAAGAATGGAGGAGAGCCGAAGGTTCCTCCACATGGAGGATTCACGTGAAATTCGTTGGTCTGATATACGCTTGCAGTGTATATCTTTGTGTATACACTCTTAAGTAGGTCTCAGGTTTCTAAGTCAAAACAGTAGGGAGAAATGCTGGGTATCATGAAAGGGTTTGTTTTCCATGGGTATTTAAGTGGGGAAGGGATGGCTTGACATGCAAGTGATACTTCAGAAAGCAGAATGTTTCACATAGTTGTGGCTGCACTGCCTGTGGCTCTTGGTAAGGCTGCTGTGTGGAATGAAGCTCTTGAGTTAGGAGAATGTGTTAGCAGTCACTCAAAACATGAAACCAAAGTATGCCCTGAGTCTTGCACTGAACGTGTTGGGGATGCTTTTTACACAGTCTTCTTTTATAGAATAAATGAAATTTTTTGAGTGAGCAACCTATTTAAAAAATGGCTCCCATCCCTAGAAACATGATTTTTTTTCTTTGTCATAGGAGCAGACTGTTCTAACCTTAAATACGACATCCGTCACTTCTCGGGCTCCATCTGTGTCCAGCTGGAGAGCAAGCCCTGAAGCAAGTATTGCTGAGGAGCCGGAACAAGATGGAGGAAACGAGCTGGCAGCGAGCTTGCTGAGTGAGGAAGAAGAAAGGAGGAGGCTTCGGGAGGAACAGAGGATTCAGGAAGAAGCAGCCTTGCGTTTTGAGCAAGAAAATGAACTCCAAGAGTTGGAGCTTGAGAGACAACGTAAAGAGAGGGAGCAGCAAAATGCTGAGGAGCAGAGGCAGCAGGCAGAGATGGAGGAGCAGAGGCGGCAGGCTGAAAGGCAGAGGGAGGTGGAAATGCCTCAGTATCAAAGGTGTGCACTTGTGATAGGATTTAATCTCTTCTTTCTGCAAATTCAAAAGTATTTCTAACGGGAATGTGTCTGTCTGGAATATATAAGGATATTCACGTAAGAATCATACTGTAATCAGTCAGTGCGAGATACCATAGGAGAGTCTTTCTTTCTAAAGACAGAAGGATCAGGCATAACACAGTCTTTCCCCATGAATTAAGTGCTCTATTAACCCACTTCAGCTCTTCTTCTAACAATGGGAAGTCTAAATACAGTAAATACAGCCAAATCAAAGATGACATGAAGCACTTGGGATGAAGATTTTTTTAAGAACTGTGCACAAGCCTCTAAACTGAGAGCCAGTGATTCAACATACAGGGCTTTCAGAGAAAATACCAAGTTAGCGCTTTCCCAACAAATACATGACTGATTTTCCAGATTTCTCTCTCATTTTAATTCAACAGTCTAACAATAAAGTTTAATTGCAATTTAACTACTGGGTTAATTTGTCAATGAGGGGTATCATGGTGTGTGAGTGAACAGATACTGGCTTACCTGTTACAAATATCCACTGCGGATATATTTATTCTCTCACTACCTTCTTCCATAGCTTGGTTTAAAAAATCCCAAGCAAACAAAAAAAAATTCCCTAACTATTACTTTGCAAGTTTGTATTCTTGCCCAGAAGTTTTCAGACTACTATCACAGGAGATCAGTCTGTCTGAAGCAGATTAAACCAGTAACTTTTCCTTATTTTATCTGCATTTAGCTCACTGTCTTGTGTATGACTAGCTTTGTGGTTTCTCTTGAGGTTTTTTTCCTATTCTTATGCAAGTAATAAGAGATGACTGAAGATAATGCATGGTATCAAGTTAAGTCTTAGGAGAAGATAATATGATTTAAAAAATTGGATGTATTTGCAGAGGAGATTTTAAGACCCAGAGTTACTTTAGCTTATTCTAAATGACTTCTGCTTGATATGCCTGCTGAGCAAAGCAGAGGCACAGTTTTTACAATGTCTGAACAGGTTCTTCTTGGCAGCTGAGCCAGGGTATCTCCACAGTTTTAGCTCACCCCAGTTGCAAGATAACAGGACTTTGTGCGATAACTTTTTCATCTACTGTAATATCTGCATATCTAAAACCTTGATACATGCTATAGTCCACAGGGATTTCATTGCTTCTGAGGTTGCTGCCAAAGGATGTATTTTGCTAAACATGGGTGGCTTTGCTTAATAGTAAAGGAGCAAGTTCAGTGAAACTGGACTTTAAAACATCTGGTATTAAATATTTGCTTTAAGATGATATCCAAAGATAGGACTTGAAATCTGAAATGTTATATAAACACCTGCAAAGGCATGATACTTGCTGCAAAGAGCACTGAGACTTGGGACAGGCAGCTGAAGAGCAGAGCATTGTCTGTGGAACTTTGTGAATTTACAAACTGTACCTATACGATTTTCTAGAAGATATATGTAATTTTTATAGGACTCCTGTGGTTGAACAAAACTTGCCTCCTGGCTTTGAAATGAATGAGATAAACACTGTTGTATTCTGATGCTTGTAATTTTTGCAGCATCTTAAAAGTCTTCAGGGTTCTTTTTCTCATAGATTTTCATGTTTCTAGTTAACACATCTGAACTTTCTTAGTTTTCTCTCTGCATATTTACTGTTTGCTCAATTTCCATAAATTTCTTTTGTTTAATACGTATTTTCATTTATCTTTATTTTTCTTCTAGACATTATGAGCGCTATGAAGTATCCAAAACAATAGAGGATCGAGCTGGCCATCATCTCATTGACAGGTAATAAAAAATTGAATCAATATGTAGGCTGAAACATCTTCAGCGATAACCATTTTGGCATGCCAGTTTTGTCACTTCACAAAAATGTAATTTCAGGCAGTTTTTCTGGTAACCTTCCTTTTTCTACCTTTTTTTTTTTTTGTTCTCTGTATTTCTGACTGATAAAATTAAGCCTCCTTAGGACTTTAACTGGGGTTTATTCTCTAGGGGTTTTTTTCCCCCCTGTAGGGATCTATTTTGAATATTTTCATTAGGAACTATTTATGCGTGTAGTTTTCTGAACATAATGTAACTTTTTTTTTTTCCAATAGGCATTATGAGCGTTACGAAGCTTCTAAAACCATTGAGCAGCAACCTGGCCAGTCATTTGCTGACAGGTATGTATGATACTGAATCTCAGTGTACACTGTAACGTCACTGTTTCTGTGTCAGAAAACTTTTAAACTTCTAATAAACTTTATTACTGGCAGCTAAAGGTATGTTTTGGATAACTGCAGTTTTCATGGCATGTTTTCATCTTGAAAAAACAAGTGGCCAAACTTCTGGCAAATGATATGCTGTGTTTTAAGCAGCAGTTAGTGAGTGGGATTTTACTGGGAGAAACAGAACTGTAAAGAAGTCAGTATGTGGGTGGTACTAGACTTACCTGGCTGGGAAACAATTTCAGATACTGTTGTGCTTGTGACATAATGTGCTATACAAACTAAGGTGCAGTCATCCCAAGCAGGGTTGTGCAACTTGAGAGAGTAAACAGGAAGGGAAGGGAAGTGAGAGGCAGCAGCAGCATATTTATCAGGGAGATGAAATAGTGGATGTGCTCCTTTTTAAGTTACACAAGTTATTTTGAAGTTACACTCTCTTACTTCGCAAAAGCGTTTTAGACTGCATCTAACGACGGTTCTGAAAGATGACTTCTGTGTATTTGATCAGTTTTTCTAGTTAGAGTGGGCATACGTTTTATATAAAGAGGAACCCCAAAACTTACAGGGTACAACTCAATGGATCTGTTACTAATGGAAGATTTAAATCAGAAGATGCCTGTACTAAATAGTTAGATCTTGGATATATGTGTGAGGAGGACACTCACGTGCTAAAATCATGCTGGGCAAGGCTTTCCTGCTTTTTAGAGCTCCTGTTTGCTACAGGCAGCTGTGAAGTTGTTGCATCTTCTCAAACAGAGAATAAAAATAAAATAGATCTGCACCATAGGACAGACACTGAGAACTTAGGGAAGCAAGAAATGTGATGTAGTTTGGACACCATTTATCTGTAGATAAAGGACCAGACTCCCTCAAAATGCTGCTATGCAGCCAATGCTGTATGTGTAAACAGATTAATGTACCAGCTGTGAGTTGTGACCTAGCAAAGGATTTCTGTTCCTTTGTAAGTTATTTTAGACTAAAAAACAGGCAGTATTACTTGAGGCTAATAATACAAGCACAGAGGTGTTGCTGAAGGTCCTTCTCCGTACTAGCAGAAAAACAACTCTTTGCCATTTGTCTTCCTGTATATGACATTTGTTGAATGACATTTCTTGGCTAAAATTCATTAGAAAATTGTGCTGCTGGGTATAATCAGTAAACAGTAAGTTTTCCAAGAACAATTTGCATGCAGTGTTTGAGGAGGTGCTTTGCTTACAGTCTAGTAACAGTGCTAAAGTATGACTTAAGTTTCTCATGAAGCCAAATAATTTATAAATCTGCTTTGAAAGTTTTTACTTCTTTGTCTGACTGTAGTCTTCACAAAGCTCCCACATGGAAGGACTTTGCTTTAACAAAAACATGTAAAAATCAAATACAATGACCAGTCCCTTATACCTGAAGCACTGGGAACTTTCAGTACAAAATTTGAATTGGTGATTACCTCTTGATATCTCAGTATTGACATCTCTTTTCCCCTGAATATCCTCTTGGTCTTTTTTGGGGTATTTTTGCCTCTTATTTTAAGTACAGCATAAGTTGTGGATGGAAAGGATCGTGAAGGACAAAAAAAGGGGGCGGGGGATCTGTGGTACGCAATGATAAGATTTTTGTCTGTGATGAGGTCTCCTAGTTAAGGTAGAAAAATGAATGTTTTCTGTATCCTTAGGAATAAGTCCAAGTCAACTTCAGAACTGAATGAATTCAACACAATCAGAAATGGTAAGTACTGCCTAATTTTTTTTTTTTTTTTTTTTTTTTTTTTTTTTGGTGAAGAGTAGGAGAAAAAAATAAAATGTATTACACATAGTTGTCCTAAGAAAATTATTGTTAGAGTGCTTTTTTGATAGCTTTGTTGTAAATCAGATTTACACCATGCCCCAGTTTAATGAAGTTTCAAGAGCAAGAGGAAATTCATACAGTCAACATGCAAACCTTGGACAAATATGATTAACTGCTCTGTTGAAGACTGTAGCAATGATTACAAACAGCTCTTAGATGCCTAAATTTTAATGATGGATATTTATATGAGATTAAACCAATCGTGTAGTTATATAATTGAAGATGTGTGTACTTTTGATATGTTGACTCTGTCAACAGGAAAGATCTGCACATACCAAAATACTAATGTATTTAATACAACTGTTTGTTTTCTTAATTTCTATTAGCAGAGGAGTAAGAGAACTATATCAATACTGTCACAGTGGCTTGTGTCTTGGATTCCAGTTTATTTATATGAATTCAGTTATATTAGAGGAATGTGGGTAAAGCAAACAAACCACATTTATAAATTTGTTACAGTAGAAAATGCCTTCAAGATATTCCTGTGTCTAAAACATGGTTAAAAAATAATCACGAGTAATCAAAAAAAGGTAAATATTGTATTGGAGGATATATTACAGATTTATGATGTCACTTTCATACATTAAGGCATGGTCATTGAAACTCAAGAGCAACTCAACATTCACAATATTTTATAATGATAATATACAGCAATAAATTCAAGAGCAAATCTATAGTTAGAGCAGTATTTAAAGCAATTAAAATTTCAATTGAATGGCTTACTGCTGAGTAATTTTCCTAATTAGTCTTCCTGTAAAGAAGAGTTACTGAATATAAGAAATAAAAAGTTATTGCCTTCTGGTATGTCAACACCTAGTGGAGAAAGATGGCTTATTTGCTTCCCCTTCCAAATTTTCAAAGACCATCTATACCATAAATCTCATTTCAACTGAGTAGTTAACACAACACCCAAATAATAGAGAAATTGTCTGAAAGACTTCCCTCTCCCCTATATATCTATATAAGGCAAGATAAAACAATGTGTTTAGTGCCTTGAGTAAGGAAAGAGATTCTTGTAAACAGAGACAGCTTACCGAAGAAAAGAGGGATGAACTCTCATAGGAAAGGAAGGCATCCTGCTATTCAACTATGTTTTTTATACATGGTTCAGTCTGTATTGGAGGAAGAGTCCAAATTATGGCACTAAAAGAGATCATGCCCTTTTAAAAGTACATGCTTGTATATGTATATGTACATGCAAATGTCTATGCATATTAGGATGTGAAGGAAATACTTGTATGTAAGTTAAGGATTATGTAAAAGGCCACATTAATGGAAATAAAAAATTAAAAATTCTAATAATAATAATAATGTATTGCCAAGGTTTGATACAGGTAACCCAGTTGTAAAACGGAGCCAGAGAAACTTGTGACTAAGTGATGAGCTTATAGTTTTTGGCGTTCTAGCTGGAGTGCTGACAGCCAAACTGCTTTTGTGCCTTAAGATGTCTGGCTGAAGTTTGCACATGTTGTTCGTACAGGTACCCAAAGCAAGTATTCAGAGAGGTCCTGGAACATGGGTGAGTCACAGAAAAAGTCTCAAAAGGAGCAAAACCTTTCTGCAGCAGAGTTGGAGAGACAGCAAATCCTTCAGGAAATGAGAAAGAAAACATCTCTGCACACGGACAGCAGCTGGATAAGGCAGCGCAGTTCCAGTGTACATAAGGAGCCCATTAGTCTGTACAGCAATAGTATGAGGAGGTAGGAATCACATTAAAAATTGACTTGTTTCTCATCAAATATTTTTGTTTGGTTATTCTGAACTTCAGCTTGTATTACAGAGCGCAGAAACAAATTGAGACTGTGAAATGCTGTAAGGTAAACTGCATAGCAGCACAGAAAGAAGTAGCTGTATTACAGCTGGAATTAAGTATTTTTTTGCAAGTAAGGAATGTGGATATGCCCTGTAAATAACTCGACTGCTTGTTTCTTGGTTTCTTGTTTCTTTCCATCCACAGCAGCGATGGAAATCAATAGTGTGCCTTGTCATTGACAGATATGTTTAAAAATTCCAGCTTGACAACTTATTTTGGAAATGAATTATTATACCTAAGGAGTACACCTTTTTAACATAGAAATATGTCAGAAATTTGGATTTTTTTTTTTTTTTTTTTTTGCTTTATTTAATGCATGAATGTTGGATTTGTCACTTAGGAAACAGCTGAGTTACTAGTCAAGAGAGCATTTAGCTATTGGGCCAACACCTTGTACCTAGGTGATGCTATCCAGTCTGGGTAGATTGTTATTTTTGATCTGGTATCCCTTGGAGAAAACAAAAACAAACCTGGTATCTGAGGTCTGTTGCTGTACTGTGGGTTTTGATACAGTACACCCTGATAAGGCTGCAGTGAACAGTGTTTTGCTTTTATTAAGTGGTTGTTAAGTGCCACCTCTCTTTTGCCTCGCCTGCTTTTTCCCATGAGAACTAGGGCTGGACACAAAGGATAATTTGCTATTCACACATATTAAACCAGTATGTGAAGAACATTGCTCAGAGCAATCAGACAAACCTATTCATTCCAGAAAATCTTAAAAATGCTAGCATAATGGGTTTTCTCTTTTGAAAAATCAGAATATAGCTCTTTTGCTCCACCTGTACTGCTATTTACATTTGAGGTGTATGTATCTGTTACAGAGGGGAGTCTTTGGACAATCTCGATTCTTCAAGAACAAGCTCATGGAGGCACCACTCATGGCTGAACCAGTCTGCCTCCTCTTCATCTCTCTCTTCCAGTCAAGATTTTAGTCGCCCGGTGTCCACTTCAAACCGAGCCTACATGTGCACTCCTTCCTCCAACAAAGCACCTCCCGTGGCCACCTCTCTGAGAGCCCCATCCATGTCCCAGACAGCCCCCCGGGCTCAGTCCCCTCTCTCTGCTTCCCAGCCCGGGTCCCAGACACGCAACAGGTGAGTGTGTGCCCTTCAGCCTAGAAGGTACCAGTGCTGGGCAGCACTAAAGAGTGGACATGGTGGTCTACAGCAGTGGTGTTATCCATAACACTGATTAACAAGTACCTGGAGTTTTCTGGCTGGAGGGGACAGTGGAAATACAGGCTGGTATTACCTCCCTTCTCCAGTCACTCACAACATTCCCTGGGTCTGTCATCACTGCTTGACATCAGTTAAAAAAACAAAGGAACTGCAGGAATAAATCTGCAGTCTCTGAGCTGTGTCTTGGTTACCAAAATGATTAGTAACAGCTCATTCCAGATGGCATTTCTGACATTATTTTCCTCGGTTTGTTTTAACAAAAGATTGCTGAAACCCACACTGTATGACCCTCATCTTTGTCTCTCCTCCCCCCTTCTTGGTATGTGGTCAATATCATCTTGAGGAGCACTCAGGAATGCTCATAACCCGTGACTCTGGAGAATTACAGTGTAGGATGTTGGTTTTAATCTAGGAG
>JAWWEU010000001.1:68665299-68697471 GCA_035583155.1 Acropternis orthonyx
GACCCAATAAAAAGACATTCAAAAATCTGTTATGTACTTGAAACATTTTAAAAATACCTTGGGATAACACTGCAGGGAATTATCCCCACACAATCACATGTGTTATATATATCACAACAGTGAACACTACTTCACTAGCTTTTACACTCTCAGGCACTTATTGATAAATTGACTGCTTGGGGTTTTTTGTTGACTTTTTCTTTTTAAGGCTAGGTTTTTACATTCTATGTAATGTAAGAAAATTACCTTCTTTACCATGTTTTCTTACCTTGCTCTCACTTTCATTTGCTAATGTCTTGGTAGATCTATGGAAGCTGACCTCTGTATGGCTTATGTTCAAAGAGTTAACATATTATGTCCAGGACTAGCCTTCTTTTATCTAACAAGGTGCAGATGGTGGATCTTGGCAGGGGTGCTTGCTAAAACTTAGCCTTCTGGATAGTTCACCACAAATAAGAAGGCAGGAGCACAAAAGCTGTGTTCTTACTCTCCAAACTTAAGAGTATACTTTTTATTAGTAGGAGGTATTTTATACAATGAAATAGCTGCCAAGGATGTGACAGAATTTCTTAATTTGTTTCTGTATAAATTTTGTCTAAATTATAACACTTCAGCTTTCCATAACTTTCAGATCTACTGTAGGTAATATTAATTTTCAACTTATTTTCCCCAAGCAGCCTAATAGTCCACTTTTTACCCATGTGTTTTTTATTTTTAATCTCAAAAAGTATTTGATAACTTTTCTTTGTCTTTTAAACCCTTTCAAGCTGGTTTTAAGGTTTTTCATTCTATATTTAGGTCAGTCAGTGGGAAGAAAATCTGTTCATACTGTAATAACGTTCTGGGCAAAGGAGCAGCCATGATCATTGAATCTCTTGGTCTTTGTTATCATTTACATTGCTTTAAGGTGAGAGCTGGGAGTCACATCGTGAAGGAACAGGAACTAATCAGGAGCACGCATGGCTACTCAGTGTTATGCTCACAGGGGGTCTTACTAATCACCTGCTTTGCCTTCTACTCTTGACAGCGTGGTGCATGCATATTTCCATGAGGCAGTCCTATCTGCAGGCATTCAGCACTCGAGTCTAGAAGTGTGCCTTAAATGCCGGAGATAACAAGTAGGACTTTGATAAGTAAGATGAGCATGTTGATTGTGAGATCAAAGTTCTTCCTTCTTCAAATAAGCAGCAAAATAGCAGAAGATGCTGAACCACTTCTCCCAGAGAAAGCAGTTCCCCTAAAAATTGAATCATTTAAGATGGCCCATGCTGTCTAAGCTAATCTCAGCAGACAGTGTTCATGTGGTGTTTTCCAGGTTAAAGGCACATTGGCAGGATAAAACCAAGAACAAAACAGAGGCTGTGTTTAGTGCTACTCAGGCCTGGTCAGAAACTAGGTATATTAGGTCATGTTCAACACTGAGACATACTAATGTCATTTCCCATCAGCTTAGGGCATGTGCAGAGCTGAAAGAATAAATGCCTGCCTGGAAAAGATGACAAAGCAGTCCTAGTTCCCCTGCCCTTGGACCAGATGAGGAATTAGACTCTGATTTGGAAGTGCTGTTGGACTCTACTTCTTCCATGAGTTCAAGAAAGAAACTTCTGTTCCTGGTTCCAGAACACTTGTCTTCTGTGCCCAGCTCAAGTATATCACCTGGAATATTGCAAGAGACTGACTCAAAGCTCTTCCTGGCCCTGCCTGCCTGAGCAGGAGGGACAGGACTAATGCATGGGAACTTGTTACCAATCCCTTTTTGCAGGACGTGTATTCTGTGTGAGCGAGTCCACCTGTAGCTCCTAACCTACATAAGAAAATACCAAGTTTCTGTTTTTCAGATTTCTGAAGATTAATGAGCTGTTGAACAGACTGCTATCCAAAACATTCATTACTCAGTTAAGCTGGGAAATTATCTGTCCTTTGTAAATTCAGTAAGGGGAGTGTTATATTTTGGGTTACATTCCTTCCAGATGTGGTTCATATTCACAGCAAGTACATGTTTAGCCACCGTAGCTAAATAGTTTAGTGTTAGCATGAAAGCAGTCAAACCCCTTACGTGTTTATGCAAGAAAAATTAAATCAACCCTGTCTCTCCATATCAGAATTTGTTTTGATGATGCAAACCCAGGAAATCGAGAGTGCCCAAGTGTTTGCTGCTTTGAGTGCCAAAGGACTGAGGACACCAGCAGCATGTAGTGCCGCATGGAAATCTGCAAGTAGCACACCCAGGTGTTCTGTGCCAAAATTAATGTTGCCATCTAGAGAACAAATTCTCTTCATGCCAAGACAGTTTTAGTTTTCAGAGAAACCAGAGTTCAAATGAAATTTAATGAACTAATCTCTAAAAACCATCTGCTTTATGTTTGCTTAGTTGGTGTATCTCTGCTATTCGTTGTCCAGTCGTCGCCTTTAAATACTTTATCAGGGTTGGTTGCATTTTGATCTACTAATCGTTACACATTTGCTTCTAGTTGATTGTGGGTTTATGGTTCAAGCTTTTGTTGAGCTTAATCTGAGCTGCTTTTGAACAGCATTTTTGTTTCTTAGTATTTTGAAAGAAGTTGCTAATTATTCATCTGTGATACAGTGTGTTGCCTGTGGATGTGACCTTGGTGGATCCCGCTCTGGAGCTGAAGTTAGGATCCGAAACAACAAACTCTTCTGCAACGACTGCTATATCAGATTTAAAAGTAAGGCAATCTAACTGCAGTGTGCATGACTGTAGTTCTTCTCTGTGCTTGTACAACCTCAAGTGTTTGCACAGCTGAGCCACTTGATAGCTTTTATGTTTAGCTCTAAGTTGGTATATTAGTGAATAGGTTCAACAAGGTTTGATTGCCAGTTTCTGTCTTTTGTAGGGTAGTCATTCCTAACTTGGAACTTTCTGGTAGCTGATTTAACCACTGCATTATTATGCAGCCTCAAGCAGACAACATGGTATAGTCATCTTCCTTTCTTCATAGATTTGAGAAAGTGGTGTCAGGGAGTTGTCAGGTGCTAAACAGGCTTCTCTTGATAACAGAGAAGCCTTTTTGAAAACGTGTCTACGTTTTTAAAAAAGTAATCTGAAAAATGTATTTGATTCAGTCCTTATGCATACCTGGAAAGTTATTAGTCTATCCTGTGCAGGTGGCACAAATGCTGGTTTCTTTTTGCGATGCTATTATTATTGGAATTATAGGTCTGTAATTGGTTATTCATTTAGGTACAAGTTCAGGAGGAATTGATTTACTTACAGATCTTAATTAAAAGGTGCAGTATAATTTTTTTCCTTTTTGTGGTTTGCAGAATTCTGATTTACTGGAGCATGACATTAAGGCTTTGTATAGTGGTGTTGAGGTCTTTTTTTCTGCTGTCATAGATGATGGTAGACAACCTCCTAATTTTGACAAGTGTTGGGAGCTTTATATGACTCCTGTTTTGTAGCAAATATGGAATTCTCTAGGATGATAAAACTCAGGGAAGGGAAAGAATTTCTGAATTACTTCCTGGGAAACATGTCTTTGTTTTGTTATAAGCGCACCACGTTTTTCTCACAGTGGACTGGGAGGCAATGAAGGGAACAGGATACTCATGCAACAGCATTTCATTAGGAATTGGGCAGCTGCTGGCTGAGAGACCCAGCCCAGAAAAAGAGAAGCTCTGCATCTGATGCTTCTGGCTTCCAGGAAGGGAAGTCACAGAAATGATTGTGTGGTGCCCAAGCTAAAACCAGAAAACCCCACACCTCGTGAGGCTAACAGCACATTCACATCAAATGTTAAGTGTGAGGATGTCACTGTGGTCAAGTGGAAGGAGGAAGAGAATCACCTTCTTCCATCTGGAGGTGATCCAGAGCACTGGGTCATGTCTCTAAGTTAATATTTGGGGAATGTCTGTCCTTTTTGATGGCAAGACTACACTGAAGTGACTGTGTTCCTATTTGAAGCACCCAAATTTGTGGGAGATTCACTCTGGAGCTTGCTCATGTTATTTTTATCTCTTTTCTTTTGAGGGGGAAAATTGCTGGATGAGTTGGATAAGTAATTTTATCATGGATGAGTTGCTGTTTAGTCTCTCTGGGACATTGCAGCCCATAAAGTCACAGCAGTGCCTTTCAGAAGCAGAGCTGATCTGTGAGGAAATAGTTCTATTCCCTTCCCTTCAGACTGCATCTACTTGGGCCAGTGGGCACTTCAAAACATAATTGTATGAGATACAAATAAATCAGGAGTTGTAAGAACTTGTAGGTACAGAGTAAAGTATTTAAATCAGTGATTAGTAATTGAAATCAGCTATTTGAATAATACAAACCCCAGCTGTGCAATTACTGCAGTGAAAAATATATTGGCAGCACAGCAGTGGTCTGTGATGCAGATTCCTTTTTTTTTGCCATTGCCACTTGACATCAACCTGGCTAACTATTCATTAGTTTGGAGCATGACCATATTGGCTGAAAGGTTTGATAAACTGTAAGGTTATTAATATTCACTGTGCAATTTTGTGGTGTGATATTTTTTGCACATTTTTCTGTTAATTTTGTGGTTTAAATTTAGAATGCTGTAGCAAAACATGAGTGTATTGGCAAATGCCCAAAAAGATATGCAGAGAGAGAATAAAAAAAAGTTCTTTCTTTGTGTTGTTTACAGGTATTTAGCAAGTTTTAATTTCATTATTGAAGGGTAAATTTAGAAAGACTGTCACTCTGTGCTAATACTAAAAATAGTTCTTAAAAACTTGGTAAGGTGCATGTTCTGTTTAATATTACTTGGCCTGAAATACTTGCTGTGCTATAATTGGTTTAAATTCAAATTTGTATTGCTCATTAAATTTGAATTGCTCAATTCAGAATGTATACTTTAGTTTGTGTTACCATTTTAAATAAGTATTGGAAATACAGTTTTCTGACTATTTTAAACTTGGAAATTTTAATTTTTGACACAAAGGTTCTTCAATAAATAGGCTTTACTTACAATTTCTTTTGTCTCTCCCTAACAGCTGGACAACCAACCTCCATGTGAAGCAAATGAAGATATGAAACCATTGTTGCAGATAAAAGAAGAGGTGATTGCTGCTGATGTAGATCTATAAATATATATATTGTGTGTACGTGTGTTTTTTCTAAGAGTAGCTCTTGCTTGTCTAGTCTTCATAGCAATACATTGTATTCTTCATATAACTATTTTTATTTATAAGAAAGTAATTGCAGTAAGGAAGTATCTGGGGAAAATGCCTTCACATTTTCAGCTTCAAGTACTGAGAGCACAAGAGAGAATAACTATATTTTCAGTAATAACTTCAAAATATTTTTGAGACTTATAATCAACTAGTTGAATTTCCAATGGTATATGAAGAGGGTATTTTGTTTCTAAGCTCTTGAAATGAGCATTAGAGAAATAGCTAATATAAATATATATTTGCAATTGCTGTCTCTATTTTTGACATATACTGAAAGTGAATTCTCTAGGTTAATATGAAGCTGCATTTAAATGCACAGAAGTGTGTTTGCTTTTCATATGCTGGTTTATAAAGTTATGTTCTTTTCTGAAACTTAAATACAAAGAATAATCTGTTTGCTCAGTGGTGTTGGCATAATATTCTGTGGAATCCATTTAAGGGGGAGAGTTTTCTTTTCCCATATGGAAAATGTAACTATCACTTTTTCCTCCACAAACTGAGTGGAGAATGGTTGTTGAATTACAGTATATTTGTAAATAAAAATTCTGATGTTGCATTTATTAGAAGGTTTTATTTTTCTTTCTCTTCAGCTAAATATGTCTAAGGTAGTGTGTTGAAATGTAAAATCATTTCAATTTCATCTTGGGGAAAATATTTAACATGTCCATCTGTATATATGCAAGAGCAATAGTTCTTGCTTTTCTCTTTTCCTTTGCAGTCAGTGTCAAATTCTGTGTATAGCTCTCTCATCAACCTCCTCATGCTCCTTCCCTTTAGCGTTTAATAAAAGTGGCAAGACTGTATGCTCATGCCTGAAACACAGTTGGAAGAGATGGATGTTCCCCAGAATTTCTCTGCTGTGGCCAGAAAATATATTTTTGGATTAGGTTCTGCTCCTCCTGAAAACACAGTTGGAATGTGCACTGTGTGTTTTTCAGTGGGGACTCTGAAATTGCATTGGTCAGTAGCTTTCCCAAATCCTTTCATGCCCAGTTACGTACCCTTCTGTGTCGATATCCTTGGAAGCAGTGAAGAAAACATGAGATGTGAATCAGAGGAATTTGGGGGGAGCATTTTATGGATGAAACCGAGGAAGAGGACAGCTGGGAGATGTAGGAGGGCTCTCAAGTTTGAGCTTGTACATGGCACCATGAACAGCTACACTGAGGCTTCCAAGGCAGTTTTGGGTGCTCCTTCTCAGGGGATCCTTGGGGGGTGGATAGGGGAGCTAGCAGACTGGGAAGAGAGACTGTGGCTGTGATAGCTGAGGGCAACAAAGGAAGATCTTGCTGTTTGGGTGTAGTGGAAGAACTTCACCTCTGTGGGTCTCCTGTAACTTCCGCTGCTTGTAGCTGTGCATGCCTTCTGCTTTCGTTCAGTTTATTGAATTTTCCTCTGAACAGATGGATGCTGCCTTATGCCAAGGAACTCCCAGCTAATAAATTCTGAATTACAAAGTGCCAAACATGATTTTTAATTTTTGCTTTAAAACATGTCATAAAAATTTAAAATGCTTCATCAACCACATTTACCTTTGTGGGTTGGCCTTGAATTTTGGTAAAGTTTGGTAAAGTGGACTGGTAAAGATACTTAATTTGATTTCTGCTGTTGTGGTAAGTAATGACATGGTAGACCACCAGTGAGGACACTGGGATCTGAAGACTCTAGTCCTCAAGTAGAAGCTGCGGAGAGATAGTTACACTGCCTGCTCACACAGCTCACTGGCAGCCTGGGGTCCTCCCTGCTGCTTGTGGAAAATGCTTACTTCCCTGAGAGCTATTCAGAATAGGAACCCAAATTAGGTACTGTGCAGATCTGGCTCTTCATTAAGGCACATACCTGGTGGAGATGGTGTGGATGAAAATTAGTTTTCGGACTTCTTTTATTGTAGACAGCATCAGATCATGAACCACTGCTCCTCTGCTCCCTCCAAATTCCAGATACCCACAGTCTCTATCACCAGCCCTGAAATACACTGAGAGACACAATTTTATTGTTTTTGTCAGAAGTCAGAGTTTCCCAGCCTTCCAAGGCCCCAGTGAATCTATCCTAGCCTATCCATGATCTCCCTCTCCCAGCATCGTGTTACACAGCAAAGCTGTAAGAAGTCAGAGATGGGCATGCTGTCTCTCACATCTTGAGCCCAGTCATGTTGCCCTGTCCCTGGGACTGATTTGTGTGTGGAAATTGCCTGGTGGTGAAAAATGGAAAGAGAGGAGAAAACTCAGCAACCTGTGGTTTGCAGTGCTGCTTGAGTGGTGTCCTGCAGCCTGGAGTGGGGCACTCTGATCCAGGCTGGCTTGTCCTAAGTGGTGCCAGTACTTCCATGTGGGTTCTGATTTCAGTTTCCCACAAAATGTCTGCAAAAAGCTGGGTTAATTCATTAGCTTGCCTGTGAGCAAATGAGTGGGATTTTGAATTTAGTGGGCCTCAAAGAGCTGAATTTGAAAATCTCAGAGAGTTGAAACCTAGTTTCTCACCCTTGTTAAAGTCCTGGCTTAAACAAGGCTCCTTCAAATCTGCATTTGCTAATTCACATTGGCAGATGTGAGTAACAGAAATTTCTTCCTCCTCCCCTACCCTGTTGTGGAGTGGAACAGGCAGAGGAACCCAGTTATGGGTGTTGTATCTGTCTGTTTTGATCCTCGCTGAAGTATTTGGAGCGTGTTGGGCTGTCAAGTTCAGCAAAACCGGTTGTTAACACCAGATGGCAGTGTGTAAGTGCAGCTCGTACAATAAAAAGCCCGTTCCGTGGTTGTAATCTTGTGTGAAAGGGATCGTGTTTGCTGAACGATGCTGAAATTGTGATGTAAGGAGAGTTGTAGAGAGAACTTTGCCTTAATCTTGAGCCCTTCTCCCCAGCTGGCATCGTGGGGATGTGATGTGCAATTGTATCTGTGCAGACTTACTGCTTTGGGTGGGGTTTTTTTTGTTATTCCATTGATTAGCTGCTGCTTAAAGCAGTACTAAGTAGGGACAGAGGTAAAGAGAACATACACTGGAGAAAAATGAACTGCAGAATTTCTAGTGGAGATTTCTGCTGTATTTTGTTGGATACTTTCTTAAGGTGCTGTTCAACGAAGAAGAACCAATTGCTTTCCCTCAGTTCATCAGCTTCAGACATGCTGTTTAAGGTTAACAGTCCTCATATGCATGTATCTACAGGTGAACTGTGTGTTCTGTTCTTTATTCTCAGGTGTTCTCAAGTTGTTTAGGACACCTACCTGGGGCTGGGCTGGATATGGTGCAAGTCTGGGAGATACTCAATGCAGCTGCCAGGGCAGGTTTTGTGAGATGCTGTAGTACTTCCGAAAGGGCAGCAGAGAATTATGAGCAAACCTCCCTACAACCAGTGGTACAAAGGTGTGATTTCATGGGCCTGTGAGTAGGTGTTCACTGTCAGGTGAGGTGCTTGGCTGTCTAACCTTCACTGACATTAACAGGCATGCAGACTGTGGCTCACATGTCGACACCTGCATTTTTACACACCTGTGTTTATGTATCTTAATGCTGACTGGATTTTTCCTAAAATACCTGAGAAACTCTTGATTTAGCTAAATCTCCCCTCTCTTTAGGCTCGCAGGCTGTCAGCTGATCGTGGTGTATGTTTGAATATGACTTTGGAACTGAGTGGTCTATGGATAGTGGCTCTGGCACAGGGCAATGTTTAAATAAAATGACACTACAAAAATAGAAAATGTTTTCTGTAACTTTCAGTGTAAACTTATTGTGGGTTCTCTAATACATCAGAAAAAACAAATCAAGCATCTTGAAGTAAAATTTGAGGTTTTGTCTATTGTCTTCGTTTTGATGAGAATTTCAGAATTTTTCTAGTAGGGGATTTGTCAGAAATTTCAAGGTGATTTACCTATGTATTCACCTGTTCAGGGAAGCTGCAGCACCACAGGTGATGCTGGTTAGTGGTGAAGTTTATGCAGCAAGCCCATTTTTAGAGCCTGATGTCTGAGTTTCCAGCTCACTGATACCAGAAATGATCAGAGCCAGTCCCGTTATTTTCAGTCAAGTACTTTGCAGGTGAACCCCAAAGAGAGTTCAAGTGATAAGTTCAACACTTACATTAGGTAATAAGTGTTGTAAAATGGCCCACATTGTCACTTAAGGAGAGTAAAAGTGTTTGAAATCTGACAATTTGAGCTCAGTGTGAAAACTGGTGTGCTTGCTGCAGTGTTTTTAAATTCCAACCAGTCCTTTGTAATGGATTAGCAAAACCTGTGCCATGGCTGTAATGGAAGGCTTATTAGCAGCAGGCATAATTACATAAAAGAGCAGCTTCATGCTGGAAGCACTTCAGCATTTTCATTTTAGCTCTGTGCTTCTTGGGAGCTAGGGGCTCTGGACATGAAACAACATATGAGGATGATGTAAAGCAGTTGCTTGCAAAAGGGATGTTCTAGGCTGAGCAGTCGGGTACTAATTTATTAAAGCTGAAGAATTTTTTTAATTCGTTCAACCTGCTTGAAACAAACTTGCCAGTTAAGGAGCTGCTGTAGGCAACAAACACTCCAAAGACCTGCATACTTGTGCAATGGGAATTACTGGCTTCTTTGAGTTTGCCTTAATAGTCAACACTGTACAAAGAACCGAAACATTTTTTTTTACAAAGTATGTACAAGGGTGTGTGTACACACAGTTTCTCTTTATTGTTCATAATAGAAGGATTAAAAAAAAGAAAGAAAAAGCTAAGGCTGTTGGATGGACAGTTTTTGAACACAATCCCGTGAGAGCAGGCTCATAGTTAAATGGCCTTTTGCAAGTACCTGTGCCAGAGCAAGTGTTTCCCTGAACTGGAATTTTCTGTTGTCCTCAGGCAGTCAACCAGATGTGCCATTTATGGGTGCTTCAGTTGTATATGGCCATCCGGGGCTGGAAATTCACCGATTTTAGCATCAGATCAGGCTACAGTGATCATTTGGTCTGCCTGTATCCTTGCAAAGATCAGAATCTCTCATCCAGTAATTCCCATATTGAACACACAGCTTCTGTGTGAACAGCAGTGTTCTATGTTGGAAAGAAGTCCTGTGTAGATCTGAAGTTTGCAAATGGAGAAAAATCTACCACATGTCAATATAAATTGTTCCAGTGGTTAATTAGCACTCCTACAGATGTTAATTTTATTTTTAGTTATTTCATTTTAATGAGCTTATGATTTTATTTTCATTCATTTAACTTGATTTAGACTCTTAGAACTGGATGAACTCTTTTTTCTTGTTATCTCTTAAATTGTAAATATAATTTTGGTACAGTCACCTTGGGGGTTTTTTTGTTTTGTTTCTTACACCTGTACATAAAGCCTTATTAGACAGAAAATGCAAGATTGCCTCCAGGGGTGGATGCTGTGGATAGAAAGACCCTCTCTCAGTGAATTGCAGTAAAAGGCTCTCCTAGGAAAACATCCAGGACAGAGGAGAAATAATCTTGAAGAGCATTAAAAAAATCTGATGCTCCATGAGAATTTATTTGCATAATGCGTAGATTCAAATAAGGGCTTGTGTCTATAAGGGAATTTTGTTGCATACATTTTTTGGCATAATTAGTAAGGCTTTGAATTGCCTTTGAGGGAATGACCATGCTTGAATTCCTGTGTGGTTCTGCTAGTTTTCCTGTCTTTGGGAATCTCTTACAGGTGCTTCCCGTGCTGATGTGTGTTGGTTGGCAAGGGTACAAGACCAAATTCTGTTTTTATTTCTCAGCATGAGGTGTCGGCTGCAAAAATGCGATTAGTTCCTGCTATGTTTGGCAGATATTGGTAGGAGAGGTCTAACTTGTGACTTTTCATGAAACTCTACCTCTGTAAAGATAATAACTGCTCTCTTTTGATGCCCATGTAAACAAGACTCCTGCAGAGAAACATCAGTTTTACTTGCATGTGATACTTCATTTTAAGTAAAATTCTTTCCTACTGAGGTAACTATTGCAATTATGAGATATATATGTGCTGCATCTCATTAAAGCCAGTGGCTGTGCCAGTGTGCTCCAGGATGTCTGCATACATCAGAGGAGAATCCCCAAACAGTTAAAGAAAACCCCCATTGACTGCAATGCAGGTAGCAGGTAAATGAGCAGCCTTCAGCTAGGCACAACTACTGTCACCAAATCACAGCTCTCTAACACAGCACACTGCAGTGTCAACTTAGCAATAAAAGAGAGGTAATTCTCAACTGAAGGTCATCCATACCAATGTACAAGGATATTTAGGTTGTCTGGAACCTTCTGTGTCACACCGACCACCGTGGTTTTGCCATCACCTAAGCCTTCCCATTTCATCTGCTTCTTCTAGTGATGTAGTGCTAAATGGAAAATAAAAAGTGAGCAGATAAACACCAGTTTGGTACTGAAAATATAGGTGATGCTAAACAAGAGGGGATATACAGGCTACACTATCCAAATAACATTTTTACACTGGGCTCTCTTTGATTACTCACTATAGCATTTTGAAGCTACACAGTGTTATCACATAACACATTCTTGGTTGGTATCATGCACACTGAATATTCTCTTAAATTCTATTTCTCTGTAATACCTTTGACTCAAAGCCAAAAAGGATGCCTATTCAGAAAGACTGTTTACATAGTCTTTTAATCCTAATTTCCTTGCCAAATCTTGAGTTGTTCATAAATCTGGCTGAAGATGTGGACTTTGTTAAGCTTGTAAAACCAAAGCATCCCTTCACCTAGCACTAGAGAGCATTTGAATTCCCTTCAGTTTCTCAAGGCTATGATGTTGGAAATATGTCCATAAAAGTATCAGTAGGTGTAGAATCCCAGAAGATAAGGGTGGAATATGTATGTCTCCAACACCAATAGCTGGGTGGCTGTGGAGCCAACCAATGATTGTTTGTAATAACCAAGGATTTTTGGTGATAACATGCTGTGAGAAAGAGCAAGACGTGCCTGGAGAAGTGGGCCATGCTGAGATAAGGCAGTGCTTTTCTGGGACAAATGTCCTTGTTCTTGGAAATAAGCACAAGGAAGCACAGGAATGAAGCCAAGAAGTGGGCATGGACTGTAGCAGGGGATCAAGATCACAAAAGACTCCCAAAGCCCTCCAATCCATTTCTGGAAAGGTCTAGAGGAATGAACTATGCATAATAACTAATTTGCACAGAGAGCAAGAAACCTACCTTCAGGGTGGAGAAAACCTGCCTGTAAAAAGGTACGCCCACCGAGCACAGGCGTGCCTCAGGACCCTGGACATACCATCAGCTGGACTGACACTGAAACCAGGACCGGTGATTTCTCCTTCTCTCTCCCTTATCTTACCCCTTTATCCAAAACGCATTGCCATGTGCTTATATAGTGTGTCAAGGTCTAACATACCAATTTCCATGCCAAGTGTATAATTAAATAAAAAACAGTTTTTTCAGACCATCTGACTTTTGTTGTTCCTTTCAACCACAAGCGTCTAAGAATCTTGGGTGCTCCTTTCGTCTTAAAGCTGGCATGTCACAATAGAGAAGGGCAAAAATGTTCCTGGGTCAGTCTCCCAAGGTGCAGATATTTACACTCACAGGTTTTAATAATCAAAATATTATTTTTTTCCCTCATCAGTCCTGCTTCACTGGTTTTTCCCATGATAACAACAATGGTTATACTGTTCAGCAAATATATTTATCTTCTGATCAGGACTAATGCTGAGGCAGCAAAACAGGTGCATTTATAATGCTGTTCTCATGCATGTAGATCATCTGCAACTCTGATTCCCACAGAGCCTGATTGCTTTTATGCAGAGCACCCAATGAACATGAGCCTGGCACTAGGCTGCCCACTTCTTGCCTCTCATGGTGGAACAGACTGTTTGCAACAGCACTGCTGTTCTTTAGCATGGGAAAAAGATCTCCCCATGCAACCCATGGGTATGTTCTGCAATTCGATAAGCTCCGGTGACATGTGTGAAAGGGGAGCCTGCACTGCTGGAGATTTACTTCACTGTTGTCCTGTTAGAGCAAGAATATGGCTCAGATCAGCAAGGCCCTTTAGTGAGGCTGAGCTAAATACACTAAAGGCTCTGTTGCTGGAAGCATTAGACAGAATAACTGCTGTGAGCAGAACTACACTGGTTTGCCTCAGCTGGCAAAGTGTACATGGTGCAGGTGAAATTACAACTGCCTTGGAATTCTCATCTCCAGGTTTTTGTTTAAGTGCTGAAAAGGTCTTGTAGAGGTATCACCAGGGGTTTTTTTGGAAGCTTGAGAGAAAAGCTGGAGATCTAACAGTGATGAAAACAATGTGATATGATTTTGTGAAGATGTTGAGTGCTCTTGGATTTTTTGGGACTACAAATCTCCTCTGTGATGTCCTTGAACCTCTGATTTCAAACTGTCTAATTAGATGGTAATTTTTATATGATTAGATGACTTTTTTTCCTCTTTAAAACAAGAAAAAAATGAGACCAAAGGAGATAGTTCAATTAAAAAAATTTAACTTCTGTCAGCATTTCTTCAGCTAATAGAGTGTGTACAGTCATTGATAGATGATTGCTTCACCAAAAGATAAGCCAAGGTTGAATTCTTTCTAAAATTATAAAATGAATCTTATGTAATAAGCTGGTCCTGGATTCTTGAGTGACAGGTTTGTGATTGCACACTACTTTTAAAAGGAGTCTGTGGAGCAGTATTTTCTTATTTTTCTAGTTGGATATTTGTAAAATGGACCTGTAGTGATTAATTATTTTCCACATGAGGACTTAAGTTTTAAATTTTCCAGACATAATGGTAGCACCCATCAGCTGTTAGTAAAGTTCATTGTTAACATACCAGCCTGTGAGAAGAATTTTTTAAAGGATGATAAATCTTTCTGTTTAGTCTTGGATCTTAAGTTCAACCAGATCTTAACATCTAAAGTTTTTTGGCATTGTTTCTTTGGGCAGAGGACACTTGCTGTGGGGATGGGGAGATTACACTGCAATACATCATCTCTGTTGGTCTGGGTTTTGGGATTCAAATCTCTTTCCAAACAAGTCCCTCCCTACTGCATTGGCTCGATTAGAAGGGATAGTGTTTGTTTCCTTTCTCTGCCCATACACTGAACCTTGGACCTTTGAGACAAGTTTCAACACTTAGAAAACAAAATGGGTAGAAAGTGGGCTTCCATCTACCGCTTTTCAATACAAGACTGGGCAGATAACAGCCAGTACAGATAAATGCTGGGCAAGTTCTGCTGTCCCAATTCCTCTGGCTTTGGAGTATGAACTTTCTGCTGGGATTTGCACTGTGGGTTGCATTAGGCAGGATTTGTTATGTTTACCTAGTCACTCTCTTGTCTGTTTTCTTCACTTCTGCTTCTGACCAAGAGGGTTGGACACACCCCATACTGCAGCTGCTGGTTTTGTCTTCTGCACAGTCACGTTCCAGCACGGAAGTCATATTTTTGTGTTCCTGACAGCTGAAACAGGAACAGTTGCTCAGCCTCTGCCAGCTGTGATGTCAGTAATTAACTGCAGTGTTTCACTTGCCAAGCAGCGAGCCTTGGGCCTCTCGCAGCCACACGCTGGAGAGTGAAACGTGGCAGTCTCCTCCCTTTCCTACTGCACTGTCAGGTTAGCTCTGCGATTGTCTGCTGACAGTCATGTTGCTGGCAGAAGAAGCAATGTCCCTTTGGCAGCTAGCCTGCGAGTAACTTGATAGCTATTACTTATTTCCTTCAGCCCTGCTTCAGCAACACTTTGCAGATTTAAATAGGGGTTGGGTCCCTTTTCTGCATTCAGTATGCTGAGGGGAACTCTTCCCCATTGACCTTGTAAGTAAGCCAAGTTGTAGGTTTCATAAATCACCTGCTTTAAATGCAAAGCATTTTTGGAATTTCCTGATTCCCATTGGCTGTATATCTGTCTGTCACCATGCAATGGAAGTTGTTTATTTTCAGCAGAATCCACTTCTGCTGCCAGAGCCTTCCAGGGAGCATTTAGAGTAATTTAGAGTTAAGAAAGTACAAACATACAACTGCTTAAACTGAAAGAGGGTAGGTTTAGACAAGAGACATTCTTTACTGTGAGGGCAGCAATACACTGGAGCAGGTTACCCAGAGCAGTTGTGGGATCCCCATCCCTGGAAATGTTCAAGGCCAGCTTGGATGGGGCCCTGAGCAGCCTGATCCAGCTGGTGGCATCCCTGCCCATGGCAGGGCAGTTGTAGCTAGATTATCTTTAAGGTCCACTCTAACCCAAACCATTCCATGATTCTATGAACCATGAACTATTTAGCAGCAGAGCTATTCATCCCTTGTATCCCATCACCAAGAAGAGCAGAAAAACAGGGAACTGTATGAAGGGTTGCCTCCTGTTTTAGGTGGTGAGTGTGTTGGTTTATGTGAGACTGTGGTGAGTGTCATAGTATATACTGCCTGCAGGAATTTGAATGAGGAGAGATCACAGCAGGAATGGGCTGGACCCATAAGAAAGACAGCTTTCCACTTCACTGGTTGCAGTGATTAAAAACTATTTCCCTTCTCATACCTTGAGCTGTTCCTTTGTTCATTAAAAAAAATAAATAGAATTTAAGGGATAATGACACAATGCAAAGCGATTTCTTTGCATTTTCTGACAGGTGTATTGTCCTGGCTTCAGACAGGAAAGGGTTAATTTTTCACAGTAACTAGGAGAGGGGGTGGCTAGGGCCTGGACCTTGTTCTATACTACCTCATATCATTGCTGGGGGTGGGAGAAAGAGACTTCTCTCATTTCTGGGAGAAGAGTATTCATTCCACTGGAGAAAACACGGTGGATGGAGCAGTTCTATATTGTTTATTATCATGGACTTTCTGTGTAATAGTTTCTTTTTGGTATACCTTTTGTTATTTATATTGTTGCTATTACTGTTTGTTTTCTTATCTCATTTCTGTTTCCAGTAAATTATTCTTATCTCAACTCATGACCTTTGCCTCTTGTGTCTCCAGTCGGAGGGGGGGTGAGGGGAAGTGGTGTGTTGGGTTTCTCGTTCCCCATGTAAGTCCCTGGACAACTCAACACACCACTATGATGATGAAGAGAAACCATTTATTAATTATATACTAATCCTTTTATAATATTCTTCTACTGCAAACACACACAGAGGCTATGTGTCATTTGCTAAGCACACTTGTCTGTCAATTCCAAATCATCTTCTGATAGGTGGTCACCATCTCTCCTCATGCTGGCAAGTCCCAAAATATACTCTTGTTTTCCACAGTTGTTTTTCCCTTTCTTCAGATTTCCCAGGCCTGGCCCAAGGACAGAGGTGATGTTTTCCACTGCTTTCCCAGGCCTGCAGCAACATCCTCTTAAAGGCAAAGCTGTCCATATTCCAGCAATCCCCAACAGTGGTGCATGGTTTTCATGGGAGTACTAAATTGGAGAATACGATTCCTAAACTGTGACATGCATTTAATTCCTCTTTCTAAGAGGTTAAAACCAGTTTGGTGAAAACTTTGCTTTACTGGAGGAATACATAATGGAAATACAGTTTGTATAACATGGTGGACAACTGGATGCAATACTATTTATATCAATAGGGAGTATTATAGATTTGATATTTTGTTTTCTAGGCTGTGATAAACTCCTTATTTTTATATTTCAAACAAGGACACTATTTCTATAGGTCCTTCTCTGAAGAATTTAGTTGGGACTGACTTGGTGACAAGAGTAGCTGATCCACTGGCACTGGAGCAATTAAAGGGCTGAATTGTGGAGGTTTTTATCTGAAAAGTACTGAGCAGTTTTTCTATTTCATGGAACAATGTTGACTTTAGACTATCCGTAATTGACACTATATTGCCAAGATGGTGAATTTTCTCTGAAGTTTCATATCCATGCTCTTTGTAGGTTTGACCTTGCTTCCCTTGTGGCATTTGAGGCAATGCCTCAGGCTTTGCAGGCCCATACAATGATGACAGAATTAGAAATGCCTTTTAATTAATTTTTAATTAAAAGGGAGGAAGTGGAGAAGAAAAAAAGAGACAGTACTGAAAAGGTGAAATCTTTGTTCTGCTCTGAATTGGCTGCAGCTGTTGTTATGTTTGAGAACTACAGTTGATTCAGTCTTTCTTGTTCCGTTAAGAACTGGCCAGGGAAATGGTCCTGTGCAGGGATAGGAGTTGGATTCGGTGATCATTGTGAGTCCCGTCCAACTGGGCATGTTCTGTGATTCTGTGAGGGAACATGGAGGTTTTCTTGCATAAGTGCATGCAAACTTTGAGTACGCTTGTCCCTGTGTGCTCTGGTCTGATTCTAAACTCAGAAGTCGTGGATAAGAAATCCAAGCCCAAAGTGGTTCACAGAGTGTACTGGTCACTTATGGAAATATTAAATATTAAAATAATTTTACAAGACTACATCCATTAACACAAACTGATACAACTTTTTTGACATAGCATCACCTCTTCTTCACCTCTTCTTCACCCTCACAAATCTTGTCAGCCAGCATGAATCTCATCTGTTCAGGTTAAATGTATTAAGACTATTTAATAGTAAAAGTTCATGTTCTTTTCTGTAAATGCCATTTAAATATATTTATTGAATGAACATAAAGATTTTTTTTTTAAAATTACAATATACTTAATTGCCTTTTTATGCTGAGAAACTTTAGTGGAGTTAATGAACTGCTCCATATAATATTCAATTAGGGGAACATACCAGTTTCTATTTTATTTGCTACTAGTCTAATTTAAGATTGAGTTTTGTTTTGCTTTTAAATTGAATTCAAGCAATCATCAATTGTATTTCCTTTGCATTCATTTAGAGTCCTAATAAGGGGAAGGGGAGAAAACCAAGTCTTCTAAGTCATATTCAAAATGCAAGTTGTTATAGATCTTATGTGGTTGTTATAATACACATAGATGCTGTCTGAGGCTGCCCAACTTTCACATGAATTTTTTTAAAAATCCAAACTGCTCTGTGCATGTCTTAATATGATTTTTTTGTGAGGGGTGAGGAGGTGGGAAGTAACTGCTTAATAGGACCAGAATTAATTTCTCCCCTCTCTTCATGGTTTCTGAGTCATGGTAGTTTGCCTACAGCTACTGGCATAATAGGGTGTGTTGGTCCTTCTAATGGCATTTGTGTATTTTACAGGTCCCAGGTTTATCTGCTTTGATCGCTCACAGGATTGACTGGACTGACACTCTAGGAACTGGGACAGAGCGCTTCCCATGCAGTATGCCTGGGGTTTTGCCAATGTGTGGGATGCACTAGAAGAAAAGGGGAGCTTTACAAGGCAAATTCCCTGTCCCTGGCAGGATTAAGGACTGCGGCAATGCTCTTGATCTTTTCTAATATATTTCTATGGCACATTATATAAATTCAACTTCTGGCTGACTCTGGATATTAGCTACTTATGCATTAGCTCTTTTTCACTCTGTTTCACATTTGCTTTCTAGTTGAGACCTATGTCTTGTATTCAGTTTTCTCACAGCTCCTCCTCCCTGCAGCAGTTTGCTGGCCTTTTTGTAATGCAGTTGTGTCCCATGCTGAATTGGACTTTCTGTGACCAGTCATCATTCCCCTTCATTACTTGAGGCCACCAGAATACCCCTCCCAAATATGTATGATTGCACTCAGATTGAATCTATCTTGTTTTCCAGGTCATTAAATATCTTACCCCAAAATAGTCTGAAAAGGAATTTCTGTGACATCCGTGATTAGCCTCTTATTACAGTTCTTCCAGTCTCAGTTCATAGCACAGAAAGCCAGTATTCAGATGTATTCAGAGTTTTACTAAAGCACAATACTTTATGAAGCCTATATTCCCCCTACCTGCTTTCTTATGGCCACCTCTATCTTCGTACATCAGATTTAACGTTTTCTTTCCAAAATGTACTCAGATGGCAAATCACATTGAGCTATAAGCCAGTAAACTCTGGATATGTGCATAAATGTGCTCTTTTGTCTTTTTCCTGTATTAATTAAATGCCTGGGCCAAATCATCAACTTGCTTCATGACATCTTTGAAAGTGAAGGTCAATGGCTGTTTCTCAACTTTAGGGAATTAACCCAATAATTCAAAATTATTTTTTTTTTCCTCTGTTAGGGATAATTGGCAATGAACATGTATTAAAAATAAAATGCTAGTTCTTAGATTTTATCATTTGCTTTTCAAATAGGGCACTTAAAACACTTTTTAAAATCAGCCTGTGAGATTCACTCTTCAAGTATGATGTCATGGAAACATTTTAAATGCTGTTTCCTAAAATATTCACACCTGTAGAGTTGTTTCATGCCCATCACAAAGAGAAGTTGGGAGCTCAGTATTAAAAACAGAAATGTTTCCTGTTCTCCAACAATAAAGAGTGGCAGCTGTTTCTTAAAATGAGCGTGCTTTTATATTCTTCATATGCAATAAGATAATCTACTGTAAAAACTGATGGATATGTATTTGTTAGAAAGGATCTGGTCTTTCATTAATTTCAACACAAAGAGACTTTAAAAGGACACACTTAATGATTTTCCAAGAGCAGTTTTTTCTTTAGCAGGTTGAGATTAAACAGGAAATCTATCCAAATCAGTCCATTTATTTGAAAGGTAGAAAAAAGCCTGGGAAAAGTGAGAATTTCTCTCTACAATAGCATATATTTTTTTTTTAAATACTTTTGCTCTTGTTACTTATTTCCAAGCATGAAATGAGCTATGAATTGAAGAAATAGCAATTTTCCTGTGAATTTAATTTTTTAGCTGTTAATCACAGAGTATGTTGCTTACCTGAAATGGGTCTTCCTTTTAGTACGTTGATAAGTAGTAAGTTTAACAATAGACAGTGATTTTTATTAGTTACCATGACAGCATATTCTGAAAAATTGCCTTCAAGAAATACCTCTTAATTTGGCATGTCCTAAACTGTATGTTAAGTACTTTACTGTGTCTGAATGCAGTAAATGCTGCTGTATTTTATACTGTCTTATGAGCAGCATATTAAGTCATCCATGAGCTTTTTGTTTAATTTTGCAAATGGACTTGATAGACAGAGGCACTTAATTTATCAAGAATATATAGAAATGATATTATTATTCTTTTTGTTTTAATTATTCTAGTCTGCTTCTGCACATTATTTTATGTATGAATCCCTGCATTTAATTTTTTGTCTTCCCTATTATTTGATGATGCATGTGATGTTCACTGAGATCCTTTGCGTCTCTTTTGAAGTAATTGACCCACTCTTCCCTCTTCGTCCTGACAGCTGTAGTAAAAACAACTCTACTGGGCCATGGGATGCTTTTGTTTATTTGGCTGACTGACTTTCAGGCAAAGTAAACACCTGTGCTGCCCAAATTTATCACAGAGCATCTCACTAAGTCTTGTGGAGGTGTTGCACCTGTGGAAAGAACAGCTGATTTCTTTACGAAGTGTAACCACTGTGCAGATAATGTATGCATTGGTGCCCTTAGCTGCTGCCAGGCTTTTTTTTATCCTGCAGCTGTACAGAGAAAAAGATAACAATCATGTTTAAGTATGGACTCCTTCTGTTAATGTGAATATCTCACCCATGTCAAGAACTCCTTTGCTCTGAGGATGACTGAGGAATAGAACAGACTGCCCAGAGAGGTCGTGGAGTCTCCTTCCCTGAAGGTATTCAAAAGCAACCTGGACACAATCCTGAGTAACGTGCTCTAAGGGACTCTGCTTCATCAGGGAGGTTGGGCTAAACTGGTTGGACCTTCACTGGTTCTTTCCAACCTTACCCATTCTGTGATTCTGTGAGCTATCTAAAGTGCCTTTCTCAAAATACTCGTTGCTTAAATGGCTCGATACTATTCTCCATGGAGTAGTAGAGGTTAAACCCATGTGACAGTCTTTCTGGAGGAGAAATGCCTGACTCCAATGAAATATTTAGTGAGTAATGAAAGAATACTATAAAGAGCCTCTAGCCTGAATTTCCAGGTCAGCCTCTCTGCTGACAGAAATCTGACAGCTGTTTGGAAAGTCTGTTACTGCAGACACTCCAGCAGTAAGATGTCAGTAGGTTGCCGTGCACAGATTCATGCGCATTGTGCTGAATGACTTAGAAAATGGGAGTTATGATGTTTTCTTGAGTGTAGAAGGAAACTTCTCAGAGGGACCAAAATGAAGAAACCTATAATTCCTTCATTACAAAATATAAAAAAAAAAAAAAAAAGTGAAAAAAAAAGCGCTGTATTTTCTTGACTAACCTATCCACTAAACACAACTGCATTTTCATAGTGTTTATGTGCCTGCAGTGCAGGCCCACATGTCTTTGCTGTGCAAATCCAGACGTTCCTGGGTATAATCAGCACTGCCAACATCCCCATGAAAAATACAGTTAAGTGTGAAAAAGAAAAGCTCTGCAAACACACAGTCATTTAGTTCAGCTAAATATCTGCTAAAAATCAGCTAATATCAGCTAAATTTCATGTCTGCTTGGTGCTGCCTGGTTCACTTCATATAAAGGTGCGTTACAACAATGACTTGAAGGAAGCATATCCTCTTATGACTGATATGCTCTCAAACAGTTGGCTCCTTACTCTTGGAAGTAAATTCTCTGCTTGTAAAGCCATTATCTCGTTCATAAGTAAAGCTCACCACATCTTGATGATCATTTTCTTGAAATGGTTTTGTGGTTTGTTGTGCAGAGTAATTCCAGAGTTCGATAATTCATCTATTTGCTTCTCTATTTAAAGGTTTTATTTAAAGCTCATTGCCATATAGGTCTTTGTAGGTCTTGCAAATAACAAAATAATGATCATCCCCCCCCCAAAAAAATTTTAGGTGTGAAAATACATCACAGGGTAGCCACAATGGAAAACATTTTGTCTGAGGGAAAGAAAAGGGAAAATGTATGTGTAATTGCAAAAATTCTTTGTTGCTTATTTCATTTTGGAAAAGCCTTGTTTTAGTTTTACCTCAAACCTGATACAAGGAAATCACTGCATGACATGTTCATATAAGGAGTGCAAATAAAGAGATGGTGAAACTTTCATTTATGGTATTCAAAAACTGTGAGAAATGTTTCCCTCTTTTCCAGGCAAAAAGAAAGGGAAAGGAAAAATCAAAAGCACTTTTATATGGGTCATAATTGCTGCTTGTGCTGAAAATATGTGCAATTCTATGCAAAAAATTGGGCTGCTCATGGCTTTTGTGTAGGGATCTCCAACTTACATCTACCTCACCCTACATCTTGCTCTACTTCCACCCAGTTTGGTCAGTGTCTCACCTCTTATGTCTAGGTGTTAAGGACTGTGACATGCAAAGGTCCTTTATGGCATTTTTGAGGAAAGGTGTGCATAGGTATGAAAACAGGAGAGACAGCTTAAAGTCAGACCCAAGCTCAGGGACATAGTCCCCAGAAAAGCCTAGAGAGAATTCCTCTGGATGAACAAAGAGGGCTGGAGCTGTAAATAGAGAATTGCAGCATTTTTTAAAATCTGAAACAGAGAAAGAAAAGTTAAACAGAAAAGTACTGATTTTTTAAAGCAAATTTCTGAAGGGCTTACAGTGAAACTTCAAACAGGATCATTTAAGGTCTACATTGATAGGCAAAAAATGCAGAGACAAATTTCAGAAGAGTTTGTAGACTCAGAGGTGTGGTATGAGGGAACCCACAAAGTGCTACCAACCCCTGAATTTTCTTTATCCAACACAATCACTGTGACCACAGAGGCACTGAATGTTCGTGGTGATTGCTGGGTCCTGCAATTTTTTTAGAGGTCATGGCATTGTTCTCCCTGAGAAAGGAACAACTGCTGAGAAAACAAACTTTCCCGTAACTGGGAATTGCTTTCCAATGAGCCAGGCTGTTGTTTATTACATTCTGACTTGCCTTGTATCCAGGCAAACTGCCTTTTCTCTTTGCTAATATATAGCAAGGCAGTATAGTGATACTGGATGTTAACACTGACTTCTCATAACCCACTCTGATTCCACTTAAAATTTTACCTATCAGCCTTCAAGAGGAAAGGAACTATTTTTATCTAGTTCTTCATCTTTGTGTCTTTTACTGTTTGCCTTCTGATTTGCATATCTTTTCATTTGTGAACCCATAGATGGGTATGATAAATCTATGTTCCTTGGCTCTTCCCATGGAAAAACCCAGAAAATCCTGGATGAACTATGAGAATTTACATTTTCTGGGCAATGCCTAGCAGACAAAACCCAGCAAGCAGCATTTATGTTGTGCCCATTTATTTTGACATGGCTCTTACTCTTCTGCTGTGACATCAGTGCACCATCAAACATAATTTTTGCTTCAGATTGTGTATGAACTGAATAGTTTCTCTGGGGAAAGTGTTCTACTTTCAATTCACACATCCTCCAGCACAAGTGAAATAGGTGCACTGACTCGGGAAGTACCTTTGAAACCTGGTTTTTAATGCTTTCCTCTGAGTAAAAGGCTTCTGTGATTGCATTGTTTCTGTCTGTCAGGCTTTTGTTGGCTAACATCCGCTTAACCTGGGAGAGATGTGGAAATCTCAAAATAGCTACATTCCTGGGGGTTTTGTGAAAATGCTGAGTGGATGAAAAAGGCCCAAATCAGTGCCTGCATTGAAAGCTTCTGGTAAATAGAGATGGATTTAGACTCGGCTGCTAAATGCCTGGCCATAAACTAGGTGGCACTCAACGATCCTGGGCTCTTCATGGAGATGTCACAGGGCTTGTGGGGACACAGATGTGTGGCACTGAAGAGGTTTTGGGGACAGAAGCCACAAACCCATAGGCAGCCAGTGGTGGGACCTTTCTGCTACTCATGGAAGCAGTCATTTTTGAACAGACATGGAAATAGCTTTGCGGTGTATTGTAAAGTCACATTATTTATGCTTTTCTGCCCATTTGTTTGGTTTTTTCCCCAGTCTTTCCCCCTGCCTTTCACCCCAGTTCGTGTTGAAAGCTGGGAGCCTTGTTTCCGCATTCTTCACCTTAAACAATCTTGGAGCCAGATGACATAATGTGAAAAACAAATTAAAACCCTTTCAAATAATCTGTGAAGGTGTGTCAGGGAAGTATCAGTGCCTGTAGCTGGCTAACGTCATGGCACAGTTCATGCCAAGCAGAGAGAATAGAAACAGTGTTTAATCGTGGTTGTGAATACTTATTTAAATAGGTGTTCAAGACAGTGTTTCAAATTTTCAGATGATATTAGCCTGTGTTAAAAGTACCTTTTCAAATTTTCAGATGATATTAACCTGTGTTAAAAGTACCTGTATCTATATATAATGTGTGTTAACAAAGTGGACACATAGCCTACTGCAACTCAGCAGAGTCTAAAAGCGGGGGGCGGGGGGGGGAGAAAGAAAAAAGAAAGAAAATATATATGGGGTTTTTTTTAATGCCCTGCTAATAAATACCTTTTTTTTTATCTTCCTCGCTAAGGTAACAAGTAGGTGACTGTTATAAACACAGTCAGTGCAAACATATTTTGGAAAGGATCTTGGACACACAGAGGTTTAGTTCACTTTGGACTGAAAAGAGTTAATTTGGAACCCTCTTTTCAAACAGGTGTTTGGTACATTCAAACACCCTACCAAGCTACAGATTCACACACTAATGTATGTCTGCATGCCCACCTGTGTATTAAGTGTCTGTGCTCCCACTACAGTCCAAGGAGAGTTAATCAATGCCGTCACTGGGACTGACCAAGAGGGATAGTTAGGCATTTCATCCTATACCAGACAGGGTCCAATTCAGTTCTTAAAACATACAAACTTAATACTGCTCAAAACAGTCCTAGACATCTTGGGCATCTGCACAGACCTTGTAGATGTGTGAGATCACTGACGAGACAACTGAATTGCATCCCTACATCTGCTCACTGAACTGCTCTTCTGATCCCCATGACTATACTGATTAGATCTCCACCTAACACCAAGTGCAGCCATTTCTGCAGGTATCTACAATGAGATGTCTGAAACTGGAGTTCACTCCTAGATTCAAATTCCAGCACCCCAACCCGGGGGTTAATGAAGTTACTTTGCAGTCATGTTAGCTGTTCTATGACTACAAAAGATGTTCTCAAATAAGCAGGTCTCAAACTGTCTGGAGCTTCATATTGCAAACCCAAAACTTTAAACAATACCTATGCAGGTCTCAGATGTTTGTAGAAATGAAGTAATATGAAGAGCCACTGAGCAGCCAGTGAGCTTCTTTATGTGAGTACTCAGAGGCTCTGCAGGTAGGAGCCAAATTTAAGAGATGTTAGATGGATCAGTTCTGCGCATAAACTAGTTTGCGCTGAAGCACTATTTTCATGGTTTCAGTTGATTCAAATCTCATTAGGTATGATTTCTCTGTGTCATCTGCCTCTGCTGTTGCTGAATCTACTCTTTCTGTGGCATTAGCTCACTGGATTCCCTCTCATTTTAATGACAACTATAGAATTTTCTTCCTGCTTTGTTATCCTAGAGATGCTCTATGGTACATACCTGCATTAAGCCATTTCAGCTAAGAATAAAAGTTATGCTACAGCAAACTGTCAGAGTGAGAATGAGGAGAATGAGCTTTTAATGATAACCATTGAAAAAGCCCACAAGAATATACAAAGTGCAGGGAGTCTCCCAGCATCTGGAACCAAATACAATTAGCAAATGTCAGTAGGTGATCTTCAAAAGGTTTAACAGGTGAGACATGTAAGTGACACATGCAGGGATTGATATGTTCAGGGTTTTTACCCTTTTCCTTTTAGCCCTGACACTTTTTTCTCTTACATGGGTTAGATGGAAAGAGTAACTGGGTAGCACAGGGAAGTTGATATTCATTATTAAAATTGTCAGACTGACTTTTGGAAAAGTACTAGAGTCTGGATGCCTCCACAGGCTTTTTTTTTTTTTTTTTTTTTTTTTTTTTTTTTTTTTTGTACACAGTGGGTGAGACACCTTTAATAATAGGCATTAAAATCCAAGTATGGGAACACATTACTTTCAGAGCAAACCCACTGTAGATAAGCTAGACAAAGTAAGCTAATCTACTTTTGAAAATGCAGACCTCTTCCCTTTAGAAAAAAATGGCTAGAAATAGCTTGTAGGAATGAAGACCAGGGGTCCTGACATGGGCTTCCATCCCTATGGGACCAGATGTGATTGACTGGAAAGCAAAGGCAAGAAGGGACCTGGTGTAATTTTCTTTAGCAGCTTAGAGAGAGGCTTCTCTCTACGTCTGTAGAAAAGACAGAGGTGCTGGGGAGCACAGGCTAATCCCAGGGCAACCACTCCCTCTGCAGGAAAAAGACTGGAGGGATCCAGTCCTGAGGGCTGAGTGAGAAAGTGGTACAGTATGCACCAAAACATGAGTGGATATGGGGAACACAACACAGTGACAATGACAGGACTAACAGGTGTTTTACATTCAGGTTGTCCATGTAACCTCAGAGTTTGCTCTCTGTCTAAAGGGAAATGGCAAGCGGTGACAGCTGTATTCAAACAGCACACCAACAAGGGAATCCAGCCTGTGAAGTGCTGCTCTGCTCCCTTCCAACCACACAGTTCTCTGAAATCTGCTGTATGGCATTTTATCTATGCTAAGAAAGACTTCTTTAGACCATTTCAAGAGCTGACAACTTTGGCTGTTAAGTCAGAGCAATCTGTATTTTTACTGAACTCAGGCATTGTGTCCAACTCAATCTCTGAGTGTGGTCTCATACTTTCCGCCTCTGATGTACTAAAAATAGTTCCAAGTTGAATCAGTCCTGCAATTTAAAGTCAGTTGCTGGACATAAGCGTGTTTCTATTTTTAATAGAGATTTTATGGGCAGAAGTCTGTGCTTTTTATATGGTCTATGTAAAAGTAATTCATGGGTATTTTACGGCCTATCTGATACTAAAATTATATTTAATATGGAATTTTAACTTTACAGCATGGAGAAGCAGCTCTGCTTCTCCTCAGTTTGGTTAATAAATGTTTTCTCAACTTCATGAATGTATGTTTAGAGTAGATATCAAAAGATCAAACATACAACTGAACCAGGTTTTAAAAAATCCCTAAATACTAACTTGTTATTTAAGTGCTACACATACAAACTTCCACGAGAGACAAAGATAGTAATGGGCTTAGACTACAGATTTACTTCCAAGCTTTTGGTCTTGTCAGATATTAGGGCTTTTTCTCTGTATAAATTGCTGAGTAGTAGCTGTTCTTCTAGATTCTGTTCTGTTCTAGATTCTTCTATCTCTCATGCGAGTAGACTAAATAAATACAGTGATGTTTTCTGGCATTGACTATATAAACCAGTTTTAAAAAAGTATCCCAAACCAGGCCACATTCATTGACCCCAAATGTTTAAGTCTGTCAGGTTACCTTTACAGTAAGAATTATATGTCTTACCAGTTTCTTTGTATGACATAGTGAATGATTATACATATTACCTCACATGTGGCTATTGAGGAAGATAAATGATTTTTTCTGAGAAAAAAAAAAAAAACAACAAACCAGGCAGCAATTTGACTGGCTTATCTGATCTTCTTCATAAACAGGAAAGAAAGCTAAGAATTGATATTTGGGATCTTGTGTAGGTATTTCCAATATTTACAGTAAGAACATTCTAGTTACTCAATTTAGGTTAAAAGCTGAAATTCACTAAAGAGCCATGAGATGAGACATTTCCATGGGACAGTAGACTATTAGTTTCAGTATTGTTCTACTCATGAATCACAGGGGCAGTCTGCTACTGCTCCTTGTTCCCTCTGAAAAACACAACACATAATTCTTTTCATAATCTATTCAGACTCCACTTACAATGAATATGGGAGAAATGCCTTTTCTTCTTGGAGAGATTTCTTTCAATACACACTTGAAGGAGATGAGAAATTAAGAAGAAAATTTTCTGCTGCTGTTTCATTTCTCCCTTTTGTACAGGCATAGAGCAATCACTGTCATAGCAAAGCCCAGGAGCTAAGTGAGGGGCATCACTGCAAGTTAGGGCTTTTGTGTTAGGAAACTTGAAAATGGATGAGGAACTTTGATGGAGTTGCTCTATTTGTGAGCATGCAGAGGGCACTGCTTACAGAGGTAGGCTGAAGCCCTTGTTCCTGCTTTTAACTTTCCACTTTAAAGTACTTGTCACCAGCGTTAAACACAAATATTTTAATTGCTGCTTTGGCTTTAAGATGCTGGATATCTCATGTCTCTCATTCCCTACCTCTTTCTTGATTTCCCCTGTCATGATCTTAGGTGCTAAGGTTGAAATACAGCAAATTTACTGAGATCGCAGGCCAAAGAAATCTGTTCACATTACTGTGTTCATGTTTTGAACCAGCCAATAGCTAATCTCTTTGGGGTGGGACTGGAGAAATTTCCTATTTTTTAATTGTTTAATTTATTATTATTTTATTATTATTCTCAATCAATATCAAGACTCATTAGTAATCTTGTAAAGTTATTCAGGAATAGCCTAGCCTCTTAAATCTTCATGTTTGGAGCAAGCAATTTAATATAGTATTTAATATGGTTTATATTTAAATTCTGAGTTGGATTATCAGTAAAAGAAGACTGAAAAACCTTCTCTGGCAAACCCAGGAGTTACCATGAAGCTTTTAGAAGGATATTGGAGGTTGTTTGTTTGTTTATTTGTTTTTACATGGATATATTAGAGAATTTGATAGTTAAAGAATAAACACACATTAGATTATATGCTGTAATAATGGAAAGTTTAATGCACAGCTCCCTAAAAGTCACTGCAAATCCTTTCATTGATTTGAGTAAGAGTTAAATCAACATCTTACCTCAGACTGAAGATACTAAACAACTCTACTCTTCAGGCTGTGGACAGCTTGTTTTCCTTTCCTTCATTTTGCTCATTTTAGACATCAAGTTCGTTGTGTTTTTGTTTAATAACAGTTTTGTTTTCAGACCCTGTCTGAGAAAGCTTAGGCTGCCAGAAGTGCTGAGGAATATGTTATTTGTTTAAAATCCATCTATTTCTGTAGATGTCTTAAAGCAAAGCCAACCATACACTTCTGTTTTTACAAAATCTAAATTCTGAGGGAGAAAATCTGAGTTGAAAAATTTCCTTTAAATCATTACCATAATGCACCTATGTCTCTTTTTCAACAAACCTGATTTTTAGTGACTTTTCCCTGTTTAGTAACTGGTTATATATGAGTGAGCTTTCTGACTGCTGATGGTGAATAATGGGATGTCTCTCTGTTTCTGTTACAGAGCAGTTTTAAGAAGGCTCTCAGTAAAGCTGTCTCTTTTATTTTCCTGCTTTTTCAGGCTGCTTGTCTCTGCGTGTTTTTTGTCCAGCCTTAGTAACACTATGTGTATTTTCCTAAATGTTTTATTCACAATAGTTGTGTTTGATCAATGTCTTAGAAAGGACCTCCATGCATGGTTTCCAATGGGTCTGCAAAAGGAAACTAAGAAAAGCAGTGGGCTTAATTCTAGACTATGACTGTCCCTCCTTTGGAATCTTTTCACAGTCTGTATATTGAAGAAGATTTTGAACCACTGGTTGCTGCAATACTCATGTTACATCCATGCTTCTTTTTTATAGGTATGACAAAAAGCCTAGCAGGCAACCAACCATCTATGGTCTGAATTTTGCTACATAAAGCTAGACTGATTCTACCATCCTAGATGGACCTGCAGCAATTCATATCTGCTGAGCATTAGTACCAAGTAATTGCCAGAGATTCATTTCTGCTGGGTACAGATGAGGAGGAAATGGGTGGCACATAAACATGAAAAACAGCTACCCTGATACACAAGATCCTATAGAGTATATGCTGGCTTCTTATTACTGTGGATTTTAGGACACTGTGTGTATACAGGCATTGTTTTAAGTATCAGCTACAAGATGAATGTAGTCCATATTCAGCATTCTGAATCTCTGTTGGATTGCTGTGCAGACAACATAATAAATTCACTGTCATTGTCCTAACCCTGAGAATGATTCAAGAAACTCTTCAATTCAGTATGTTAAAATACTCATGCTGATGTTAGGTTTCATATAGTTTAGTTTTGTAAATGGTTTGGATGCTTGGTTTTCTGATGGCTATATCTGAGATTTGTATATAGGATGTTTTAAACTACTCTTGTAATGGATGCACTGTAATTTCTAGGTTGTAATTCATGCCATTGACCATTCTGCAGCAAGTAAAAACACAAAATAATGTGGAGGACCAGAGGTCAGAACCATTGTCTACAGGTTGCTGTGAAAGAGTGCGATACAGTGTCTTAACAGGCTGCCTAGATAACAGCCTAGTGTCAAAAACGTGGTATCCTGCTGTCTTGGCTTGTCTATTGCTTTGTTTCACTTCTTAGTATAAACATATTGGGAGTGTTTTCCTTTTGCTCTGCAGGATGTAATTCCTGCATGAGATCCAGAGGCAGGAGAAGCTGGGAAAGAAAAATCGTCATTGTGCACCTTTTTCTTCTGCAGAGCTTCAAAGCTCTTTAAAAAACTGCTGTCAGAGAAGAGAAAGGCCATTTGTTAAATGTCTGTATGTCTCAACTATCATCGTAACTACTGCAAATATCAGTGCTATGGCTTTGAGGTGACAAGCAAGCAAAGATTGAATGGGTATTTCATAAAATTATTTATTTTCATTAAGATGAGTCTGTCTCATGATTTTTTAAGAACAACAGCACTCAGAATAGCACTTCTCTGAATGAAAATAAGGCTACCAGAAGAATAATTTCTTGCTTTTGTACTGCAAAACCTACATTGATATTTACTGGTTTTGACATATCTTGCTCAGTATATAGATGTTCCATTTATTAGTTTGCTTATAGTTATTAGTATGGCATTTCCACCAATTCACTGTAGATTTTATGAATTAGGTGCTACAGCCTGTGAGTTCATTGATGATTAACACTTTCAGAGCACTTGCTGTGATATATGATGTGCTAGTCTACATTAAACTGTGAGCAGGACAGTGTTGAGGAGAGATTTAGGAAGCTTCAAAAGTTTTCTGCAGTGAATTTTATATTATATTTACATTAATCAGTTAAAAATTGTCTTCTTCCAAATACAGTGTTAGAGTAGGGAAGGATTATGAACTTTCATTCAGTTTCAACACTATTGCTGAGAAAAACCTTTTTTCCTTTCCTTCCAGTGTTTGCATTGCAAAACATCACTATCTCTTGAGATTAAAAAAAAAAAAAAAAGGAAAAGAGTACAAGTACCCAGTTACGTATTCTTCTCCACTCAGCCTTTTGATCTCACCTGCCTTTGCCATTTTCAAAGTGCTCTAATACACACACTTGAGACTGGGATCTCAGTTCTTCTCACATTTAAAACAACTTTTCTCCATTTAAGTAATTTAGTATGGATGGATATAGCAGAACAGAGTTTAGTCCTTTGTGTATCTGTTTCTTTCCGGGTTTTCTGTTAAATAGGGAACTGACATGATGAGTGTCTAAGTTGCCTCACTGTAAAAAAAAAGGAAATGAATTGAAGTCATGGGATTGAAGTGAATGAGAGGTGAGTGAGATAAACCTGAAATAGCAGCTTAAATGAGTGACAGGGAAAGATTAAAAGATATAACTGAAGGCAACAGTCAACAACCCATAGAATCTAGGACACAAGATGATGTAGAATAAGGTAGTTTTGGAGAGGAAAGGAATTCAAAGTGAGAGTGAAAGAGGAGCTGCTACAGGATATCAGTATTTTCTCCAATGGGAAAAACCCAACATTTTGATAATACATGATGGGGAAAGAGAGAAGAGAATAAACAGGCTCCTGTCTGACAGAGAAACAAGGAAAGTGAGAAGGAAGGAAGGTGAAGTTTTTGTAATAAAGAGTTCAAGGACTAAATGTTTGTTCAGACTAAAATGGGATTATAGTCAGAATCATTTGAGGAGGCAGGATTAGGTGTAGTTCAAAGGCTGAGGCACTGGAAGCAACCCAGAGCTAATTTCTGATTCTTTTCAGTAGTGTAAGTGAGTAGCATTCATAAAGCCTCCTTCTTCCTCTATTTTCATTGAGCACTCTGAGTGTTCCATAAATCCAAAGGTAAGATTATATGTATACTTATATATATATAATGGCCAGACTTTGTGAACGAAGATCTGGGGAAGGGCTCTCCCCCCCGTGGGTGTGCCCTTCCAGCCTGCGCAGTGGATTTTTTAGGTGAGGCACAGTGTGCG
>JAWWEU010000001.1:68700950-68712781 GCA_035583155.1 Acropternis orthonyx
TAATTCTTAAACATCATTACTCAACCTGTCAACCTCCCCCCTTTGTGCTATTCAGTTGCCTTACAGAATGTACTCTGGCACTTCTGCACAGTGGTTTCTTAATCTTCCCGGTTTCATGAACAAACACAAAGCATCATTTATCACAAGGGAGAGCCCTAAAATTGCATTTCAGCATCATAAGACAGGAACATACAGTTCAGAAATTACCTTGAAGGACTATAAATAGTAATTTCAAGCATCTAAGCAAACAGAATGTTTTTCTAATTCAGTGTTTAAATGTGATTATCTGACTGTTATTAAAAGTATACTTGAATTTATTTGTATATTCAGGGTTTGCAAACTCACCCTACTGCTGTTTTGGTCAAAAGGAAATTTAGCTGATGGACCTTCATGGTGGTTGACCCTGGCTGGACTCAAGGTGCCCTGTAAGCCACTCTATCACTCCCCTTCTCAGCAGGCGAGGACGGGGAGAAAGTGAGATGGAAAAAATCCTCATGGATTGAGGTAATGTCACTTTACTAACACAAAAGGGAAGGCTGCGTGCTCACAAGCAAAGAAAAAGAGCCCAAAGATTTTCTTCTCTACTTCCCATCAGCAGGCAACATCCCACCACTTCCCGAGAAGTAAGGCTTCAGCACACAGAGCAGTTGCTCCCAAAGACAAATGTCATCAATAATGAATGCCTCTCCTTCCCTCTTCCTTTCTCTTAGCTTTTGTATCTGACCAGATTCAATATGGTGTGGAATACCCCTTTGGTCAGTTTGGGTCAGCAGTCCTGGCTATATCCGCTCACAAGATCTTGCCCACCCCCAGACGGAATGTTGAAGAGACAGTGCTGATGCTGTGCCAGCGCTGCTCAGCAGTAGCCAAGGCACAGCTGTGTTATCAACACCTTTCCAGCTACCAATACAAAGCATAGCACTGTGAGGGCTGCTGTGGGGAAAATTAACTCCACATCAGCTAGACCCAATACAACTTTATTGGTATTCCAGCCAGGAAAACATAGAGAATGAGGATTCATGCAGAAGTAGCTCTTTCAAGAAGAATTTATGCAGGTTGTTCAAGCCTAGCAACTAAGATGGTGCCACCAGGACCATGTTGATTCCAGTGCCATGGTAGTAATTTGATTGACTGTATCTTGATTCAAGCAAATGAAAGATTTCTGTGATTGTAGTTCTAAAATGCCTATTCTTACATATACTAGACATATATTTTCAATTTAATGGGGTCTGAAATCTTATTACTATTTCTTCATAACAATGTATGTGTCAAAAGCAAAATTACATCACTCAACGCAAAAAGTTTTTAGCTGGCTTCAAGAAAAGAAATTAGGTACAATGTCTAGAGAAGAATTATGTAGAATAAGATGGGAAGAACAATAGGAATTCGGTCCTCTTGGAAGATCTTTCTGCCTCTCAGATACAACCAGATATTTTTCCATTCCAAGTAAATATTATGATTAGATTGTGACTGACTGTGCCAGATGCTGTTCAAATAAGTGTGAAAACATAGTTCATATACACATTTAGAGCCAAGCTGCAAAAAAAACCTGGAGTGGGAAGGTGTCATAGCTTTAGTTCTGTGACATTGAGAACTATGTGTTTTACTAGCCAGGGGCAATGATGAAGCACAGCTAAATTAATTAACAGACCAGTTCACCTGTACTGTCAGTTCAGTTCACTTCAGTCAGGGTGAGAAAGCAGTCCTTGGGCTGGTCTAACAGCCTTCTGCTGCTCTCCATGTCTGCTCTTGAGTTGCCCGATGGGCAGGATCAGCAACGGGTGACGATCGAAAGGGTACCTGTGTAATGCAGAGCCACCTCACAATGTTAGGCAGCAGAACCAAGCACAGGTCCCTGAGCTAGATTAACTTTCTGAAGGATCCTCTGCCCCAAACCCTTTAGCAGCAACTTTTTGGGTATGAGTGGCCCCCATCAAATTAAGGGTAGCTAAGAAATATATGCATATGTATATCTATGGCTATAAAATTACTTTCTTCAGCTATTTTATAATTCTGCACTGCGTCAGCGTAAAAAAATCCCCAAGTTTAGGAGCTCTATGTCATGGACAAGACAAGGGCAGTCTTCCCCTCAGCTTTCCTCCTAGGTTATCCTGTGCAAAACTTAGGTTTTGCTAGGGGGCCAGAAACCATACAGTAAAGGCTTCAGTACAGATCCAAGGATGGCACCTGTGCTTGTTCCTGCTTGTATTCACTTGCAGGATTATCATCAGATTTATTATCCAGTGCACATAGGGGTTTAACCCTGCTTGCCTTATTGAGGGAGTTGTGTGAACCAGATATACTGGCATGTATTTAAAGTACTCCTTGGATATAACTAAGATATGTACTGATGTCCTTTTCATTTTGCATTTTAACTCATAAGACACCTCTGGGCTGTATTGCCAACACTTAACATGGTTTTGGGAAAGAATTGTCTTCTCAATAAATTCCCACTTTTTTGCTTAAAGATCCACAGAACTTCACAGAATTTAAAGGACTCCTTCTGTTCTGTAGGCCTTATTAGGTTGTGCTTGCTTTAGAGGCAGGGATTCATCCCCTGGGTGCAGAAATCTCAGAGATGAACATCTGAGTTATGCATCCTACCAGCTAGTTTTACTTTCTATGAAAGGAAGCAAATTTTTTAAGAGGGCAATTCATAAGACCTGTGTTAAATATTCCCAGAAGACATTCTATGTCATCCTAAGAAAGATATCAGAAGGTATTTGGAAGAGGCCTTGATTTTCTCCATAAACTACAGAGGTAGTTGAATTGCAAACTATTATTTGTTCTTCCTTCAGACATTTCAGAGTGAAAAAATCTGTGTCAGCATGTATGAACGCATCTAAATTTTGTTTACTCAACAGTGTAAGGATACAGTGTAAAATAAGCATTCAGGGGCAGAATGGTAACTATTTCATCTGGGAATCTTCATCCATGGATCCCACAAAAACAAACTTGGGCCCTTTCAGTTTAAGCAAGGCATTAATTTTTAAACTTAACCTAATTTAACTTAACTTAACTTGTGATATTTATAGCAGTAAGGAAACGAGCAACTGGATGATGGTCATTCTTCTACACGCTTTCTCCCCCCCAGATATTACTACAGAGTAAATTCAGAGAGGGTACAAATGCTGTAATATTTATTTCTACTATTGTGCTGAAGCTTACACACACAGGCTCCTGGGAGTCCTTTATTAAAACTCTTTTAATGGATTGAATGAATTAATTTCCATACATCTGATACAACTCTGAATTTATTCCAGGCCAGATATGATCTGCAATTCTGAAAAATAGTTTTGGAGAACAACCTTTTTTCTTTGGGACTCAATCAGTTTGCCATAGGAACAACAATTGGAATACACAAACAGGAATTCCAGTAGTTAACTGTATGCATTAACTATTATATCTCTGTCTTTAAGTAATAGTTGAAGTTGTACTGCACATTCAAATGTTGTTAATGTATCTCATTAGACATGTAGCTGCAGTGCACTTTGTTTCATTGCTGGGTGACATTCAGAAAGTTCTTCATTAGCTGGAAAAGTGTTGACAGCTGTAGGATCTATGGAAGAATACAAATACGCATTAATCAAATTTATATTCGCAGACTTGAATATTATGCAAAAAAAAAGAAAAGCCCATGCTGAGGAATTACGAGTTTGAAAGAAATTCTAAAGTCAGAGTAAGACTACCAAATGAGTTTTGCCCACTCTAGTTTTCTCTGCAGTGTGTGCACAAAAAATAATTGGAAAATTACAAAAAGAGGAGTTTTTTTCCCCAAAATAATTTTTAAAGGTTTCTTTTAGTGAGGTGCAGGATTATGGAAATTATTCATGCGTGAAGAAGTAAATAAACAGAAAACGTGTGAGCAATGCAATTTGCTTTTTGGTGAGATACAAACAACATGAGGGCATTTTGCATCTCTCGCTATTTTGAACTCACCCTGGTTTATCTCAGAAATGCAAGTTCAGAAGGGATTTAAGCTGTCCTGGGATAGTGAGGCTGTTACTTAACAGAGGCAACACAGTCTCATGGTGTTCTCCTGCTCTAGCTATGTCCAGTGTAATTGATTCCTACCACTTGTGCTATGACAGAGCCAACTGCTCAGGACATGTTGAAGGCTGTGAGTCTTCTCTTCCAGGCAGCCAACTGATGAGAGAGACAAACTCCTCTACTTCCAATTGTATCATGATAATTCCTGAATAATCAGCTTCTTCACCCATCGCGTAGCAGAATGGTGCTCAATATGAGAGACACATAATCTGCCACCTGATTCTGAAATGGGGTGTACGTAAGAACACACAGACTCCCTTCTTAATATTTTGGGAGTTCACAGGATGCACATACAAAAACTTTGGGAAATACAGATATTCTTGTCAAAGGCAAAACTGGCAAAAGATGGGAAGGTCTTGTGCAACAAACAGAACACAGCAACCATTTCTGTCTCTGCCCAGCTCAGGTGAGAGGGGAAGTACTGTTTCTATTTTGGCATTCTCAAAAGTAGCACACTAGGCTGTGCAGCAGAGAAATGAGAAAGGGACAGGTAAGGAAGCACAGTAAAAAGACTTCAAGACAATGATCAACTGCCTAGTTACCTCAACCAGCCAGGCTTTTTTTTTTTTTTTTTTTTCTTTTTTTTTTCTTCCCCCCCTTTTTTTTTTTTCTTTTTCTGTTACTCTTCTTTCTTTTCTCTTTTTCTTGAAGAGATAATTCTGAACTGGCTGTGTTCCCACTTCATATCGCTTGGCCTTTAGTCTCTTCTGGATCCCGTGGAATGCTTGTGCCTCTACAACATATTTTCTAATTTTTTATGCTTTTCCCCAGCTCTGTGTCATATTTACTGTTTTATGTGATGGTTTATTCCAGCTCAAAATATCTGAAATTTCAGTTGGCTGTGGTATATCTCACCACAGTGGCACTTTTCTAGCACAAAAATAAGTCAATTCAATGTGACATGAGGACTTGAGGAAGAGTTCAAATGGGTAGACACTACTGAGATAGTGTTGAAGAAATCTGTTTTATTAAAGGAGCCAAATCTGATGCAATTTCATCAAATTTCTATAAGAAGAGTCTGGATCGTCCAGGGTCCTGCCTGAAGTTAGGTGACTTCAGAAGGTTTCAGAACTACAGAACTGATTGTTCTGTATTCAGCACCGTCCCAGGCCTCGGAAAAGGTCTGCACAGATGTAACAAAGGGGCTTCATCAGAGTCAATGGCTCCAGGTTGCACTAACAGTTTTGAAAGCTCCTATGTTTGCAATTGCAAGGTCAACAGGGAGAAGCAAGTCTCTAAGCCCTCAGGAATGGTGAAGTGCTCTGATTAGTCTTTCTTTCAGGTTTGCCTTTTTACCTGGATTATTCTCTTCTGATTAGTTGTTTGAGTGTCTGAACAAATGGTTTTCAAGTAATATTCTGTCTTTCTATGTCTGTATATATCTATATATGTGTATATATATCTATCTATACATATTTTTTTGGTTTTGTCACTTTGGATCACATGCTGTGAGCACAAGTGCAGGAGTCACTTACATGTTTCTTCAAAATCTGCAGAGGCCAATTTTATTAGTGGCCAATCTGTTTTTCCTGGCTGTGTTGACCTGTCTTCTTCTTAGATGCTGAATTTGGTAGTAATTTTGTGCAATGCGGAATACAGAACTGCCTAGGAGTGCATTTGGTTTTTAACTGCTCTGCACTTCCTGGTAACAAAATGAATGAACACTGCAGTTTTTACATAGCCTGTACAATCCAGGCAGTATTGTGAATAATGACCTTTTGTACATGTGGAGCAGTATTTTTACCCCAGTATCTTCAGTGCACTTTTATACTTAGGATTGATTTGGCATTTTATAACATTACCATGCTAACTAGTAGAGGACTATATTCTCTGTATACAGAGAAAATACAACTATAATTTTTGAGGCAAGGTCTTTTGGGTTTAATTTGAATAACATTCTGTAATTTCTCTCCCTTTACCACCAAACTCTGGAACATAAATATCAAATTTCAGTCTTATTAATGTCTTTCTTTCCTAATATTAAGCTTCTTCTCTCCACTGTTTGTACATCCCATCTTCCAGTAACATATTCTTGGTTTTAGTATGAAGATTATAATCATGTGCCTAAAAGTACTTTTGCTACTATATAATTCAGGTGTGAAGAATTTAAAACATTCTGTAAGACATTGTCCATTTGTTGGACCTAGTGGGTAGGGCTCAAACTAATCAACAAAATTTAATTTCTAATTGTTAAAAAATTATTATAAAATATTCACCAGTAAATACGGGCTATTAATACTGAGTTCTTTGGAAAGTTCTATACAAATTTACAATTCAGTACATATTATTCCTGTATACAATCTTAAAAAAAATAGTAATGTGAAAATGTTAAAAAAACTTTATGGTGCATAACAGGGAATTTTTGGATTTCTTAAGCCTGTAATTGTGATCAAAATATACAGGCCTGGTTTATCTGAGATAAACAGGAAATTAACTCACTGTGGGACCTTGTAAAAGGGCAAGGAGTTATTTTTTTCAAACAATTCATTCAGACACTCATGGTCATTCCCACATAGATTTCACTCACCCTCAGACCCTTTTGAAGGTCCCTTCCAAACCAAACCTTTCTGTGATTCTGTGACCCACCACCACCAAGCACAAGCACGTGTGTCCAAGTGGTCTGCCCAGGGCCCCTTGTGTATGACAGGGAAAAGGGGCACCGGCAATTGTCTCCTCATCATATCATGTTATTCTTTTCTGGTGATGATAAATTATTTTTTTTCTCTTTTTGTAAGAAATTATCTGATTATTTTGCCTCAGAATCTTTCTTTCTTCTCCCTGCCTAAAACACAGTAACGTTTTGTCAGTATTTCTTCATTTTGGGTCTCCTCACAGCTATACTCAGTCTTCCAGCTGGGATAAAAAGGAGTTGCACACACACTGTGGTGTCATCTCATTGTCACCTGCCTGTTGTTAGCATGCAGATCTTCTGCTGAAAGGTCATATGTGCAGTTGTTTTATCAGATTATAGACCTGCTGGTATTGATGAGAATAACAACAGGTTCCTCACTTTTAACCAGTCTGCTGCTGTCAGTCGTGTCCTTGATTGTTCTATATTGAGTTATCTGGTACTTTCATATATTTCCATTACTTCTTCATTCAGATCAATCATTATTTCTGTTGAAATTTCTGTGAGTGAATGCTTTGGATCATTTGCTGTAGTTTTAAGAGTCTAGTCCCAGTTATTTTTCCTCAGGATCTGAACCACACACTTTATTCTATTTAAAATGCAGCTATTCTATACATTTGCACTGCACTCTTAAATATTTCTATCCCACACACTGATATGATCATAACAGAAAGGGAGGCCATTGCCAGTTTGACATAAGCATAAAAAACCCTAAGAAATTATTTGTGTTACCCCTTTTCTTGTTACCGACTGGTTTGCTAGAAGACTACAAGAAATGCAGGAAAATGACTCCCTGATTTTTGTTTGCCTTAACAAAAAATACATAGTTAATACCACTGAGCACACAATGCTTATATTTTTTTTAACAGGCCTCCTTTTTATTGAGATTATGTCTTTGCAACAGGACACTTCTTTCTGGGAGTGGAATTATGGTCCCCTGTCTCCCCTGGGCCTATTGCAATGCAAATGGAACCTTTATTTTTCTGAAGATTTCTCCATTTCTAAGAAATCATTGCAAAGCTCAAAAATATTAATCAGAATTTTAACTCAGTCTCTGGAAAATGATAATACAGTATTCACAAATCATACTGGAATCTATTCTACATGATATTTGTTGTAGATATTGTACTGGAGCACTGGACCCTTTATGTATCTCTGTTAAAATTACAAAATAGCTGTCATATTTTGGCTGGTCCTACACATTTATGTAAAATTATTTCCTGTTAATCTTCATAACAAATGCATCTCTGAAATCCATATATTTAGAGTCTTAATACATGTGTACTAGAAAAAAATATTTAAGAAGAGTGGCATCACCATAATAAAACATGTAAAATGGCATGTACTTGGGAAAGCTGTTGGTACTTATACTGTTTTGGACTGATCTTTTCCTTTAAGATCCTCTGTCCAATTACCTGTAGTAAGCATCTTGCACTGTAGGTGATTAAACAGATAGAGGTCAAGTGACCTATTTAATGGATAATATAGCATCTAGCTCTGCCATCAGCATTTCAAAGCATTTACTGTCTTGGTTTTTTAGGTGTATAATAAAATGTGAGGTGTATAATAAAATGGCAGCAAAGGCTGCCGAAGTATTTATAATTTCTGCAAGTTAACAAACTCACTGACAAGTAGAGTACAGTAACAACTGGATCATTAATTACTTTAAATTCTCTTAAAGTGTTTAATAAAACAACATTTTCCCACAATATCACTGCATGGCAGATGTTCTTGTGTGTTCAGAATAAGCTGTTGATTCAGTGCTCATGTAATATTGCTTATTGGGGCTCTCTTGTTCTGGATCATTAGACAGAAACAAGAACAATTTATTTTGTTTTACAGAATTCTAGCACCACATGGTGTGGTAATCTTGTGTTGACCAGTAGCTACTCCAGCATGTACCATAATGTAAACAATGCCCCATGCACTGTGCAGTGTTCTGGCTTTAAGTTTGCAATTATGGTTATGCAAAGAAATTCCACTTAAATATTTTCTGCTATGGATTCACTGATTTATTCAATGTGAGTCTTGTCATCTCAACCTAGGTGTGCCAAAGATATTGTGGATAAAATGAAAGTGGAGACAATGAAGAAGGAAAAGCTAAAATAATTAAAACTTCTAAGAATTTGATCATCTCTAGCACTACCACTTCACACATCCCACCAGTAGTTTTACATGTAGTCCATTCAACTGCACAAAAAATTATTGAAAAGAAGGGAAGAAAATTAGAAACTTTACTTGAAACCACATTGGGTTAAACCAGCTGTGTCTGTGTCCTTTTCAGCTTAATTTATATGCAAAACATTGAAAAAGCGTAAAGTCACTGAACTACAAAGCAAATGAAGACTCTAATATATTGCCAAGGAAAACTGGATGCGAGATTTTTGATGAATACAACTCTTTGTTGAAAAGCTGTTGCTTTGGCAAGACAGAAAGAGTCATTGGAGATGTATGAATTCTGCAAAAATTTACATGAAAAAGCAATTGATAGAGGAAGAAAAGCAAGCCAAGTATTTAGATGGAGTGTTGTATTTTTGGCAGGAAAAGGTTAGACATATCTAGTAACAGGATGACTGGACAAAAAATGGCAAATGAAATTCAACATAGATAAATGTAAAGCAATGTACATGCACAAAACCCAATCTTACCATTGCATAAAATGATATACTCTGAAGTGGTCATTACTGCTGCAGAGAAAACCCCTGGGGTTATGATAGATAGTTGAAAACATAATCTCAGTAGCAGTCAAAAAACCAGATCGAATCATTAAGAATGAAATATAAAACAATAAAACCCCCCTATCATCTTGCTGCTGTACAAACCCATGATTTTTTCACAGCTGATACACTAAGCGGAGTTCTGGTCCCCGGATCTTCCAAAGGAGATGTTGCAATTGGAAAAGGTTATGAGAAGGAAAGTGAGAATGATTAAAGGATGGAGAATGTCAGTACATCTTGGCAGAGATCTGCAATCTGTGAGTGGCACAGCAAGTCAGACTGCTGACTCTTCTAGTGTGAGAACAAAGCACCATGAAACGCAACCAGTGGTAGCCAGACTTAGAGCAACTGTAAGGAGCCAGTTTTTTGTGAAATGAGTAGTAGACCTGCAAAACTTCTTGTCAGGGAATGGAGTCCTTGGAGGCTGTTCATGAGGTGATCTTTGCACCGGTAAATGTTCATCTAGCCATCGTTATGAACAACTGCAATGCCCATCCGGAATACTGCAAATTCTGCCATTTGGCTTTTGTTGGATCAGGTCCTTTATTTTGCAGACCGCAAATCCCATTTGTGATTATCTATTCCAATTCTTTTTAGTATTACAATGGAGTAATTCATCTTTGCTCTTATTCGATACCTTTTGTTTCCACAGAAAGATGTCACCCACGTGACTTGTATTTTCAAGCCTGTCTGAGCAGTTCATAACTGTGGTAATAACTTTAAAGCAGAGTCAGGAGGTCAGGATGGCTGGCTTCTGTTTGCAATCTAATCACTGAGCTAAGGCAGTTAAATTACTCTGTTATCTACACTTGCAGTTTGCCTATTTGTAGATAGCTGTAAGAATAATCCTTGAAGCGGGAGAACAGAGGTATGCTGTGCCCTCAGTTTTTGCCCTGTTTTCCTAAGCTGTGCTCTCTACTTCTAGGGAAAGAGGATTTTATTTAAAGAACTTGTGTGGAAAATGCTGCTCCTGCAATACGCAGAAGCTGGAGCTCAGCTGGAGCTGTGAGATGCTGTGACCTGTTGCCTCAGGGAGACAATACACCCCCCTGAAGTTGTGCATTCATCATCCCTGGCCAGTGAGAGGGGGTCACAGAGCTCTGTTGGTCTCACTGCCTGCAGGTCCCAGTACCCCATGTCTGCTGGATACCCCTGATCAGTAATACCCTCCCATAGTGAACCTCTTCTGGGTTCTGGGTGGTTGCTTCAGTTTCATGGAGCTGGGTGTGTTTCTGCGTATCACAATGCCAGCATCCTGCTCCCATGTAAGAGAGCCATTTCTAGGGCCTGCATTTTATTCCCCCAAAACAGCAGTGAAATATTTGTCTCGCACAGAAGTGGAGCAGTAATAAGTCTCCCACATCAAAACTTACTACTGTAATAATTCAACATATGAAAGGTGGATTTGATCCAATGATCCAAAATAAAACCAGTTGAATGGGAAGTCCTTTAATGATTATCAGAGCCCCAGGAATACAACTGACACTCCTCTGTTTCCTTTCTTTCTTTCTGTCATTGTCAGAAAGCTATAAACCTCTTGCTGTGCTGTGAAAAAATCATGAAAGGCTTAAATGAAATGGGGACTGCAGCTGCAAAGCAATTTAAAGAGTGGCCTTGGTTTCCACAGACAATACAGTACAAATTCCATGGATTTTTTTCCCACTTTGTTCTTACAAATACAAAAAAATCTACCCTAGACTCACAAAATAAATGTTAAGTAATTGTTAGAATTTCTTTAAGTTAATGGATCTTCCTGGCTAACTGGGTCTGCCAGCTTGCTGAGCTTGTCCCTGAAAGGGTAAATAGAGCTGAGTCACTAAGACAATATTTAAAAGACAAGAGCCTGACAGAAGTTTTCCTTTGAACAAAACAGTAGTAGGACATACTGTATGCAGGTCTTCCAGTTGAAGATGTACAGAAATAACACTCCAATATGTAGCTGTTTTCTCCATCCTGAATCCCTTAAATGATCATTCTGAGCTGTTTGAAGGTCCACACTCATCATTACTCCTAGTGTGCCACTTCCCTCTTATGAAGAGGTATGATTTTTTTTCTAAGACAACATACACCATGTCATAAACATTGCTTTCTTTTCGTGTGTTTGGTTGTGTTTTATTTCTGTGCTGAAAATTCCCATCCAAATCTCTGTGTGACTCACCAGGCATTTGCAGTACTGGGAGATGCTGACCACATGCTTGTTATCACAGCCAACATGTCTCAAGCTTGGAAACAGATTGGTGAAAAGCAACATAGTGAAATCAAACCTTAAGTACTATGGTATTTCCTTAGAAAGGTGGGTCCTTGCATGAATCTTGAAACAGTAGCTAAGTCTGAATTATGCTGTTCATAACTGCAACCCAACTGTGATGGGTTTGATAAATCCCAAAAAACTCAGATTAAGGTTTTAGTTTTAGCTAGGCCCCACTTCTGTGGGT
>JAWWEU010000001.1:68712881-68723668 GCA_035583155.1 Acropternis orthonyx
TTTTAACTGAAACTCTGTCACATTGGGAAGTGGTTGGCATTTTGCCAAGAGTCAAACCAAAACAATAACACCAACATTTCCCAAATATGTGTGTTTCTTCAATAATTTAAACAAAACTGCTCAGGAGTCTCATGATATAACAGGCAGTATTTCAGCTGTGAGCAAAAAATTCAGAATTGCTTATTAGTGATGACAAAAGAGTCTAAAAGGCTTATGTTAGATGAGGTGGAAATGTTTGGTGAGCACAGAGAAATTACACGTATTGTAGTCTTGAAGCATTTTGATTTTGGTGATTATAATTCTTCATATGACTGCAATGTAGCAATATTCAATGCTAGTGATCTGCTGAAGGGGACTCTTAAAAGGCTTGTTATAATTCTTCTACCAGCTCCAAGACAAAGATAGAGTGATGGCTTTGCTTCTGATCTGGAGAAAGTCCCACAGCTAATCTCTAGGCTACTACTTAATCACATTACCAAGACACATACACATTATTACTGAGAAGTGAATGCTTTGCCTATGAAATGAATCAGACTGAACTGCAGTAACCCAGAGTTTTCAGACAAATTCTCAACAGGAACAACTAGGAGTGCTTTCAGATCCACCTAAAGTACATGGCAAGAGTCTTTTGCATCAGAATGGGTATCAAAGTGGAGACCATCCTGTAGATGACTCTAAAAGAAATAAATCAAGAAAACAAAGCAAGAGATAAGTCTGGAGCCAGTGCATATTCACCTGTGGTGTCTTCAAACATGGAAAGCTTGTTCTTTTTTAAGCAACCTTGAAGTCACTTATTAAACAACCCAAGGGGCAAGGGATACAGGGTAGTCCTTGTGGTCTTTGTGCTCTGTTTCTGAAGCAATGAATCTTGAAACAACTCAAAGTACACACAGCTCAAAGTATTGGTTTTAATCAGACTGATTAAAGAATGGGAGCAAATACTACATGTTCTTCCAAAGTCTTTCTCTCTCTGTGTATTCACAGAGTAGGAGAGAGCCTCTGATTCTTGATTAAGGTAATTTCAAGAGCACATAGGAAATAAACCTCAGTCTCTGTTTCCTTTGATATGTGACTTAACTAGTGAGTTCTCTGTAGAAATTTGGAATGGAGTCTGAGTAGAGAAGGTAGCAATAGCAGTATTTTAAAAGAAAATTATTGCTCTTTTGTAACACAGCCATGGACTTATGATAGTTGTTTTGAGTGTACACTTACTGACTGGAAATGATTGCTAGATACTGGTAGGGGAACAGCAAATTTCTAGACTCGGAATGATGCTGAACATAATTCAATTGCAGAGAAACTCTCACTTTGAAAACAGTGATATTTCCAAGACTAGGTAGCAGATAAATAGAGACTTGAAAACTGCAATTTTGAACTTAGGGAGCCTAAATTCTGTGTAAGTTCTATCTTCTTTTATTTTCAAAGGAAGTTCATGTCAAATGATAGCTATTCACATTCTCAGGAAGCCCCTACTGTGACGTCTACTTTCCTGGACAGTACTGGTGAACCAAAAATATTTAAAACTAGAATGACTGCTTAAAACTTCCTGGTCTGAACTTCATGTAAACGTGCATTCTCTGTGCCCCTGGCAACAGAAGATTGTGATAAGTATTTACCCCTTGTTTATTCTATCTATGCCAGGGATTACCATTCCTGTTCTTGTCCACAGGTGGATTTCTTTGACTTGAAACTACCAATTTCTTTGTCAGAACATAAAATAGAAATCACCAGCAAAAACTAATTTAAATTACGCTTCCCCTTTTTGTGTTTCTGTTCTTCCTGCAAGTCTAAGTGAGAACCTTTGGGGTTAAAATGGAAGAATTTTACAACTTGTTTGCTGTGTCAAGATTAGCATAAGCAAAGGAAGGACCTTTTTTTTATTATTATTATTAGGGGTCTTTGTTAAAATATTGGCAGCACATCATCACCAGACAGCATGCAACTTTCCTTGATCTTTGCAGTTTATTTGTAAAAACAATGCTTATTATTGTAACAGAATTGTAAGCCAAATTTCTTTTCTATATTTAACTATAAACTTTTCCTTACAGGGAAGAACAGATTAACAAGTTAAAATGTTATTTCTAAGACTGTTGTTACTGAAGACAAAAGACCTTCCAGACCTTGGCCAGCTATTAGTATTGTTTCTATATACAATTGTCTTAAATATTCATTTTGACTGTTTGAAAAACTCTCAGGCGATGTGTTCTCCCACCAAGGGATTTGTTTTTGAATTGAAATTTTATTGGGAGAATTCAGTCCTAAAGGATGAATCACTGTGGCTCAAAGGAGAGCATTGTGATAGAGAGATAAAAGGGAATCAGTATATATGGTTTCAACAGAGAAAATAAAGCAAGTCTGATTGCTTTGCTTGTTGGAAAAGCAACAGTTTATTTAGGAGCATTATTACTAGAATAGCAGTCCAGTTTATTTCAAGCTGACTGGAGCTATTTCAAAGGCTCAGAATTTCTTTTCTTCATCACTTTTATGTAGGTTCCAGTTCACACTTGGGTAGGTGCTCTCGCTTTGTGCTTATTCCAGATGCTGCCTCATTCTTGTTTTACTGGGATAGCTTTCATATGCATTTCTCATTAAACCATCATCTTTTTTATCCAGCAAATAGAGTATCCCAGTATGTTTCCTGACAGCTATAAAAGACAAAAATCTCCCACTGATGCATTTTCAGACACAGTCCCTGAGACAGTTTTTCAACCTTAACGGAACACGTAATTACAGCAGGCTGAAAGGTCAACTTATTATTTCCATATTGGTACAATTATATTACATACAAGAAAGAGCCAATTTTAATTAACCAGTACATATGGAGACAAAATATTTTGTAAGCAGTGAAGAGGTTTAATACTACTGCTCAGCTTGCATTTCTATATGTTCTTTATGTTATTATTTGCTTGACTAATTATACTGTTACAGAGTAAGTTAGAAAAGGAAATCCTATTTTTCCAATTACTGCTCTGTAAATAAGTCAAGGAAATAGTTTTCAGCTGTATGCTTAATTGAAAAACAGAAAAAAGTGTGCACACAGACAAAATCCACTGATTTGGGCAAATATTTTCAAGGCGTCACAAATGCATTGACCCTGGATTTTGGGGGTTGTTTTTTGTTAAACAACTGTGAGCCTTTCACTAGGACCTACATTCTTTCTTAATACATTTTTTTTTCACTTCCAGAAATATTTATCTCATACTGTGTCTACTGTTTAAATACCTATTGATCTCAGAGCCTCTCCTGATGCCTCTAATAGGTTTCTGTAGAGTAGTTTGACCTTCTTTTCTCTTGGTGAGAATTAAGTCCATCACTTTTATCACTGTAAATGTGGTGGGGAAATCCACATTTTCAATTTCCTGTATTCAGTCCATCAGCTTTCTAGGGCAAACCATACGTTGTCTCCAATGCAATTTGCTTACAATGCTAGTATCAAAGTGATAGTTGCTATATGAACAAAGAAGTTTGTTGCCCCTATAGGAAAAATACTTTATATCTCAAGAGAAAGATAGATCAAAGATTGCAATTTAAAAAATAAATCTAAAATTTCCAGTGTCTTCAATTTTATATTTCGTTGGTATTGCCCTCAAGAGCGTAGATCAATGTATAGAGTACCCTAGTTGCAAAAATTGGTCTACTTGAGAGATCATTGCTTATTGGTTATGCCTGATGGAGAAAGCGTGGAGGAAGAAGTTGTCAGCATCATGTGTGAGAGTGCAAAGAAAGGTAAGTGACTTGAACTGTAACTGGCAGATCAGAGCAACAGAGTTCAGAGGCGAGTAAGAAAAAATCAGATGAAAGGGCAAGGATGTTGACTCTGTATCTGTGTGGATGTATAGATAGTTAGACAGATTCATAAATTTTGCATAAACTGTGAGAAGTGTGAATTTGAAAGAAGCCAAAGAGCAGTAATGAGCAGTCAGCATGGTGGCTGAATTTAAGTGCTTGACCAAGTATTTGCTATAGGGACAGAAGGAGAAGGTCCACTGTGCAAGCTAATTTATCTAAAAGCACTGCTTGGTGGGTTGAGGTTTTTTCCCCCTTCTTTTTCTCACTGCCTTTAAATGATCTGACTATCCTTTTTGAAATCATGTTTCTATTTGCCTTACATTAATATTCATGGCTTGTTCTTCTGTGTTACTTTACCTTTGAAGTGCTTAAGTGTTTGTGTTTCTCCTAGAAAGACTTAGCAGTAAGAAATCTTAGTATTAGATATCCTTGAGAAACTGCCAGTTCCCTTATTTGTCACTTTGTTTATGACAAAATATCATGGTAGTAATGCTGAAGCTCGAGTTCTTTCATTTTGACTTTTCCTTTTTTTATTTTAATTTTTCTTTTTCCCCCCCTCTTTTTAATATCAAGGTCTTTGTTTGCGTTCTAGAATCAGATCCCTCCTGTTTTTTACCAGATACATCCAATGTCCATGGCCTTTCTGCACCATGTCCTCTCATGCACCTCTTGAACTGTCCTTTTGCTTTCTGCCTTTTGAAGTAACTGTCTCACCTTGCTCTTAGTACAGTGAACATACATAAAATGTCTTGGCTCCTTGTGATGAAGAGAAGCAGATGTGCCTATGCCCCAGCAACAGGCTTCCTGTGGCAGCACTGACAGCTCGTTTTCTCCCAGCTAAGGGAACTGCAGAGTATGGAGGAGCTGCACAACACTGGAGAACTAAACCTGGTTGAGGGAAAGATCTACACCTGTGACAAGAGACATCACAAGCGACATCAGAGAAATAAGGCAGTGAATAAGCATGCAGCCATTCAAAACATTCCAATCAAATGTCCTCCCATTCTTGAAAGCAGGCAAGTTTCCACATGCTGTGGATATGGGAATAGCATCTGAACATGACGATGCTCAACAGGGCTCCAAATCCAAAACCTGGGGATCTGCAACCCAGTGTGTTTGAAGAGTGTTACTATTATGAACACCCAGAGCAGCAGCTGTGCATGGCAAAGCATCAAAGGAATGCACTGCTTTTCTTTTACTCCTGCCATCATGATTTATGGAGAAGACCCTCTCCCACAGGAGATCAAAGCAGTGTTTGCTACCAGATACCTTGCTCACATAGCAGGCAATGGGAGAGCTTGGAAAAATCACCAGTTTTCTTATGCCCTGCCTAGATGCTTTCTTTTTTTCTGATTATTTATTGATTATTTTTTGGTGGGTTTTTGTTTGTTTGGTTTGGAGTTTTTTGGTTTTTGGGTTTTGGGGTTTTTTTGTTTGGTCTTTGGTTTTTCATGGTTTTGTTGGGTTTTTCATGTTTTTGTTGGGTTCTTTGTTTGTTTGTCTGTTTGTTTTGTGACATTCTTTTGGGGTTTTTTTTGTTTGTTTTGTTTTGTTCTGTTTTTATTCTTCCAGGACAAAGAATTGATGACTTTAAAAGCTGGGAGAACACTAGTATTTTGAAATCAAGAGAGAGATATTTTCACAGGACTGAATGATTCTAAAATTTGAAAGACTTACAATAATTTAAAAATAATGTCTCTGGTGTCACCTGTTTCCTCTCTATGCATAAAAAGAAATGAAATATTTGTTAAAAATAGTTACTCAAGAAGATATCCAACAATCAAGGCAGAACTCAAAAGTTATGAAATAAACATCTGCATGAAATAAGTATCTATCTTTACTATACTATTAGTTCAATAAGAAGTACCCCAAATGCAAGTCCCAGGTTCTGTATTTCTTCACAGAAGAGTCAATATTTCTTTTATAGATAAAGACTGTCAGAAAGCACTTGTCATGCCCTTTGAAGCCTATATATGTAACAAGAAACTGCAGTAATTCATGCTCCATAAACTTTACTGCTTTCCTGCAATTTCAGACCAAATGAAGTCAGAGCTACATTTAAAGAGACTCCAAATATGATTCGCAAGCATCATTGCTCATATATTATTCACAGAGATGTCATTACATGTACTAATTACAGGCATTGATACACAATTTCATATGTTTGTCTCAACTGGAAACTGATTTTAAATTATAACCCTGAATTTTGCATTCTAGAAGGTGAAATGAAAAAAAAAAAGGTCAATATCTGTAATCTGTGATTTTTTCCAGCAGAGATCACCCTAAAATCTACTTTATCCTATGGAAAATGCCACCAATGGAGTTTCTATAACAAATATAAATGATGTTGTATATCCCAGGAATTAATAGATAAATCCATTGACTCTGAGTTGAGATGCTCAGTTTAACAGCTTGAAGACACCTAGGCTGTTCAAAATAGCACAAGGATTTGATTTATCATGACGACAGATTTATTTTACTTTGCATTTCCATTAATTGTGATAAAAATAATTAATAAAACCCTAGATATTTGAATACAGGAATTGCTTTATAGTAACATTTATAGTAGTATATTTTTTTGTGTTCAATACTGCTGTGTATCTGAGGATGGCTTTTTGCTTAACCTAATGGCAATTTTGGAAACTATGGTTTGCAACCTTATTTTTCAAAGGTCAAAGTTCTCACAATGCCTCTCAAACACTTCTCTCCTTCAGACTGAAAGGAAGTAACTCAGCAGGCTGCCAAAAATTCCCTTCCCCACATGTTCATAAGCCAGGAAAAGGAGATGACCAGCCTAATTGCAACTCAGACCAGTTTCAGTGAGACCTACTGTTTTTTATAAACCATACCTCCAGAGTTGTTAATGGGGATGTTATACTTAGAAATAACCTGTCTGCTTATCTATTTAAGGTGAGATTTGTGTCTGATTAACAACAGATCATTCCTACTGCAGTGACATGGGAGTTTCTTAATTGCTTTCCACTACCTGGAAAATACCCAACTGTTCATGCTATCTGCTAATGTGACAGCTCATATTGTTGCTGTGCTGTTAGGCTAATAAACCCAATTACAGATGACGTCAAAGAATAGCCTATAAATAACAAAAAGCTAGCTGTTTCTCCAAGTCACAAAGGAGAAGCAAACATTTTATAAAGGTGCTTTGGTAGGAATATTTCATTGCACACACAGAGAACTGATGGATTGGACAGCTCCAAGCAAATACTCTTGTTCCAGTGTCATGTGCTGTTTCTTCCTTAGCTGCTGAAGTGCCTGAGAGCCAGCAGAGAATCTCTGTATCATGTTGTTACTGCTGCATGAATGGGAAAATCTTCAGAAGGTAAAGAAGAGAATCTGGCAGGCCAGAAGGCACCTTCTGGAGGTGTCACATCCAACTCCCCTGCTCAAAGCCAGCATCAGGGTTTGCTTAGGGCCACACTGAACTATCTTTTAAATATTTCTACAGATGAAGATCTCACAGGCTCCTGAGAGAACCTGTTCCAGTGTTTGAGCATTCTCATACTGAAAATCTTTTTCTTGATAGCTATTCACATTTTTCTGTATTCCAGTTTCTGCGTGTTGCCTCTCCATCAATAACTGTGCACCTACTAGAAAAATCTGACTCCCCTTTATCTGCATCTTCTCATCTGCTGTTGTCTCCAACAGTAAGATATCCACACCAACAACCTTCCTTTCTCCAGGCTGAACAGGCCCAGACCTGACATGATCTCCTTCTCCATCATGTTATTCAGGCACAAAGCTGCCTGGTGGCCTCTGTTGCACTTGTTCCTGTATGTCAGTGTCTGTCTTCTTCTGCAGAGCCCAAAACTGGACACAGCATTTCAGATGTGGTCTCACAAGTGCTGAATATAATCTCTTCTCTTAACCTGCTGGTTTAACTTCCCCTAATACAATCAGGACACGTTGGTGGCTCATGTTCAAACCCTCCAGATGAAACCCTGGGTCCTTTCCTGCAAAGCTGCTCTCTGGCTAGCTGGGCCACAGTCTGCCATGCTGCATGAGATTGTCCCACATGCTGGACTCTGCATTTACCTTTTTTGCTGAACCTCAGAAATTTCCTGTCAGCTCAAAGAATTGAGAAGTGTCATGGTAAATATTAATCAATTCCGTGTTTTTAAGAAAAGACAGTAAAATTAAGAAGGTGACTTCAACAAATACTGCATAATTTTTTGAAGGCTTTTATTGGGTGTACACTAAAAGTCTTAAGAAATTCCACAATGCTCTTAGCTTCCAAAAACTTCGCTTGAAACCCTATTCTCTTTCTCTGAGAAACTGCAAAATATGTGCATGTAAACACAACCATGTACTTACAAATGCATATACATACATAATACCACAGATTTCTCTACTTTCCACTGAGCTCCATTAGAACATTCAAGCAAGGAAAGAGCCTTTTGCATGATAAAGAGCTACATCCATTCTGCAAAGGGCTACAGAGAACATAAAAGTAAGTTAGAATGAGGTCTGTCAATCTTGACAGTATCATCTTGATTTCAGCGTCATGATCGTGATGCTCAATTACTGCAAAGTTCAACAGTGTTGTTGGCCCATTAGGTAGTCAGTTACACTGCTGTATATATTTTGGAACAAAGAAAGTTAGACATTTCCTGCAACAGGGACTCATGAGACCTTAAAAAAAAAGAAAAAAAGGTGAATAATTCAGATGCAAAATTGAAGCATTAATAGTACTATTTCTGAAATGTAACTACCACAAGATGGAGGTACACACTACAGCTGAAGTGATCACTAGAGACTTTTCTGAGATTATGATCGATATGGAGAGAATTTAATGTCCCTTACTTTCCATTGCAAAACTAACAGCACTATCTGTAGTCTGAGCTCATTGTGGAGAATATGTGGAGCTCATTGTAGGCTTAGGAATTTGTGCACCAAAACCAAGATGTATCAGTTGAAATCTTGAACTCACAGAAGCCAGGGGCAAAAATGCTATTGATTCACACAAGCCTCGTTTTTATTTCTAGACCTTTTTATGGGCACTAGTCTTGCACATGTTGATGTAAATGTCAGCTCAATAAGAGAACCAGTATCTCCTCATCTGCACAGGTTCATTTAATTTACATGCTGCCCTTGAACCCAATAAAATGTGTTCTGAGCTGTAATAAGTCATTAAATGATGCTAAGAGCCCAGGGAAACAGATGGAGAACCTTCAGGGCATGCCATCTGATGAAAATATAACTATAATCCTACTGCAAGAAAACAACGTGCAGGTTGTACACGACATGAAGTTTCACAAAACTTAGACTTTGGGTGTGGCTTCCATGAGGTTCACACATGCGCATGTGTTTGTGTTCTTTGTGTGGCTAAAAGACTCATAACCTGACAGTATCTTAATTTTAAATTAGTGCAAGGGAGTGGTTTTTTAGAGTTCTGTGAAGCATTAATTCAGGGTTACAAGACCTACTGTCTTCCAGAAACTTAATTAGCTGCCACTGGTGGGAGTGGGATTCTCCCAGCCAACCATTGGTGAGGATTTGTCACACGGTTTGCAGTGCAAAGGTGAAATATGCCAAAATCTACACGCAAGTGACCTTTCATAACACAAACGGCAGATGGCGGCCTACAGCCAGTATTTCCTACAGTGAGGTTTGCTGCTGTAATTAATACACAGAAACTCTCCGTGAGGGATTTTTGTCAGAAAGCTGTGATACATTTAGGTGCATAGAAATACAAAAATGAATGTTTGCATCTTTCCCTCCTGTCTTGTCTCTGTGGCACGACTGTGCTCATTTGTAATTTTGGTGTGGAAGGAATTCTTCTTTTTTTCCCCACCCAGTTGTTGAAATTTATACCTTCAATGTAGTCAGCTCCTCAAAGTTACTGAGCAGAAGCAGCTGATCTGGGGACTGGAGGAAAGGAAGTTTTAAGCTGTTGAATCTCCCAACTAAATCTTTGCTGATGACATTTTTTACTTTCCACTGAGCTTTTATAAGTCTGGTTTAAAATAAATAAATGTAAAATTACAGAAGTATCATCTCCCCTCCACCTCAGCTATGCTAGTACACTGTGCTCTGAAAGGCTGACAAACGGGTGTGTACTCTTACAATGTGAGTATCTCCATCCTACCCTTTTAACCTAAATGCAGCTGCATTAGGACACTTATATTCCAAATGACAGAGACTCCAACAAATTTATGTATTGCCCACAGAACACGTTGCAAGCTGGTATTTCCTTGATGTGCAGGGAGAGCAGAAGGCTTCATATGTATCCATGGCTCATGTTTATCCATACACATGAAGAAGTGGCCTGCAATATAAACACAGTTGCCCGATCTAAAAAATATTATCCCAGATCTTGGATTTGCTTTTTTAAGGTTTGAAATCAATTCTGTTTTAAGTGTGTGGTCCCTTCTTTTCCCCTGTTCTTGTCCCCTCTGCTGTCTCCAGGCTGCAAGCACCAGAGAGGGAGTGGGAGGCCTCATAGAAATAGATGTTAGGATTAGATTAGATATTAGGAAGAAGTTCTTTACTGTGAGGGTGGTGAGGCACTGGAACAGGTTGTCTAAAGAAATGGTGGATTCCCTGTCCCTGAAGCTGGTCAAGGCCTGGTTAAATGGGGCCCTGGGCAACCTGATCTAGTGGGTAGCACCCCTGCCTGTGGTGGGAGGGCTGGAATTAGGTGACCTCTAAATCCTTTCTGACTCGAACCATTCTGTGATTCTATGAAATGCCCATATGGGGCTGCCTTTGCCTGCGGAGACATGCACCAGTTGTGTCCTGTACCACCTTGCAGCAACTCCTTGCCTTGCATTCCTAAGTGCTTGGAGATAGTAATTGGGTTCTGCAGATTATGGAAGTCTTTTCCAGCGGCTGGGTGGGAACGCTCCCCCACTTCCCCCCCCCGACCAGGAGGCCCCATGGGACCCCACCAAGAGTCACGCAGAGACACAATAGAGGGGCAAGAGAGAGAGAGTTTATTACACATAGCTAGGGGTATATATAGACCCTGGAGGGATCCAAAT
>JAWWEU010000001.1:68723768-68733879 GCA_035583155.1 Acropternis orthonyx
TTGTAAGGCATTTGAGTTAGCTTTTTCATCTTCTTCACAAGTCATTTTCTAACAATACTTTTTCCATTCTAAATATTAAAAATCTATCGCTACAAGTCTTTTGTGCAGAAACTTTTACACAAGCAGCTCATATGATAGTTGTTCTTCTAACACTACAATGATCAGAATTACTTATATGTTATCACCTAAGGAAATCACAGTATGATGACAATCAATTTGTAAAGGATTTTCTTTGGATCAACAGAGAGAACAGCTGAATGTTTAAAACATGGTATTTCCCCACAATTCAGTTTTATAGACATGAAGAAAAGTTTCATGTATATTTATTAGGTGAACCTACTTCTTTCTTTAATTTGCTGAAGAAAAATTTGACCACAGAGAGGTTTTTTTTACAGTATAAAAGAAGCCATTAAGAACATTGCCAAAAGGATATTTCATCAATAATTCAGGATATCCTTTTCAAAATACAGAACTATTTCTAGGATTTCTAAAATGGAAAATCTCAAAGTTTCTAAATTCTGTTTCATAGGGGAAGTCTAGTCTTCTCTCAATTGCTATCCAGACATAGAAAAATGTGATGGAAGTCACCTTTGGTACTACTCACTGCACAAAGTCTGTTTTTAATGTGAGCTGTCATATGCCCTTTCCAGCCTTGAAATTTGCCTCCCCTCAGTGGGAAATACAAAAATGTTATCTTGGAGCCTCAATTTTCTTTCCCAGTCACTCACTCGTCTCCCAGCAGGATGGGAGAGAGGATCAAATGAACAAAAGCAAAAAGACTCTCTGTTCAAGGTAAAGACATTCAATAAGTGAAGCAAAGCTATGTGTGCAAACAAAGCAAAAGAGAGCATTCATTCATGACTTCCCATTGGCAGATAGATGCTGAGCCTCTTCCTGGGAAGTTGTGCCTCAGCACACATAGTGCTTACTTGGGAAAACAACTACCACAACCACAATTGTCCCTCCATCCTCCTCCCTCTCCTGAGCTCTTATGTCTAAGCATAACATTATAAAGTATGGAACATCCCTTTGCTCAGTGGTCAGCTGTCCCAGTTGTGTCCAGTCTCAATTTCTTGTGCTACCACAGCCTCCTTGCTGGGGCAGAGTGAGAAAAACCTTGATGCTGTATAAGCTCTGCTCACCAATAGCCTAAACCCAGTGTCTTATTAAGCCTGTTATAGTCACAAATGCAAAAGGGGCTATTTTAAAGAAAATTACCAACAACCCAGTTAGACTCAATGCATCTTGCCTTCTTCTCCTCTTTCACCAGTGGATCAGCATTAGATAGACTATAGAAGATGAAGAAATTCAACCTTTCTGGTCTCTAACCATGCAGACTATTCAGACTCATTCAGAGTAAACAAAAGGAGGGATGGTGTGCAAAACTTTCTCCATGAAAGTATTCCACTAAGAAGAATAAACTCGCTTTGTAAGAGAACTAAGCAGTACCCCTTTGTATTGGTAATACATGTAAAACAGGGCTTTATTTAGACATTAAATGCCTTATAGGATTTCAATTAGCCAGTGTGGACAGTATTGTTTTTTGATTTCTGAAATGCCTGAGGGAAAGATACCAACAATGATGTCTGTTGGTAAAGTCTAGGAAACACTTCCTGCAGGGTTGGCAAGTGCTGTGGGAAGCACCCGTCCTACTCTCTGGTAATTTACACATGCTGTATCACCCCAGTATACACCAAAATACTTACAGAGAGACCTGCCAGCTGGTCCAAGGAACCTGTCCTCTGGTGCGATATTCTGTTGAAGGCTTATGGAAGGATTTCTAAAAGTCTACTGGAAATATCAACAGTTTTCTCTGCTCATCTCTTTTGGAGAAAGGGTAAGTATGAGAAACACAAAACTAGAAAATTACCTTTTCTTATTACATCACTGTTTCTTGTGTGAAGAGTGCCACTTGCAACATTTCTTATTTCAGATGCTTGCTGATATCTCCTGTTCTGCAAAATTCTCATTGGGAAGAAAGGAATTAGGTTGCATTTTACAGATTGTTTGTTTGGTTTGGTTTTTGTTTGATTTTTATTTGGTTTGGTTTGGTTTTGGGGGTTTTTTGTTCCTTTTTGTCTTCAAGGTGGAGACATGACACCAGTTGTCATGTTTTGCGGGCAGGGTGGAATTTGAGAGCATAATTAACAGCTTTACTGGAGAGTAATTTTCCCTTAATTGCTCTTATAACAGTGCAATAATAAAATCAGAAACAAGGAATATTATCACACTGCTAACTTCTGTTAGTGGAAGCTGACTGAAGTGTGACTACAATACAGGAAAACAAAGATTTCCTAAATTCTCTAGTCCTGCAAATGCAACACCTCAAATCCGGATCCTCTTCTCAAGAAGGATGGTAAAGCTGTCAATCCCCTTCAGAGACCAGCCATGTATGTAATAAATGCTGTGTCTCACAAGCCTACTTTTGGATCTCAGCCCTGTCTTCGGATCTCACCTGTCCTCTAAGATGCATAACTCTTCATATAACTATTGTACATTAGGTGTCAGATTGTTAAGGCTAGGTAAGTACCAAATTATTAGATAGCACCCTTCCTTATTATTCATTCTCTTTCTCTACCTACAGTATTTATACTTCACATTGCCGTAATGAACTTTAGCTGGTAGGACACTGTGTTCCCTAATTGGCAGCATGTGCAGTAATGAAGAACTTAATTCCAAGCAAATATGGTCAAAATTATCAGAGTGGAAATATTTACAAGAAGGTTTTAAATTTGCGCTGGCACACCTCTTTATCAAAACTGGCAAGTCTGTGTGTAAGGAGTACTGGGACTAAAAACAGGGAAGAGAAGGAAGAATGGGGGATGAGAAGGATAAACTGAGAATGACAGACATTATTAGAGAGAGTCAAAAGGGCCAGTTTTGCAAGTTTGTTGAAGATTCAGTTTAAAATTTGCTATTGTGGGTGCTGATGCTAAATTTTCATGTGCATGGGAAAAAGAAGACACAAGTACACACACCCCTGCCTCACTGCACATACCTTCATATGGGCTACCTACGGGTTTCATCTTTTGCATAGTGACAGTAGAAGCTGACCTTTCTTAGCGTTGTCAAGCAGAGTAGAAATTTATTTCCATAGTTGTTGACAAAGCTGTTTGATAGAGAAGGCAAAGGACTTCTTCTTTACCTTGGGGAAAGACCATAACAACAGAATGGTGTTTAACCTTAAAACTCAGAAAACAGATGTGCTAGAAAGACAGCTATTTCTAGCAGTTACAGATTCTGCCTAAGTGTTGTAGCAGCTTCTGTGGTTCTGTCCTCTTTGTCAAATGTTACCCTTTAGTCAGTACTATTTTCTTGTTTATTTGTTTCACATGAATGAGCAGCAAATATATAGTAGCAATTTCTTAAAAAATCTGATCTGATTTTTGTTTCCAAACATTGAATGAAGACTGATTCTTTCATTTGAACAACATGTAGGCACAGCCTGGTGTTTTAGATTTGTACAATCAGTAAAGTTAGAGTTTACATGCTAGCAGTGAGCTCAGTCCTTTAATGTAATACATGAGGCTATGGTTCTGATATCTGTATTAATTTACTTCAGGTTCCATGATTTAGTGACAGTGCCTCTTTTATTACCTGTGTTTCTGAGGTAACCAAATACCCCATAATGGCTGTGTTTTGATGCCAAAAAATGTTTCAATTTATGCTAATCTACTCAATTTTACAACATTATGCTGCAGTACTAGCAGGGATGATGTTACAGATTTTTTTCTTTTTATTAAGCTTATTTTGATGCTGAGGAAAGAAAAAGAATCAACACAGGAGACTGTTGTAAGAAACCCTGGGATGTCCATCAATTCAAAAAAGCTTTTATAGCTGTTTGGCAACTAAATCCAATATATTTTGTGATCTTCTGGTCCTCACAGCTGTATAATGTGATTCATTTTTACTCTGAGAAAAGAGTGAAGTCCTGCTTTGATTCTAGTGTCCTGATTTGATTCTTTTGTTTTATCTCATATGGATTTTGGATATTTTAAGTTTCCTCTTTAAGAAACAACCATCCAAGCTTTCCCTAGAATATGGGCTCTCATGCTTCAAAAAGAGTGCTTTTTATATTTATTGATCAAGTAATGTAATATTGATTTGAACACTTTGATTACAATAATCTTTGATCAATAGATTGACCTCCACTTCTAGTGGCATAATTCAAGAAGCTACTATTATGCACCTGTGGTCTTAATATTGGAAGTATTTAACACACATGTAAACTTAAGTTATCTGGGCTCTTGCAAGCACCTATAATTAAGGAGCTGCATAACAGTTTGAAGAATCAGGTACCAAATGTAATTTTTTGTTTTATATTTATCAAATTGGTGCATGCAGCAAAGGACTTGTAAAGGTGTTTCTCAGCATAGTTCCCTCTGGTGCAAAGAGAAATAGCTAGTATTTCAGCAAGGTGCCTTGGAGTCAGTAAGTTCTATGGCTATCTTTGCTCTGTTTTCTCAGTATTCCTCCTAATTTCCCCTGGGATTCCCTTACACTGAAAAACTTCTGTCCTGATATGAACAAATTGATGCGGGAGTTATTTCAGTGTTGTGTTGCTGCAAATTCCTGTTATGAGAGTACTACCAAGACTCCTGGTTTAATGAAATTAAGCAAAGCAAGAAACCAATTTATAATTCTTGCAACTGCAGATAGTAAATGTGTTATGTTACTTGAACTTGACAAGATAAATATCAGCAAGCAAATTGAAGCCGAAGAACTGAGAGAAATTGAGTGATTTTGCCTATATTGAATTAAGAATATATATATAAATATTTTATAGGAACAGAAGATGAAATAAACTGGCTGAATATATAAGACATACTCTGTGCTGTAACTACAGTAATATCATATATATATCTGGCAAATTGATTGTAAATGGGTGTGCAATGAAGACAGACTGACTAAGTCACACTTGGGGAGTGTGGCTGATAGATAGGCAGTTATCACTTGCGACTAAAAAGGGGACAGGCAGCATGTCTAGAGTTGCTCAGTCTCACTTATGCTGCAGGATATACAGGGCCCAGCTGGAAATTTTAGCCTGGCACCCTAGCACAGATAAATGAAGGCAAAGGGTGTCTGAATTTTTTCCTGATGTGGATGGGGGTGGGAGGGAGGAGACTTTCTGTACATGCTCCTTGCAGCAGAAATGAGGTGAGTAATTTCTATTTTTCCTGTTTTAGATCTCCTGCCTGAAAAAATCCATAGTGCTTCTGACTTTCCCACTATTCCATTCAAGCTGCCCTTTCTGTCAGTTTTCTGCGTCTCTCCTGTCCCCAGGGATGACTGAGTTGGCTAAAAAGACATTGCATCCCACACCATTGTTCAGCCATTGCTCTGGGAGGTTGCAGAGCTGTTCTTTGCCATGCAATGGTGACACCATCAGCAGTGGTGAGAACTCAGCAGTGGAGGAATCAAATCACAACAAGAGTGTCTATGCACCAGGCAAAGCAATTCTGATTCCTGTCCCTAAATGACACATTAGAAAGAACCAAACTGATAAAAATACTCGCCTCAAATGCCCCCCTGCCCCTATTCATTAGATTATCTTGCAGTGTATTAATTTATAGAGAACTGATAAATACTTAGGAAAAAAATTCAATAATAATTGAGTTTTATATCCCATTATCATTTTTATATGTGTCAGAGACTGGTACCAAGCTTTTTTATATGTAGTAATCAGTATATGTAATAGTCAGTATATGTAATAATCATTAATGACATAATAACCTTAATGCCACATGCTGTACCTAGGTGTTCAAAGTTCAACAGTGAAAGAAACAAAGGAGCTGGAAACAGTTATGTTATGTTGACCTTACAGCATGGGTTTTATCGTTGTAGAATCTGCAAATCTCTGGAGTCTTAGCTGTTTGCTATTGGATGCCTAAAAATGAGATTTAATTTTGTGATCAGTAATTAAAGAATGCCATCACAGAACAGACTTTGAGTTCCTGCAAACCTTGTTCTCTCCAGCTCTACTCAGTACAACAGTCACAATTTCTATCTGCTGAGCATATAAGCAAGAGCCTTCACACAGCTCATCACTACTGTGCCATTTCCAACCTGTTATGAGAGCACTTTTTGAAAACAGAACAGTGTTATTTTTGCTTTCAGAATTTCTTGTGACTCAGTGGGATGCTATGTTTTTCCTGGAAAGATCACTGGTAATACAACATTACAAAAGACAACTACAGAAGATTCACCCAGTCACAGTGCCTTGAATTCCATCCAAGTGTAAAATTAACTAGGATGTGCAGAAGATAATAAAAGATTAAATTTGTACTCTCTGCTATCCTTGAAAATTATATACCAACCTATTTATTGAGACAAGAATGCTGTTAGTAGAGCAGAAGCTTATCCTTCAAAGGCTGCTTTCTTTTGGCCAACATCCCCTTGTTAATCAATGGGAAACAGGCAGAGCACTTCCTGTCTCTCTCTTTAGGCTGAACATTCACCTTCTGTTTATGTCCTCAGCTCACATTAAGCAAAAAAAATTAATATTACCAAAGTTCACTGATTTGTTTACAAGACAGCATGATGCAACAAGTAAAAATACTTTTAATTTCAAAATCTGGAGATCTGTACACAGCCGAAGAACATGTAGGCAACTTAAGCAGTGCCTACACAATGACTAGAACATGTTAAAAGTGGGTGTTTAGAAATATTCACCTCTCCTGTGAGCACATAGTCTGCATTTTCTTAAAAGTATGGCTTTGCAACAGCTATGCCATTTCCCTCATGACTTCACACTTTAACATGCACTATTTGGATGTATTGTGGGAATCTAAAGTGCAGTAAATGGGTAATTTTACTTGTTAGACTACTATGCTCACCACAAGTATAAGAGTGAAGAGAAAACCCTTAGGTTCACAACACAGAATACAGTTTCCTTCTCCAACTACTGGTCTTTTGCTTCTTTAATACAAAAACTATCAGGAGGAGTTGAACCTTCTAAAAACACACAAAAAAATCTCTAAAGGTATTTCTCAGACTTACTGGAGTATTTGTGCTGTTGTTTCTATAATCCAGGATAGACAAGAAAGATGACAAAGAAACTGGTATGATCCCTGTTCTACAAGTGAAGCTCTGTGATAAAAAGTGGATATCCAGACAGGCACCAAGAGGCTGTGTATTTTACTATGCTGTCGAGGTGAAAAATTGTCATAAGCGTGCTGCTGTCTGATCCACAGGCTTTCTGTTTCTCTTGTGATCTACTGTCACAGCTGCAGCTTAGAAAGAGGCAGATTTAAGATGATGGTGGATTTAGTTGTATCTTGATCACTCCCACCCTGCCTGATCATTTTACACTGTTATGAGCATGAACTTTTATCAGACTGTAATGCAAGTCTTTGACTGCCCTTGCAACAAATATTTAGGAGGGTGAGTGACCTGAGTCAACAATGGGCTTAGACTGCTGTGTAGCTGACATACAGCAAACACATACAGGGTCACACAGAAAATTCTGGTTTAGAGGGGAAAGAGACCACCAGAAAGAGCATGAGCTTTGTGTTCACTGCTCCCAGCTGCAGTATAATAGAGGGTTTGCAACAAGCCATGAACATTGACTCTCAGAGTGAAGTACTTTCAGCACTAGCTGTACATTTTGCCCCTGCAACTTAATGTTTCTGCCATATAAAAAACATTGTCTAATTTATGCAGAAGATAATGAAGAAATTGAATTATGTATTAAAAAAATATATTGTAAAATCATTGATTGCACTATTGTATTACTGGGAAGTACCTGACCAGTTATCATAGTGGAGTGTCAATCTGGTTGATTGAACTCCATTCAAATATGCACAACACCACTCCTTTGCTGTCTTTTCTGTATATAACCTTCCTTAAAGCTTATCTTTGTCCTTCACAGAGAAAATTGACAGTATTTATTCTGACTCTTTGGGATTAATATCCTTTTATTTTAGACATCTGTAAGGTGGTTATCTCATTCTCAAATACCCTAATTCCTTTCATGGTTGCTAGAGAGGAAGGGGCATTGTGGAGGGCATCAACTACTCACTCTAAAGGGAATGTATAAGTTTAGAGTGACTACTTAACTGTCCTTATTTCCTTCTGACATAATCTATGCATCACCCTGTATCCCTCTGAAATGTCTTGTTGAGATCATATACTGCTATGGGCAGAGACCATCTTTTGTTTTGTTGGTATAGGCATTAGCTGAATAGGATTAAATTGAAGCTCTGTATGTTCCAGTCATGGGCATAAGAACAATAAAAGAACAAAGTACTGAATATACTTCCAGATAATTATATATCTCCTATCTGATGCCATCTAGTAATTTAAGGGTGTTTGTGTTTCCAGATGTAAGATGTACACATGGTTTCAAAAGAAGCAGAATTCAAACAGCCAGTAGTCCAAGTCCTTCATTCCTGTGACAGGGCCACCAGAATAGCAAATTTATGTTCAGGGAGAGGAGCCTCATTTATCACCTGCTCTGCTATGGTTGATGAAAACAGCTGTAAGGTAGAAATTCCTGAAACTCAGAAGCATAAAAGAGTTTTTTAATTTTTCTGGGCAGACTGTAATGACTAATCATATGTCACTCTGGCTAAATAATGAAAAAATTTTCTTCTCCGGGAAATTTGAATTTTTACCCTGTCCAACATAAGTTTTATGAGCAGGCTTGAAAGAAATTAAAATGCATTTCAGCAATCCCTATCCAATATTACATTCAGTCACTCATTTTATTTTTATAGCATTCTCCATACAAGTGCCACAGTGAGTTCGACTGCAAAGCACACTTAATTAAAAACACAGCTAAGTAAATAGGATTGGGTTTTATAAACCACAAGACACCTATCATTTTAATCACAGATGGAATTGTAGTCCACACACAAGAGGCAGAGGCTGCTATCTAGAGAAACTGCAAAAACAATCCTGCTTTTATTTTCACTGAGTTTCATCAGAGATACTAAAAGAATACATATTTCATATACAATATACAGTGCTGAGCACCTGGTGCATAATGTTCAGATAACTAAATACTGAAAATTTCATGTGTGTAATAAAACAGGCCGTAGAATTGGAGGGCTAAAGCCAAATGTCTACTTCTCTTTCAGACAAAAGAAAAAAAAACTTTCAAAAACATATGTGCTCTTCAGCTTAAAATCTTCATCAGCACAGTAATATTGCCTTCAAATTTTTTTCTAGTCATATGAATTATGTTGGTGTTTTTATCATTCTGCTACATCTCTGTATTCAGTGTGATGTACAATAAATGAGCCAGATAATTATGACTAAGCTGAACCAGCTACAAATACAGATAATGTGCATTCATTATGCTATTATAAGAAGTAATGTGTGTATGTAAAGGTCTGTATACTGTGGTTGTGTCTGAGGGTTTTTTTAAACTATGGAGCCTGCACTGTGAGACACTTTACAAGGTTTTCAGGCCCGTGCAGACTGCTACTGCTATGTGTATGACTCCAGAGTGCAACCTACTAGTGGACTTTATGGCAGGGCTTTGTGCCTTCAGCGGAAAATCTACTTGGAGTAGCAAACATCTCACAGCAAGACTGAGTGCTTAGCTGCTGTGGCCCTGATCCTAAGAAAAGTCAGCTTGAGAGGAATAAATAATAAACAAAACTTATTAAATTATTGTTTCATGATGAGAATGACATTTTTGAATATATATTACAAACCCTGTAAAGAAAACATAGAACCATTGTCTGTGAAGGGAAAATATTAAAATTACTTATAAAATTGCTAGTTGAAAGGTAAATGGAAAGCTCAGTGCATTTGCACTTGACAGCTATTGCTGTTGTCATGAAATAATTTTGACATTTAAATGTCAAAAACCTTTATATGGATATGCTCTTCTTACAAGATTTTAATTGTCTTTGATCATTCTAGTATTTCTGTCTTTGTCTTTCAATGTTTTAATTTCACTGTGGGTTTATGTCCATGTGATGCACTAAATCCAGCATTAACCCTATATACTTTGCAGTGTATTGGGAAAATGGTGATCCCTGCAACTTCTTTCCTTGCATACACTGTTTCCATAAGCTTTAATGTAGCTGTAGATTTTTATATAGTTTTATATAGTTTTATAGTCTTTTGCATTTGAAAAATAGTTTGTAACCCCTGTACC
>JAWWEU010000001.1:68734681-68803365 GCA_035583155.1 Acropternis orthonyx
TCACTTCTTTTAACTGAAACTCTGTTGCATTGGGAGGTGGTTGGCATTTTGCCAAGAGTCAAACCAAAACAATAACAGATACCCATGAATTTTGCAGCAAATTTACAATCACTGCTGTGGGAAATGGAGGAGATCCAAACAGCTTCTTTTTACCTTTCTTTCACTCCCTTTGCACAAAAAGGAAATAATTCCTTAGCTTATGAGGACATCATCTTTCTCTAGATGATACTGTTTAATCAGAGACAACTCATTGCTGGGTTTCATCCAACAGCATCTTGCTTTAAGACTGCCAGAGCTGTCTTAAATATTACCGTTTTGTTTTAATTTTTCAGTAATGGAATGTTTTTTGAGGTTCCCTCTAGAAAACCTTCAGTTTTATTAACAATTTCTTGTGATAAACACTGATATGTGCTACTAGTTGTACTTCTTATATGGCTTTGGGGAGATCAAATATTTCGTGAGAGATGAAAGGAAAGCACTGCCACCAAGATGCACCTCAGCATATCTTTGTGCTAATTGATGGAATGTGCCCTCTTCAGAAAGGCAGACTTTGCCTTTTCTCCCCCTCTCTCTTAGTGCATTCCCCAAGGTCCGTCAGGTCTAATGCAAAGCCTGGGGACATTTCTGGGGATTACACTTTGATGTGTTAGCACCACTAAGTAGTGTCATAAGTATCACAGCTACAGTGGGGCTACCTGCTCTTCTACTCTGATCCCCTGCAGAAAACTGCTTGTTCAACAGCAGAATGAATCATCCTAGGGCACCTCTTTGAAAAACCCAGGCTAGCCAAGGTTAAAAATTCCCCACCTCTGTGTGCTAGCTTCTCTTTATTTCGGGAAAAAAGCTTTAGAATTTATCAGTCTTCAGTTTTAAAACATGGCATCTCTCTGAATACTTTTCTGATAGTTCAGAAGTCAAGTCCATGTCTCTTTACCAAAGGTTGCCATAATCTTTGGCCTTGGAGGTCTTACCAAATAGTCCAAAATGATGTTCTACTTCTCTCTCACAATTTCTTTTAAATTTCTTTCCATGTAAACAGGTGTAAATATTGACAATAATGCATGATAACATCTCCCATGCCTTTTATTAACCATGTTTACTTCTGGATCATGACCAGGGCTTGTAGCTCTCTGTGAAATCCTTCCACACCTTTCACAGTCTTTAAAATATTGACAACAGAGCTCCAGAAGCTATCACGGATGGTATGCAGGGGCACAACACGACCTTCTTTCCTCCTGTTTGATACTATTTGCTCTACGAGCTATCAGGCTTCATTCGTTCATTGTCATGTCTAATGTTTCTTCTGTGTCTCTGCATTAAAGAAGAAACCTGGCATCATGTAACTGTGGCATCATTTTCTCCTTGAATGGTTCTGACAGACGGGATTCATTTGAAGATTAAGACAGATCAATTTTGGCTGATAAATTTAGTACCCAGTAGTGTCTGTGGAGGAGAATTTGTAGTCTGTGGATATGTGAGGGGCAATTCAGTTGATGATCATAAGGGAAATGATTCATTCACAGGACAGAGACATTAATGCCACTTCCCATGTCCTCAGTAATCTCATTTGGTGCTGCTCTAGAAGGGCAATAGTCTCCCAGGGGTCCACATGACATCATGCATGCCTAGAGACATTACCAAATGCCACTGCAAACCAGTGTGTAGGCAGCTGACTCATCCTCTGGATTTCTGTTTTATCATGAACTGAAATGCTTCCTGGGTTCTATTGCCTGTAATAGGATTTTAGACATCTATAGACACCTACGTGGAGACTTTTTAAGTTTCCTGGTATGAAATTGATTTGGGTCCAAGGCTCAGTTTAGTTGCCTGAAAATGGATACTTACCATTTCTTTAATCTCAGGTCAGCTTGCCCTACTTTTTATCTATTTGCTGTCAGGGCTCCACAGTGGCAGACTGTGCAGGGAGAGAAACTCTAATGGTTTTGAAAACCCTAGATCTGCAGTTCTCCCAGTTTGAGAACAATTAACTTTAACAGTTTCAAAGTTTAAATTTTTCAGAGTCAAGAAGCTTGAGGCTATTCCATGAAGACTGGAAAATTTAAGCACATCTTTCAGATTTCTCCTGAGATAAGGGTCATACTTATCTGTGGAATGCACCTACCTTCAGATCTTCATTGGCAATTGTGTCAGCACTGTCTAGTATCAGGGCCAGTGCTAGCACTTCCCTTGCATATGATGTGCTGTATATAAAATGTGCCTTGGATATTTTAACCTTCAGGTACATGACCCTGAGCTCCAGTAATATCAGTATTATCATCTTCTTTCTTTTGAAATGAACAATGCCAGTTTCTTGTGTTTATATCTGAGGCCACTGGCATTGCTCCATACAATAGAAGTCAAGTCTATGACTCTTTTCCAAAGGTTGCCACAATCTTTAGCCTTGGTGATCTTACTAAATAGTGCAAAATTACATTCTACTCTCTCACAGTTTCTTTCAAAATAATAGCAGCGAGATTGTGATGATTATTACTAGGAAATATGACAAGCTTTTAATTTTTACTTGGACTACAAAATATTTGTATTTAGTTTTAAATTTAGATTTAGAATTCAGGATAAATTTAGATTCAGATTTAGATACAGCAGGAACACACAGCATTTGAGAGCTAGAGGACTTGGATTACAACTCTGTTTTCTAGGTTTCAAGATACTGTTCTGTAATGTTTTGCAGACAATTTAATGTATTACTCACTTTCCTTTTTCTTCCTTTAGTTTATCCTTTCAGATTTATTTGTGAATGTCTGAAATCCAGATGCTTGAGTGCAGAGGAGATAAAAGCTGTTGTCATCAGTGTTGCCACACAATCTTTTTCACATTTTATCATAGCTCTTTAGGCCATTAATAGCATGCTAGAAAAGTACTGTAAAGATGTTGTATTTGATGGTTATGCCATTTCACATAAAAACTTATGGGCTGTACAACCCAGTTTGTGGTCCCAGGTGCATGTGCACTTCATTTCAGGAGATATCACTAAGAAATATTTATTATGGGAAGGGAAATGTTTTCAGGAGAAAAACATTGCTGTAATGGGAGCTGCAGTATCATTAAACTTCTTTAAATTCTTTTTTATCCAAGTTGTTGTCTTAATAGTACCTCTCATAGATACATTAGATTAACATACTCATGGTGGGATCCAACTGCCAAAATGTAAGATTCTAAAAATCAAATATACAATTCTCACTTAGTCATCCTAAGCTATTCTGCCATTTGAGAGATATGGACACATCCAGAGGAATATTCACATTAAACTCTTATTTTATGATGAGCTGAATCACCTTTGAAATGTAGTTTTCCCTCATTACTTCAAAGTGAATATAGAGGTATAAGCTTAGGTTCAAGTATGTAATTTTAAGTTAGCTAGAATATTAAATTTGGAAAAATGAAGCTTTGGCTGATTATAACTAGTGTTTATTTGGTTTCTATAAAATCTTTCCCATAATAATCTTTTATTTATTTATATTTCTTTTTTATTTATATAGCACAATTGTAATTAAATTTTTATCATTTATCCAAGAAAAACTGACAAAGTGTAATAGCACAGATCCAAAATATGGGAGGTTTACAGTCTGGCTGCACAGTGGCAAACGACCTGATCTCAAGGACTTTTGTCTTGAGCAATGTCAGAAGGAAACAGAAGGAAGCAAGGCATCCTCTTTTCAAAGGGATGGAAATGGCTGTGCTCCTCCCTAGGGTGATGGCTTTGTCAGGAAGCCTAACCCAAAGCTGCTCATTTGGCTTAATACTTCTGCTGGAGTGCATGGTGAATTTGTGTGCCATTTCCCATCCCTGTGGCTATTCGTGTGTTTCTGTCACTTTTCTGATGAGATATGTGAACTGCTTTCAAGATCATGAAGTCCAGGAGCACATGCTGCAATTCCAGGTGGACGACATAACAAACAAAGGGAGTCATTTCCTTAGACAAAGGGGAAATGTGAAATTCTGGCAGAGTAAGTGCTGTCCTGCACTGATGAAAACCAGACTGTCTTAATCTTTCTCTTCTGTGGTTTTATGTATTAATTGAGACAACAGATCTTGGTTTATTCTTTTGCATTGTCTGCTAGAATCATCATCCCTAACTGATATTATCTGATTTTGTTTTCTTGAAAACAGACAACAACATGTTCCTTCCTAGTGAGCAGAAGTAATTATACTTTAGATTAACCATGAACGCTGTAAATTTTTTCCTGTGTTTTTAGATGCAGATCACAAACAGGCTAAAGAAGTTTGGCATTGGTTTTGAGACTACCAGGTAGGAACAGAGAGTAAATATAGACACTCATGGAGCTTCTTAAGGCAGGGAGAGTTGTTCCAAATTCTGTGAGCCAGTCTGGACCCTGCTGAGTTGCAATCTCTCATATTAAAAGCCTGAATTCTGCTCTTTTTTGTTTTGAAATAGTTTATAGAAATATAGGTTTATTTTCAGATGTTTGAAGTGTGTTGTCATAGTTATGTAGTGAATCATGCAACCTAAAAATACTTTCTCTGTATTAATGTAAGGTAATTTCAATCTTTTATAATGTTATATAAAGCAGTTGTACCAACACATTGTCATAGTCTTTAGTTTTTCCACTAGTTATAGTTAGGTTGTTTGAAAAATGATCTTTTTTTTTTACTTTTTTTGATTTATTTTTTAAAACAAAAAATGTTAGAATGGGATGTGATTTTACTGCTACACAAAGAGATCTGTGCTCTGCTCTGCCTTTGCCAACACGATATCATTTTAGGGGGGGCGGTCCCGTGGCATAATGGTTAGCACTCTGAACTCTGAATCCCAGGGCCGCCACTAGTTCGAGTCTCAGTAGGGACCGTCCCCTGGGCAGTTAAATGCCTCCCTGCCATCCCGTCCCGTCAGATCTCAGATGCTGAGCGCAGGGTCAGCCCCGGTTGTTAGTACTGGGGGCTGTAGACAGTCCCGAGGATTTCACTGTCACTGTCCAAGCTCGCTCGGCCGTGGCAAATGAACCTTAGGACTTAAACGATTGGGCCAGTTTTGCGCACACTGTGCCTCACCTAAAAAATCCACTGCGCAGGCTGGAAGGGCACTCCCACTTGGGGAGAGCCCTCCCCCAGATCTTCGTTCACGAAGTCTGGCCGTTATATATCATTTTAGGGGCAAAACTGAAGTCACATGCTCACTTGGCTCAGTGAACAGGGAGTAGTTCCAAATACCCATTAGGTTGTGTAGCATTAAACTTATGCAAAGTGTTTATGAAGGTGTCTGAGGTATTACTACCTTTATTTTTACTCTCCAGTGAAATATCACCATGTTTCTTTGGAAGACAGAATGCCTTTAATTGTCATTTCAGTAGTAAGTATTCTTGAAAGACCTGCTCCTTGTCACCCAGAAAGTGTAAGCAGATATTATAAATTAAGCCACATCTCTTGTAGCCAAATTATAGCTTTGAACTGAGCTAGCCTGTTATCCTTAATGACAGATTTTATCTGTAAAAGCCTCAGAGACAATTGCAATCAAATTCTATACTTATGCCTTTAAATAAATCTTAAGTAAATCTGGTTTGCAGTTATAAAAAGATGGAAGCTGAACTAATGTTAGGGTGAGCCTTGAGCCAAAATAGTATTTTCAGTAAAATGTGCTGCAAGTCAGGAGCTGTCAGTTTTGGGACCCTACATTAGGGACACCATCATAGCTTGTGACAAAAAAGTAGCTGTTTAAATGGCTATCCCTAACCAGTGGTTTGCCAGGGTTGTTTGTTGGGAGAACTGTTATTTGCCACATTACTGATATGCTTCTCTTCTTCCTGAAATACAGTGATGGCCCTACCCATGCTGGTGCATTGTTTTCCAAAGGCAGCTGACTCATTCATCTGATTTCCCCTCTGAATACTACTTTTAAGTCCAAGCATTCTGATCTCCCTGGAACAACCTCCCCTAGGCTTCAGGCCAGCTCTAAAAGACAGTGATGCTTCCTTGGTGCTGTAATACCTCTGACTTATTTTTTATCTTCTCTTTTTTCTAAAGGATGGAATTATTTATTTTATGATACAAAGGACTCAGGGCCCAAATTTGGATTTAAAAAAAAAATAATAAAATCCTAGCTGCAGGAAAGAGTTAAAGGTGTTTATGTATGAGCCCACTATCATTCTGTGCAGACTGATTATCACAGATTTCTAGTAAGCACTGGAAAAGTGGATGCTACAAAACTTCAAGTAGAATCAGGAATTTTTATAAAATAGAAAGTAAAAGTGCTTTTGAAGTAATTTTTAGAATCAGCTAGTCCAAACAAATTTGGTCTCCTTTTGTTCAGGTTCACAAAGCAGTTGTCCATTTTTAGAACAGTATCCCATTAGTAAAATATTGAAAACAATGTTGCTGGACACCATGTTCTCTTGAGAGCCTGATGTCTTGAAGTGAGGCCAGCATCATTTGTCTAGAAAGTTCTAATCTGGTGCTAATAGCAATACTACTTCTCTGACAGATTCTGCTTTTCTGTTGCCCCCTGATGTTTTATGTTCCTTTAATCAAAATCTTTTGTAGTTCCTTTTTTTCCCCAGTAGTTTCTGACAAAAAGTCTGGTTTTATTCAGGGTGGGACTAGTCAGGTTTTATTGTTGGTTGTTCTTCAGTTTCATTTTTCACTGACATGTGACTTTTACTTCCCAGCATAAACCTCTGACCTCTTGGAAGAAGGATGTCTATCATCATGTTCCCCATTTTTGACATTACTGTTGCAGTCAGGTTACCAGCAAGGACATCCATAGTCTCATATGACAATGCAGAGAATCATCAGACATGCACAAACCAGAGGTACATACATGTCATTCATAATAAATGAGAGAAAATGTGCCTGGTTGTATGCAAGAATAGTAGGCAAGCATCATTTTTAGCAGAGGGAAAGCTCTGCAATGCCAAATAAGAAGCCCGCTCTATGTTCTGGAGCTCAGCTTGAGTGATAGCTGCAAGCCCAGCTTGAAATCTTGCAAGACTTGTTCCCTGCCTGAATGTAATGATCACAGAAGCCAAGCTCTTAACTAGTATAAACCAATGCCATTTGTCCCAAAAGTTTCATTAGATATTGAGGCAAGCAAAGACCATCTGAATACATTATAGGCGTCTTCAGAGGGAGAAGTGGGATTTTTAACATCTCACCCAGTATGTCTCCTAATAGCGGACCACATCCTGGATCTGCCGCTTCTCCCAGCCACTCACAGGGATACATTTGTTCAGCAAGTGTGTCTGTGAAAACTTATTATAGGCCCTAAAACTGCCTCCTCGCTGCCTGCTGCGAGACACATTAAGGCGATCAGAGCAGCTTTCTAGAAATTTTGACAGCATAATAACTTTTTTTTCCCGTTTTTTTTAAAGGAACACATTGCTTTATTTAGACAAGAGCTAGCTTTGCTTCCCTTAGAGAAAAAGCTCAAATCGTCCTTGTAATTGCTACTACAAGTACCACTTTCCTAGACAGTCAGGCAGGACGGATGTTAGACTTTTTCTAATCTAAACAGGACTATTGTGCCTTTTTAAACTGCAATGGCTTTGCCTGCATGAAAACAAGAGAAAATGAAATATATTTTAAAAAGGAAGAAAGTGAGGCATCCTAGTGACATCTTTTTTGAAATTGCCAACTGCTCTGCTTTTATGTTTGAACAGAGATACTGTTGTTGCCTGTTAGTGGATCTCATTAAACTCTTCCGAGATCTATCATTCCTGATATTTTAAAACAGGTAAACCCAGAAATTTATGGTTACATGTAGCCCAGGAAGAATACTAGCAATTACACTTCTTTTTGGCAACCAAAATCACATAAAAATGTAAAAAAAAAAATGCCAAAGGAATCACATTATTTTTTCTTTTAAAAAGACATTCCAAACCCATGTTATTAGTGGTATTCAGACAATAAATATGTATTGTAACTACTTAGTTTGGTTACTTTAATAGATATCCTCTTAGGAACATAGGAAAACAAGAGTGCAAACTAATCCTGCTCATGCACTGAGCTCTGGCTGTTTGTACTTACTTGCTTGTACACTGGTATTTTTTCCAGTGCTTGCTCTTGTACCTGGGTGTACATTGTATTAGGTATATTCATGTACAGATACAGATTTCTCAGGTTTTTCAGTGCCACACAAAGCTAAGACACTCCAAGAATTGTCATAGAATGCACTGGGAATGTCTTTCCTTTTCTTATGATGACCAAGAACAGTTAGACTGTTAAAGTGATTTAAACTTTTATTGTTTATGTAAAAGAAAAGACAACACGTATCTTTTGGCAAACATGATGTGACTGTAACCTAATATTTTATGTGAGGAATTGCTGATATGAAGAAGATGCAGAATCTGCAAAACTGTTGAATGACCTTGAAGAATCCTTTCCATTTTAAACTTCCTGCTGAGACTCCAAATGCACTTCACGTTTTCCAGGCAGAAGAAGAAAGATGAGACGTGGTCAGATTTTTTTGTGGCTACAGGTTGACTAATAGCTGACTCCAGAAAATGCAAAGGTGTTTTGTGGATTAAGAAAGGAACTTTACCTGCTGAGAGAGAGACATGTAGTGTGTCAGGATAGCCAGTTGCTAAGACCAGCTCATGTACCTGAGACATTGCTGTGGCTTCTGGACTCTAGTAGTTGTTTTGGTTTCAGTGCATTGTACAGCTCTGCCATAGGCACTTGAAAGCTTGTTATGCTTGTGTTTTAAAATTAGGCAGGCATGTGAGTAAAGCTCTTGATCTTCATGGATTATTTTGCCCCTGCTAGATGTTTGGGATTCCAGTTGATGAGTTGAATATTTTGTTGTTTCAGAATTGAGTATCAATTTAAATGAAGTATCAATTGAAATGTAAATCTCTGCTTGCTAGTTGTGGGTCATATGGTGATATTTTATTGGCTTGAATAGATTTTTGCTCTTTCTGTGTATTTCAGTAAATCCTTTTGACATTGCTCTGGCCTCCCATCTCCTTACAAACAGCCAAGGAGCTACAAATGATTAAACAAATTTGTAACAGTCTCAGATATACATAGAATTGGAGACTACAGAGCAGTCAGACCTGCCTGCACAGGGAAAGCCACTAATAACACAACCAAAACTTGGGACTAAAGTACAAAAATTTAAATGCCAGGGGAGCTTATTTGTTAGTGATATCTGCTGCTTGCTTCTCTTCTTCTGTTTTCCTTCTCCTTTTTGCCTGTGTCTAAGTAATTTGGATTGCAACTGGAAAGCTTTCCTGCAAATGTATGAAAAATGCCAAGGTCATGGGTACAATCCCTGTGTGGGCCATTCACTTAAGAATTGGACTTGGTGATCCTTGTGGGTGCCTTCAAATCAGAAGATTCTGTGACTCTGTAACAAATATTGTCCGCTTGATCGCACCAATTCCATGTGACATAGCCACGGTGGTAAAAAGGGTTATCCGTGCTTGGCTGTCAGCCTAACAGGGTAAAGACAGGAGCTAGAGCTGATCCTCTCAACTCCTGCTTTATAGGACAGCCCACTTCTAGGTAAGAAGCTGTTAGATTAGGTCAGCCATCTCAGGCAAAACATTGAGATTCTAAAAGTCTGGTGACAAATGCAAGTGAATAATATGTACACGGTCATCCTGCAAAGTTTTTCATACTAACAAACCTGACCAAATCATTTTAATTCTGGTTTCCTGACAAAGTAGCAAGCATGAATTCACAGTAGTGTGGAAAGAGCCAGGACAATCCTCTCTAAGTTCCTGATGTGATCCTAATTAAACTTGTAACCACAAATTTGCCTACCTGCCCTTTCCAAAATGCTGTTTTGTTTTTGTATGTTGTTTTTTCCATAGCCAGAGTATATTGAGTTTCTGTGCAGCTGACAATCATGTCAGAGGGAAAAACTGTTCAGATTCTGTATGTGAGTCATGTAGCTATCTAATCTTATCAAGCACTGAAAGGTGAGGTGAAGACATATTTACTTTCTGACTTACCTTCTTTCGAACATTTTTTTCTGGATTTGATTGCCTCCTAATACTATTGTCTCTTAAGACTGCACTTCCTATTGTATGAAGGGCAGTAAAGAGCTCAAAATACATTTTGCTCCTTCACAAATCTCTTACATGGCTGCCAACAGAGGAAGAAGTCAAAATTCTCTGTTACTGTTCATTCTCTGGACCATCTACTAGAAAATAACTATACTTCAAGCCATAAGAACTTCTTCCAAACATGTAATAAAGAAAATTGGCAGCATTTGCTGTTGCACTACCAGGTGATATTTCTGCTAGTAAAACTGAAGAGATGCTCAGATAATTTTCTTGAGCTGCCTCGTGGAACAATTTGCTGAGCAGTGTGCTTGAAGTCACTGTCTATTTTACTGACATAACCACAGTTTCAGGCTGAGACCTCTTCCTGAAATGTTTACTCCTGTTCCCCCTTGTAGCCTATTGGGATATACACCATGTGGCTCCCATCACACTTCAGTGTGCTACTAATAGTAAGAAAGTGGAACTAGATAATTTCTAATGCATATCCTTTGCTCGTGGTATCACTGTGGTGTATTTGCCATGTCCCAGGCATTGCAACATGATCCACAGAGTGTCTGACTAAGTAAGTTGCCGTACAATTCACTTAAACTACTGCTTTCTCTCTAGAGGTTATTTTCATATTATAAATAATTAAACTGCATAATTCATTGTCACATGATATTGTGAAGGCCAAAATGAGTTCACAACCTTCAGCATCTGTTAAAGACAGTTATCTGGATGCAATCTCTGATGTAGGAAGTGCACTCTTATAGCTAAATGGGAGGTATGTCTAGGTCTGTTCAGATCTTTCAGATGTACAGGACAATTTACTCTGTGATTTAATTTAACTAATTACCTACTCAGTAGTGAGAATGTTCATCCTTCTTTCTCCATCACAGTGCTGGTGTCCCTTGTATCACACCAGAATACACGAAAGCCTTATTAGTTCAGCTGCTACTAGATATGCTTTAGAAGATTTTTGAGTAAGCTGACATTTTATACCCTCCAGTTTAGATGTTTGGTCAATACCATTTCCTAAGTTAGTGGATTCTGAGGAGACTGCCATAAAAAAAGATAATGACTGCCAGAAACAGCAGTTTGTGGGTGGTTATGGCCCTTTAGCTCTTCCCAGGAACCTGTCCTGCCTATGTGATACTCTGGCTTTGACCTAATGGTACTGCTCCCAGTGTACATCTGGATTTAACACGAGCTGGCTTGGCTGAAACCTAAGCAGGAATTGAGTGGACAGTCACAGAGGCACCAAGGGAACATTTATTCTGTGCATGCCCATTTTCCCAAGTCGCTTTTCAAGACTCAAGTTGAGTAGGATGGATTTCTAGCATTATTCCATTTGGCTGATTTTACGTTCTTATCATTACTGAATCAAGCTTAACTGCATTTGACTGTCCTTGTCCAACTAAATAGTCTTACTGACATCAGGCAGAGTTTATGTTTCCTAGCAACTGCATTTTATGAATTGCAAGGCATATACAGAGTGAAATGGCTTAAGGCTTGGATGAGCTTCAGCTGAATTTCTTGGCATAAATCAATATATTTCAAACACAGGATCTGAGCACTTTTCCCCCTTCCATTCTTTGACATCATCATGAAAGAAAGTATTTTTGAGGACATGTCTCAGCTGTCATCAGAGGAACAACATTCCATCATGCAGCAATTGGTCAGTCAAAGATTTGAGCTAAATTCCTGACTTTGCTTGGTTGCAAAAGTCCAAAGGAAAATGATGACTAATTTCTATGAATTCATCATTTAATCATTGGTTTCCAGAAACAGCTATCCCACTACTCTACTATCTTTGACCTTGGCAATAAAGATAAGTGGTTCAATGATTAGGAATTTCTTAACTTCATTGTATTCCAGCATCCCATTTTCCTAAGATGGAGAGATACAGTTTGCCTTGGTAACACATTTTTGTATCGTCAGATGAATGTTGATGTAGCAAATACAATATAATTGCCTGGAGAAGAGCTTGGCCAGGTATTGGATATGCTTACCTTAGGCTTTGTGAGAATTTTGTCTGCATTTGGCAGCCGGGGATGACTTCCCAATTCCAGGTGTGGGTTTCTGCCCTGATCACAGTTCCTTGCCCTTTTTCTCCCCATCTTCTTCTCTTCCCTGTGCTCCATTTCCACAGAAAGGAAACCTGGTCATGTGCAGCTTCGAATGATGAGACTATTGCTTTATGCTTACCCAAGTCACCAACCCTAGACTGCCTACAGTGACAATTTATCAGACCCTGGTATGCTGTTGTGAGCAGAAAGGAACATCATTTGGCCACAAATAGCAGGAGATTATCACCATGAAAATGGTAAGTCAGAGGAAGAAATATAATGTGTTTAATCACCTAAATTTAATAACAATGCATGACAGAATATCTCATAGTACTCAGGTCTAAATTCACACCCATTTTACTGTGAATCAAGTCTTGAAACACACAAATGTGGAAGTATTGATTAAAAAATAAAGATGACCTTGAAACAGGCATTTATCTAAATCTGCAGAGAAGAAAGGAAAATGATAATCAGTGTTCATTAATCTAAAGAATAAAGTTGCTATTTATTATTTCACCTTCACAAAATACACCTTACAGGAAGCTTGAAAAACCCCAGCTGTGTAAGGATGAAAGAGGAAAAGTCAAGGAGAGAGGAGGTTTTAGGTGTGTATTTTTCTAAATCTTTAGATGTTTCAGTGTTTAACAGAACATTTAAAATTCCTGCCTATTCTTTGAGTTTAGGACATATAATGTACTAATTTATGAGCATGAAGCAATCTGCAGGGATCCCTTCCTATCTGGAATGTATGACAACAGGACATTAGTAAAACAGGTATACAAAGAATTCTTCTATTAGGAAATTAATCCAACAAAGATGATGGGGCCTTTTTTCTTCATTATTTTCCTGGTGGGAACATAACTAAGCTAAAACTAGCACCTTTCCTTTTGTCATTCTGTTCTCCAGAGACAGCCTCTAATCCTCCTTTGATCTTCCCTCTATTTATTACAAGTCATCCACAGGTCTCTGATTTAGAGCCAAAGTTTCTAGGGTTTGTTTTCCCTGAAGGGCCCTCCCCAAGACTATGGGTAGAAGACCTCTTTTGAAGAGGAGGCAAAATGTAATCCTGATGCAGACAAATTTCTGAAAACTGAGAAAGGGAGCAGAAAATACATTTTCTTTCACACATTTTATTTAAATTAAAAGTTCTTTGTTCTTTTCCAGCCCAAAGTTTACTTCTTAAACAAAGGTGGCAGATGGCCTTGAAGTGTCCGTATTGATGGCATATGTCATAAGTATTTTCTGACAAAATAGGGAGTCAAAGAGACCTTTTAGCCAACTTCCAATAAAAGGTCATCTGATTAATGGAAACATGCAGCTTTGAAACTAATTCTGTTGCCCTTGACCATTCAGTGATGGACATATCAGTCAGGTTTTCATTTTTGCATCATTACCTTCTAGGAAACCTTTGCTGCAGTTGCAGACACCTGCTCACAAAATCTTTTAATCAGAGTAGATGACATGACAGATTGACAGGCCCTGTTGCAGTGGAAGCTCAGGCAGTTTCAACTCTGTATCTGTGCAGTACTTACTGGCTCTATGACTGTGCTTTCAGGCTGACAGCATCAGTCTTACCTGACAATCTCTGTGGTAGCTTCACTGCCAAATAATATTTCAAGTAATAACTTGAAGATAATATATTCCCAGAGCAAAATGGTAGTTTATGAAGGGGCTTAAGGAACTGGTGACATGGCCATGAATAGCATTTAGAGCTGGGTATTTTCATTGTAAGGATAGGGGCTGAAAGTGGAGAATCTGACAATCAAATTTATTTAGAAGTGTATTGCAATTTTATTTTATAGTTCAGGTAGATACACTGCCAAGGTATTTGAAAAGGCACAATTTGCATGTTGAAAAGATCCAATTTGCAAGTTTATTAGAAGGTTTTTTATTAAAATGATGTGGATAATGGCTTAACTCTCTATATTATCAAAAAAATGAAAGGGAATATGTCATGAGAGTGTCTTGAGAAAGAAGAAAATAGCAGAGTGCATTCAGCACTCAGCAGCTGTACTCAGCAGCATATGCACAATCCACTGATCAGTTTCTAATACTCTAGTTCACCTGAATTAAAACAGAATAAATAAAAATTGATAGGAAATATATGCCTGCCCCAACTAAAATAAAGGATTTACAAGTCTATTTATTTCCTAAATAAAGGAACTATCAGGCTAAAATAAAGGAATTACAAGGCAACATTTTTTTAGCCCATAATTAACATAAGATATGAGTGAAATATATAAACTACTGACCTGCTGAGTTCCACACTTTCCATCTAAGTAGCTTCTCTGGGCTGGCTAATTAACACAAAGGTCATTGTTCTCATTTTTCCAGTATCAACTGAACATTAAAGCGGCACGACTGTGATTATGTTGCTAGACAAGGAATGCTGCAGTCGAGATGAAATTTCAGTTTCACAAAGGCTAAGAACAAAATGCATAAATTTAGCAAGGTACTAATCTACTGTGCTCTAAACTTCTTTTCAGAGAGGATAAAAAAAGGAACTATCATGAAAGCACACAAACAGAGAGAAATGGAAATGGGGATGGTCTTTATACTTTGATCTAAGGTACATCTGACAAGCTGTGTGTGAGAAATAAGTTAACAGCATGAATCAAATACCAAATTTTGAAACTATAAAATGTCTCTAGATGCAAACTGACAGTACAGGTAAGTTGGTTCCTTGCTGTGTTGCCCTCTACAACTACCTGAAAGGAGGTTGTAATGAGGTGGGTGTCAGTCTCTTCTCCCAGGTACCAGTTATAGCATGAGAAGAAATGGCCTCAAGCTGTGTCATGGGAGGTTTAGAATTGATAATATGAAATTTTTTTTCATTAAAAGGGATGTAAAACATTGGAACAGACTACACAAGGAAGTGGTGGAATCATCATCCGTGGAAGTGTTAAAAAAACATGTGGATATGGCACTTGAAGTTTAATGGTGAACATAGATGTGTGTTGCTGGATTGATGGTTGGACTTGGTGATCTTAAAGGTCTTTTCCAGCCTTAGTGGTTCTATGATTCTGTATGACCACAGTGTTGTCAACACCTAACTGGGAATGTGTCCTTTGGGACAACGCTAGTAGGAAAACTACAGTCCTTTATATTTCACTCCCTTTGAATCTATCACAAAATCATAGCATGGTTTGGTTTGGAAGGGACCTTCAAAGTCATCTAGTTCCAGCTGCCCCATGGGCAGGGACACCTTCCACTAGACTGGGTTGCTCAATGCCTTATCCAAGGTGACCTCAAACACTTCCAAGGATGGGGTGTCCACAACTTCTGTGGACTATAGCTGAGTTAGGACAAGCACTCAATAATGCAGAGGATTCTGTGAGAACACTTGAAAGTTATTCTCAGCTTTCTGACTGCCTTTATTTTTTCTGCCAGAAATATGAGACAGAAGCTCAATTTTTTTTCATAACCGACTGATAAGTTTCCTTTAGATTTTGTCAAGAATAAGTCACTGCTGATACTAAAGGAAGAATATATTCTGATTTCACTTGAGTTTGAGCTTGAATATTGCCAGAAGGCCAAAAGGATTCTTATTTTGACTAAATAATTTGTTTGTGTCCTCCAATTAATTGACTTCTAATGAGGCAAGGTATGATTCTATTCACCTAATTTGATTTCTCATTAACACACTGTAATGCAGACTTTCACTTCCAGGAAGTACTACATCAAATGTAGTTTTTGATTGAGTGGAACCATACCTCCAAAAAATGACATTATGCATAAATGTGCAAGCTAGATAATTCAATGAAGAAATCTGATACCCCAAGTTAGGTTCTGTTGCACAAAAATGGCTAAAGGCAATTTCAAATGTGTTTGTATTAGAAAGACAATAACAACAAAAAACAAAAACAAAAAAACCCAAACAAACAAAAAGGGAAACCCCACCAAAAAAACCCAAAAACAAACAAACAAAAAAAACCCCAACCAGAGGTGAATGCAGTTTTGCAACCTTCCTTTCCAGTTACCTACTTTTTGACAGGAAAAATGAGTACTAGAACCAAGTCAAGAGCTCTACAGATAATTTTGTGACAGAGGTGCTGGATGGACTAACAAAGAGGTGACTCTGCTGGAACTGCTGGAACTGCTTGAGGGGATGTGATAGCCACTTTGCTGCAGTGATCATGAGATAATAGAGCTGAAGAATCTGAGAAAGCAGCTATCAGAATAATGACTATGAACTTCAAGAAAACTTATTCAGAGAAAGGAAATTGTTAGTCATGGAAGGATGCCAAAGGAGCCAAAGGTTGTTGGTTTATCTTCAGGAACAACCTTCTCAAAGTGCATGAGCTGCCCATCCTGCTGTGCCAATAGTTGAGCAGAAAGTCATCTTGACTGAAAGGATAATTCCTGACTGAGTTGATCAGGCAGGCATGGACGACATGTCTGATCAGCATGGTTTCTTTCTGTGATGAAATGACTGGCTGTGTAGACAAGGGTAAGAGCAGAAACCATCATTTACCTTGGCTTTCCAAGACCTTTGAAGGCCTCCAATATCATCCTTAGAGCAAAAGTATATATTAGGTGGTGAATGGGCTAGACTTCAAGCTGTTGAAAAACTAACTAAACTATTGGGTTCAAGGAGTTTTGGGTCAATGGTTCGAAGTTTAACTTTGAGCTTGGTAGCCAACAGAATAAGGTATTTGCTGGGTTTGATATGGGTCCCAATACTCTTTCACATCTTCGTTACTGATCTGGACTATGTTGAGGAATGTACCCTCAATGAAATAATGGATGACACACAACTGGGGTGAGTGACTGGTGAGAACATCCATCATTTGTAGGGTCCTTGACAAGCTGGAGGAATGGGTTGCCAAGGACCTCTAGAAAAGTTTATTAAAGATGGATGCAAAGTCCTGGAGCAGAAAAACCACATTGAGCACTGAGCACTGAGTGCAGGCTGGGAACAGACTGGTAGGTTGCAGCTTTGCTGAGAAGGATCTGAGGTCTTGTGGACAGCAAAATGACCCTGAGTCAGCCCCATGCCTTTATGACAATGAAGGCTAGCCATGCTGGGCTGTGCTAGCAAGAGTATAAACAGTAGATCTAAGAAAGTGATTATACCCCGTCTGCTTGACATTTGTCAGACCACATCTGGAGCTCTGTTCAATTTGAACTAGATGGTCTTCAAGGTTTTCTTCTGACATACATTTTTCTATGTACTAGAAAAAGTGATTATACTAACAAGGAAATTTCAAAGTAACAGTTAAATATATTATTTGGCACAGCACTGCCACGTATGGTGGGGGGTTTTGTCAAAAAACCCTCTGTACTTCATAAAAGGATTGATTTCTGCTTCATTATGTTTAAAAAGATTTTTAGCGGAGGCCACAAGATATTTTGGGGGAATGGATAAGCAATGTGATAGCCTTAAGGCAGTAACTTTAATATGAAGCCTTATGAAATTTTCTGAGATAATGTAGAGGAAGAACGTGAAGAATTTATTTTTTCTGTTTCCAAGAAGAGTTGCTACTTGGCATAAACTGAACGACAAATAGGATCATGATATTAACTGTTTTGGAGTGAAAATTAAACTAGTGTTAATGCCTAGAAATGTGCAGACTTTAGAAACTAGGGTCAGTGTGATTATGTTATCAGATACTTTAATGAAGTTAAACTTTATTTTCAGTCACACACTGGCTTATTTTGCCTAATTTTTGATTATTTCAGCATGTTGACTTTCTATCTGCATCTTTGCATCAGGAAAACCTTCTAATCAACAAATCATCTTTGGTTTTACTACTAGGATGGAATAAATTGTGGGTTTTCTATAAGCATGGATTAAAATGTAGAAATCAGTGAAGGTGCCATTTCTATTCAGTTTCTGTTGAAACTTAGAGTTGATTTTGAAGGGATTTGAGGATAATGATAATGTGGTTTCACTGATATACTTACATAGCAAGTATTATAGTGATACAGAACCATAGATTCTTTAACATCTTTATATAGCATTTCAAGAAAATGTACTCCATTACTTCAAAATCAAACCAGATTTTTTCAAATGAAACAGCTACAAACAAACAGAAAACAAAACACCAATAAAAACCATACCCAATACTTTCCCAGCACTGCTTACATGCTCACATCACAGTTTTTTGGTTACTATGATTTATGTTTGACATGATATGCACAAGTCTTCCAAGATACATTGTTGTCTTGTCCTGCAGGGAGTAAGTTATCTATGCATCTCCTACTACTTGGAAACCATTCTTTCACTTGAACTTTCATTGCTAAGACTCTGCAAGACTTTCTGAGTGGGTATCTAATGTAACCTTTAATAACAAATGTTCAGACTGTACTTTCAGGCAGCAGCTTGAAAAGAATGATTTTTTAAAACTGAATTTGAACATAGGGAGGAAAATCAACAAGGTCTGACATACACTGAGGTTCTTCAGCATAGATCTGGTAAGTCTTTTTTATACAAAACACATTCAACTTTGTTAAGTACAGAGATAGAAAGTTGTTTAAAAACTGTTTGTTTGTTGGGGTATTTTTAAACTCCCTACCTAAATGATTATACCCCAAGTAAGTCTATCTGCCTTTTCAGTCATTCAAACTTCCAAATACCTGGATAAAGTGAGCAATGACTGACCTTCAGCAATCTAATCACACTTCTCTGGGGAAAATCTTATATGTCAGCTTCTTCCAAATCATTCTGTAGTGCAGTAGAAACACCACACTAATCGCTCATATGTTAAATATATTAGACACAAGCAAGAAGCTCCATTTTCTAATGTTTCACAGAAGGGAAGAAAGTAAACAGAAATTATCTTTGATGACATAATCAATGGGTGAAGGAAAATGCAATAATTGTGGTTCTTTCCCTCTTTCTAGTTGATATTTATGCATTAATTACATTCTCATTTTTAAATTTCTGTTGCTTTTTGTGAGAAATTCCTCAAAGTGCTACTTTCACTGGCAAATTTGAAATGCTAAGAAAAGCAAGTTGAGAAAAAAGAGAATCATTGTCAAGCACTGTCCGAAAGTCTTGCTTATTATTTGTTTGGAAGGACATCTCATTGGAAAATTTCATGTGAACCATTGTTTTATATTTAAAAATTAATGATAAAGAAATGTGCTACTGACAGTCTGCTACCCTCTAGAATTTAGCCAGCCTAATTGTCTTCTATTTAAGTTAGTATTCTGTTTAAACCCTATGTTTTCATATAGCCTACACATGTTAAAGTTGCATATTCCACTCAAAGATCTAAGTATATACCAAGTATATACTTAGTACCCTGTAGGTATTTCTGTACGCATGTGAATAAGGAGTAGGTATGTAGACATGTAGGAAGCTCAGAAATTCTGTGCAAAAAATCCTAGATGAAGTTTAGCAGAACATATTCCACCTTTGAAATTACAAAGGATATAAACCATGATATTAACCATGGGAATGGTTCACAGCTGCACTGGGGGATGTTCAGACTCGATGTTAGGAGTATTTCTTTACAGAGATGGTGATCAAACACTAGAACAGTCTGTCTAGAGAAGTAGTTGATGCCTGAAGCCTGTCAGTGTTTAAGAGGCATTTGAACAATGCTCTTAACAACATGCTTTAACTTTTGGTCATCCCTGAATTGGTCAAGCAGTTGGACTAGATGACCACTGTAGGTACCTTCCAATTAAGATATTCTTGTCTAGTCTTGTCTAATCTACTCCATTCTTCAGGGCTGCATCAAAGGACTGAGTTATTCCTATTCCCAGCCTCCATTGTGCCACAATGCAGCTTCCCATATGAATGTACTAAATGCAGAGAGAATTTCATGTTTTAAAATGTTCATCTAGTGCCTGCACTTCTCAGCCCAGGCTCCAAAGGCTAATGAGTAGCTGCATAGCTTGCATATGTTAATTTATCATGTGAAAACAAATAAATGCATAGGAATTGTTGCAGACACACTGCTCTTCATGACAGTCTAGCTTAAGGAATAAAATTTTAGGTTAAAGGAACTTCCTATGGAGTCCTTTGAAGTTATCTGCCCATCTTCATTAACTTTCTAGGAAATTTAGGCTCTCAGTTTGGAAAGCTGTTTTTCTGGAAAAGGTATATGGGGTTGCTGTGCTTGTAAGTCAGGCTGACTGGATTTCAGTCTAAATGTGTCTGTATTTAAGAGATGGTTTGGCATTTCTGTATTAATTTCTGAAGTTCATGCTTCTTATCTGCTTTTTTAGTCTTATCACATTCGAATCTTGTTTTCTCAGGAGATCAAATGCATTTGGAAATTCCCTGGATAGGATGTCTTTTGTCCCTTAGTGTCTCAGATGCTGTAATATTTCAATAATAAATATTTAATATATATTTCAATATAAAAGACCAATATTACAGCTGCTGGTGACAAAGGTTTCAAGCAGATCACAGCCTGAGTAGTGTTGTGATGAGTGCTATAGGATTCAGCAATTATGTAGAAGGTTCAGTTAACCTCTAGCTGCAGAAACAAATACTGCTGGACCGATGTTTCTGGGGCTGGATTCCTCCCCCAGATTTGTGACTAGGCTTCCTAAACTGGATGAACTGAAGCACAAAATGGAGCAGATCTGAGGAGATGCCACTTGAACCACCTAGTACAAAAAACCTAAGCACAAAGGCATCTTGTTGCCACCTTAAAGGCATAATCTTGCCCTCTGTCTATCTGGAGTCCTTTGGGTAGGGGCCCATGTTGAGTCATTCAGATACTTCAGCAGCACACATATGGCTTGCTTTGATGGGAAAAAGTACAAGGGTAAAAGAATACTTTGTATGCAACGATCTGGTAGCTGGAATTCCCTTCTGCACTAATTTAAAGAGATTTGTTGCTGTTATTGCAGGCAGAGTGTTGAGAGACAGGCTGCAGCACATCCTGAGTTTGCCCATCGACTTGAGAAAGTTGTGTTACTGAAAAGCACCCAAGCCAGATTGCTCAAGCTGGACCTTGGCCATTTTGCTTCCAGTATTTAATATGGACAGGGACAGTCCTGGCTTATGCTTGCTGCAGCAAGATTGTGACTATACTTTATACTAAGGACGTAGATGTGAATTAGCCAAAAAGAGGTTCTGACTATGGCAAACAGAGAAGGAAATAACCAGGGACAGTACTAGAAGTGTCTAGGGATATTCAAAGTTAAATCACTTTGTCTTTTGCAGAAAGTGAAAACTGGGCCCTGGATTTTGGATTGAAGGTGTTCTTTGTTTTGCTACCTAAACCAGACATATTTATATTGCCTCAGTTTCATTAATCCATTTCTTTGAACTAAAAGAATCAAGCACCTTATTTCTGCTTCACTTCAGCTGTGTGTGCTCAATTCTTTTTAGATTCTTTTAAAATTTTATTGAAAGTTTTGGAAGTCCATGACCAAAGGATAGATTTATATCAAATTGTAACCCTTAAATGCAGACTGTGATACACATGTGGTCTTGGAAGGGTCTAATTTAAATGAAAGCAACTCAAAGAAGAGCTTCTCCACTTTTCTTCTCTTTCCCTACCACCTCATCTTTTCAGTGCTTTTTGAGTCCAGTGCAGAAATGACAGCAATAGCAATGCACACAGCATGAATTTCTTTTTCCCTCATGGTCAGGCATTCCTTGGTGGTTTGTTAGCAGCCAAAACAGGGAATGTTTTGGTAGACTTATCTCCTTGTTCAGCTAGAAATATTGTGCAACCAGTGGCTGCCCTGTAACTGATAGGAACATGCCACTGACACAACAACAGCTGGTGATTTCATCAGTCAAAATTGTCAGCATCACTGAATTTAAGGCCACTTGGCATCAATTACTATCTAAAGAAACTTTTATGTGCTAAGCTCAGTGCTGGTTTTTTAAATGTGGAGAAGTGAAAAAATGTGATGAAGATGAATGCATAAATTTTCGAAGAACTTCTAATTGGTGAAGCCAAAAAAAGTGGTAAAATGTCTTTTTATTGTTAAAGACTTAAAAAAGTCTTTAAGAATATATAAATTATCAAGAAATAAGATGTGACACATTTATCTCCCTAATTCTCTTGGCCTTGATATAATTATTCACTAACAGAACTAAATTCTGAGTTTTTAATATGACATTCAATATATAATCTAAAATTGCTACCCTTGTCAAATCAGCAGAGATAAGAACAAGTGGTCTATCCCAGTTACTGAAAACAAAGAATGTGCATCAGGTGAGATCCCCAGTTATTTGGGAAAATTCACTCAAAACAAAGAATCAGCACTGTGTCTTTGTACACATTATGCCACACTTAAGTCTGGAAAACTTCCAGTGGCATTAATAAGAGGCAGTTAGGTGCAGAATTTTGAATTAAAATTGCCTGCTTTTATCCCCTCCTGAAAACCCCCAAATTCTTAAAGTCTGATGTGATTTTTAAGAAAAGCAGAAAAGTTTCAGATTCAGTCTTTAAAAGAATAAGCAGTAGTAGAAGTTCTCATTAGACTCTCCTTGCTTAGATGTTTTTCTGAGAGCTGCAAGAAGTCTTCTGCTAATGAAATGACATTTTGAGTAACTATTAAAATTCAGTTTCATCTGATGTCTGGATTTAAATGGGATACTGAAATGCTAAACACAAATGCTGTCAATTAGCTACAAAGTTGCAGAATACTTTGATTTTGGCTTCAACCCCTATTGCCTTAAATTGGCAACTGGGCTTAGTTTGGTAATAAGAGGCATTCAGGTTGAAGGGCTTTCAGTTTGTGCAGAGGTTCACAACTCAGGATTGCTGAATCTAGTGCTAAATGCATGTAGATATTTGTCTGTTGGATAGAATGACTTTCAGTAAAAGTCTTTCACTGCATTTATTTTCTAAGTCTGTGATTAAGAATATATTTAGAAGCTACATTTTCAAAAGGCAGAATCAGCCTACATGTGTAGCATAGCTTACACCTCTATCTACACAATCATTTCTTTAAAAAGGAGTTATGCCCTTGAACTAACAAGCAGCATAATATTTCTACAAAGCTATGTGTATTATTATTAGAGAAAAATTGGGCTCTGAGATAATTTTTAGTTATAGAGTGAAAAGTTGCTTCTCAGAAATCAACTTCAGTGCTAAATATCCCTTTCAACAATCTTTTAATTTGGAGAAAATACAAATTGGTCAGAAAATTATCAGTTTCCTATTATAAATGTACTACTTTAACATTCTTTGTGCTCCTGGGCTCTGTTTTTAATTTCATGTGAGAACACTGCATTTTCAAATCTATATAGAAATAAGACATGGTATTTTGTTGCTATGACAATATAGATCCCTATTGCTTCATTTATGAATAATAATAAAAATATAATTGAATCAAGTTACATTTTTGTTCCACCATTCCCTGAAGCTAACCTTTCATGAAGACTTTGTATACACTCAATTTAAACTACTTTATTGCCCTCTCTAAGAGGATTTTATGTTCTACTTTTGTTTCTTTGTTAAAGCTCTAAGCATTGATTTTAGCTTATGCTACCCCACTGGCAAACATTAATGCATAAATAAAAAATGTAGGGGTTTCTCTCTTAGGACAGTAAAGCAGTGGAACATGTTGCCCACACAGGTTGTGTGGCCTCCATCCTTGGAGTTTATCCCATCAGATGCCACTTGGAGCAAGAGGCAGGACTGTGATTATTCTGTAATTCTTTTATTGGGATCCGTCTTATTTGCAGGTCCCAAGAGCCCCATCTATGTCAGTTGCTACAGCTTGAAATCATAAAATAAGAGTATGTCAAGCATTTGAAATTTCCAGAGTCTCCTGTATCTAGTTTAGGAATGTAGCTGGTGCTGCTGGGAAAGTCTGTTCTCAAAAACTTCATCACTGTGCCTCATTTTACCCTAATGTTGTTATTAGTTTTTATTTTGTCTTCTATATCATTTGAGGTAACACTTTGCAATGAATGATGTTTTCCTTGGATCGTTCAAGGAAATTCTTAGACCTTGAAGACACCACTTTTGGCTGGTGTTTGTCTTTACTTCAAACTCCAATTAGAAATCAGCTGCTGTGGTCTGATAATGTCATATGATATCTCTTCGTTCTTAAAAGAATCAGGCACTTGGATTCAGGTGGTCTGAAAGACTATCTAGGAACATACCCTCAGACAGAAAGATACAGTGAAATTAGCCCTTTGGCTTCTCAGAGTACAAGCTGAGCATTGTAACTTCTAAACTGATCATTTAGCAACTGAGTTTATCTAGTTAAATGTATGTATATATATGTTGCCTCACAAGATTTTTTTTAATAAGGGCACTGTAGTGTAAATTATTATTATATGAAGAAATACTCACTGCACCTTAAATTCAGTTGTAATATGTACAATTCGCATTTCTAAATGTCCACTTCAGGTCAGTTAGCTACAAAAAGAGAAATTTCCCTAAACTGTAGTTTATTTCATATATTGGATGTTGCAGATCAAAAAATACTACTCTTGGTGATCTTTCTTGTTGTTTCACTGCCATACACACATACATAAATATATGTATCATATACCAAAATAATAAATCCTATAAGTTTGTAGGCATGTATGTGTAAATATAGATATATGTGTATATACACACAACCATACAGAGAGCAAACCTAAGGGCCTTTTTTGCACTATTTTCTGTATTTCTAGGATTGCAGACAATTATTTGAGACTTTCAAATTAGAAAGATCTTTTAAAGGGGAGTTTGCCTTTATTATTCTGATCTGTCATTTCTTTTATGTAACAAGCCAGCTGTTATTTGAACAGCGTCATTCATTTCCTCAATGGAATGATGACACTACAATCAGCCTTCATTATCTTCCCATGCTCTTATATGAGAACTAAGTGCAGAGGAAATACTTCGTAATTACTCTAGGCAGATTTCCCACATGTTAGAGATGCCATAGATGGGATTAATGAATATCACTTGAAAAGGTTGAAGTAGACAAAAACAAAATTAGGCTTCAGTAATCGCAACATGCAGATGGGTTGAAATGCTAGTGGGAAAAAATCCCATCAGCAATTAAACTTGCTTCTTGGAACAGCAGATGTGCATAGTCTCTTACTGAATACTGAGCGCACTTGAAAGAAATCTGTAGAGGAAGAATGCTGAAATACAAGCAGATCTGCTCAGGCAGGGCTGGGACAGGGCTTGTGCTTATTTTACTTAGCAGGCAGTAGGACCCCCCCTGTCTCTGCTCTAAAGAATCACAAAGTTCTGCTAAGTCAATGAGCGCTCTAACCATTTCTTCTGCTTTCTGACATGGAAAGCTCTTCTGCCATCAGAGTCCTCTTAGAGGTCTGATCTAGGACAGCAAGCATATAAGGCAAACAAACCCTTCAGCCTCTGAGGGGCATCTTTAGTTCTCCAAAGGAGACATTTCTCAAGCTCTGTTCTGCAGCTTTCTCTCCAGATAATCTTCAAGATTACTTACTGACAAGAAAAACAATATGGCTAAAAAATCACCAACGTAACCAATTCAGCCACCTAGAGGACTTGCTCTGAGTCACCAAGTAGGGAGCTGCAATCTAGAGAGGTAAAGACATCAGTGAACAACACAAGTACTGAATCAGTTTCAGTGCTGGACTTTCAAACATCTTGCTCTAGGCCAAATTTCACTTGCAAGGTCCGAACAAAGGGTCCACAGTCATCACTGCAGGGTACCTTGTGATCCTGAGGGGTAAAGAGGGGACGGAGAGACGGGACACACACTCCAGGGAGTGAGGTTGGAGCAAGAGCAAGACTGCTTTATTCAAAATGGTTGCCACTTATATAGGGTCAAGGGGGTAGAGTCCTGGAACGGGATGCAACCTGGGAGGTTTTGGGGAAGGGTCTGGGCCAAAGAAGGTAGGAATCCCCAAAACTGAGGGGAAAGGGGCAGGAACCTGCCATATAGGGGCTGTAACACTGCCACCAGCAGGAGGCAGTAAGGAGCAGGTTGCAGGCCATGTAAGTGGAAAATTCCAGCCAGGCACATGAGAGAACAAAGGGGGAAAAAAAAAAACCGTTGTAGTCCTTAAACAGAGCGAAATTCTTAAGTTATAAACAGTTCTCTGGTCATATGCAGCATCCAGGGTTCACAGATCTGCGCTGCCAAGGTTGTTCTTCCATTGTTGATAGAGGTCCCCTCCAACAGTATCTCTTGTTACAACACACAGGGAAGTTGGGAAAGATAAATGAGCAAGAGGGCAAGTACACAGGGTTTCTACTTGTGCTGATTTTAAATTGGTGGCTTTTATTCTTATATATTCTGTTGGTCAGCATGTAGAGTGACATCACAGTACTTTGGAGCAAGTATTCTGACTCCTAAGGGGACTTCAGTCCCTTTTGGTTGTAGCCAGTGAAAGGGACTTGACTACTACAGAGTTGTCATCTTCCACCTGATCTGACCCAGTGGCTAAAAAGACAGCTTTTACTGTACAAAGCAGCTTCTTTAAGGGTGAAACTAAGTTCCCTTCTCTCTCTCCTGTGCTGGGAAGAGAGGGGTTTCTGCTGTACCCAGCCACAGCTAGATCTCAGGCTGTATCCAGAATTTGGCATCATGAACACAATAGACAGAGGTGTATGCAGCCACAGATACATAAGCATATGAAGAGGTGCAGCATTATAGAAATAGCCAGTTAGACTATATCTTATCTGTGATTTGATCTCAGCCTCTACAATAACCCCAGCTCACATCTTATACCCACAGTTACCAATTAAGAGAAATCTTTAGGAATAGCTTAGTTATAGTCCAAAAGCCCTGATTTGTCCCTGTACAAAGACAACTGCATTCTTGATTGCAGTTATAATATATAAAATACTATGCTCATTGCTAAGAGGTCTGTATCTATCTATCACTATTATTTCCTCTTTGAAGGTTGTGCAAAAACATCTCAGCTACTATTATGTTTGAAATGTTGCTGGGGTCAGAAAGAAACACTTCCTATATAGATATATATAAAATATACCCCTCTCTCTATATATATATAGACATAAGGAACAAAAAATTTGTTAGGCTAATCAAAATGATAACAATCTAGCCAAAATACAGCTGACAGTTACTCAGACAATTCCAATACTATTAATACTTATAATCCAAGGTAATATGGAAAAACTTCCTTAATAATATTCTGTAAATTATTTAAAAAAGATAACTTAGTAGTATCTACCCTTTTTCCTGGAGGTATGCTCACTCTTCCAGTGGCCCTATGGGTCCCGAAGCAAACAGCTCGTCTTCCTTAAGCAGAGGAGTGTGAATGGAGGGGGAAAGGTCCATAATCTAATGGGTGGCATCCCAGCTTTTGCTGGAAGGGTTGGAACTATATGACCTTTAAGGTCCCTTCCAACCGAAGTCATTCTATGATTCTATGATTAGTCCTGAATGTCATGCACTCTTCAGGAGGAGAATGAAATGGTGTAGGGAGTACATTCCTCCTTGGACTTGGCATCCATCTGCGGCTATTTTTACATGTTTTCTTTACAAGACCTGCTTTTACCCACTGAGCATCAGCCCAGATCTTTCTCCAACTCCTGTGAACATGAAGGGATGTTATGCAGCACACAGTGACTACTTAGGTCTGTTGGATCTTTACCACACAGTATTCCCAGAAGCTACAAGTCAGGCAGTAGTCACTTGACTATTGCTAAAACTGACTCAAGCTCAGAGAAGTAGTGAATCTCTTCTTTGTCAGGTCTATGCCAAGCCTATGGTTTTGTGTGACTATTGGCAAAAACTATATTTATTGATGCACACTACTACTATATGATTACTGGTGGCGAACAGAAGCTGTTAACCTATTCAACCGTGACTGTCCAACATGTGAATAACTATGTGGGAGTGGTGTGAAGGTTACCTCAGCCACCCTAATAAAATCATCTTCAGTTTTTATTTCCCTTTGTTCTGTGAAGCACCCTTCTACCCATTCTGCCTGTATGGTCAAATCTCTTTGTATATGAATGCAAACAGAATATTCCTAAATGTACCATATGCTACAACTTTGTGAAAAGTATTTAGAAATCAAAATGTCTGTGAGCATAGAACAGCCTGAATTGGATGAGACAGTGCATACAATAAAAACCTACCAGCTGATGTCAGGGATTTATGGAATTTTCCATAAGAGAAAAAAAATAATCTGATATATCATCTATCAATTTTCTGTTTATTCATCAATTTATATTTGTCAGTATATATTAAATTGTTATAAACCCTCATAGTTTTCAGAATATTTTATTTTTAACTAATGGTTTATGAAGTAAACCACAAGAAATGTGTTGTTAGCTCTGATGAAAGTAGTTCAACAAGAAGCTGATCTCCAGTCCCTGGAAAGGTCTTAACTACATGGCAATAGAATTCCTGGGAGTGGAACACTCCAAGCAGCTGCCATACACACCTTGTTTTGTCTACAGTCTCACACACGGTTTCCCATCTCTGCACAAGCCTTTCAAGCATACATAAAGAACTCATTGCAGAGATCAGCAGATGGTTTTCATTGTTATTATTCCTCCTGGCACAAAAATGCTTAAATCAATGAGCAGGCTTTGGAACAGTATTTCCTCCTCTACTTCTCATTTTCATTTTCATTTTGAAAGTCATTTGAACATCTCCAGATTTCCAGATTAGACTCAGTATGTGGTTTATCTGTTTCATCAATGCTTTTACAAAAAATAATCCTACCTTCTGCTTTAGCCAGTCCCTCTCAATCATTTCTGAAAGCCTAGCAGTTAAGTGTGCCTCTCACAGTTTCTTGTTACCAGATTGTTTTATGCATTTAGTGACAAATAATAATTAAAAAACCCCAGAAAAATAGTAGATTTGGAGCTGTTATTGTCAGTTATGCCTCATGCTTCCTATGAGAAGACTTTTTTCAACTGCTTACAAGTCTTCCTTGAAACAGCTGTTTTCAACTCGAATTTTCCATGTTCATAGCCTGTTTCAGCCCAATAGATTTATTTATTTTTAAATTGACTTTTAAATGATTTGGTAACAGTAATGGAATGGAAAAATACATTTTTTCCCCTCATGTTAAAAGATTCAGCCTGGGGTTTTTTTAGAAGACCAATCATGCACACATGCATTTGTGTGTTTTGGCAGGCATGTGCCTTTTCTCTCCATGGAAAAAGCTGCTCAGCTTTGGCCTTTGAAATGCCACAGTTAGCTTATGTTCTACAGATATTGTCCTGCTACAACTTTCCAGGGTAAAGTCTCCCAAAATCCCAGCCATAACAGGTCTAGCATGTGGTTGAATGAAACTATGCCTAAAATTGTAGTTGTATCTTATTCTTACTGTGCCAAATCCAGGGTTCAGATCTTAGGAGTCTTTTCTCTCCTGTGCATTTGGTAGCAATTTTCTTACTGGGCCTAAGAAATCTGGAAACAGACAGTAATTTATTCATATGCCAAGGGGTGATAATAACAGGGGAAAGTAGGGATGACCATGGAACAGCACATGGGAACACGGCCTGGGACATGGGATGAGATATGAGGCTGTAGGTGGCAGAAGCTTATGTTGCAGGCTGTGGGGAAAGTGGGACTGGAACTGAGGACTGGAATAGGTAACATAGAAGAAGGAAATTTAAGTCTAATGTGGAGGGAAAAAAGAAACCAAAAAAGGAACTGCAAACCAGAGGAGCCAGATGAAAACAACTGGCAAAAATCTGTGCACTCGAGATTCAGTATTGCTAAAAGGGAAGTGCTCAAATAGTTACAGCATGGTTGTGGGCTCAGGAGGTGGTCCTGGTTGTTTAAATGGGGAGAAAAGAGTTGTTCAGACAAGGAGGTTCTCACTTTTATTAAAAATTGGAGAGAAATGGGACTGACTGCATAGGCCTACAGCGAGACTGAATGACAGAGAAGGGAAAGGACTGCAGTGGAAACACTCTCTTACAAATGGCCAGGTAAAATTAAATTAGAAGGGAATCAACAGAACAACCTGTATGCAACCAGAAAACTCCTACCAGGGCTTAAATTTAATAAAAGGGTCAATCAAAATAATCCATGACTATGGGGGGTGGAGGGATGCACCACCACACATATATATTCCATATCTGTATCAATATAACTGTGCAAGCCCAAAGCTCTCTCTGGGCTCTTTCATTTGCACTTGTCATCAGGAGGAATTGAGCCAGGAAAAGTACCACACTAACAAAATTACAATTCAGTTTCCTGATGCCCTTTTTAGCTCAAATATTTCTAGTTAACATTGCACAGTGCTTGGTATTATCCATGTTCTTGAGTTCCTCTTACTTTCTTTTCTATGTCAAACCTACATGAAGACTTGAAAGAAATAAACTAGCGAAGCATTTACTTTCTTATCTCCCTGTTCTTCTACTGTGCACTCCACAAGCACAAGGTTTTATACAAGCTCAGTAAACCAGTTGTGATGCAAAGAGTGATAATTTGGTTTTGAATAAGGCATGCCATTGGGGGTTTTTCTTTGGAAGAGTAACGAAAAGTGCTCGGCAAGATGACAGCAGATGTAAAACCCAGACTGAAGCTGTCAGCATGGATGCAGCAGTGCAGCCAGTTCTTTCCTTTGAGAAAGGTCAGTAGAATATGCAGACATCTCACACAGCATGTAGATGTTGCTGAGGATTCTAAGCAGGATATAAGTTCAACACCAAAGTGAATGGAACATCCAAGCACAAAATGCATAAAGAAACACATTTTATCCATAGCAAGTGATGTCAGCCATACCAGGCAACATCTGTTGGTTGGACAGGCATCGCAGCTCACTTATTCCTACAAGTGAGAGGTGATGGCTGACATCTGTAGACAGGCCACAGGGAAGCAGAGGCTAAAACCCACTGCAACCTATCAAAGTTCATTTACTTAAACATGATTTGAATTGGGTCTGTAGACAACACATCCCTCTATGTCCTCCTGTTGTGTGAGCCTACATCTCCCAGCAGGCTGGAATGCAAAATTTGTGAGGACTGTTGCTTATTTGACATGTCTTTGCACATGATAACATTTATTTTTGGTCCTTCTTCATCCCTAATTTGTCCTAGGAACAATAATTAGGAGTACTGTCTCCTGTAGTTTCTCACTGAGAAATCCTAGAAGAGAATTAGGCAACCTAAGACCTGAGTTACCTTTGTTCCTGTCTGTATTTCTCCCAGGCTATAATGGAAAGCAGTGTTTCCTTGTTGGGTGTCAGGAGTCTGTTGGAATGGGCAGCTCCAGAAACAAGTCCATGGACATCTCATACTGAACTTTGAGAGATTAAGGAAGCAATAAAATTCTCTAGTTATGATCTGGATTAAACAGCTCAAGAAAGGGGAGGGGTGATTTGAAAGCTCACTGACTGCTAAGGGAAGAGATGGATGAATTTAGAATCCCTCTGTACTTTCTGTTCTTTGACAGTGACAAAGTATGAAATGATCCCCTTGAGACATACAACCCTTTTTTGTATTAATGAAGGTTTACCCTCTAAAAGATCTGTTTTCTTTTACATTTTCAGCTAGCATTGCATTATTTTATTGTTCTCCGCTGCTGATGTGGCAATCCCTGTTAGCCCTATGGATATATTAGCAATCCTAAAATGCCATTTTTTTTCTTGTGAGACAATTGCCAATAAGAAAAGGTTCCTTTTAACTCTTGATGAAACAACTAAAATCTCTATTTCTTCCTGACATTTATGTTAATTTCTTGTATGTTTTGACTTTGCTTTACATCCTGGATCAAAGTCATCAGCTGGAGGTGGAGGTAACCTTCGTGGAGGTAACCAGAGATCATCCTGTGATAAGGGGTACATACAGCAGTATGTGAAAAGGGTAACTAGAGATTTTACAAGGTCAGCATCCCACTCTGATCTAATACAGTTTTAATTTGTTTCCTGTTGGTTTGATTTTTTAATTTTTAACCATTTTTTCTGAGTGTAATTTCCATCCCCAAACAGGTAAGGTTGATTTGTCTGATTATGAGCTTTTGCAAAGTGAGTTTCTTCATTGCCCCACAATTTCCTATTTATTTTCTTATCTTTTTATTATTAGTCTCCCTGTTTTTAATTTCAAATGACTACATTTTTATATTAGCATCCTGAGCTCTCTCAAGTAATCACTACATTTTTTTCCTCAAGTACTTGTTGGACATAATCAAATTACAATGTATCTATATTCATTATATTAAATTCCATTATTTACCCCCCATTTGCTTATTTAATGTAAATTAAAAGTGTTAAACTACTAGCACCACTTAATCCTTGGTAGTCAAAGCAAAGCTATCTACACAACAATTATTTCCATAAACATGAATGCCCATAAACATGAACCAGCATGCTAGTCCATCTCCCAGTTCCTCAGCAAAGGAGTCCTGATGAGCAGTCTGCAGAGCTCAGCAATGGAGAGAGATCAGCAAGAAGGAGGGGTGGAGTGGGTTATAGGAAAGCCAGAGCAGAGAGACTCATCAAAAAGCAGAGAAGGCAAGAGAAAAGAAGAGAAATAACCAAGAGATAAGTAGTGAAGAACAAAGAAAAGAGAAAATCAAGGAGAATGATAAACAGAGATGGAAGGGAGAAGAGAGAAAGAAGGGATGATAAGGTGACTGAAAAAAGCACTGAGGAAAAAAAAAAATCAGCATGTTCATCACAATATCCCCAACTTACTGAAACTGAAGCAGCATTCTCAGTCACATGAACATCCTAGAGCCTACATGAATTGTAAAGCAGTAAGATAGGATATCAATCAAAACTGCAACATCAGAGTTTCTAAGACTATGGTTTTATGATACAGGAAAGCCTGTCTTCAGATTCCCGGTACCAGATCAAACTGTTGCAGCTGCAAGGAGCAAAGTGCTGATCCCATACAATCTTTCTGTGCCAGCTCAAATTAATGCAGAACTTCTAGTATGTTAACTTGGTGCTATTAACAGACTTTATTGCATGTCATCTGTCTTTTCACACTTGACATAAAGCCAGCATAATAGCATAAATCTAACATAAAATTCATATTTCATGCCCTGGCAAATTCAGCAGAAATGTATTCACGTGTTCATAATTGTGTTTGTAGTGCTGTTCCAGAAAGGCATAGAATTGGTAGTAAATTCTATTTCATACACTGCAAGTGTTGTTATGAGCAGAAGGTAATACATCATATACCTGAAATTAAGTATTTACTCTTAGTCAAATTAATATTTTAACAGTCAAAATTAAGTTTGTTAGAAAAATATGTGCTCATTGCTCAAATTAATACAGAGATGTCTCACCAGTAATAGTCTTAAAATTATTTGTGTTTGCCTGTTGTTATTTCACATATTTACCACCAAGAAGTGTGAAAGCTGAACAGCAGCCTCCACCTGCCCTACCTGATACAAGGGTCTGTTGCTTGTCCCACAATGATTTCCAAGTTTTGTCAGGCCTTTGCCACATGCAGTATTCCCACAAATAAAGTTACAAGAGGACAGGCATTAGCCAGTTGACCACAGCACAGTTATTAAAGCAAGTTAAGGTAAGCTCAAGCAAAGGTAAGGCCAAAAAATTCTTAGACCCTAAGCTACCAGGTCAGCACAAAGGCTGCAAACTTTTACTAACAATGGAAAAAATCATGTTTAGTGAGGTACAGTCTCAGTGTTGTGTGTTCATTTGAAACTCTTTGTAAAACTGTATGATATTCTGTAAATCAGCTTTATATTGGTGGTAATTGAAAACATGTTCAATAGGAGCTTTCTTTTGCTTTTCAGCTGACAAATCAACTGTGCTAAGTACTTGTGAACATAACTATTTAGTGTTCCAGGGACTAATGTTTAGAATGATGGAGTTCTGAAATTATGTGCTTTTATAGGAGAAAACATTTCTGACACACCTTCTCTTCTCTGTAAAACATTTAATTTAGCCTACCCTGCAGAAATCACAAAAGGCATTAGTTCCATCTCAATTATTGCAGTTGGGTTCTGTTAGAATCCAAATTTATTTCACAGCAGCATGTATTTATGTGTTGTTAACACCTGAGGGCTGAAAATACTAGGCTTATTTCAGTGGATTCCTCGAATGATGGCTTCTAGTCTCTGCTGAAAAATAGCCTCTGGGCAAACAAACCCCATGAGGGAAGTGCTGACAACCTCTGCTGTGCTTACCTTTATCTAGCTGCAAATTTTGGCTAAAAACTCTCCACACCCCTTCCTTCCCCCTCCTTCTTTGCAGGTCTGCCAAGCATGAATAAAGAGCTTATTTCAGCAGATGGTGTTCCTCATTGTTATTCCTATTGGTATCCAGGGATGTTTGAGTCCATGGGCATGAGAATGTTATGGCTCACTGCTGTTGTAGTTCCACTTCGACTTTAAATTCCAAGGGTCCATACTGCCAAAATAATCTGTGATACCTACCAATTAATAATACTTGGCATCCAGTATTGCTCTTGATGGCTTTGAAGTTGTAACATGTATATATATATTAAGAGATTGCTCATGCTGCATTCTGTCAGGAGAAAGCAGTGCATCCAGGTCATCCTTATAAGATAGTGAAGAAGGCTGAATCACAAAAAACAACATTCCAACCTCTACATGTCAGAAGAAAAATGTTATTAGAGTCCTGCCTCCAGTCCATGTTGGAAGGTGATCATGTTACTGTAAGAAGAATTATTTCGCAAAAGATTCTACTATTTTCTCCATTTTAAAATCAGGCAAACTGATGGGGATCTTTTTCCTGTGTTACTTGCCCAAGTCAATTTCAGTAAATCTGAAAGCAAAGTAGATCTTCTAGTTTTCTATTACCTAGACTGGGTCTTCTACAAGCCTTGAAAAAGCAGAATTAATTTTGGGATTTCTGAATGGCTTGATTTTGCAGTTGTACCATTTGTACCCAAAATATCCAAATAGAGAAATATAGCTTTCTATTCCCAGATAGAAATAAGCCCTGGTATGCCAGGATGCTGCCAATGTTTATAGATGCTCAGAACAAGTACTAAAAGCAATTACTGCTTCTAGAAAGAGGTGCTGTTATTTTTAATGAATCTTCAGAAAGGGTCTTCAAAACCAGAGGGAGACCACAAAACAGAAGGCTTTGTTGCTTTCCTGCCCAAGCTCAAAGAGTGTCAAGTTAGCCTTACATAAATTAGAGGCTTGCTCACCGGCTCAAGGCAGCAGTACATATCTTCAACATGTTTCAGATTATTTATGGGATAGTGTCTGGATGTGTCTGTAGGTGTGTTAAATCTCTTAATTCCCACTGTAGTAGTTATACTGGAGATCTAGAACAGGATTCAGTTGCATAGGAAAGTATCCAGTACCATATGCAGTACTCCTAAGAGGATCCATACTTTCCACAGTACTTCTTTGCTAAAGTTCTTTGTAAAACAGAGACAATAATAGTTGTGAAAATCAATCTGATATCTTTGAAGACCTCCAATATGTTGCCTACTAGGGACAAAAATAATTGTCTTTTCAGCAGTGTATGGTGCATGAGAAGTGACAGGGATACATGTTGTCAAGAAGAATAGAAATTACTGAATAGATGTCATGACCACATCATCCACTGCATGAAAAAGAGTGGGGTTTTTTTAAATTGTAACAAATTCAGTACTGCATCATAATGCATATGTTGCACTGATAACACAAAAAGTGATATTTCACTAAATGGCATAAAATCTTCATCATGGACTTTGTCTCTGTTGCAAACTTAATATTTTGGAGGAGCTGTTGACTCCCTTGAAGTCAGGGAGGTCCTGCAGAGAGACCTGACAAATCAGAGGGCTGGGCAATCACCAACCATATGGAGTTCAACAAGGGGAAGTGCCGGATTCTGAACCTGGAATGGGGCAACCCTGGGTGTTTGTACTGACTGGGGAATGAGATGATGGAAAGCAGTGCCATGGAAAGGGACCTGGGGATTCTGGTTGATGGCAAGTTGAATCTGAGTCAGTAGTGCCCTGGCAGTCAGAAGGGTCAACCCTGTCCTGGGGGGCATCAGCCACAGCATCGCCAGCCGGGCAAGGGAGGGGATTGTCCCGCTCTGCTCTGCACTGGGGTGGCCTCACCTTGAATATTGTGTGCAGTTTTGGGCACCATAGTATAAGAATGATATTAAGGTATTAGGGAGTGTCCAAAGGAGGGCAACAAATACACTGAAAGGCCTGGAGGGGAAGCCATATGAGGAGTAGCTGAGGAGAAGGGAAGACTGAGGGGAGACCTCACCGCAGTTACAACTTCCTTGTGAGGGGCAGAAGAGGGGCAGGCACTGATCTCTTCTCTGTAGTGACCAGTGACAGGGTCTGAGGGAACAGCCTGAAGTTGTGTCAGGAGAGGTTTAGGTCAGATATTAGAAAAAGGTTCTTCACCCAGAGGATGGTTGGGCACTGGAACAGGCTCCCCAGGGCAGTGGTCACAGCACCGAGCCTGACAGAGTTCAAGAAGCATTTGGATGATACTCTTGGGCACACGGTGTGACTCTTGGGAATGGTCCTGTGAAGGCTTAAGAGTTGGACTCATTGGGTTGTGGGTCTCTTCCAACTCCCTTCCAACTTTGATTCTGTTATTCCTGCAGTTAAATGTGTGGGTTATATGTTTAGAAGTTGGCTTTAAAACTGTCACCTAGTGCTTTGGAAATAATGCGACAGGCCTAGACTTTGAATGTTTGGCCACTGGCACATTTTGCCTCCAGGTAAAGTGCAATGGCAAATGAAATTAATTTTGGACTAGGTTTGCTTATCCTAACATGCTAACACATGCAAATGAACTTTAATATTTTGCTATTATATTTTTGTTGAGAACATGGTATCTTCCTCTTTTTAAAGGGGTCAATTTTAATAATTTAGGAACCATGGTGACATTACATACGTATCTTTGGCAATCAGTTTCCCTCTCTACCTTAATTCAGACTTTACACAGTATTGTATCTAGCCATATTCAGCTGTGAAAGGGAATTTGATTATCACATACAGTCTAAATAATGCGAAATTGCTGACTGAATCAAATAAAATAGCAATGGTGGTCTTCAGGAATCTGACCTTGCAATCAATTATTTGAGATCCAAATGACTGCCCATGCATCTAAAACATCTAATTTCTAGAGTTCATTTCTACTCTTTGATGTTACACTCTTAGAATAAACTAAAATGCGAAGAACTCAGACTTTTTCTCAGATCTTCACTTACTGAAGAATCAACAATTATTTCTTTCTTTCATCTAAATCATTCTGACAGGTAAGTGAAGAATTATTTTCAAATCTTTGCATTTGGAAATGACAGCTACATTTCAACACCATTATCTGCCTTCAAGCTGTGTTTCTTTGCCTACCCATATATTTTTCAAGTTCTGTCACATTTTCAGCAATTCAGAGTGCTCATTTTAAAAGATGCCAGACTGGGCACAGGCTGTTATAACTCATGATATTGGATAGGGAGAAGGCAAGAGAATTTTGGGTTTATGCTTTTTGAATTCAAAATTGGAACAGACTAATGGAAGACAAGTCTTAGCAGTCCAAGACCAAACTAAAGTATCTCAATGTAACATATGTATGCATGTATGCATATCTGCTTTGCACACATTTCCTTGCAGAGTGTAATTGGTAGTCTTAAAACTATGTTACTTTTCAAAAGTTCTGAAGGTGTTTCATTTATATACTAAGGAATATTTTGCTATTTCTGCCCAGTATTTGCATTGTGTGCAACAAAACTCCCTACAGGCTCTGAATTACTAGGTGTTAAATGGAACAGTCCTTTAGTCCCGCCTGCATGCAGAGAATAATTTGTGAGCAAGGAATAAAAAGCCTGGGTTCTAATATAACAGCTGGAAAATCGACATTGTGTTTCGTTCATTCAATTAAACTACACAGTAAGATTTTGGATTTGGTCCAAGTCCTACCCTGGAAGAATATGAGTCTTTCACTGAGAGTTTGATGTAGTCCCCAGTGACTCGCAGTTATCAAATAAACTGCAGCTCTCACAGCCCTGGAAGATTTATGACCTTCACTCTAAGGTTGACTACAGCTTTTAAGCCCAGAGTTTTAGAGGTCTAAGCCTCTGACACTCATTGAGTAGATGGGCTGTATTTGTCAAACTGACTAATCTTGTGTAGGGTTGATGTGAATCATTCTTCAAAGCACTGTTAGAAAGATGCCGGATGTCAGATGTGAAACTGGGGATAACTGCTACTCTGACAGGCACATAGAAGCAAAATATTCTGAAACATGCTAACAAAATACTGGCAGCTACAAGAAGAAGAAAATTTGGTTTTTTCTTTCCCCACGCAAACTGAATTGATACATAAGTACATGCTATGGCAAGTGTCTCTCCACTTAGGGGTCAATAAATGAATTTATGCTAAATGATTATGTCTCTTTCTGTTCCAGTTGGTCTGTCTGACTTTATCCATAGTCACCTTCCCTGTATGGACTACATATTAATTGCTTCAGGGAATTAATTTCCATATATTCACCACAAAAATATCCCACCCCAATCCCACTAGCATCGTTGTTGCAAAATACTGTTTTCTAGATGCTGCTTTCATTTTTCATATTCCTTGCTTCATTTCTCTTTGAAATGAATTGAGACAATTTACATGCAGAAGTCTAAACTGACTGTGTGCATATGTAGTTTTCCTGTTCCAACAGGTTTTTAAAGGCATATCAAGATAAGACCTAAAAACTGTATTGAAAAATAATCTCATGCAGTTTTTTTTTGAAATCCCCGACTTATATTTTAAAATATAAACTCTTCTCTAAAAAATAAATAAATAAATAAATAAAATTCTGTTTTCTTTCACTTGATTTTAAATAGATTTGTAGATCCCTTTGATGCTTCATCATCTATTCCAAGTGCTTACCAAACTTATCTAAATCTGTTGTTTTTCAAGTACAGGTGAATTTTCCTCTACATACTGGAGAGTGAGAAAGGACAGATGCATTCATTCTTCATGTAACTTTAACATTTTTGTTTACTAAGATAAATAATTGAACATACAGTCAATCATAAGTTACTAAAAGCACACCTAGAAAACAGAATTTGTTAGTCTGTGTTATATAGAAGTCCATCTTTTGGTCATGACTACATTTAAATCATATTATCAAAACTTTCCATTAATATATGCTTTCTGACCCTATTATACATGGTCACCCTATGTGCAGATATTTTGGTTTCCATGAGAATACAGAAGGACAAATCAGGATGTTGCCATTCCTCTCAGACAAACTCCTCAGTGCCCACTCAGCCTATGGCATCTACTCTTTCAATTTCATAAACTTTTTTTTTACACATTATTTCCCGTGGAGAAAGAAGATACAGCCAGGGTGTGGATGGAATATGATGAGAGCTTTCCTTCCAACCACAAGCAAAAAGCTACATTCTTTCATGATTTTGCATGGTGGAGGACGGGTTACCTGAAAAAAGTATGACTACCTCTACTTTATCACCTGTTTTATCTACAGTTCTTCATTGACAATAAGAACCTGGAAGCAGAGACAGATTTAAGAAAAGGGTTATGAGTGATTTTTAAAATACACTGAAAAAAATGTTAATTTTAAAGTAATGATTAATTTTAATTTATTTTAATGAAAAGAGTTTTCAGACCTGTCTAATTTAGCTTTGATTTATCTGCGTGGTATTTTATAACACAAGTTTACTCCAGTTTTGCACAATAAACTCCAAACACCTTAAATTTTCAGAACGATAGGAGTGGACTTCTTTAACTAATCAAATTTGATTGTGCAGTAAACTTCAGAGGTAAATAGATTTGCTTTGTTATCATGCCTTCAATACTTGGAAGTTCTTAAAATGGCTGTTTGATACATATCATGGTAATTTGTATTGACGTGAGTCACTGGAAACATTAAGACAAAAATTTGGAAATAGAAAGACCCCTCATAGGAGTTTTATTCCTGTTTAGTGAAAAGTGAACCAGTATTTCCCACAGACAGAAGGAAAATTGCCTTAGCAGCATATACAGGACAAAGCATAGGACAGCAAACACCCCTCCTGGTGAATCACTTCTCTGAGAAAAACAACTAAGGAAGAGAAGTGCCTCTGATTACAGTTTCCTTTATTCATGGTACTTTTAACAGGAATTAAGGGATTTTCCAACATCTGTACATGTATGAGGGGAAGCAAGTGGACGAAGACTGGTGAGACTAGCAAAACGGGAACATCTGCCCTTTTGATGGTCAGAAAGCAGTGACGAAAACAGGAACAACAGAAAACCCTGTGCGTGGTACCGTCATCTTTTCTAATCTTCTCCCCTTACATTAACCAACATGAACTGTATAACTTCAACTCACATAGCCTTGGCAAGCAGAATAGTTATTTGACACCTTGTTGAAAGGGAGTCACATGGAAAATAGGAAGCCAGGCTAGTGAGATCTAGGATTTGTGAAGCTGGGACTGAGGTTCCTCTACCACAGTAAAGAGCATCCTTTGTTAATCACTGCAACAATCCTTCTCATTTAGTTCTGAGAACAATTTTGAGTTAACGAGATAGAAACTACATGTTGCCTTCCCTCATACCCTTTACACATTTTATACTGTAATCCTAACATGTCACCCCAGAGTAAAGTGTGCTAATAATAGACAATAGCTGAGATGAAAGCTGATATCTGGGACCTAACAAGTCACTTTTACTGAAGAAATTTAGGAATATTTGCCTTCCTCCCTGTGTCTTCAAAAAAGGGAGATGATCTCAACTCTGAGCAAGGGAGTTCAAACCTGCTAGCTAGATTCTGCTTAAAATGTCATTTAGTGACTGTCAGCTTAACTTTGGCACATAACTTGCAGTGAAATTTTAGGTCCTTAATGAAGTAGTGTCCATGTTCCCTTTACAGTCTGTCAGTGCAGAGAAGTCCTGTTTGCCACTTGTAACCAATAGTTCGTGTATCTAAACTTGGGGAAGAAAGGTCACCACTGAGGCTTTCAAAGACATTTCTTGTTGCCAAAGTAGACAACTTACTCTGGAGGCACATTAAATTTTGGAAACTGAGGCATGGAATCTGTCTGTCTGATGCAGGCATGCCACCCATTTTACATAGTCCAGAGCTAAACAAAGAGATTTGCCTCTCCATCCTATATTTTCCCTCATCCCTCCAGCATCCCTTGTCCTTTATCTCTCTGCATCCAGCCTCTGCCCTGTTATTTTCTCCTCTCGAGTTTCTTGTTCTGTTTCTCATCAGTATTTTCTCCCTGCTTACTGACATCTCTCTTTGCTGATCCCCAGTTCTGCTGATGTGAAAGTAGAGACAAGCACCAAAGCTGCTCTCATCTTCAATGCTTTATATAATTTTTGTAAAGAACTATCAGCAAACAGTTTACTTCACAAATCTCCAGAGGCCTGAAGGCCATCAGTTTCCAACTGATAGTATTCCATAATGGAAGTGCCAACAAATGTAACGTGATGTTTTCTGAAGACAGTATGCAGAAAAGTTAGTGTTTGCATTTTGGCTTCAACAGTATCCTGCCCTTTTCTCAGAAGGAAGAGAGTATTTTAAGACTGGGCTATAGATGTGCCATGTGGCACCTGGCATAGGCTTTTACATGCAGGCAGTAGATTCCTGCCTTTCATATAACAATGAGACTGTAGGCAGGCAGTCCAAACACCAAGTGAAACAAATATTGAATTAATACTTGTTACCTCATTAGGAACAGTCTATCCCTGGTAGAAAACAAGGATATGTGAGAATGCATGCAAAAAAATCAGATCTCCTAGGTTTGATTCATATTTACACACCACAAAACATTTCCCACTGCTGCATGAATGTGAAGCAGCAGGAAGGCAGAGTAACAGTCTGCCAGGGAAATTTCCTGGTATGACAAGCACTCTCAGACCTGGTTGATCCCAATGTATAGCACTTACGGAAAACATTTCTTTGCTTATTTCTGGTATTTTATATGTGGCTGTGAATCACAGAGTACTTGACTATATTTTGGTCGTATCTTCCATCAACCCAAGAAAGAAGCAATTCCACACCCATCTCCTTCAATCACAACACTATATACCAATTTGTTATTTAGAGCATAAAATGAAAGAATTTAATAAGAGCCAAGTCATTATCATTTCATATGAGCTGCAGCCCCATGAGGCTTCTGCAAAACCCAGTGAAGAAAGTTTTTCATGATCTCTTCCAAAGTCATACAGTAAACCTATAACTATTTTCTGTCAGTTTTTGAGAGGAAGATACTAGGTATGGTTAAAAATTAACATTTTAATGAATAATTTTGCATAAGAATTATTCCCATTTAATCTATACTAAGATAGGAATGAAAGGGAAAGAAACAAAAATGAGTTCAAGTGCAATATGATAGAGAGAAATATTCCTGCTAGTGTTAACAATACCAAAAATAGCTCAAGATCTAATAACCACAAAATATTAAATATAAATCAAATACATTATCAAATGAAGACTAAAATGGAGAAGAATCTGTAAAACTTCTCTGGTAGCAAGTCGGAAACAGATTAAAAACCACTGACCTGCCTTAGAGACCGAATGAGTACAAAAGAGATCAGCTATAAGTGAATTGGAACTTGGGTAACAGGGAGATGACAGAAACCTGTGCATTAATTCCCTTCTGAACTTTCAAGGTCTCCTAAATAAGGAATGACATTTGTGCAATTCAAGTATGAGATCATGTTTTTTCAGAATATACATAGTTTTAAGGATTTAAGCATTGTTTCTGGATTTTTTTATCATGTGAAAAAAGGATTTTTGTATGAAGGAAAAGCACTTTAGCCCCAGTACCAAATCCCACACTAAAATGGAGGTCTTCTGTTCCTGTAAGCCAGTGGGCTTTCAGTATTTTAGGAACGCTATGTCTTTTAGTACTCTTGTCTACATGAATATTTTCTTACAAACCTGTTGTATATAATCTGCTATCTATTGAGGAAGCAGGGGAGAAATAAAAGGAAATCAGACACAGCAGGAGGTACATAAAGGTACAGTACTGAGAAAACGAAAGGCAAGTGAATAGATGAATGGAGAAACATAGACAGGGAAATAGGGGGGAAAAGTAGAGAGAACAGTGAACACAGCAGGGGACTGTGCTTTGAAGAAGGGAAGTGCCATAGAAGCAAATGAGAAAAGGCACAGTGGAACAGGAAAGGAAATGATTTAGCTTGGTTGAAGCTAAATCTGAACAGTCAGAAAGGTGTGGATTTTCTTATTAAGCAGAGTCTTCAAAGGACATAAAGCCTACTAAATGGCTCTCTGTCACCTGTTTTTCAGGTATACCTGTGGAAAGAATGAAGCAGGACAGAAGAAAGGAGAGAGCAGGGCAGAACTCATACTCCTCTTACTGATTTTTGTCTTTCACTGTGGGAGACTGTACATAAAATTAACCATCTCATCGCCTGCTCAAAATTCTGCCCCAGCTGAACTTCAGTCCAAGATGCTGTAGTATCCAAGAGGGAAGTGTAAAAGTGAAGTCAGATTCAGGGTCCTCCTTGTTTTAGCTGTATCAGCTATTGAGCATGGTGCCTCCTTTCTGAATAGATAATATATATCTATTATATATAATATATATTCTATATATATAATATCTATTCTGAATAGATAATAACTGGTTCTGTCATTCACAATATGCCTTCAAAACATGTTCTGTCTCTTTGCTTCCAGTGGCAGAAACAAGTCTTTTATGTATTCTTTGTTAGCTTTTAAGGAAAAAAAACAAAAAAAACCAAAAAAACCCACCCACATCAAGATCACCTACAAAATGAGAAAGACTATTAACATATCACAGAATCACAGTATATGTCAAGTTGGAAGAGACCCACAACCCATTGAGTCCAACTCTTAAGCCTTCACAGGACCATTCCCAAGAGTCACACCATGTGCCCAAGAGTATCATCCAAATGCTTCTTGAACTCTGTCAGGCTCGGTGCTGTGACCACTGCCCTGGGGAGCCTGTTCCAGTGCCCAACCATCCTCTGGGTGAAGAACCTTTTTCTAATATCTGACCTAAACCTCTCCTGACACAACTTCAGGCCAAAAGTAATTTGCGTGCATTCTTTTCAGAACAGGTTGATTCTCTGCCATTCTGGTTAAGTGTAAGAGTAGCTATAGCCATGATTAATAACCTTTGTCATGTACGGAGTGGTGACCATGACGTGATAGCTATAATGAGTGCCAGCTTTGTAAGTGGAAAATTCCTGGGTGGAATGCACATTGCAGAGCTTTCATTCACACTCATGGATACTTTAGGCACTGGTAGAATTTCCTACACTAGTAAGGGACTATGTTTCAGACAATTAAAATAACTTCTGCATCAATACATTAAGATAGTGCTGTCCTTATACACTGATCATGGCCCTTCTATCTGCCTATGTAGTGTTTCTCCGCAGATGGCTCAGTCACTGAAAAAAACATGCTGAATGTGACAGTACCTACCACATCAACTATGAAAAGTGGATATAGCAGCTAAAATTCTTTGATACTACAACTCCAGGAGAGGGAAAATAAGCCATACCATCTGTAAGCTTTAGCAGATTTGAGGCACCATATATCTTTGATTCAGCTCAAATGTTATGTGGCTAAGCAAATTCCAGTTTTATAGTTTCCAGACAATTTTGCCTCTCTCAGCTTTCCAAGTTAGGTATTAATCATGTATATCTTCTATGTGTATTAGGGTTTCACATGGACTGTGCTAATGTATGAGAGCTCTCAGTGTGAGAATTTGTATGGCTTCTTATTTTGGATGTACAAGATATTGAGCTCAGGGATATTTTCTATATTCATAATAGTTGTGATCTTACCATTTCATTTTTGTGCACACATCTCACGATATTCTTTGCACTCTAACAACAAAATAATTTGTAGTTTAATTAAAAAATATGCCAATTGTCAATTTTTTCAAAGTCATGTTCAAGTTTTGTTGATGCTAACTAAAGCAGAAATGATCACTCACACACAAAACAATGATGTAGCAGTACCAATTTTTTGTAGGACTAATCATCACTGGAGAGGTAAAAAGGAGGCACTTTGAAAACAAGAAAAATGAAGCTGTATATATGAAAAATTGTCATTTGTCAAGGATGATCTTCTAATTTAAACTAATTTGAACTAGCTGAATTTCCACATGATACATGAGTAGCAGGAAAGAGAAGAACTATTTTTGCATGTCCAGCACTTGTTATGAGAAGTCTGCATGAGACATGAGCATAGAATCACCAAATCATAGAATACTTTGATTTGAAAGGGACCTTTAAAAGTCATCTAGTCCAGCCCTGCAATGAGAAGTGACATCTTTAACCAGATCAGAGTGCTCAGAACCCAGTTCAATCTGACCTTGAAGGTTTCCAGGGATGGGGCATCTACCACCTCTCTGGGAAACCACTTCCAATGTTTTACCACCCTCATCATAAAAATAATTGTTCTTTATATCTAGTCTAAATCTGCCCTATTCTGCTTTAAAAGCATTACATCTTGAGCTATTGCAACAGATCTTGCTAAAACGTTTGTTCCTATCTTTTCTTTAAGCTTCCTCTTAGTACTGGAAGGCTGCAATCAGGTGTCCCAGAAGCCTTCTCTTCTCCAGGCTGAACAACCCCAACTTTCTCAGCCTGTCTTTATAGGACAGGTGCTCCAACCCCCTGATCATCTTCATGACCCTTCTCTACACAGGTCCACGTCCTTCCTGTGCTGGGGACCCCAGAGCTGGATGCAGTGGTTCAGGTGGGGTCTCACTAGAGCAGAGCAGAGGGGCAGAATCACCTCCCTCGACCCACTGGCCATGCTGCTTTTGGAGGAGCCCAGGATACAATTACCTTTCTGGGTTGCAAGTGCACATTGCTGGGTCATGTCCAGCCTCTCATCCACAGGCACCCCCAATTCCTTTTCAGTAGAGCTGCTGAATCTGTTCATTCCCCACTCGCCACAGATATCCATCGGGACTCTGAGATATTGACCACTACCCTCTGGATGTGACCGTTCAATTGATTCCCTATTCATGTAACAGTTCACCCCTTGCATCCTTCTCTCCAATTTAGTGAGAAGTATCACAGGTGCCATCCAGGCCTTATGGGAACAGATTTTACCTGTTGATTTCAGTAGGTTTTATTGGATCCCTACAATTTTCAAATAATAACAAAACTTCAAAATCTACCATATAACTGAAACTGTGAAAAAGTTTTGGTTTGATTTATGAGTCTAAAACTGTCATTAATGCAAAATTCATATTTACGTATGTATTCCTGCTCATTCACAGTGCACATTGTGGAAGCATCACATTTCATTTCATTTACAGGCTTCCTGGCTCATCACATGCAAAGCAGTATTTGTGTGAATGTAGCTATATTTTCAAAAGGACAATAGAGTCTAGGAGTCCATCCCCTAAAACAACATTGCAAAGAGCAATTCTGTATTCTCTCTTCCTTGATCATACACATAGGCTTAGCAATAGTTCAGCCTGATCAGTTCGATTCAGCATGATGCCAGCGTTTTGGTCCACTCTGTGCAGACACAGTCCCACTGTTTGTACTTGTTACAGTCACATAGGAAAACTTGATTTAATAGTGTGTGGACATATTCAGAGAACATGTAAACAAACACAGTTGCGCTAGATTCACTGGATCCCAGACAACTTACTCAGGAACTGAGCAATGTACTACAAGCTCAACACCTCTAAGTTTTCATTCTAAGGTAGCAGCAGACTGAAGGCAACAAAAATTACAGGATAAAACTGAGTTTTTGAGCTCAGGCGTGGGTTACCTGTGGCTTTCAAATCATGTATGTTTATCAGCAGGTCAAGCAAACAGCTACTGTATTACAGCTGTACTATTTTCTGGTTAGTGCACAAGAGGAGTAAACTGGATCTCTGTTGTGGGCAAAAACAAAGCATTGAGACCTAACGAGACTAATACGGCCAGATTATCCTGCAATGCATGGTAATGCCAAGAGAGAACAGTGGGACTCCTTGGGAGCCTGATCTGTCCCATTAATGCAATGCCCCCTGTAACCTTCCTCTTGGATCTCTGAGAGCTGTCTACTTGTCCTGCTGATTTTGCCCATATAAACATGAAACTTTGTGGGCTGGAGGATCACAGAAATATCTGTTCTTCTAGCTCAGACAGGCAAATGTAAAACTTTTTTTGTGCCACTGGGAAGGTTGTTACTGACCTCAGTGTTTGCTTTGTTGGGACTGTGACATATGTGGTGGGGATTTACTTATCTCTTGATTATTTCCTATCTATTTTAAGCAATTATCTGGCTCAAATGAATTAAGGAAGTTCAGCATGCAGTTTACAGCTACTTCAGGAGGTGACATGCAAAACGAAATCCTTGATGATCTGCTTGTATATAAATACAGCTTAATAAAGCAGTTTTCTTGTTGTTAGTAACATACTGCTGATGGGAGAAAGGAAAGGTATAAATTAAATATCCTCTCCCTTTGTTTTGTGCTTTTCTTACAGGAGGCTACTGGAATGAGACTATTCTACCTAAAAAGCTGTGCCTCTGTAATGTAATCTGATATGGACAGCAAGTTTTAAGGCATTGAGGCCCTATGAGGAGGGGAGAAGGTAAGGTCTCCTAATGTTAATAAGAGGGATATATATTCTGTCTAAGGATGAAAAAAAAAATCAAGTTTACACCTATTTTGCTCTTCTGACTGATGAGTCTGAGAGCCAAAAAAAGGCAATACTAGGGAGAGTTAACGGGCTTAGATCAAGTGATTTAGCTGGAGAAAATAGACAAATGACTGCCTTGAAATTCAAGCAGAAAGCCCCAGATGTACTGAGCAGTGGAGGCAAGTAAGAAGCCCTGGAGACTCATTGCATTCTTCATTGATTTGTATGAAGTGCAGAGCTCAGTAAGGAGTGAATTTTGAGCCTCTGCAAATCTTGTAAACTGTTTGAGAGACTTGAAAGCGAAAGCCAAAAAAAAAAAAAAAAAAAAAAAAAAAAAAAAAAACAGGGCAATTTTTTCCCCTGTTCTCTTTCCTATTGTGTGACAAAGATGAACTTGTAATTTCATCTCACAATACCTTCCTGATTACACCACTTGAGCAACAGTTTTTTTTCCTGTAAATCTCCAGGTGCTTTGTGCTGCTGCTGTCTGCTTTCCTGAACAAAAACATTTATGTAGTGCTTTCTCTTTGTGCTGCCTTCACTAATGAGTTCTCAGAGGTACATTAACCTAAATAATTTTTTAATGAGAGGTGTTAGAGCAGGCCTCTCAGTTAGTGTAGAAGGCTTAGGAATGCATGCAATAAGCCATCTCCTCTGTTCTCTCTGTTCTTCTTGCATAGAATTTGCTATGCTAGCACTTCTTGAGGGGCAAAGGGAGCTACCATTCCCATTAGGTGCCGAGCCTAAACTTGATCAGACAGTGTCATCCTTTCTTGCTGAAACACACAGTACTCCAGATATCATATATGTCCATAAGGATAAAAGCCTTTTAGCTCTACTCTTTTTTTTCCTTCACCAGTTCATTGGTACTGGGGAACATCAGCTACCTAAATAGTGAAGAGGAACAGAACTGGCACACAAGCAGGCACATCAGCATGTATAAGGAATCAGGTATCTCCAGGATTCTAATGTTAATTGTCATTAGTTCTTGTTCAGTCCTGAGGAAAAAAAAATATTCCGTGCAAATTGACATGCTAACAGCAGAGGAACCATTCAGCTAGGAGTTTTAGTGCAGTACTCCTCATTAGTATCTGACTACTATGAAGTAAGGAAGTGAGGAGTTCCTCAGGTAAGTCAGGGATGCATCTAGCTGGCAAAGGATTGCAGCTTTCTCCCCATGGACAGATGCTACCTTATTATTTTGCTTCCTTCAACCAGTGGCAGATAATATGAGGGACAGAATGCAGCTGTTTGTATGTTCTTAGCCATCACTCATCATCTTTGTATAATGGTAATTGAAAGGGGAAACAAAAAAGAGTTAAAATACTTCAAATTACATAATTGGATAAGGCTTGATATTGAAGCTACAGCAGGTGTGGGACTAATTTTTTCAGACCTTTACTCCATGAAGGAAAAGTGGCCAACTGCTGGAAAACCATTAGTGCTGTGGGATGACATTTTGTATTCATTTTGTTCAGTAGCAATGATTTATAAATTACTGTGACTCTACACATAAGCTCCCCTATTACAAAATACCACCCCAATTCTTCTTCCATTGTGGCTGATATAAAAGCTCTTATTGGTTTTAATGTGAACTGTATAAAGCCCTATGATTGTAGTAGGGAGTCAGGAATAATTTATGCCACCTACTGATCAACCAATATTCTCTGGTTTTTTTTTTGTTTGTGTTTGGAAGAAGAGAGCACAGAAAACTTCTGTTTAAGATAATGTGACTGAAGACTGCTGACTGAGATTAAGCTGTGTGGAGTGTTTTCTGGTGTTCCTATTTGATACTGGATAATAGTATAATAAGACTTGCTTGTAATTTCTGCAGTCATTAAAGTCTTTGAAGAAAGATGAAAAATGAGCTACATATTTAACACTTTTTTGAGCAAGTTTATTAAAAGTGTTTGTCAATAATATTAAACTCTGAGGAAGAGTTGTGTCAGGTTATTTAATAGAACATTTAAGGTATTCATTAAAATAACTTTACTTCAGTTGTCTGAAGTTCTATACCTATTCCATGAAGATTTTCAATTCAGCACATAGCCAATTTTCTTCTTCTACAAAAAAAAACCCTTCCCACCAAATCAAACCAGAAAAAAATTAACAACTTAATCCAATAGTTTCCTATGTGGCCTTCTTCCTTTCAAAAAGATTTTATTGAGTCATGAAAAATCATTGTATGGCCAAAAATAACTTATAAAACTTTATCCTGTCTCAATGTATAATAATTGAGCAAGGAAAAGAAATGGCAGGGAAACACATAATTCACTGGCCAAGAGTATTGAGAGGAGACAGAGCTGTATGAATGCTCAGAGGGGTGGAACACATCTTCTATGAAGACAGGCTGAAAGCATTGGGATTGTTCAGTCTGGAGAAGAGAATGCTCCAGGAAGACCTCTTTGTGGCCTTTCAGTGCATAAAGGAAGCTTGTAAGAAAGATGGGAACAAATGTTTTAACAGGATCTGTTGTGATAGGACAACAGGTAATGCTTTTAAACCAGATGAGCATAAATTTAGACTAGATATAGGGAAAATATTTTACAATGAGAGTGGTAAAACACTGCAAGTGGTTTCCCAGAGAGGTGGTAGGTGCCACACCCCTGGAAACATTCAAGGTTAGGTTGTAGTAGGTTTTAAGCAACCAGATACAGTTGAAGGTGTCCGTACCCATGGCAGGGTAGTTGAACTAGTTGACATTTAAAGGTCCCTTCCAACTCAAACCATTATATGATTCTAAGGTTTTAACATGCTGTTCATGGGCATTCCCTGATTGTGTGTTATCTGTACATGGCTCCTGTATTCATGACTGTTTCTACTTCTTGAACGTGTGCCAAGGTATTCTTTGCATACCTCATATTTTTGAGGAGGACAACTTTGAATAAACATGATAGGATCACAAAGCATATAAACCCTACAAGCTTGAGTTGGCAGTCCTCTCCCCCACCTCACCTTTGAGAGTGCCAGTTACATGTGCTGTCTAAAGGAAGGACAATGGCCAGTCTATTGTCTGCAGTGTCCCTTTATACCATGTCAGTACCTCTAGTTGTTGGATTAAGGATGTTAGAAGGTGTATCCCTGCCTAACTCTTTAGTATTTGTCTATGGAAATTATTCCCATGAATTTGCCTAGTCTCTTTTTTTTGTTACTGTCTGCCTCCACATTTTCTATGAAAACAAATATCAGATCACCCTTTGCTTTGTAAAGAAACGTTTTAGATCTACCTCTATTTTGGAGCAATCTTTCTATTTTGGTAATTGTCCCTTAATTCTGTTGAAAGATTTAGCAAATAATGTTCTGCACTCAGCTTAACCTTTCATGACTTTTCAAATATTTCAGTCACACATCCTTAAGCTTCTCCCCTTTGAAGTCTCAGCCTCTGTAACCTGTCTTCACAAGGTATCTAGTCTGCCATCTTACTAATTTTAACTGGTTTTTACCCTCCTTAAACTGTTATGTCTTTCTTGAACATGAAGATTTCCAGTTTTCTATTTATCCAGCCTGAACTTTGAAGACAGAAATACTTACATAGAACTTACATTATTTATTTTCTGAATTAGGATTTTTCAGTTCCTCACAGAAACATACTTCCACTAATAAATTTGCACCAAAGATGGTTCAAATAACAAGGATGACACAAAAGACGGTGAAAGAATAAAGAGGAGAATCTGAGAAGAAATGTAAACATATGCAATGCTTTTCTTGCTTGTTTTCAAATCGGACTCAGAACATGGTGTTACTCAGTGGGGAAAATAAAGTGGAAAAATATTTGGAAACATATTTTACTTTTTCAGAAAATTCAAGAGAGTCAAAAGCCAAAACTTATTATTTTTTTGCATTTTGCAGGGAGATTTTTGTTACCTAGACCTGAACACAGTCCACAGCTGCAAATGTCTGTGTTTATCATTAGCAGTAATTTGTCTTACAAAGTTCTGTAATAAAATGAGACAGAGCTAAGAGATTGAGTAGTATTTAGGAAAGTTTACATGTACGCATATGCAGGTTCATTTTCTAAACAGTCCCTTTGAAACATTCATCTTCCCTTTTCCAGAGACATCATGTTACCAAGTAGTTATCCAAGTAGTCCTTAGGTCATTTATACCTGTATAACTTTGCCTTAGTAATTGGCAAACAGAGCACTGGAATCCAAATAAAATTAAAGCCTGACAAGTGAGTGAGTTCGGAGCGTGATACTCCACAGTTGTTTTGTGGGAAATGAGAAGAGAATGAGTCCTTTTAAAAACTCTGAAGAGGAAACTGTTTCTCCTAATTGCCATTTGAAGTATTGCGATCAATTACTTGTGGAAGAACTAGTTTGTAACACTCAGAAATATTTTCAATCTTCTTTTAAAACTATCAAGGAGGAATTAACATACAACTTGGCTGTGGATACTCAGCTACAGTCATTTCATATTGACATTTTTTTTCCTTCCTCAGTTTCCAACTGTTCCCTATTGTCTCCCAGAGATGAGTAAGCCAGTTTGGAAAAAATAGAAATTGTTGACAAGTTCAATTTTACAATTCTCCAAGGAGAATCAGAGTGCTTTGAGATGGGAAAAATGTTTTTAAAATGTTATAATGCTTATTTTTTGCTCTGTGTACACTTTGTGGTGTCTGCTATTTGGACATTAGTTTAAAAATAATAGTGCTGAAATATTTTCTTGCCCAAACCACTTATCAGTTCTATTTTTTCTATAGTGATTATGAGCAGCAAAATTGATTATGTGTTTTATAAATCTGGTATTCAGATGAAAAATTCTGTTTTTGTTTGTATGAAGATGCTCTTTTTTAAATTCAGCAGAAAAATTATTTGTAATTTTTATATATATGATACATTGGTAATGAAAGCCAGTATGATACAGTTGTGGCCACCTGATCTTATCCTTGGCTTGTAGAAATCTACTTATTGATTAAAATCAGATTAAACTCTGAAACACATTTTTCTTATTAGGTTACTATGTAAGTGTCTATCAAATTATCATTAATTTGCACCCCAAAATAAATTTTGGGATTGGCATGAGCGTGCCTGAGTAACTGTGTATGTGTCTTGGAAAACAGACATTCCCAGGAAAAGGAATATTTTAGACAATATGCAAACCTGATTTGTGGTTAGTTATAAGCTTTTTAAGAAGACCAGTGAAAACTTTTTTGGAAATGTAATGAGAATTCTGCTCACGTTCTTTACAGTCACTAGTGAATTGGTCTGCCTGAATGCAACATACTGCACTGGAAAAAAACATTCCTGTAGTTCAGTGTCTTCAGCCAACTGATCCTTCTAATCTCACCTGTACTTTAACTTAGAGTTTCCTATACCACTGTTCTGCTTAGTGGCATATTGGCATAACTACATTAGTTACTGGCCAGTTATTCAGATCTTCCAGCACAAGAAAGCAAAAGTTGGCTCAAGTTATGAAAGATGCATTTCAGTCACCACCATGAAGGGGATGTTGACAGTGTGCCTCCCTCTGTGCCCTTTGCCAGGTGAAGGAAATGGCTGTGACACTGCACTTTGTGCATCCATGAGGATTGGTGCTATGACAGCCCTCTAAATCAAGACAAAAATAAATCCAAGAATTTCTTTTAAATAAAAGGTTCTAACTGAAAAGGTGTCTCATAGATAGTATTAGCAAGCAAGTTCCTGCAGTGTTCTTATTGGCATCTCAGAGGGATGTGTTCAGAAATACCAGTGGAAAACAGCCTGGAGGCCTTCACTCTTGCTGTGTCTACAAGATTGATAAGGGTAAAACTTCTGAGTATGACAAGTCAGTCTCTGGATCATTCTGTGATTTCTTCTGGAACTGACAATGCTACAGTTAATTAAAGAGGTTGAAATTCCATTCTCTAGTGCGTTGACTTTTAGTGAAGCATCCTTCAAGATCTTTGTGCTGAATAAGCTAGTTACATGATAAGGGGTTGCTTCTATGAATTATTTAGTGAAGATATTACTTTTCAACTCAGAAGTTAAGAAGCACAAAAACCTCAGCTAAATGACATCTATTTCAGAAAAATATGACAGATCATGGAATGTCAGTCAAAGCAGTGCTCAAACTCCATCTACCCTCTTGGAGCAAAAATTAACTAGAACCAGCTTTTTAAGATACATCTGTCTGTAAACTCTTTTGTAACCAAATCAAAATTCCATGATGTGTGTGAAATTGCCTTATGCCACCAGAACACCTGGAAATAATATCATGCAAACATCAAATGGATCTGATTTGGCAAAGTAGATACGGGGTTTTATTTCACTATCAGTGAAAATTCCTTTTACAAGTGATAGAAAACACAAATGCCTTGTGGCTTAGGAAAGTAAACATAGGATCATCAAGGAGCATAACCGTTATATGTTTTATATTACAAGTTGATTTTTTGATAACTTTTGAGATTTTAGGGAAGGAATAGGAAGGGAAGGGAAGATCTTCTGATATTTACCAAGTTCTTACTCCCTTTCTGTTTCATGTCTTCCTTTTCCTATGATGTTGCTTTTTCTTTTTGTAAACAAACACATAAACAAAACAGAGAAACTGAAGCCCCATTCCTACCTCCAGACAAGTTACCAAAATTGTATTTTTCTCATCCTCTTAGGTGCTGTTGGATTGTTTTTAACACAATGGAATAAGTTAAAAAAAACCCAACCCTGGTGATGTGTTTTTTTTCAGCCAGCTAGGATGTTGAAAAGCTGTGTCCTGCTATATGTTTCAATCAAAATTTATTTATGCTAAATAAACAGCATCAAATAGTGTCCACTTCAGGTCAGGATAGTGGGTCAGTGTCTCTCAGAACAATACATGAATTTGTTTGAATTGTCTGTTGCAAAAGGTGGGAGTGAACTTAATTCCTGTGAGTCCTGTGCAAGCATGTTATTTGCATTCATATGCCTGAATAAAAGGAGACTAGTACATTATCTGGTTTTAGTAAAATCATGGTTCTAAATAGAAATTAATTTGCATTTTTCCAGTCAGAACTGATTTGTAAAATACATATTTGGCACACTTATTTGTCAGACTTAATATTTGTGCTTCAGAGCATGTGCAGCTGCAATTAGAATTGTAGTGGAAGTGTAATGCATTACTCCAACCATGACTGTTGAAATGATTGGAAATTATGAAACCATGTACAGTGTTACTACAAACACCCCAGGCATTCATTTAAGAATTCTGCTTTGCTGAATGTCTATATGCTCCAGAATTTTGTGTACCAAGTTTAAAAATTTTATCACAAAGGTACAAAATGAATTTTAAAAAAATCCCCTTACTCGTAGATTCAGTATGAATGGAATGTAAAATGGTGTAATAAATACTATGAATGATTAAAGATGGAGTTATAATTCTCTGTAATAAGTAAAGAATAGGGGAGGATTTATTTAAATGATTCATGCTTATGCTCATATAAATCTAAAATTATTATTTGCTGGTAATTTCTTACATGTTTCTTCTAGTTAGATCAGCTCATTCAACATGTGATTTAAGTACTGCTGAAAATACTGACATACTGAACGGGGTAAGTCATGTTTCCCTTTTCTTAGTCTGAAAAGTTAACATCTGAAGCATAATAAATTTGCAAATCTCTAGTCAGACAGTTGAGATTTGATGCTGTATTTATTTTTGGTGAAGAATCTGTTTTAACTTCAGTAGAATAAAAGCATGAATTTATGCATTATGACTATGTGTGTGACAGTTTAATCAGGAGTTGTCTTGAAACATTAAGTTAATGAATAGAGTTTATTTCAATGTGGCTTGAAGAATTCCCTTTCTTCTCAAAATTAAGATCATGCATCTACAAATATGAGGACTTAGTAAAAAGATAATCACCACATTCCTTTATAGCTAAACAAATTATGTTTGTCAGGTGACAGCAGGTGGCATTATTACACATAGCCTGCAAATCAATCCTCAGAGCTGGGAGAAGACATTGTACCATGAGTTTTATGTTGAGTTACACTTTGGCTGTGACCATAGCCTTTGGAGAGGTGCTTTGCAAGTAGAAGGGCAGTTTCCTTCCTTGTACAGAATAAGCCAAGTTCAAAGTCTGTTCACAAGAAGTCCTTGATTTCTCCTCCACTGGAAAATTCCTGTACAAGTCCCTGAAACTCTAGCACTGAGTGATGAGGCAGGATGACCATAAGAAGGGACTACTGATATTGAGAGAAGAGGGTGCAGCATACAGGGAAAGCTAATCTGACTAAACTTGTACCATCAAAGTCAGTTGTAACATTGTGTGACTGATTATACCTTTCTAGAGGAAATCTAGGATTTATCTGGAAGCATATGCTTAACACCATTTTAGTTTTACAGCTGCTAAATTAAAATTGTCTTCCTCAGTTTGTCCTTTCATGATGTTGCCATAAATATTAAAATGTCTTTGCAGAAGGAATATTTAAAGAATTTGTAGACTGCTTTGGAAAAATATTTCAATAAGTGATTGTCAGAGTGTAAAATTGTCAGTGTGAAACTTGCAAACTGTAACCCATTGAAACCTCTATATCTACACTGTACACAGTCAGTTATTCAGTAGTTGCACGCAAAGCAGAAAAAGAAATTATGGTGGAGACTAAGAGTGTATAGAAACTGATTAAACAATTACTCATGAGAACAGAATAAATATATAGCTATCTATTCCCTACAAAGCCAAAGATATATCTAGCAGATGAATCATTAACCTCCAAACATGCTTGAGGAAATAGATTACAATAAGAGTAATTTTAATAGATCTCTTACTAGTATTCATAAACATAATGAACTAAACTAATTAATTCAGGACTAATTGCTACAAATACCTTGGAAGGTGGAATATTGTCAATTACTTATATTTCCAGTATTAACTGGGAATTGAGTAAGGAATGTAGGTGAGACAACCACCATAATTGCCAGATACTGTAATTTGCCTTGAGCTCTATAAAGCTTTGGTTGTCAAGAGTATGAGCCCTGGACTTTCTGTCAATATTGATTCATTTGCTACTGAAAAAGTAGAGATTTCTGTCTGAGAACAAACAGCATAACACAACCACCATATAAACTTTCTCTCTTCTTGAAAAGGTGCTTTCTCTATTCCTTTATTTGGATTATTTCTGGGCTTACTCCACACATCAGACCATTCACAGAACTTTCTCCAGCTGGCACAGGACAAACTATTCTGGATTTAGTGAAAATGGAACAATACAGATTGTGCCAGGACTCCAGTCTATCCTGTTCCTGTTCATTTACTGGTGGAGACATATACATTGATCTAGTTTGGGGTAAGGAGTGACAGACACGTTCCAGATTCTGCCCTTGTTTACATATTTCTCAATAAATCTACTGAAGTTTTTAAGGAATCTTTAGAGTCCCTCAAACACCAGTGAGATCAGAACCTGGCTCTCAGTGCTGATTTCAAAAACTAGTCTGAAAGTTCTAAGAGACACTTAGGTATAAGGCAGAGAACCAAGTACCTTCACAGTGACAACTGAGAAAGTAGGAGGACTTTATTAAGGTCTAGTTCATCTTGTGTCAAGGTAGCTAGCAGAAAGGGTCACATGAATAGCATGCTAAATAAGCCCAATTTTCCCCACTTTATATACAACAAGTCAAGGCAAATAGCTTATACATTCCCTCCATGACACAAATCTTTCCATGAGAATTTCTTTGTGGATTTAGTTTCTAGTCATTAAACCAATAGAATTTTGTTCTTATGGCTCTAAGGTGTGTTGTTCTGAACTTCATTTACTGACTTCTGGGGCTATTACCTAGCTACTAACTCATAACTATATAGGTCATAACTATTATTGCTGACTATTATGTTGTACAACAGAGTTTTTGGCTTTGTGAGCAATTTTTAGCACATCTAAATTTTGCTCTCTAAACACTTTCAGTTTTCTAGGGACACTCTAAATCTCTCTGAAATCTGTAGGTGCCTTCAACTGACCATACAAAACTATAACTCAAACCAAACAAATATAAGGGCAAAGTGCTTTCAGAATATCACCATGGTAATAGAAATTTTATCAGATAAAACATCAAACAAAGAACAATAATCTTGAAATAAATGAGATATATAATCTCAAAGAAATATATGGCCTACTTACACTTATAGCTCACCTTTCTCTTGTGATCCATGGGGTGAAAAAAGAGAAATTTTTACTCTTTTTTCTGAAATCTCCATATAACTGCATTATACTCGGACAAAAGACAAGTTCTGTCCTTAGTGCATGGATTTCAGTGCCTGACCAAAGCAACAGATGGGAAAAGATATCTTTACCATTGTAAGCTATCTTAATGAACCCTTTGGTTCCTGAAAGGAATTTAGATAGCACAAGTCTATTTAGTGTTGGTGATGGGCCACTGCAATTTTCCATTTAAATACTGTGCTTTCAAGGTTTTGCCTATCCTTAGCAGATACTAATTTTGTGATGCTTTATCCGAGTGACAGTTATTGCTGTCTAGGGAAAAAGTATCATCAATTTACTGGTTTTCTATTCATAGAGAGAGTGAAATTGAAGGACCATTGGGAAATATGTCCTATATTTCCTTGAAAAATATTTATAATTTACTAGTTGAAGGTTGCTGTTAGAAAGATAATTTCTGATGAAGCCTTATTCCAGGCTTGTTAGAATAATGACTGAAACTGAAAAACTGAAGGTGTTTACCTGCTTTGGTTGCTGAGTTACAGAGAACAATAAGTCCTAAGTGGCATTGGGAAAGCAATGAATTCCCAAAGCTTCATGTGTAATACTCTGTCTTCAAGATGAAAGAGCCAAATCAGACAGCAGTATTTTGCTAACACTTTTTTAGGAAGCTGTCTGTAGATTGACATAGCAACTCGGAGGTTTTCCAGGGTCAAGTGCAAAGTTGTATGTCACATGTTTTCCAGCAGAAAAGACCAGGACAGTATGAGGCAGATGTTTGTAGTGTGGATACCACAAAGCAGCTCTGGGGAGATCTGGTCCCAGCAGGGTAGGAGAGCAACACTTGGCAAAGAGTGATCTAGTGCCATGGATCACTGCCTGTGGCATATGTGTCCAACAACTTATAGGTAGCTAACACAGCATCATGGCTGGAGTAACAGAAACATGTTACGCACGCTGGTGGAAATGGTTCCTGAAAACACAGAGTCACAGCTGAATCTGTCTTTTTTGTTGTTGGGGGTTTTGTTTGTTTGGATGGTTTGCTTTGCTTTGCTTTGCTTTGTTGGTTGGTTGGTTTGGTTTGTTTTGATGGAGGAAGACTTACCCATTTTTCTGCAGTTATTTAGTGGATGGACATCTATTCATGATGCAGATATGTACTGTCAACTGCCTGTTTAGCATGAAAGGGTGTTTGAATCCACATCTACTGTGTGTGAAAGGAGTCCTGTCAGCTCTCCAGAGGCTGGCATGCAGGTGGCAAAAGTGTTGCTGCTACACATGGGATAAGCAGGAGAATCAGCAAGAGGGTGTGAGGGCTGCACAGCTGGGATGAGGCAATCAGCTGGCTGGGACTGAAAGTATGAACTCAGCCCTTTAGCTACAACTGCTTTTCATGTTTAAGTTCATTGGAAGTGGGGAAAAATGTAACTTCCAGCATCTTAGTATTGGTTCCAGATGTAACTGAGTGCATGGGGAAGAACTTTGAAGTGCCTCAGACTGTATTTTCTTCTAGTTGACAGAATACTGGCCTTCATGAAGTCTTGATCAGCAACAGCAGAAGTGTTGCCAAAGGCATTTATTAAACCAATTTAGGATCTGCTGCAAATACACAGTTCAACTTGTAACACTCACTGCAGAATCCATGAGTTCTCTTAGATATACTCTTTCTAGTAATTTTGATTTTTCATAATCAGCTCAGAGAATTATTTTCTTTCTACAAGGGTGAAGTGAGTCATAGTACCACCTCTCATTTAAATGTGTTCAGGTAGATACTTATGCATTCAATGCATTATGAAACAAAGACTAGATTAGATATAAAATGGATTTTCTGGTTAATATGAAAATACCAGTTTATTTACAAAAACAAAAAAGGATTTGTGGATGTAAACAACTTTTTAAAAAAGAAGTCATCTTAATTTGTGCCAGGTTTCAATACTTTCAATGGTTTTTCATGATGGGTAAACTCCTCAAATGAGATGTTCCTTGACAAAGAAAAAAGAAAAAAAAAGAAAATAAATCCTTCTTAGAACTTGGCTTCTAGAGCAGGTTTTCACTAAAGATATCACCAGACGACCCATATCAGAACCTGGTTGTTTGCATGCTTAGCATGATGCACAATTCATTTCTTGCTGGAAGGACCCTCTTCTGGCAGCTGGCTCTTATTGTTCGGTGCAGTCTTCTCTAAGGAATTGATAAAACTTGTGGGGATTTCCCCAGACTTCCCTTGTTCTTCCCCAAGTGTGTTTTCTCCTGTTGCTAAGCTGTGGACACAGAAAATTACTACCACATGCAATGGCTGCCATCGTGTCTCCTGTGCTGTTGATCTCTCATCCTATAAATGACCAGATTTATGTATTTGCTAAAGAGAAAGGAAGGATAATCTCACAGAAAGTTATTGAGGGATAATCTCATGGGAAGTTAAGAAGGATTAATGCTATCTTGTTGAAATAAAACTAATTTCATGTATAGAAGGATATATTTTGCCTAAGAAAAGAATAGATAAAATTAAAGCCTATGCAATACATATAACAGGATCTCTAAATGTACTTGAAAAAAATAGATTTTAACTAATATGTTTAAGATGTAATGTGAGCTGAAACATAAACCAAAGTTCATAACTCAGGCTTTCCCTTAATCTGTAACACAGTTTTTATGAGATATTCTTTTGATGTCATTATACTTTATTGTGTACACTGGTAGGGATTTTAATCCATGGACTAATCGCACAACAGAATGACAGCTCCAAACTATGTACTTGTTTATTCAGAAAACATTAATCTTTAGAGCTGTGTTGTATTTAAAAAGCAATATATTGTATAATCCTCTAGAATGCTTTCCTACATACACATACTGTGTACTAAAATGCTTACCAAAAAATACTCCAAACCAACCTGTTTATCATTTGTTCTGCTTCAGTTTTCAATAATTGGGGGACCAATTAATTAAAAGATCAAAAGCTCTAAAGAGCAGGTCAGTTACGATTTTCCTTTTAAAATGTCTTTTATATGCTTCTATTTATAAATATAAAATAGCTGTTCATACTGAAGCAATCTACAGGTTTCAAAAAACCAGATGCCTCTGAATCCAAAGTTACCTCCCCCCCCCCACCCCCCCACCCCCCCACCCCTTCTTCATTTTGGCCATGCATAATTCTTAAATGAACACCAGGTGCTGTGCTGTAGCAAATTAAAAGCCTACCTATGTGTGTAAAGAACATGAAATTTTGCTGCACATTTCAAAGAAAATCTCTGAGTCTTGATAAAACCCTGGTGGTGCAAAATTGCTGAAGATTACACAAAGATTTAGAAGGGACAAAGCATTTAAAAACCTTTTCTGATGTGCATGGACACATTCCTAATGCTGTTTCTTCTTACCAGAAAAGGGTCTTGCTGACATGACAAATTTCATACTGTCAAGGTCCATCACCTTTCCCACCCATGCGTCATCCTGCTATTCCCAGTTACATTTCTCCCAGCTTCAAAGACAGAATCACAGAATAGAAACATATTTTTGTGGCTCCTGACACCACACAGCTTACCTCTCCTAAACACCATTTTTAATAACCTACATCCCTCCTCCACTTGCCCAGCTCCCACAAACCAAGACACCAAACTCTCAGCCCCTGCACAGCCCAGAGATGAAGTTCTCTCCCACCCTGCCATTTCAGATCCCACCACCCCTGTCATGGCTGACTTTGAACCTGGAAATACAAATGTTGACACTGGTTAAATTTCTGCATTCCTGCAGGATTTAAGTGATATAGAGTTGCAGGTTTCCTGGGTGGGATTGGGAGCTTTTGTCTTAAATAATTTTATCCTCAGGAATGTGCTGCACTGATGAAGGAGTAGCTCCATGGTTATTATTTACAGCAGGTGCTTTGCTGCCTTCGAAGACCTGCTCCTGTATCACAGGCATTGATCCTGTTATTTGGACTACTGGTCAACAGGCAAGATTTGCACTGTGTTGGATGCAGTTTGCACATTTCTGGGTTATAAAACTGTGTTCATTCTCTGAGGGTTTGCCACTCATCATATGACTTTTTGTAGCATTTTTGACTTTTGTGTAGTTCTGAATCCTAAATACTTCCTGTCATGTACCAAACTAGCCAAAAGCTACTTTATTTCCCTCATATTCCCTCAGGTAATTAGTTTCTCTCTCCTCTGTCTCTGTTTCCCTTCATTCCAGATATATTCTGTTACATATTATCAGAAAGCAAACTAGGAAATCAGGACTCTGGGGATAAGCAAGTCATGTTTTTCTGTTACATTTGTTTCTTCCATTCTTTCTTAGTAGTTATTTTTTAGAGAAGCCTGTATTGCAATTGGAATTTATTATTGGAATTCACTTTGTTTCATTATTCCTAACAGACAGAAAATTTATTTAGGAGAGTTTTTTTATTTCTGTTGAAGTGCTACAGTGGTAGCATGTTGCCTACAAATACCATTCCATGAAGTTATCAATGGAAGAAAGCCTGGATCCAGAAAAGCATATAGTTGTACAGTTAGACTTTCTCAAAGCCAAATATTAAATACAACCACAAACATTTTCTAAATTAAGGCTACAGTTAGGACTACATAACTAAAAGGCACGGAGAAGATGCTTCTATGGAACATCTCTTATTTATGCTTTTTTATCTGATTATCTCAATGATTCTTTGGATTGTCACTAAAGATGAAGGTGCTACATCCATACAAGTAAATTGGATGCTTGCCTAATCACTGGATTATCTTATATATAATACTAAATCAGTGTGTTTTAGCCCTAAGACAATCAGCATTCTCCCAGAAAACTTCTGGGCATAGTTTGGAATATGTGAACTGTTGCATTATTTTAAATTAATATTGATTGCAATTCACTTCATAATGTAAATGTATTTGATCTTATGAATATTTTTGGACTCCATACCATGACAGCCTTAACCTTGCCTTAAGAAATGTTTGCAACCAATCAACACTTTCAAAGATGGAAGTAAATTCTAGCCAACTTAATTGTATAAGTAACGAGAAATATTTTTTCTGTAACTTAATGTTACATAATCAGTCTCCAAATAGTTCCTCAAATTTCACATGGTTATTACTCAATCACAAGTTCAGTCCTACTTGCAGACATTTTTGTATATAAGCTTTTAATTTTAGTTGTTTTCCTTTTTCCCCCCAGAAAAATGTCAGCAGAGAAACACTGTATGTATGCATATTTATATATATTCATGTGTTCTTTTTTTCTTCTTGCCTATTCTTGCCTATTTGGCTTACCCCTGCCCCTCTCTTCCCAGTTTTGGGGTTTATACCTTGTTCGGCAGGACCTTCCCAGACCCTTCCCCAAAACCTTCCCAGGTCACACCCTGTTCCAGAACCTTCCCCTCGATCCTATATAAGCTGTGCACCAGTTGCATAAAGACCACTTCTTTGCACCTTTCCTACCTCAACCCTTGCAGTGGCTCATTCCGTCACTCATGATCCTTCAGGACTGCACCTTCCCAGTGGCAGGGGCATCTGTCATGTTCTCTGTCATCCTCCTTATTCCATTAAGACCATAACAGACCATTTTGTCAACTCATCTGGTTTGTGAACTCATATCAAATGTTTTATTTACTGGGTCATCTTGCCCAAATTCTTTCTTCCCCAGTAATAGTATTCCTTATTCTCTTCTCAGACCAGGGACCATAAGTATTACCTTGTCCCAATCCCTGTTCCTCCTATCCCATATTCATCCACTCTCCTCCTTTTTATCCAAGGGGCAACTTCAGTCTTTTTTTCCCCAGTTCATATCCTCTTCTATTCCACAACATTATCCCTTGTCTTCAAAATACACTATCAATACATTCTGTTCTGTCAAGAGAGTGTCAGGAGATACTTTGTGTTTCTGGATGGCCTCATCAAATGTGAAGTTGGTGATGGCTGGAGCTCCAGATAGTCACAGAAGAGCACAGGAGTACTAAAGAGATGGCAAAGAATGCACACACACACCCTTTTTCACCTTGCATTGTAAATGCCCAGTTCAAGAGTTTTCTATTCATAAATTATTAGAATAGTCCCTGAAAATCTGGATGTGATGGAATAACATCTTCCAAACTACTACTTCATGAGTAAAGTAGTAGACAAACTGTCAGATTTTTTATTTAAATTACTGGAAACTCCCAAAATAGTGTTAGTAGAGCTATCCTACAAGTATTTGCATCTTTTCTGAAATTCCTCCTTTTTTCATACTGCATGGCATAGCCACACACTTTAAAGGTATAACTAAATTAATTTCTTTTCCATTGGCTTTTCCTTCCTGTTGAGATATGCAACTCAGAGTTTCTAACTTGCAAGAGTTCAGCTATTCACCACAGAAAAGTGGTTTCAGAATTTGCTGAACCATATACTGTCTGAGTGTCCTTGCTTTAGTCAAAAATTACAAAATATGGCATGAAAAAAATGTTACAGAGAAGAAACATTTCAGTTCCTGTCTTAGAGTATTTCTATATTATTCTAGAATTCTTATTACCAGTGGTATTTTGATGATGACCATAAAATCTGCTGCATTCACTTAATCCTCCCACTATGTGTAAAAGAGCAATACTACATGCTTTAGGTTAATTAGAACATAATTCCCCAAGCAGCATACATATGCACTGGCACTAAAATGAAAACTTTAGGCTGGTTGGCTGATTTTAATGCTGCTTTATCATTTGCCATCTGTCAGAAACCAAACTAGTAGGCTATTCTGTTCCCTTCTGACCTCTTACAGAGACAACACTCACTAGAGACACATGTTTTTACCAGGAATCCCCACCCAGTGTTCTAGTTTTGCACAATGCTAAGTACTACATGCAAGGTAGAGAGCACCATGGCACAGTATTTGGTCATGAGATATCTTTGCACTTTTCAAAATTGGATATGTTTACTAGTTTTCTTTAATTTCAGTGCATCTATGATAAATGTGTGGCAATCTGTACCCTATTTAGTATGGAGCACTGCTTTTCCTTCAGTGTAAGTCCTTGCTCAGAATCCTGTGTGAGCAGGGTATATTTAATACTTAGGCAAACTGCCTGCAATAAAACTATTTTGAGCTCTTTTCTAGATGATCTGGCCTTTAAATTAGTTCAGGTTCACACAGCTGCACAGCAAATAGAAATATTTCACAGCTCAATAAATGGGGCAGCTGGTATTTTGATTCATCTCAAAGCAATTTCACTGGGAATCAATAAAGTATGGTGCTCATTTTGAACAAAAAAGCATGTTTGATGGGATATCATCATTGTCATGGTCAGCTCCTAGCAGACAAGAGATGAATGAATGTGTCTCTCAGAGACTTACCTTTTCTTATCTTAATGCATACATTGGCATTTTACTTCCCTATCAGTTATTAGGTCACCATTTGTAACAAAACAAACAAATAAACAAACAAAACCAGAAAATGGAAAGAATCAAAAATATAAAAAGGAAGTGTTAAGCATTGTTTGTATGGAAAACAAAAAGCAGTTGAGGTTTCCCCCATTTCCTGGGAGGAATTTCCAAACAGGAATACCAAATTACATCCACACTCCAGGAGTGCCTCGCCACTCTAGAATTAGACTTCCATGTTACTTTTTAACTTCAGCAAGGGTAACCTCTCTGCCCTCTGTGCTGGTTTTAACTTGTCTGTTTTGCACTTGCCAGGACTGCACTTTTCTCTTTGTCATGTTTCAGTGTAATGGTCTCTGAAATTTGGCTCTAGCCTGTGCCAAGAACTTTATCTTGCGCTTTTGTCTGTAGTCTTCTTAAGTATTTTGTGCATAGAATTCTTAAATATTAATTTTCTTCTTCAGTATTCTTTATGTCAGTGATATTTCCTGCTTTTTGGTCAGATGCTTCTTGATACTTTTTTATTTGTGAAATGCAATGATAATTAATTTATTTTGTGGAGACGGAAAAATAAAACCAGGCATCACCTCTCAATAAAACGTAATTTGAAGGCCACTGAAGGCCATACCTTTGGCTATTCAAGCACAACACTACATTTTTTTTAGAGAAACAGTTTTTATGGACTTTTCCTTCCTTTGCTCCATCTGTTTTAAATAGATTTTCCTTCCATATTTTTCTCATGTCTAATTTTCACTACTTGTAATTTCCATTAATGCATAATATAGCTAAATTAGTAATTCTGCTTCTACAGCCATGTAGTTTTTATTAAAATAATTTGGTTTTAGCCTGGAATTTTCAGCACTTGGTCTTATTCCAAAGTTATTTCCTTTTGCTAAAATGGGAGTTCATTCATCCTTCAAAGGACAGAATAACCTGCTCTTGAAAATTACAAGACTATGCTTCACAGGTAACAGCTGGACAGGGAAACCTTGCATGTAGCTATGAATTTTTTTTTTCTCTGAGTTAACAAACAGGTGTTTGTTAAAACCTTTTTTCCCCCTTATTTCTTAAAATTGATCATATCACAAAGTGAATACTTTGCCAGAAGATCTGTTTGGTCAAATTATAGTTTTCATTTTAAAACACAGCCTTTTGAGTCTGGGCTTAATATGGCATTAATACTCCTCTCCTCAGCTCATTTAATGGCTTGTCTCTCAGCAGACCTATTACACCTCCAGTTTTTGATGACTGCGTCTGTCACTCCCATCCAAAACAAAAAGAGGATGAAAAAGTCAGTCAATGGCCCTTTGACCACTGCTGGTGGTATTACTGAAAAAAACCCTGTAGATGGAGGCAGTAGGCTTTATATTCTGTACCAAACTCTTGAAGAAGGATATATTTGGTACAGAGTAATACAGTACCACTTAGGAAAATTTTGAAAAAAACCCCAACACTTTCCATGTTTCATTCCCCATCTGGAAATTGGTGGCTATAGTTCAGGACACAAGGAACCCACTGTCTTACAACAAAAGTTTGTCTCCAATGGCTGGGTGGGAACGTTCCCGCAATCCCCCCAACCACGAGGCTCCACGGGACCCCACAAAGAGTCACACAGAGACACAAGAGTGAGCCAAGAGAGAGTATTACGCATAGATAGGTATATATAGACTCTGAAGGAATCCAAATTCCTCCAGTGAAAAGCTAGAGGGGATTTTGAAAATTACCAATAACATTCAAGGGTTAACAACCAATAGAAAGGTGTAAATAAGAACCAATAAGAAGGCTACATAAAGTTTTTACAAGGACAGAGGCTATATTCCTAAGCAAGCAGATAAGGGTTTTCTCAGGGGATTTTGGGAAGAAGAACAGTGACTTTGCAGAAAACGAACAAGGAATCCATTTTGTAGCATGCATTATACAACAATAAAAGCCCTGTTTTTAAGGCATTTGGGTTAGCTTTTTCATCTTCTTTACAAGTCATTTTCTGACAATACTTTTTCTATTCTAAATATTAAAAATCTATTGCTACATTCGTCAGTGGGACAGCCACAAAGGTTTCTTGTCTCTGTGCCTCATGTTCTCACTCATACTTTCTATTTTGCAAACAGTGCAATGGATTTTTCCTGTGGACTCCAGTGGCCATTGAACACAAGTGGAAGGTGACATGCAATTTGACAGTTCTCATCTGGGTTGTGATTTCCTTACAACACAACAGAGTGAGGTTAACTCTGTTTTGCCAGTGATTTCATATCACTGTGATTTTGACAAAGAGTAAACAAAAATATTTTGGAAAATAAAGTGTGTTTAATGTACTGATGAATCTTTATTTAATATAATTTTACCAAATGGGAAAAGTTTAGTTTTATTTCTCAAAAGCCTTTGCAGCAGTAATTTTATCCTGAATGTCTGTATTCCCCATACTCCAAACATCTTTCATCTTCCAGAAAGTGTTATGAAGACACAGTTAAAATGTACTTACAAGAGACAAACAGTACTATTACAGGAGTAGCTGGTAACAAAGAGAATGATATTTTAAAGCTATATATAGAAAAAATAAAACATTCATTTAACTTGCTATTAGAATAAATTGAAGCTCCTTGGATTTTCCTTTTTTTTTTTTTTTTAAACCTTGCAGTTTTGCAGTGGGAACAAAGGCCAAGAATCTTAAAAGTATTTGGATGTTCAACTGCCTCCAAAGCCATGAAGAAAGTCATATAAACCAAGCCAACTGTCTTGGTAAATAACATTTATGTTACAGTGCAGTTGGCAGTTCAAAAACTTTTGTTCTTGGCTTTTCAGTCTTTTATCTCAGACATGAGGAAGAGATTTTGTGCCAAAAGATTTCCACATTTCAGCTGAATAGATTTTATCTTTCTGAAAATCTCTAAATAGCTACATTCAAAAATTTAAGTCCTCAAAATTGTCCTCAGATTCTCTTCAAACTGCCTAATTCTGGGTATGCCTACAACCATATGGTTCTACGTTTTGCCTAGGCATCGACAGATATATCTGTGGAGCACCTAGAGTCACTTGCATTTTGAGGTGAAGGAAATGTGTTACTGAGGACAAATCCACAGAAATCCTAGATATTAGAGAAGTGGATAGGAGATGGAGAAGAGCTTCAAGTCTCAACTCTTCTCACTTTGGTGGGGTATAGACTCTCTCTTTCCAGCTCCCAGGAGAGCAACACAGAGGTTTGAAACAGGCTAAAAATGTCTTCCATTATTCCTGTTGAGTCTGTACTGCTCTGTGGAGAGAAAAACACCATGCAAAGGCCAAAAGAAAGCAATTGAAGAGGCAAGATAATTCTCCACCATGGGGACAAAGGAATGGAGCTCACCAAGGTGAGGGAAATGGCCTGTTTTTCTGTTGCTCAGCCTTATGGACACCACTCACTGAACATTCATTGAGTTACTATCAACATCTGTGTACATTAGAGATTCTGGACACTTCAGTGGGCTATAGCATCAATAGGTCCCCCATGGAAAAATAAATGCAGCCATCCTGACATTGGTCCTCGTGCCAAAGGAGATAGCAGTATGGCTGCAAACTCCTCTGAGCCTTCACGATTGCCTACTACTACCATTTCTGATTTAAAATGAGTTGAGCCTTGGCACTTGTTCTTCATTTGTGATGTGATCTCATATGGCATGAGACATGAGACCAAAAATGTTTCTAGTTGTTGCTAGTTGTAAAAAAAAATTGCAGGAGAAATTTTTATACAGAAAGAGACATGGTAGAGTCTGGAGAAGTTTTTGGAAAAGGCAGATTTATACACTGGCATTGCTGTGGGAAGGTATAGCGGGTGGTGGGGTTCCCCCTGGCACGGGTGCTGCGATCCTTACCAGGGGGCACGCTCTCCGCCCGTCCCCCCTCCA